>CM037881.1:85551274-86751274 GCA_021292165.1 Shinisaurus crocodilurus
AAATATTTTTCATGGTCTTCTGTCAGGAGTCTTGTTACTTGCATTATTTGACTGCAGCAGCTATTTGCTGTGAATACTGCTTGCACATTTTATGGCATAGCTGCCACACTAATTGCAATGGTTTTAAAAGGCTCCTTATCATAGAATACCAGCTTCTAATGAAGACAAATCTCCCCAGAAGTTCAGAGTGTCACTAAAGTGGGCTGTTGCACTTCATACCCCATACTGTGGAATAGCTGAAATACCTAAGAGTAAGAACAAAAACCTGACATAACCAGGGAGAACTGTGCAGCGCTTACTTAGAAGAAACAGATTATGGCTTCCATTCCTCCCTCACTGGGAAAAACTGAATAAGAAAAGCAGGGATTTTACAGGATAGAAGAATCATTTTCCTAAAACCATCTGTAAATTTCAAAGAGAAGTAGAGGCTGATTTTGTGTATAAAATATGTGCTGACAATTTTCAATTAAATGTGTGAGCTGTAGATTTTTGATCATCCTAAAGATCTTGCATCTTTTATTGCTCTCAGCTGTGGGTAGTCAGTATCATGAATAGGGTTTCCAACTTTTCTTCAGCTGGCTTCTATGGCTGTTCCTTTATCACTATGGCCTGATCTGCAGATATTGGGTTAAATCCGACATCACAGTAGTAGATTTCCACTAGCACAATGGGCCTTTCTCCCTCCCTCCTAATCTCACCCTTGCAGCCTGATGTGCCACCCAAAAGTCTAATCCAGAGGGTTTTGCAGCCCTTTGAAACAGATTTTGAGGGTGCACAGGGGCAGGGGGGCGGGATTCACCTCCCCGCCCAGTTCCGCTGACGGAACTGCTTCTATCAGTGGAATGACGCCATTGGATACAACCCACATGGAGGTACTGTTTTTTATCTCAGCACCATGGAATGCCTCACTTTCTGATTTCTGTAGATCAAACTTCTATTAAAGGCACAGGATTAGGCCAGGGCGGTTTTTTCTGGTCAGTTGGCAATCCTAAAAATGAACAGTCAGCACTCTTACACACAGTATCACGATGAAGGAAAATATTTCCCATTTACTCTCTTATTTCCGATGTAGACTTGCTCCCTTTATTTTGGCAGGGCCCTTGTACCTTTACAGCAGCACAACAGGCAGATGTTCAGCGAGCAACACTTTTTCTGTCACAGAGATGCAGGGCTGAGAGACATTTCACCTGTTGAATTTCTGCCTGTCATACAGATGCTGAAAACACAAGAGCCTTGCTAGAAAAAGAATAGGAGTGTCACATTTTAACTCCTACTTTCAGTCTGAAAACCAAGAGTGAGCTGAAGTGGAAAGAAATGGATGATTTAGGACCTTGTAAATAGTAAAGAATGTTATGATCTTACTGATGCTTCTAATAAAACATTTGAAGAATGTTACATTTGAACCCATATGCCTCTGCTCTGCAATAGCGAAATTAAAAAAAAAATTCAAAAAGACAAGGCATGGTAGGAGAACAAGTTTGAAAGGTTTGCTGCCTTTTCCTCTTCGTTCACTTAATTTAAGGCTAATATTGCCAGGCCAGCAGTTTTTAAGAAGGCCTCTGTCAAGCTTTTCACACACCAGCTGTTTCAGGTCTCGCCTCCCTTGGCTGGGCAGAATGACCTTTCATAATTGACAGAGCTCAGGATGAAGCCAGCAAGCACTTTTAAAAAAAGTAATGGCCTTCAAGACCTAGAGACACACATATTAACCCTTCAAATATGAGCAGTGAGATAGCCCTAACTTAATGCTGTCTTGTTGCAATGTGGCGTGTAGAAGTGAGTGACCCACTTAGGATGCAGTCCTGTTGACATTTACCTAGGAGCAAACCTTACTGCAAATGGTGGGACCTGGAACTGAGTAAACATGCATAGGGGTGGCTGCATAAGGAAGCATAATCCCTGTGTATTCATGAGTGGGTGCATACTTTGGTGCTGAAGAGTGGCCAGATTTTACTCCTGTAACTGAAATGCTTTGTATTTTATCCAGATAATGAGCAAAAGCTGGAAATAATGTTGTAGTATGTTGAACTTGTATTTCTCAGCATAATCTCAAAGGGTCTGGCAAGTGGTAAAACTGTGAGAAACAGAAAGATACACAATAGTTGTGTACAACATTGGTCTTCAGCTGGTGGATCGGGACTCACTACTGAGTCGTAGGGGCTGTTTGGACATAATGGCGGCATTTGGTGGCAATTCGCCAAACTCCAAGTTAACCCAGGAATTGTGGGGATGTGTACTACGTGCCAGCCACTTCCAGTTTCCAGCAACAACCCACGAATGCCACATTCATAGGTTGTTACTATGACATCCGAACCTGGGCACTTGGGCTTGTTCATGGGTTAAACAACCCCAAGTTAACCCATGGTTTGTTCTTGGGTTAAAGTGGGGTTGTTTAACCCACAAACACTCCCAAGTGCCCGGGCTTGGATGTCACAATAACAACCTACAAATGCTGTATTTCTAGGTTGTTGCTGGAAACTGGAAGCGGCTCTCACACAGCACTCGTCTCCAAAATTTGTGGGTTAATTATCATGAACACTGTTCATGTTAACTTGAATGCCACTGTTACGTCTCAACAAGGTCATAGTCTGACCTGAAGTCAGTTTTACCAGAAGCACTACCATACAAATATCTGGTGAATAATTAAGAAGTGGCTTCTAAAATGTATGTCTGGGCTGAAGGGGGGTCTCAGGTCTACAAAAAGCAGAGAGGGGACTTTTTAAGACAGTGCAGTTAGGCTCTGTAGGGCTGAAATTAACTGGGGGTGGGGTTTGCACCATTATTTAAAAGGATATAATTTGTTGTTAAATCCAGAAGTAGCCTCCTAATGAATCAGATAACAGCATACAATGTAACTTGTCAGGACAAACAATCATAGGAATACTTCCATGTTCCACATTCTCAATGTCAAGATGTCTTGACTTCTAAAAATACTCAGGATAGTACATACATTATCTTCCTAAGGAGTATGACATGCTATGTGCGCGGGGGGGGGGGTTAATTGGAAAGCAAAATGCATATGATTTACCAACCATTTTTGACATGCAATATGTCAGGTAAATAAACTCTAAAGTACAAGCACTTATGTAGTAAGCAGGGAAGGCTTACTACATAAGTGCTTACATTGCCTTCTTTTCATTCTTTTTTTTAATTTTCTGACATATGAAATAGAAATGCAGAAAATGTTAAATCCCATATCACCAGCCCCTTTACCCATCTTACTTTGTTATATTTAGGCATTTACTAAGGCTGTGCTTTAATCAAGATACACAATGTTTTGTGGGCTGCTTAAGCTTTTATTAAGTACTGTAGCATGTAAATTATACCTTAGGAGCACATTAAGATGCAAACCAGCAAAAAGTGGTAATGTGAATTCATGCAGGATTGAACACTGGTAAAGATTTTGATTTCCGTGCATCTGAATTGTAAATAAACTCAATGTACTACTTTCAAGCCACCATAATGTCATATGGCAATATTATTATTGCTGTGAAATATAATTAACCCATATTATTTATTCTTATTTTATTTCTGGTTTGCAAAAGATTCATAATCCTTCATCATTCTCACATAAATTTTGTGAGATACATTACACTTATCCTCTTTGTGATGATGGTGAACTGAAGCAGAAATACAGTAGTACCTTGGATTACGAGTATAATCCGTTCCAGAACCATGCTCGTAACCCAAAATACTCGTAAAGCAAAGTGAGTTTCCCCATTAGAAATAATGGGAACTCAGATGATTCGTTCCACAGCATTTAATCACTGATTTGCCGGCTCCCTGGCAGGAACGAATCAGCGGAGTTCCCATTATTTCTAATGGGGAAACTCACTGTGATGTGCTGGCTCCCGGGCTCCTGGCCGCTCCTCGCTCTGCGGGCACCTGGCGCACTGCCATGCTGGCTCCCGGGCAGGGAAGCAGCACAGCAGCGTGAGGCGCCTGTAGAGCGAGTGGCTGGGCTGCGTCTCCCTGGCAGGGAGAAATGTGGAGCCACTCCGCTGTTCCTCCGCTCGCTCTTTAAAATTATTTTCCTCCCCCCCCATACCTTTACCAGCAGCCGCTTGCTCTGCGGTCGCCTCGCGCGCTGCCATGCTGCTTCGTTCCCGGGAGCCGGCATGGCAGCGCGCGAGGCGACCGCAGAGTGAGTGGCCGGGCCGCGTCTCTCTGCCAGGGACCCACGTGGAGCTGCTCCGCCATTCCCCTACCTTTGTGTTTGTAAGCGGAGGCTCGCGGCGCTGCCGGTGCCGCCCTCATCACATCCGGCCCCGGAAGTGATGCCAGTCGCGGCCCCGGAAGTGATGAGGGCGGCACCGGCAGCGCCGCGAGCCTCCGCTTACAAACACAAAGGTAGGGGAATGGCGGAGCAGCTCCACGTGGGTCCCTGGCAGAGAGACGCGGCCCGGCCACTCACTCTGCGGTCGCCTCGCGCGCTGCCATGCCGGCTCCCGGGAACGAAGCAGCATGGCAGCGCGCGAGGCGACCGCAGAGCAAGCGGCTGCTGGTAAAGGTATGGGGGGGGAGGAAAATAATTTTAAAGAGCGAGCGGAGGAACAGCGGAGTGGCTCCACATGTCTCCCTGCCAGGGAGATGCAGCCCAGCCACTCGGTCTATGGGCGCCTCGCGCTGCTGTGCCGCTTCCCTGCCTAGGAGCCGGCATGGCAGCGCGCGAGGCGCCAGCAGAGCGAGCCGCCGCTGACAAAGGTAGGGAAAAGCGGAGCGGCTCCGGGCAGGGAGGCGGTGCAGCAGCGCGAGGCGCTAGCTGAGCGAGCGGCCGCACCTCGCCTCCATGGGGCTCAAGAAAGCAGTGGGAGGCGCTGGCCCAGCGAGCAGCCACACCGCGCAGGGGCTCCCTCACAGGGAGCTGGCCACCGGCGCCTCCACATGCTTTTAGCATAAATTTAAATTTGAAAGCGGCAGCGGCTCGTGTTGCGAGACTTGCTCGTCTTTCAAATCTAAATTTATGCTAAAATTTTCCTCGTCTTCCGAGTAGCTCGCAAACCGGGTTACTCGTGATCCGAGGTATTACTGTATAGCAAATTGTCAAGGCTTCAGTTAATAGATGGGTGAGCTGCAATATCAAGCAAGGATTTCTAGCTGTGTCCCTCACTGTGGACAGTGCCAGAGCACTTTGTACCTACCCCAGAGATTACTGAAACCTTCCTCTCAAAAATATTAAGTACACTGGGATAGACCTGCAAATATTCCTTATAGAAACTAATCAGAACTAATCAGAACTCTTGACATGGGTGGCCACAGCACAAGAAAAGGAGCTGTCCCACAGGATAGGCAGTGTCAAGAGCACATTCCCACCACATTGCCTGCTGGTTTGCCTAGGCGAGAGGATGTCCTGAACTGGAGGTTGGAGGAAGACTCCCAACAGGCTCACCTGCTGATCAGTGCTATTGCACACAGGGTAAAGCTAAGAGAGGGTTGTGCACAGCTCTAGGGAGATGTCTTGCCTGCCTGGCTGAAAAGAAATGTGACAATGAACTTAGCACACAATCTATGAATGATAGGTGATCATAGGGAAGTCCAAGGCAGCTTATTACCCTTGGCAGTTAATAACAGCTCTGGATCCCTTCTACTGATCCCTCTTTAAGCCTGGAGAAGGTCACACTTTAAACCCTGCTACACAGAGAACACAGGGAAAAGAGGGCTTTCTCCCTTCATGCTTGAAAGAAGCTATTATTAGACCATTTTTGAAAAAGCCCTCCTTTGATCCCCTGGATTTTAATAATTATAGGCCAGTGAGTAATCTACCATTCTTGGGCAAGGTAATTGAGAAGGCAGTGGCCATTCAACTCCAAGCTGTCTTGGATTAAACCGATTATCTGGACCCATTTCAAACTGGCTTCAGAGTGGGATACGGAGTTGAGACTGCCATGGTCGCCTTGGTGGATGATCTTCGCCTGGGAATCAATAGGGAGAGTGCATGCCTACTGATTCTTTTGGACCTCTCAGCGGCATTTGATACCATCGACCATGGTATCCTATTATTCCGCCTGAGGGAGTTGGGAGTTGGGAGCACTGCATTGCAGTGGTTCCGCTCCTTCCTTTCAGGACGATTTCAGATGGTGCTGCTCGGGGATAAATACTCCTCAAAAAAGGAGCTATTGTATGGAGTCCCTCAGGGCTCCATTCTGTCCCCGATGCTGTTTAACATTTATATGAAACCGCTGGGAGAGATCATCAGGAGATTTGGGGCTGGGTGTTACCAGTATGCTGATGACACCCAAATCTAGTTCTCCCTAACTTCATTTTCCAAGGAAGGTATGACTTCTGAATGACTGCCTGAGATTGGTAGTGGGCTGGATGAGGGAGAACAAACTGAAGTTGAATCCAGGTAAGACTGGGGTGCTCGTCGTGAAAGGTCCTAATTCAGGAATTGAGGTTTGTCAACCAGTTCTAGATGGGGTAGCACTCCCCTTGAAGGAACAAGTTCGTAGCTTGGGGGTACTTCTTGACCCGACCCTACTCCTAGCATCGATCTCAGGTGGAGGCGACGGTGAGAAGTGCCTGTTACCAGCTTTGGCTGATTCGCCAGCCACACCCATTCTTGGAATACGTGGACTTAGTAACGGTGGTGCACGCACTGGTAACCTCTAGGCTTGATTTCTGTAATGCGCTTTACTTGGGGCTGCCTCTATACTTGGTTCGGAAGCTTCAACTAGTACAAAATATGGTGGCCAGGCTGGTCTCTGGGACACCCCGTGGAGACCAGATAACACCGGTCTTAAGATCTTTACACTGGCTGCCAATTTGCTTCTGGGCAAAGTATAAAGTGCTGGTTCTTATCTTTAAAGCCCTACATGGTCTAGGCCCAAGGTACCTTAAGGAGCGCCTCCTCCCCTATCTTCCCACTTAAGGTCTTCGGAGGGTCATCTGCTGCAGTTGCCTAATGTGAGACTGGCAGCTACTCGTCGGAGGTCCTTCTCTTTTGCTGCCCCTCAATTGTGGAATGGCCTGCCACTTGAAATATGCCTGCTGACTTCTTTGAATGTCTTTTTTAATTATTATTTATTTTTTAAAAAAATTTCAAACAATATATAAAACAACTAAATAACAAACATACAACTTATATAGTGCTCCCATCACCACGGGACCATATAATACATTCTATCTCTATAATCTATAGTTATTCATTATTCCAAAAATACAACATATCTTGACACAGCATACTCCCTTTTCCACTGATTTAACACAAAATCCAAAAATAAACCCCAAATATCCTTAAAATTGTTTTTCTTTAATTGTCCCCTTTTACATTTGATATTACAAGTTAACATATCATTTAAAGCCATATCCCACACTTCTTTATACCAGTCAGTGATAGAGAAAACTTGCTGAACTTTCCATTTTCTTGCTATCATTAATCTACCCGCCGTTAACAAATTTACAATTAATTCTTTAACATTTTGAGGACCAGCCACCTTTTCAGTTAGTGATAACAATGCTAATTTAGGGCAAACTTCTAAACTTCAACACCAACAATTTCTGATATTTCTTAAAAAATCATTTTCCAAAAATCCATTACATTTTTACAACTCCACCACATATGAGCATACGTACCCAGCTCCTGACAGCCTCTCCAACACATTGGAGAACATTTATTATCTATTCTCTTTATTCTCACCAGAGTCAGGTACCATCTTCAAATTAACTTATAGAAATTCTCTTTTATCCTTATTGACGTATTTTTCAATATTCGCCTATCCCATATCTTATTCCACTCTTCCTTTGCTATTTCCTCTTCAAACTCTATATCCCAAACTATCTTAAGATTTTCCGCTTGCTCTTCTGATTTCTGCATCATTTTATATATCATCTTTGTAATACCTCTAGCTGATACATTCCCTTCTATAATTTCTGTGGACATAACCAGGGATGGGGACTCGGACTCCAGGACTCGACTCGTGAGTCGGACTGAGTCCCCCCTCTGACTCGAGTCAGACTCGAGTCCCAATATTTTTAATGGGACTCGAGACTTGACTCGGCACTCGAGACCAAGGACTCGTGTTCCAAAATCGTGTTCCTCAAATGCAACATGGATAGGTTTTAGGAAGTACAGCAAGTTTATTTTTTAAAATCATTTTCCTAAAATGCAACCTTTCAGACATTTTGGGTTTGGCTGCCTCTGCCTGCCTGTTTGGGGTTCCCAGCCTCCTCTGCCTGCCTGGTCTCTTCTTGACCAGTTCCACAGTTTGAATTGTCCAAGACAAAGGCCTCTGCCTGCCTGTTTTGGGGTTCCCTGCCTCCTCTGCCTGCCTGGTTATTTTGGGTTTGTCTGCCTGGTCTGTTCTTGCCAAAATCAATGGCAGAGTTTTGAAATAAAAAGGCACACTTGTGCCTAGAATTATTTAAGCCACACATCTGAAGTAGCCTTATTTTGTTGGGAAAAAACCCCATTGATTTTAATAGGGACTCGTGGAGTCAGTTTTGGGAGTGACTCAGGACTCGGGACTCGTGAGTCACCATTTTGGACCAAGGACTCGAACTCAAGACTCGGGTCCAAAGACTCGTGACTCGACTCGTGACTCGAAACCAAGGACTCTTCAACATCTCTGGACATAACCAACTGCTCAAATGTGGTGAATTCTCTTTCATGCTCCTGTCTCCTCTTCCATTTCTTTCCCCATTGAACTAATTGGATTAAATTTAACCACGAAATTCTTCCTGGTCCTACCCTTTCAATTATTTGCTGCCTTGTCTCCATTTTTTCCAGCCAGTCCAGTTCATACTTTTCAAAGTTTTTTTCAGCCTTCCCCTGGTCTTTTTCCACTTTTTCAACTCTATCCTGCAGAGATTTAATATCATTTTTCATCTGTTCCATAGATTTCTTCATATCTTCAATTTGAGATGACAATTGCTCCCTGGCATCAACTATATTCTGTGCAAGCCTCTGGTTTCCAGCTTCAATAGTGTTTTGAAACTAATATGATCTTCTCCCAATCTGGTTCTGGCGTCTTTGGTTTCACAGGAGAAGTAGCTTTCGCTTTAGCTGCAGCTGGATATTTGCCAGCAGAATCCGCCATTGTTCTTCCGCCCCTCCCCCTCTGAACTACAAATCGTTCAGTGCCTTCTTGTGTCTGTTCAGGAGCCTTTTCCTTTAAATTATAGGAAAGTCCATCTCCCCGCTGTTCATGAATTCTAATTAGCCTTCTCAAGCTGTTATCAGACGGGTGGCTGCGTTCGTGTTTCCAGAGAGGGGGAAGGGACTTTTTCTCCTGTCTGGAGCTCATATACCAAATCAAGGCAACAGAAACCAGGAAATTCAGTTTTAATTACTCCTTTTTCTTCCTTATCTCTTCCAAAAACAAATCAGCCAAAAGGTTTTTACTCACAGTCTCTCTTTACGGGGTAATTTACAGCTTTAATCAGTTCATGCCGGGAGCTCCGCAGAAAAGCTACAGTTTCATGGCTGGTGAAACTCCTCCCCCCTCTTTGAATGTCTTTAAGCAGGCACTGAAGACTTTGTTATTTCAGCAGTCCTTTCTTTTATAACATTCTGTCATATTACTATGGAATTTTATTGTTTTTATGGAATTTTAATGGAATTTTTATACTGTTTTTATGTTTAACAGATGTTTTTATTGTATACTTATCTGTTTAATTGATTGTTATTTTGTACGCCACCTAGAGTAATAGCATATAGGCGGGATATAAATAATAAAATAAATAAAATAATAATAATAATAATAATAATAATAATAATAAGTGTACTAGGACTTTGTATGTGACTCTAGGGTACTGGGATAAGATCTCATCTGCTGGGATTCCTAGATCAAACGCAGTCCTGTTGTGCTTATATCAGTCAGTCAGTCAGTCAGGCGATCACTCGTGACTGAGTAAGATTGTCTTCCAGGATAAAAAAAAGAAAGAAAAAGAAAAGAAAATTTACAAAAAGGAGATTTTAAAAGGAGGAAAATTCTAAAGAAAATTGTGTAGACTCTAGCGATGGGTCCGTAAGTGACTGTGGAGGCCAATTCTAGATCCACACAGCTTCCCACAGTGAGGACACAGGTTACCAGATGGAAGATGGTCTTGTAAAGGATTCATTTGACGTGCTTTTCGCTTAGCACGTTTCTCCCTTTCACCTTGCACTCGAGCTTCTTCAAAGTCCATAGAACCTTTGTGAAAGGCCAACCTCCAGTTAGATCGTTCATGGGCCAGAGCTTCCCAGTTTTTGATGTTTATATTGCATTTTTTTAGATTAGCCTTAAGAACATCTTTAAACCTCTTATATTGACCACCGGTATTCCGCTTTCCATCCTTGAGTTGGGAATAAAGTAACTGCTTTGGGAGACGGCAGTCAGGCATTCGAACAACATGACTGGTCCACTGAAGTTGGCATTGAAGGATCATTTTTTCAACGCTAGTAGTCTTTGCTTCTTCCAGTACACTGACATTTGTTCGCCTATCTTCCCAAGTGATTTGCAGGATTTTCCAGAGGCAACGTTGATGAAATCTTTCAAGGAGGTGGAAGTGACGTTTATAGATAGTCCATGTTTCGCAGGCATACAATAAAGTTGGTAATACAATGGCTTCATAAACCAGTGTTTTGGTCTTCTTACAAATATCCCGATCCTCGAACACTCTATGTTTCATTCGAGAAAACGCGGCACTTGCGGAGCTCAGACGATGCTGGATTTCACTGTCGATGTTAGCTGTAACAGAAAGATAGCTGCCAAGATAGAGAAAATGATCGACATTTTCCAGTATTGTCCCGCCAAGCTGGATAGATGGCATCACCAAAGGGTTAGCTTGCACTTGCTGATGAAGCACTTTGGTTTTTTTGATGTTAAGTGAGAGACCAAGTTTTCCGTATGCTTCTGCAAAAGCATTTAGGATAGTTTGGAGATCATCCTCTGAATGGTTGTAGTCATCATCATCATTTAATGATGTCATCATTGTCATTTATGCCAAGTCAAAACATGGGCATATTTATGAGTAGGTATAGCTTCTTAAAAGATTGTCAAAATTTCGTTTTGCTAGAATGTAAGAAGAGCCATGCTGGATCAGACCAAGGGTCCATCTAGTCCAGCATTCTGTTCACACAGTGGCCAACCAGCTGCCCACAGGATCTCACAAGCAGGACATGAGTGCAACAGCATCTTCCCGCCCATTTCCCCCAGCAACTGGTGTACATAGGCATACTGCCTCTGATACTGGAGGAAGCATATAGCCAATCAGGACTAGTAGCCACTGATGGCCTCCTTCTCCATGAATTTGTCTTATCCCCTTTTAAAGCTGTCCAAATTAGTGGCCATCACTGCAACTTGTGGAAGTGAACTTTGAGCTTAAAATGTTACTAGGAAGGTCCTGTATTTCAGCATAGCCATGAAAACATATTATATCTTGAGCAGACATCTTTTCATCCCCTCCCTGGGTGAGAGTGGGACATTGTAATTATTTATTTAACTAGAAAGGGAAAGAGGGAGGAAAAGTTGGGTATATCGTTTCAATATAAATATTGTTGTTTTCTTTTTGGTAGTTCCACTGCTTACCCAAGTGGGAATCCAATATTCCAAACATGTAAGGGGTGTCATTTCTTATTTCGAAATCTCCTGGTTATGTGGCAAGTCTGGTAAATGATAGCCTTTTTGCACTGTACGTGGTACAAGTGGGACCCGCGACAAAATGTTGCACTGTGGAGTGCTCTTGTTCACTGTTCCGGGAGGATGGTCGGTCAGCCATTCTCTCTTCCACAATACTCCATTCCATTCCGCCTCCTTCCTGGTTTTCTATTCCCCCCTCCCCAATAGTTAGTCAGCATTCCATGACTACTGAGAATGCTGAGTTCATTGGGCTGGTGAGCGTGCTATTTTGGCTAAATAATCAACAGCAGTTTGCTTCAGGAAATCTGTAACAGCTCCTGCAGTTACAGATATTAAGAGTGTAAGTATGTAAGGTAGCCTTCCCCAACCTGGAGCCCTCCCAATGTACTGGCACAAGTTTGGGGAATGCTGATGTAAGGGATATTCCGGGTATGGTGATCCATGCTTTAGTAACCTCCTGATTGGATGATTGCAATAGTCTTGTACATGGGCTGCCCTTGAAGGACAACTCAGAAACTTCAAATAGTGCAGAACATGGCTGCTTATTTGCTGCCACAATTTTAACTGCTACAGCCAGATGGGATCATATTGCATCAATTCTTAAAGAATTACATTGGCTGCCTGTTTGCTTCCGAGCCCAATTCAAAGTGCTGATATGTGTCTTTAAAGCCCTAGAATGCTTGAGACTCAAATACCAACCCACCATGTCTTAAGGCAGGGGTGGGGATTCCCTGGGGGCCAAATTTGACCCTCTGGGGTTCACCAGATGGCCATACCCCCATTCTCCTAGCCCTGCCCACTTTCCCCCAGCCACCAATTGTTTGGTGGTTTCCTGGCTTTTGTACAGGGTTTCCCCATTCCAAAATGCCTCTCCTTATGCTTAGATAGTGGCAGTAAGAGCTTTAAGCTACAAAATTCTTATATGTTTTTGGTTTTTTCACCCCATCCCTTTCGCTTTTGACCTTGCCTCCTTTGCCTTCAGCCCCACCCACCACTGGAATACGACCCCTGACAGCTTCTCCAAAATGGACTTTAGCCCTTGGGCTGAAAGAGGTTCCCCACCCCTTCCTTAAGATCTTCAGAAGAGGATCTTCACTGGTTTCCATTGCCAATAGAAGCAGCTTGTTTGGTAGGAACTAGGCAAAGGATCTTCTCTGTGGTGCTGTCCTGTCTCTTGAATGTCTTCCCCACTGAAACTCAAATGGCACCGCACCAACTCTTGCTGTCATTTCAGTGCTAGTTTAAAACTGAATTACATTTTAAAATGCTATGCTGGTTTGTTTAGTTTGGTTGGCTGTTTTTATGCTTTTGTTTATTGGTTTTATTGTATTATATTGTAGCATATTGTTATTTTTATGCTTCTTATATACCACCCTGATATCATAGGGTGAAGGGTGGTTAAAAATACTTTTAATAAATAAATTTTAATAAATAAATTGGCTGCAGTTTCCAGCCAAACTGGATTTCCAAAGCTAGGTGGGGGGGTTTTTTTGTATTTATTTATTTATTTATTCTCATTGTTTCCAATCTCACAAGCAGGACATGAGTGCAACAGCACCTTATCGCCCATTTCCCCCAGCAATTGGTGTACATAGGCATACTGCCTCTGATACTGGAGGAAGCATATAGCCAATCAGGACTAGTAGCCAGAATTAGTTCACCAGAATTATGTCTGGTCTATTATATCTGCTATAATAGGTATATCCAAAACAGGGTATAAACTTTATTCTCGGGAAGTAGGCCAGGATTAGTGTAGGGGCAAATCTGAATTTACTGCCTACTCAGTTGATAGTGAATAATTTTTTTGGTAATATCCTTGTGACTGGCAACATATTTTATATCTGCATAGAGAGATATTGTATGGTTCGTTGTTTCAGATTTATCTTAGTGTTTATCTTTGTCTATATTTGTAGTCTTTGTGATTTTTTAAAAATATAGTCAGTGGTTTGATAGTGGTAACAATTTGATTCTTCTTAGTTTTTACAGGAATATCCCTGTAAATGGAGCATTGTGTGGAGCTTTTGCAAAATACTTCAGCCAAAAAAAACCTGGTCCCTGCCCAAGGACAGGAGCAACAGAGGTGATAGGAAGGGGAATGAGAAAGATTTGCATAATAAGGGATGATTGTGAGCAGATGCAGTCATGTATACCGGTACTTAGTTTTCTTTCTCTTGGCATCGAGGATTAAGGGGTTAAGGTTTCAGAAAATACTATCTTAAATCTTCCAAACTTCCTTGATGGTTGTTAATGAGCTCAGTGCTAAGAAAGAAAATGTGTTTTATGTGTATGTGTGAAGAAGGTAGAACTGAGCTGAGAGTAAGGATGGAGATCAAAGAACACTGGAAGAAAGTTGCACAGGAAGAGTTCCTCACTCCCACTTATGTGACTCATCCACAAAACCATGCTAGTTTAATGCTGTAAAAAAAAGTTATATTGCAAAAGCCTCGCCTTCAGGAAATCAACATCAATTTGCATTACTGGTGATTACTCCTATGTTTCTTTTGCGTAGATATACTCTGTTTATTTAGAGATGTAGAAATACATTTATTAATCATTTGCAGCATCTGCTGTGACTATTTTGGGCACCCATGAGTCAAGTATTTCTGCTGCAGGATTTCAAATATTTTATTGCTTTCTCTGCTTAAGCCCCTTTGAGGAAATTTAGTTATGCTGATGGAATGCAAGTTTTTCATATAAAAAAAAGTTAAGCATTTTCCTTTTTAAAAAAAATAAACAAAAAACTTTTTTGATCACACTATTAAAATTTCATTGCTATTTTCACATTTCCTTGACACAATGTAGAAATGGAGATCAATTTTTGCGTATTGCAAGTATGTACAGTAAAATGGAGATAAGGTGAAGTAATGTCTAGCACTGTTTGTTGTGTATCTTGGAAAGGCTTTGATATCCGTTTCCTTATCAGTGCTCATAGGGATCCTGATAAATTCCGCAAAAGTGTTCTGTTATTCTCCGTGATTCCAGCAGGGATTCATACAATTGTAGCAACACATTTGTCTCCACTGCTTGGATTTCTGTATTTTCTAGCATGTCAGTCACATCTGATTTACAGTGTAGATCAGGCCCAGCAAGAATCATAGGAACATGTATTCCAGAATGTAGGAACAGTCACAAAATTGTTTCAGAAAACTGCCGCACTCTACCAATATTTCTTTCTTTCATAAATGTGTATCCGAGAGGCAGCATACAAACAGATTATAGAACAAGCCTAAAATTAAATTAAAATCAATCCACCATGTAATGCTAAAACAGCACAAGAATAAAAATCAAAATTAAAAAAGCTCAGCATGGATAAAACAAAAAAAAAATTGGAATATGGTTTAACCTTAAAAGAGAGAGAGAGATCTAAACAGCAATAAAACTAGATAGAAAATAATGGATTAAAAAACCTGGGTAAATAGCAGCATTTTGACCCGGCACTGAAAGACCTCAATAAAAGGAGTACCACCTGCAGAAAACTACTGTGCCCTGGTCACCATCCTCTGAATAACAGCAGAAGACTCTTGTCCTTATGTCCTGCTTGTGAGCTTCCTATTAGGGCAACCAGTTAGCCAATTTGAGAAACAGGACTCTAGACTAGATTGGGCTCATGTGATCCAGCAGGGCTCTTCTTATGATATTAATACATGCACATAGTTAGCAGGAGTAGGGGTGGAGACCTGCTGCCACAAATTTTCTATACGCACCCCACACCATGTATGTTTATTTTAGCCCTTTTGAACAACTGAAAAGTTCTCTAGTGTTTTGTATTCGAACAAAGAGAATGTTAGTGTTCAGTTGGAAGAAGTGACTTAATATTGGAGCCTTGGTGAGAGATTTGCACTTATTTTAGTGTTAGTAATTGAAGCAGTAGTTATACCTTCAAAGTTATAACACAGAAGAATGTAGAATCAGCAGAACTATAAGCAAGTGCTATTAGCAGAATTTATTGACAACTCAAAACTGTATCGTGTATGGCATGAACTGTGTTAATAGACAATGAAATACAAGTCCGCAGAGCCCTTCTAAGAGTTCAAATGATCCCTGAGCTAGCTGCACTGCTTACAGAATTAATGGGAATGAAGTGTAATGTCTTAGGAAAGACTCAGTATTCACTTCTATTTTCTACAGATAAAAATATGTGATGCAGAATAACCTCTAGAGCAGATAAATGCCAGCATGCTTTCTAACTTTTGTTAAGTTTTACAAGTACTGCAGCAAGGGCTTCATTTCTAGAACTTACTCTACAGCATATTTTTTTTCTTATTTCAGTTTGAGAATTTTAAATTAAAACTATGGTGACATTTTCCAAATTGATTTGCCAGTAATGCTTTTATGGATTGCAATCATTTTCAAAGCATGTTTCCTATTTAATTGGCTGAAATATTTCCTGTTTAATTGAAATATTTCCTATTTACTTGGTTGAAATATTTCCTATTTACTTGGTTGAAATATTTCCTATTTATTATTTCTAATTCTACCTGATCACCTTTTCATAGAATTACCGGTATAATTAGTGTGCTGCAAAATTGATCAATTTAATCAATTAAATTGAAAAAAGGAAGATTTACAACTTAAGCAGTTCAAACTATCATTTCTAATATACTTCCTCAGAGGCTTGGTAAATTATCTACTGCATTAGATGGCAGTAACGTCAAGAAGTATGAAAATTGCAGAATGCAGCTAGTGTGACATTCTCTTCACCACAGCATCCAACTTAAGTTGCATATCTTTGAACTTTAAGGGCGCAATGCATCTTTAGACAGATAAAAGTCCTACAACTCCCAGCATTCCCTAGCCAACATGGCTGCCTGGGGGATGCTGGGAGTTGTAGGACTTTTTTTCTATCTAGACATACTTAGGATTGCACCCTAAAGCACCTTTCTAGAAGGAGCAGGCTCTTTTAGAGTCCAGTGCAAAAATTTCCAGAGACAGCTTCCTATTAACTTCGCTGCAGTGTGGTTCATGCCTATGAAATATTCAGATAAGGAAATTGAAAAAGTTAATTAATTCTGCAAATATTCCTTACTATAGGAGTATGCAGAAGGCACACAATCTATTTGTCAGGTCTCTTGGTGTGCATTCACATAACCATATCTGTATGAGAGACTTAGGTGACTGTTTTCAGTTACTGCATTTTTAAATAGGCTCTGCAGTCATTGCTTTGTCATCAGATTTTTAATGTGTCAAGATGCCTTCCTTAAAGAGAAAATACCTGCTAATGAAACATACCAGCCAATAGTTAATAATAAGGAAGGGCACACACAGTGAACAAAAATACATATTCCAAAGAAACAAGATGTTCTGTTAAACAAAAATCCTTCCCCTACCTTCTCACTATGGAGGGCAGCAAAATGGAGCAAGGCTGCATTTTGCTGCCTGGCCAGCAGATGCCTCTGACGTGCATGCTTGGGCATAATGTTTGAATGGGTTGTGTAGCTATACAATGCAACATTAGTAGGACCAAATTGCACAGTCAGTATCCTGGATTGGGCCAGGGGAACTGAATTGTATGATTTTGGCTTACATGCAAAGGATTGTATGTGCATACATCCCATTATGCCCATGTGTAGCTATCTCAAGATGGTTCACATGGGACAGGCATTTCGAATAGGCTGGGCAGGAATACACAATCTCACTCCCTCACCACACACAGGGAAAATGTTAAGACAGAGTGATCCAATTAATTAGACAATTATATATATATTCATATTGCTAGCGTTTCACAGTAAATTGGTGGGACAAAGGAAAGGAGACTCTATCCCTTTGACCCATTCATCGGAAGGTAAGAATTGAGTCATGTTGGGAAGAAAACCTCTGAAATAGGATTCCATCTGCACAGTGTTGGCAGTGGCTTGGCTTGGCTTGGCTTGGCTTGGCTTGAGGGGCAGCATGCTACAGTCCTCCTCTTAGTCTAAGTCCATTGGTGCTTCTAATGAGCACCTCAGGGGTAGGAATCAGATGACTGCTCACTACTCCTGCTACTGAAGAAAGAACTTTGTTATGGGGCAGCATACAAATGTTGTCATTAATAATTACTTAATGGAGGTTTAATTAATTAATTTGATCAGTTAATGGAGACTTGGACTGTTGAAAGGGAGAATTGCCTTTGCTCAAACAAAATAGTCTATTATCATCTTGGAGCCAGGGAATAGGATCAAGTTTAGAGCAGGGACTGGAGGAGGGACACTGTAGGGCGGGAGTCTGTTGACTTACTGCTGAATAGAACATGCAGATATGGTGGCCCTCTTGCCAGGCTCATAACCTGGCCATCTACCCAAACTGACCAAGGTTGCACTTTCAGACCAGCGATTTTGGTGGCAATTTTCTACTAATAATTGCCTGAAGAGGTGGTATAGTCCACATAGTTAGTGTGATCTATTACCCAGAATGGAGCTGCACCAGTACAGTGCCAAATAAAGCTGTCAACCCAATGGTTCTATAGAAACAATTTTATTATTATTTATTTATTTATTTATTTATTTAAACTGGCCTGTTTTGGGCTGCTGGACCTGTCCTCAGAGGATTTGTCTTTTTTCATATACTTGAAAGATAAGTCGAGATTTTCCTTCTTTCGGTATTCTCTGTATGTCTTAAAGAATGTACAGCCTCATTTCCCAACTTGGCACCTTCCAGACATGTTGGACTACAACTCCTCTCACCCCCAGCCAGTTGGCTATGCTAGGTGAGAATGACGAGACTTGTAGTCCAACACATCTAGAGAGCACTAGTTTAGGGAAGACTGATCTACAAGTATTCAGAAACAAAAATCTCAGTTAAGAAAACTGGGAACTATGGGCCAAGTAAGGACCTGATTAAAGAAAAATTAGTTGACTAAGTATATGATTAATTCTGCATAGATCTGCATATAAGTGAAATCACTACTCATGGTTATGAAGTAAAAGCAACCTTTGTTTTTATATGATGCATGTGTGTGTTGGTGGCATCACTTAAAAGAGGATGTTTCTTCCTGTGTCTGAAAGAGAACCAGGGAATCCTCTTTTAAGATGGTGTTTATCATCTGCTATGCTTTTATTAAACATATGTGTTGTTTTTCAAAATCCACTGTGCGATAAATCAGGAACCTTGTTAATCAGAAGTTTTCGTGCAGTGCAATCCTATGGATGTTTACTCAGAAGTCAGTCCAACTAAGTTCAATGTGACTTCCTATCATTGCATCTGTAATTGATTAATCCAACAAATTAATTGGTTAAATGTTGCAACTTTAATTGCAAGTCAAAGTGATGGATGCCTTTTATATTTGCCAAGATTCTGGGCTTGGTTCCCACCAGTGCCGCTGGTTGATCTGATGATACTAAATATATTGTCATGCTCATGAGGCTTAGAGAGAGGGAGATGTATTATCTCTCTTTGTAAGGTGAGGATGACAATACTTTGTAACGTGAGGATGACAATATCTGGTTGTGTTGCTTGGTTCCTCGGTGTGTGCAAGGCACTTGTAGATCCCCAGATGAAAGGTAATGAATGCATGTAGAAAGGCCCATTGTTCCATTTTGAAACTTTATTTGCTGCCTCTGGAGGATGATGAGTCACTCAGGCATAGCCACATAGCCATGTTGCTTGACATTACGTTAATCCCATTTATTCCACTTGTAGCCTGTCCTGCTTAAGGCTGGCTGGCAGCCAGCAGCTGTCTTGGCTTCTGGGAGCGTTGCCAAGTCCGACTGAGATAAGATAAGGATTTCACACAGGGAGCAGCGTAGTCAAACAGTCCGGGGATTTTAGCCAGTAAAGTTCTTACGAAAGTCCAAGGATCAAGCAAAGCCGTCGTCAGGGTCAGTCCGAGTAAAGTCCAAGAGTCCAGGGTCCAAGGCAAGGTTCAGGAGCAGGGTCCGGGATCAGGAACAAGAGTCATGGAAGACGTTGTTTCCCAATACCCATGCTCTAGTGAGTGCGTGCTTTTCTACAGCCTGCTGCCGGGCACGCCCATCCCACAGCTGCAGCTCTTCAGCAGCAGGCTGATTATAAAAGCCTCACAAGGCCGACGTCCTGGTTTGCAGCCGGACGCTGCGTCAAGGGGCCTGCATCTGTTCCTGCCTTTTCATCGTCCGCCTTTGTCTGGGAGTTGGGGCCTGCGCTATCTCCGGCTCTGATTCTGACTCTTCTCGGGCTGGGGAACTCCCACGGGTCATGCCAGAGGGGCCTGCCAGCTCTTCAGCTGCCCGGTCGGCCCCGTCTGGAGCAGCAGTGTCTGCACTCTGCTCCTGAGGAGCGTCCAGGGCCCTGGGTGAGTCACACTCGTCTTCAGAGGAGGATTCCTGGAGGGGGGTCATGACATCACTCCCCTCCCCAGGAGCCCCTCCCCAGGAGCCCCTCCCGGGGAATCGGACCCCCCGGGTTTCCTGGGATATCGGCGGTGGAACCGGCGTGCAAGAGGCGGGGCGTGGACATGAGAGGCGTCCTCCCAAGAGCGTTCTTCAGGTCCATAACCTGCCCAGTCCACGAGGTACTGCAGTCGGCCCCAACGGGTGCGAGAGTCCAGGATCTTGGCTACCTCGTATTCCTCCTCCCCTTCCACTAGCACTGGTGGTGGGGGTGTCGGAACCGGACGGGCAGGATCGGTAGGCGTGACCGGAGCGAGGAGGGAGCGGTGGAAGACGGGGTGGATACGCAGAGAGGGCGGCAATTGCAACTGGAAGGCCACGGGGTTGATCTGCGCTGTGATAAGGAAAGGACCAATGAACCGAGCATCCAGCTTCCGGCTCGGGCGTTGCAGCGGTAGATGCTTGGTGGACAACCAGACTTGATCCCCAACTTTCAGAGCAGGCCCAGACTGCCGTTTGGTGTCCGCAAAGTGTTTATACATGTCCTTGGCCCGGGTTAGCTGCTCTTGCAGCAGGGAATGTACCGCCTGAAGTTCCTGGAGGAGCTCATCGGCCTGCGGGAACCATAGAGGAGGTTGCCGTGGCCGGGAAGAATTGCGGGTGGTAACCATGATTGGCAAAGAATGGAGTCTGTTGCGTTGAGGCATGGGGAGAGTTATTGTAGGCGAATTCAGCCAAGGGTAACAAGTCCACCCAGTTGTCTTGCTGGTAATTGACATAACAGCGGAGGTATTGCTCCAGGGTCGCATTCGTGCGCTCCGTCTGGCCGTCTGATTGCGGGTGGTACGCCGAGGAGAGATGTAGTTTCACATCCAACAGGCGAAACAGGGCCTGCCAAAAGCGAGATGTGAACTGAGGGCCCCGGTCGGAGACCAAGCCCTGTGGCAGCCCATGTAACCGGAAGATGTGCTGGATGAACAACTCCGCCGTCCCTTTGGCTGACAGGGTACCGGAGCAGGGTACAAAGTGGGCCATCTTGGTCAACAGGTCGACTACCACCAAGATGGTGGTATGTCCTTTGGAGGAGGGCAGGTCGGTAATAAAATCCAAGGACACCAGTTTCCAAGGTCCGGTAGGTGTGGGTAAGGGATGCAAAAGCCCTGCTGGCTTTCCCACCTGGTGCTTGGCCCGGCGACAGGTCTCACAGGAGCCCACATAACGTTCCACATCAGCGTGGACCCTGGGCCACCAGAAGTCCCGGGTCAGCAGGTGTAAAGTTTTGAATACGCCAAAATGTCCCGCAGGCCGACTGTCATGGCACTGCTGAAGTATCTCCATCTGAGTGGGTCCCGGAGGAACATACAGACGTTGGTGGTGGCGCAGGAGTCCATCGTGGGCATTAAAGGGAGATGGTCCCGCCGGGCCTGGAGTCTCCAGCTCCTGGCCTTCGCAAAGGGGTCTCGGCCCTGTTGTTCTCATAGCTGGGCGAGCATGCTAGGGGGCAGGAGGACTGTAACAAAATTCTCGGGACGCAGGATCGTGGACAAGGTTTCCTCTGGTTTGGGGAAGGTGTATTCGGGTTTCCGGGAGAGGGCGTCTGCCTGTCGGTTCCGGGACTGTGGAATGTATGTGACCGTGAAGTGGAACCGGGAAAAGAATAGTGCCCACCGGATTTGCCGCTGATTTAGCTTCTGGGCGGTCTGCAGGAATTCCAGGTTCCGGTGGTCCGTCCGGACTTCCACGGGGTGTAGGGCGCCTTCCAGTAGATGCCGCCAAGTCTCGAAGGCTGCCTTGATTGCCAGCAGCTCCTTCTCCCAGATGGTATAATTGCGCTCTGCGGGGTTGAGTTTACGGGAGTGGAACGCGCATGGCAGCAAGGTCTCTCCAGTCTCCGCAGGTTGGAGCAAGACGGCACCGATGGCGACATCAGAGGCATCGGTTTCAACCACGAATGGAGTTTGCGGGTTCGGGTGTTGCAGGATAGGCTCTGACACAAAGAGCTCCTTGAGTTTCTGGAAGGCTCCTTGAGCCTCAGGCCCCCACTGGAAAAGTTTACTGGCCCGGAGCAGGTTGGTCAGGGGCGCAGTGACCTCCGCAAAGTTGGTGATGAAGCGCCGGTAGTAGTTTGCGAACCCCAAAAACCTTTGGACGTCCTTGACCGTCCTGGGGGGTTGCCAAGACAGCACTGCTGCCACCTTTGCTGGCTCCATCTCTATGCCCCTGGGAGAGATCCGGTGTCCCAAGAAGTCTACGGATTCCAGGTCAAAGGCGCATTTCTCCAATTTAGCATACAGATGGTGCTCCCGTAACCTCTGCAGCACAGCACGGACGTGTGCCTGGTGCACCTGGGGTGTAGGGGAGTAGATCGCAAACCAGTCTAGGTAGTCCCGGAAGATGTCATTCATGAAGTGCTGGAAGACTGCGGGAGCGTTACAGAGCCCAAACGGCATGACCGTGTACTCGAAATGCCCATAGCGGGTCTGAAATGTGGTCTTCCATTCGTCACCGGCCCGGATGCGCACCAGGTTGTACGCCCCCCGCAGGTCTAGCTTGGTAAAGATGGTGACCTGGTGGAGACGCTCCAACAATTCTGGGATGAGGGGCAGGGGGTACCGATTGCGTCGGGTTATCTGGTTGAGGGCCCGGTAGTCGTTGCAGAGGCGTAGCTCCCCACACTTCTTTTTTACGAAGAGCACCGGAGCGGCTGCAGGGGATTTTGAGGGTCGGATGAATCCCCTCTTGAGGTTCTTTTCCAGAAAATCCCGTAAGGCCGCAAGCTCAGGCCCAGAAAGAGAATAGATCCGCCCGGTAGGGATCCGGGACCCAGGCAGCAGGTCAATTGGACAGTCATAGGGTCGGTGGGGTGGTATGTGGTCAGCTTCCTTCGTGTCGAACACATCCTGGAAATCCTGGTACTTGCCAGGCAGGAATGTTGGGTTTGGCTGGGGATCCGGAGCTGGTCCAGTGGCTGCGCTGGCCTTTCCGGGCCAGCAATGGGAGCTACAATAGTCCGAAGCAAACACTACCTCCCCCGGGGCCAGTTGATGCAAGGGTCATGGAGGGTTAGCCAGGCCATTCCAAGCACGAGGGGGAAGTGTGACACGGTGACCAGCAGGAAGCGAAGTTGTTCCCGGTGCCCCTGGATCTCCATGGTCAGGGGATCAGTTTCCAGCGATACTGGACCAGATGTCAAGGGCCGCCCATCAATGGTTTCGATGGTGATCGGGGATGCCAGAGGGGTCAGTGGGACTCCATGTTGCTGGGCAAAGCCCACGTCCATGAAGTTGCTAGACGCTCCCGAATCGATCATGGCTGTGGTCTGAATCGTGGTCAGGTCAGGGAGGCACAAGGTCACGACCACTGCCAATGGTGGGTGGAGGCGTTTGGCGGGGGTCACTGTGGTGGTGTGGGTTTCGTGGCCCAGTCCTACGACCCCAACTAGGACTGGGGCTGGGCGTTTCCCGAGGGTGGTTTTTTGGCGGGACACTGGCTGGCATAATGTCCTGCTTCCCCACAATACAGGCAAAGTCCCTTTTGTCGCCGCCGTTCCTTTTCTCTGGCGGTGAGCCGGGGTCGAGCCCCCCCGATCTGCATTGGTTCCTCAGTTGCTATGGGAGGACCTGTCCTGGGACCCAGAGCCCAGGTTTGGCGTGCTGGGCTGGGCTCTCGGCGTGAGGCTGGGGCTCTACGGACAATACGGCGGCCCTCTAGGTGTCCATCGATCCGGAGGCAGAGCTGGACTAAATTATGCAGGGTTGTAGGTCTTTCTGCCCGGGCCAGCTCGTCGCAAATCTCGTCCATTAACCCCTCCTGGTATTGGTCCATCAGAGCGGACTCGTTCCAGGTAAGGTCTTGGGCCAGCAGCCGGAAAGAACTGGTGTAAGTGGCGACTGAGTCCTTGCCCTGCTGGAGTCGGCGTATCCGCCTGTTGGCAGTCTCTGCCTTCTATGGGTCCTCATAGGCAGCCTTAAAATCTGCCAGGAAGCCCGCATAGTTGTCCAGCAGGGGGCTAGGCTGCAGGAGATAAGGGGTAGCCCATTTGGCAGCCAGCCCAGTGAGTAGACTAATCACAAAGCCGACCTTCACTCGGTCAGTGGGGAAGTCCTCTATCCGCAGTTGCATATACAACTCACATTGAGCCACAAACCCTGGGAACTTGTCTGGTGTTCCATCAAATTTCTCAGGGGGTGCTATAGGGCACTTATGTTTGGGTGTCCTTGGTGCAGCCTGTGGCGGTGCCCCAAGCTGGTGGACTTGGCTCTGCAGGGTAGTAACCGCAGTGGTGAGCTGGGCTATCTGGTTCCTAAGAAGCTGGTTTTCTGCTAACACAGCTTCAAGAGTCGTTGCTTCCATGCTGCTGGCTGGGGGATTGGGAAACAAACTGTCCTGCTTAAGGCTGGCCGGCAGCCAGCAGCTGTCTTGGCTTCTGGGAGCGTTGCCAAGTCCGACTGAGATAAGATAAGGATTTCACACAGGGAGCAGCGTAGTCAAACAGTCCGGGGATTTTAGCCAGTAAAGTTCTTACGAAAGTCCAAGGATCAAGCAAAGCCGTCGTCAGGGTCAGTCCGAGTAAAGTCCAAGAGTCCAGGGTCCAAGGCAAGGTTCAGGAGCAGGGTCCGGGATCAGGAACAAGAGTCATGGAAGACGTTGTTTCCCAATACCCATGCTCTAGTGAGTGCGTGCTTTTCTACAGCCTGCTGCCGGGCACGCCCATCCCACAGCTGCAGCTCTTCAGCAGCAGGCTGATTATAAAAGCCTCACAAAGCTGACGTCCTGGTTTGCAGCCGGACGCTGCGTCGAGGGGCCTGCATCTGTTCCTGCCTTTTCATCGCCCGCCTTTGTCTGGGAGTTGGGGCCTGCGCTATCTCCGGCTCTGATTCTGACTCTTCTCGGGCTGGGGAACTCCCACGGGTCATGCCAGAGGGGCCTGCCAGCTCTTCAGCTGCCCGGTCGGCCCCGTCTGGAGCAGCAGTGTCTGCACTCTGCTCCTGAGGAGCGTCCAGGGCCCTGGGTGAGTCACACTCGTCTTCAGATTCCTGAAGGGGGGTCATGACATAGCCAATGTGCTCTTGTGTTTGCCTTTGCCTTTGCGCCCTGATATTGCTGGAGACCCATTAACCTAGAAAATTCAAAAAGACACAGCTTATTAAAAACTGTTATTCAAAGATTAACAATGTTCAGCAAAAGCATTCTCTTACCATGTAAAGACATTGGCAATAGAATATGTTTAAATGGCTTTTCATTACGTGCAAGTGTAAGCCTCAAGAGCACAGGCAATTTGGAATTTAAAATTGAAAACTTGTTGCAGTGGTAATTACATTTAAAGACAATGGATGCAGAGGATATGTTTTGGTACTTACTTGGATTATTCACACTTCCTTGCCACATCGTTATGCCCTTGTTGAAACTACTGCCTTGGCTGTCTTTGCCAAGGATAACCTTCTGCAAAATTTATGACAGATTTTGGTTAATTGATTCATTTCTAGAGGTGTAACTATATCCCAAGTGTGTGTTCTTATATAGGTGCAAATGTATATAAGCCATACTTGTGTTCATGTTAACATGTCAGGTTTAACAGTCTGAACTAAAACACATGTATTAATATAACTTTAATATTTTATATAAATTATATTCTCATAAATACATATCATACCCTCCAACATTTCACAGCACAGAAGGAACATTTTAAATTCCGACCATTTTACTGTATTTTTGTTTTATTTTCTTGTATTAAATGGTTTTTGTAGTCTGTAACTATATTGTGATGGCCATTGGCTATAAGCAATAAATTGTGTTACTACTACTAGTAGCAAATAAAACTGCAAGTGAAAACTGCAACATTTCACAGATGAAAATAGGGACACACATGTGAATTTGTAAGAGGTATGGTTAAGCAACATTAAGGTGTGATCAAGAGGGTGTGGCCAGGCAACATGAAGGTGTAGCCAAGGGTATAGCCACCACCCCAGGATGCTCTAACCGTTTAAGGGCTCTGACCAGTCTGAAGCCACTTTGACCTCCAGACCCATGATGATGATGGTGATTACTGTTGTCATTATTATTATTATTGTACCATCAATGTGCATGGTGCTTTACCGTGTATAAGAGAACAGTTCACTGCCCCAAAGAGCTTACCATCTAAAATGTAGTATAGATGCGACAACAAATGGTAGGAAGGGGTAAACCGGGGAGGAATATGCTATTATTTCAGTCAAACATAACTTTCAGCCTAGTTTCCCCACATTGTGCAGGAAACTCCTTGTTTTAAAGATCTCCCTCCCACTTTAAAAATTGATCCCTCAATGGTGGCTTTGTTCTCATCATTAGTAGTTTGCCAAAGAAATAATAATATTGAACATTTAGATATCTCTGAGTGTGCAAAGTGGTTCACAGGCCCACCCTGCAAACTCCTATTTTCTCCACTCAGAAAAAAACAAGTGGGCTCTACTATACTTTATTTTTTAAAAAAAAACAAGAACAACAACACTGTGATTGAACAATAATGCCAAAATGGAATGATGATGTTTGTTGCTGTTATTTGAGGTACCGTAGTTGGTATTTTTTCTTTCTTTCTCTTGAGGATGGTGTGTTTTGTGCTAAAAAAATTTTTTTTAATTTCTAATGCATTTTTTTTTTAAAGTCCAAAAAATCCACAGAATAATCATAATCATTTCTTTTTATTTTTTTAATACATTTTTATACCGTTCAATAGCTGAATCTCTCTGGGCAGTTTACAACAGTTAAAACCATAAAATACAATATAATATAACTATAAAATTTAAAATCATAGATTAAAACAAACAGCAAGGCTAGCAGCACTTCAATCATTACTGTAGAGAGCTTTCTACATGGGATACACAGGTAGAGCCAAGTAAATTTACCACTGCTCTGAAAACAGTAACAGTGCAATCCTATGCATGTCTACTCAGAAGTAAGTCCTATTACATTCAATGGGATTTATTCACGGGAAAGTGTGTATACATGGGGTGGTGGTCAGTGCTTGCAGGGCAATCCCTTTTTGTTTTAAAATTATCAGGATTGGCACAAATTCAACAGGTGACATTTACCCACACCCCCCACACCCCCAAACACGGAGCCTCAGAGAAAAGGGAAACTTGCTTTGCGGGCACGTGCACGCACACACACCCCCTAGCGTCTGTTCCCTCCCTGCTTACTGTTTCTTAAAGGGGCCATCAGCAAAATTGCAGCTAAGCTAAAAGTTTAAAGCAGTTTGCTTTGCGGGAGGCACCAGAAAATTCGGGACTTTACATAACAAAGGGAGAAGCCGTGATGGCTTAAGGCTTTTCGTGAAGGTCCCAGGATATTCAAGGCAGTTGGAGGGTATAACATATTGGAAGAATGGGGAAAAAATGTCAATTTTATCATGCTTTGAAGGTGCTAGATATCTTAAATTGAAGAAAGTATAAGGTGGATTATATAATCTTTAAACATAAGTCCCATATATATGCTAATTGAGGCCTATGGAGATGCTGGGTGAGGCCTGGGACAATGAACTGGGAGCAGCAGATACAAGGAGGATGTCGGAGACTGGGTCTGCAGGACATGGGAAAGTTCTCAGGGATCACAGATGTTGCACCAACAAGTGTCAGGGCTCAACTAATCCCTAGTGCCAGCCAGGCCCAATGACCGCCCAAGCCATAACTCTTAATTTTTAGAATTTTAAAGGAACAGAGCCCTGATTTGGAGCCTTGTACTCTAGCACAGGGCTCTCCAACCTTGGGTCCCCAGATGTTGCTGGACTACAGCTCCCAGAATCCCTTGCCATTAGCCATGCTGGCTGGGTATGCTGGGAGCTGTAGGCCAGCAACATCTGGGGACCCAAGGTTGGAAAGCCCTGCTCTAGCATCTCTGAGTGCCTACTAGGGACACCTTCTGCCATTTTGGCAGCAGCTTGCAGTGAAGTTGAGTTCTTTGACTAGTTGGTATATTGGTAGAGAAGAGGATCCTGATTCCATGACATCTCCTGAGGGATTTGTTAATTAATTTACTGTATTCATATAGCTACTCCATAACAGAAGTTCTCTGGATGGCTCATAGAAAATTGAAATACAGTATAAAAGGATACAATCTATTAAAATTAATTCACAATAAAATGCAGATAATAAACTGAGAGACCCAAACTATAGGTCATACATTATATAAAACCTATGGGCGAATAATAAGGTCTTAACGTGGTGTCAAAAAGACAATAAAGATGGTGCCAGGTCAACCTCTCTGAGAATGCTGCTCCATAATCAGAGTGCCTCTACCAAAGGGCCCCCTCCCTAGTGGTTACCCGCCTTACTTCATATGGGGAGGGCATTCAGTGTGGCGCCCGTAAAGAAGATCTTAAGGATTGGGTGGGTACATATGGGAAAAGGTGGTTTTTAAAGGTTAAAACCAGCATTTTAAACTTGGCCCCAGAAACAGACACGAAAGCCTGTGCAGCTGACAAACCACTAGCTAATATGGTCAAAAAACCCCGTCTATTCTTGCAACCCTATTCTGGATCAACTGTAGCTTCCAAACTATTTTTAATGGCAGCTCCATATATAATCCATTACAATAGTTGAACTAAATATCCTTTATTCAATGATTTTTAAAAATCTGCTAGTTTAAGAGCAGAGTTAAGGTTATCTCATGCTGGCTCAAGCTGCACAAAGCCAGGACATTAGAAGCTAAGCTTGATGCCTTAACTGACATGTGACTCAATAGCTGATTATGGAGGCAAAATCAGATACCCTTCTTCCTTTGATCAGTCCATGGCCTGTTTTCCACCATGTTGTGTTTTGGGAAAACATGAAGGACACAGAAGCATCCGGGGCAGGTTCTTCTACCACTGTCTGGTATGTTTCATATTTGAGTTAAAACACCATGGAATTGTGATTTTAATCCCTGTTCAGTATTTGTGAAGAAAATCAGATTTTTGTATGTATTTTTGGCTTACTCCATCTGGAATAAGAAAGATTGAACTTGAGAAACTTCTCTTGTTAATTTATATATGATAGCAGACAGACTAAAGGTAAAGGTTTTCAGTAACAATAGTATTAAATGGCAGGCACGTTAAAGTATATGCAAGCTGGAGGTTATAATTAAGTTTAAACCTGAATTTACCATTTAAATTTGCTCTGTTGTTCATTCTCTCTTGAACAGCTTTGGGCATTATAAGGAGCATTGACAAGTGGAGATGCTAGTGTCATGCATTTCCATTCTAATCTCTGAGGACCAAACTAGATCTGACGTGGGAGATTTGTGAACATGATCTCCTGTGTTTTGTTTTGTTTTTAAGCTTAAAAATAGTTACAGGATTTGGATTGCAGCTGTAGTACAGGGGGAGAAGGGTCACCATTTTCTTAATTTAAATCCCTGCCACTGAAGTTGCTATTTGACCCATGGGGGAAAACATAGAAGTATCATATAGATAACTTTCCCTCAGTGGTTCCAATAGCAGCTTTGGGTGTGTACGTGTACGTGTGTGAGAGAGAGGGCGGGGGAGAGTGAATGTGATTTTAATTGGAAAATGGCATGAGGAAAGGATTTTAAAAGCTTTCCCCTAAGACCCTGGCCCTGAACTGAATTCCCCCTCCCCTCCCCACGTGTCTGCTGTTATATATCTGGAGCCTGTACATTCACTTCATCTCAGTATCACCTCAGATATTGCAACAAAAGCTTCGGGAACACAGTTTTGCCTTAAAGCAAAGTGCGAGATCATCACGTGCCTTGTTTTAAAGCAAAACTGTGGCCTTTTTCACACTGTTGAATCGCTGCTGAAATTCTGCAGCAGTTCTGCAGCAACGATTTCAGCAGTGGGATGGCTGCACCTCCTGGACCCTCAGGAGGTTGCTAGTCCTGGTGCAGCTACTCCTGCAGGCAGAAGGACCCAAACAGGAGCAATTGAGCAGTGTGCACCAGCACACTTGCTTGTTCACAATTAGAAGTCTGGCGTATCATTATATGTGAACTGGCTATTATCATGTAATAAGACCTATCTATGTAGAATTGTTGAAGGACACGTTACAGCTGATGTTCCCATTTATTGCATTTAAAAATATTTCTATAGCAAAGTTCATCCAAACTTTCATATCAGTTTTCCTACTTTTAGTCCAAAGCTGCTTGTTTTCTGGAAGGAAGACAAATTTTAGTACCATTAGCATGAGGATTTGATCTGTATTGGAGAAAGAATTGCTGGTCAAGTCCCAAAAAACATGGGACTTGGGAAAATAATACATTTAGTTTTATTCTCATCATATTTAGCAGAAGCAAATCTAAAATTATTTAACTATATTCTTTTTAATCTTTTATTTATTCGTCTTCTTTTATATTTTGATTGTTTATGAACTTGCTTGGTATTTGACACACGATGAATAAAAGTCCTCAGTCAGTTAATTCACACTGAAATGATTCCTTTATTTTCCCTTGTGGATTTATTTTTATATCCTATTCACATTAGAATGTTCAAAAGAGTGCAAGGAGCTTTTAATGTGCTTAGCTGCCTTTCTGCTCTTATTATGTTTGATCAGTAAAGAGCAATCATGGAATTAAAAATGGGAGAGAAAACTGTATGAAAGATTTCAGATGCCCGAGGGAGAAAGTTTATAGCTTTCAAAGAAGCAGATTCTCACTCTTACACTGATATAACTCTACTGAAGGCAGTGTGCTTTCACTATTGTTAAAAATAAAAATAAAAAGTTGGTTGGTAAATATAGTTTTGCTTTGACGTCTGAGATTGCCACACAGTTTCATCTTAAATGAGACTGCTAAAAATATATACCGTACATTAGGAATCTGACTCTCATCTGCTTTTATCGGCTCTTGTCTTCCAGGACCTTGGGCCACTAGAAACAACAGCATAGATAGCGGGGAGGCAGAGGTCGGACGGAGGGTCACTCAGGAAGTACCACAAGGAGTATTCTGGCGGTCACAAATCCATATCACACAGCCACAATTCCTGAAATTCAATATCTCCTTAGGGAAGGATGCTCTTTTTGCTGTCTATATAAGAAGAGGACTCCCACCATCGCATGTTCAGGTACTGTATTAAGATACTTCATGTGGAAAATGTATGGGAAATCTTGGTGATTATAGCAATGTGGTTATCTTGTTACCTGAGTTCTTGGTATACTTGTACTATTTGTGCAAGGATTTTGTGAGTGTCTGTGCCTCCACTCCACTCCACTCCACTCCACATTGCCTGCCACTTGTAGGGGTGAGGAAACTCTCAGTGTGGTAACATAACATAAGTTGTTTTGTATTAGTAGACTTTACCAGGAAGGGAGTAGGAAGAGGAGATGTGGGGCTGCTGTTTTCTGTAACAATGATGCATCTCCTATAACTTTTATTTCTGGCCAAAGTGAGCCTCTGCAGAAAATATGGGATATGTATTATTTGTGTCCCAGTTTATTTCACTGTTTGTTAATTCTTAGTAACATTCTTATAGATGTTATAGATTCTTATAGATGCATCTTATAGATGCAGCTCTATTCTACATTTCAGTCTTTTTGGATGTTAGTATTTTGAAGAGAGAATTACCAGAGAGAAATTCCGTTCCATCCTCTTAGAGCAGCCTAAACATAGCAGATCCATAATGCGTATTCCATCCTGGGCTTTTACTTGATTGTTGCCTTGAATAAGTTTTTTAAATCCACAAATCTTTGCTTAAGCTTCCTTCTGAGTGTGGCTTTGCCTTGCAGGAGCCCACAGTTCCTGCACTCACCAAACAAAAGATTCAATCCTTCTTTTATTCTGGCTTGAGTTAGCAATATTCACCTATTTCAATAACCAGAAATTATGCACTAACTTTCTGCACAACTCTAAATCTCTTGACAATAGGGTAACTCAACTGGGCAGCATCCAACGATTGCCTAATGTGATGCTAGGAACAAACAGTCAGTCTGTTCCATATCAGAATGAAAGCAGCAATAAAAGCTTTTCTTTACATCTCACTAGATTAATAGAAATAATCTGAAATTGACATTGGATGATGTCCTAAAGTTGAAATTGAAAACTCCATGTTCCTGCGGTTTAAAAATTTGATCTGTGAAAAGAGCGTAAAACTTCACTTGACAGTTTATCACTGATGAGTGCTGATATGCCAAAGCAAGTAAAATCCTTTGTGGGAACAAGTCAATAATCAGAAAATTAGGTACATGATTAACTTGAGACTATGAAGATGCAGTTCCAGTCTGAAAGCCCCACTGAGATTGAAGTTTCTCTGTATTACTGTTTAGCACATATTTCAAGTGCCTAGTTTAGTCAGTCAAACTGATGGAACTGCATCCCTGTTCAGAAGCAGCTTTGTGTAGTTTCTGAATGATGTTTCAGAAAGGACAACACACCTTCAGAAATGCTTGTTTGCGTGGCATGTGAGCTAATAACGGAGAACTATTTTGGCCAAAGTCTGACAGTTTTCTGCCTAGTAGTACTCTTATGCAATGATATCCAACATACGGTACTTCAGTAAATGGCTCTTAAACATGTTCCATTTTTCATCCATTGAATTAATAGTTGATTTATTGAAAATAAGGTAAACTTTCAGGTGACTGTACAGCCTAGCTATATTATACACGTATATTCAAGCAAAGATGGTTAACATTTCCATCAACAGAATATTCCAAACAGCAAGGTGAGAAAAATTTGCATAAGTACTATTAATAATGCTTAGTCAAATTACTTTACAGGGTCTTATTATTGTCCTTTCCTATTTAGTGACTGGGTTTGCATGATCATGGAAGGAAAATAAGCCATGGTGACTTATTATCCCCCCCTGTGTGTGTGGTCACAAGCGACCCAGTTCGCATAATTACCCTCGCTGGACTCAGGTTGTTGTGACATCCGAACCTGGCGAGGCGGGTGGGTGACCTGGGCAGCTTACAAACTATCCTGAAATCAATGGCTTGTTCTCAGGATGGTTTGTAAGTGGCCCCAGCCACCCACGCTTGCTGGGTTCGAATGTCATAAGAACCCACACCCGGTGAGGGTAATTATGCTAATTAGGCAGCATGAGGAGAGAAAATAAGGCACCATGACTTATTTTCCCTTCATGATCGTGTGAACCCACCCAGTGTCTTATTTGGATGCAGGGGGGTCACTCATTGTTTCAATTAAAAGTAAGAATAATGGGGCGAGATGGGTAGTTGGGGGGGGGAAGTGCTCATTTGTTTCATAAACATATAAAAATATATTAATCTCTAGCTCCAAATTACAATGAAATCAGTGCAATCTCTATCATGTGACCAGCTTTGTACTGTGTGAGATTTCCATCATGTCATTTGCACACATTTACATGTTGACGCAAACTCTCTTTGGTAGTAGTCATGTTAGGTATGAAATGACTGGTAGGTGGATAACCTTCAAAGTGGATGTTTATAAAGAGCTCATTTTAAAATGCTTGGCAAACATCCCCCCCCCCCCCGCCTCCTCAGTACATGTTGTTCAAGGGCAGTCAGAAATGAGCTCCTCTAAGAATGTTTAGACAAAGGCTGTAACTACATATTATTCAGCTGAATCTCAGTAGCAGCTGATTTGCTAAAGGACCAGGCAGGTAGTATATTTGAGCTGGATTATGAAATGCCATGTTCCCAGTGTATTTTAGACCAATTTACACAGGTACTGGGGAGATGGATATTTTATGGTTAGTTTTGCTAAACTTTCTTACAGCACAAGGTAATCATTTCAAAAAGTTAACAACGTGTTTATTTGTCATTTTAGGGGTGGGGGAACAGTATGTGGTGCCCTGAGGTAATTTTCCTATGAACCTTTGCATGATAGGAAAGGGATTAGGAATGACAAGGGAAAAAACAGGCGATAATGAAAGTAGAGGAATAACTTAACTGAAAGAAAGCTGCAGATATTAGCTATCCTGTAGAGACACTTTAGACATTCAAAGAAAGCAACAAAAGAAGAGAGATCATTCACACACAGAGAGAGAGACACACCTTTTAACTTTTGGTGTAATGGGGGATTTGTGATGTCTCCAAGGAGAAAAGTTCTTTTGCTGCTTTTTTAGAAGTTCAAAATGCCTCGTAGTAATATATATATATATACATTACCTTGAAATACTTCACTGTATTCTGCACTTTTGTAATTAGTATTTGACACTTCAAAACCCCAGAGAAATTAAATGGCAATAGAGCCCATTAAGGGCAGAATGAAGGCATAAATACTAAAAAGCAAATAAATGTAAAATCAAGTAATTCCTGGACACAGAACTCAGCATTTAATGGTAGCATCAAGCGCAGCTTCATCTCAGACTCTAAGAAGCATATAGTTGCACTTGCTTCTGCTGTATCAACAGCTGCTTGTGAGGAGCACTAGACACAATATTGTTACTAAAAGGTTATATATGTATCATTCTCATATATAGTTTGAGAGAAAATAACCATTACTGTGAAGCAAGCTAAATTTTAGCAGTAAGCCTGCACCTGAAGTGAGAGAAAAAAAGGAAGTAGCATAGTTTTGAAGGATGTGAGATAGTTTCAGAGTGTGAGAAAAAAGGAAGTAGGATGGGGCAGGGCAGACCCAAATATGTCCTCCTGAAAAAGAAGTGGGATGGCATCCCATCCCATCCAAACCCACCTGAGCACTGCAACAAGCTAGATAAAAAGAGGTGTAATATAACACTTAGGGTATAATTTTTTATATATACAAGTGTCACAGAAAGAATAGAAATGGGCCTTCATCAAAATGCTAGGGCTTTGATATCCTTGACCTTGTAAATCTACAGAACCAAGGATGGAACTTCATAAGGTTCCTATACAAGAAGACGTAATATCTCTGTTACTACACTGTGGCTTATTCTGATTACATATGCATCCTTACCTAAGAAATATAGGCAACCAGTTATATAGAAAGTAAAATCAACAACAAATCAATCAGACTTAAAAGAAATGTTCTTTTTCAGTTTGAGATGTCTAGAAGGGTCAATTCTCAATATATTCATATATACTACGTGGACAGAGTCTGCACAGTTTCTTCCTGATTAGCAGAAATACAGTTATTGTCTTCCATTGTGTGGCCCAGATCTCACACTTTTATCCATCTATGCATGGCTTTAGGAAAATGTGACATTTTCGGCAAGAACATTTTATAAAAACAATTCATTATAAAAGCACATTATATCACAAGATCAATAGAGCAGAAAAATGCAAATGATGAGCCAGCTGGCCAGGTGGTGAATCAGACCTAGGATTTCTGTCTGTGGCTGATTTACTTTTACAATAAAGACAAAGCACCTTTTGATTGAATTCATTAGCTAAAGTTTATGTGGCACCTCAAGTGATAAAAAGTCAGCTCATCCCTACTTCTTTGGTATTGTTATTTTACTTCTCTCTAAGGGAACCCTATGGACATTTCAAACATTGGCAGTTATCACAGGATATATAAAGGAATATTTCTCCATACTCAAAAAGCGGTTCTACTCCAGTTTACTGCTGCAGGAGGTAAATCAAGCAAGACTACACATTGGCTTCAAGCAGCAATTGCTCCAAAACTCGAGCTCCTTTCTTTACTGTTACACTGTTCATTTGAATAGACCACTCTGGTGAACACATTTACAAAAGAGCCAGCCAAGACACAATGTGAACCACCTCAAACTTACATGCAATCAGTCAAGGAAAGCAGTTTTTATGGTGTGGTAGATAGAGAGGAATGTAAATTTTGTCTTTCTTCTGGAATTTTGCTCCTGAGCAATGCTATTAGAGTTCCTCTAACAACCCAAACAGAAAGAAGGATTTGCATTTCCCATATACTTACATTGGGTACATTTGCACATCACACTAAGCCACACTGAGAAGCCACGGCTGGTGGCATCCCTTACTCCAGACAGATGATTGCCTGCTCCGTGGCTTCCCATGACTTCTTTCTTCCTCAGTCTTCCAGGCCTCTGCCAGCATGTATACCAGCAGCTTTTGTGGCAGAAATCCTTGTTCCCTATGTCAGCACCCTTTCTGAAATTGGTCTGTTGTGGTTGCTGGCTGATGAGGGAAACTCCCCCTGCCATATCAGATTGCAAAAAGAAATAATTTTCCAAGCCCTTATGAATGCAGGAAGGCTTTCACAAACTTTTTTTCTCTGCCATGAAATTTGCACAAATTCTACTGCGGTGCCATGAATTTTGTGCTCCAGTTGTACTGCCCTGCCATGAATTTTTCATAATTTTTGTGATCCCACTCACTGCTCTGTAACCTTCATGTACATCTGAGAGCTAGCTATGGACACCAATGGAGGAAAGTGACAAGCACAAAGCGAGTTGCTGTCTGCCATTTAGCCAAGCATATGCATATCCCCCCTCTTGTCAATGAGCTTGTCAATTTCATCCTCCATTTTGGCACTTCCCTTGCTAGTGAACACTTTTTTTTTTAAAGGCTGCTTCACATTAAACTGGAGAAAGAGCACCCCCAAAGTGCCTTCTCTCCGTGCAGCTGCCAGCCACTTTCAGCTCCCCCACTTTGTGCTTGTCATGTCCTTTTCACTGGTCTCCGTTGCTAGCTGTCAGGTGTACATGAGAGTGACATCAGATTGCAAAAAGGAAATAGTTTTCGAAGGCCTTATGAACGCTGGAATGCATTTGCAAGCTTTTTTTTTTTTTAAAGCCCAACTAATTCAAGTTCTTGCGCTCTTAAGCAAGAGCAAAAGACTGCCTGTACTCCTATCCCCACTCGTCAGTGTCTTTGTCAATTTCATCCTCCATTTCTGCACTTCTCTTGCTAGCGTTTTAAAAAAAAGTCATGCCTTACAGTCATGCCTTGGATTGAGAGCATAATTCGTTCCGGAAACGTGCTTGTAATCCAAAACACTCTTATATCAAAACAAAATCCCTCCAAAAAAATGTGTACAGAGATTTTTAATTTAAGCCGTACTACAGTACTTGTATCGCAAGACGTCGCTTGTATATCAAGTTTTTAAAAAATTAATTAAATATTTAAAAATTTGCTTGTCTTGCAAAATGCTCTCAAACCAAGTTACTTGCAATTCAAGGTATTACTGTATACTGAAGGAAGAATACCTGCCCCTAAAGTGCCTTCTCTCCTACAGCCACCAGCTGCTTGTCCTTGTCAATGTCATCTACAAGCCATGGGCTCTCAGGATGGCTTGTTTGTACAAAACTACCCACGACGGGAAACCCGCTTCTAGTTCAGATGTCACACTAAGCCACTTTACAGCCACCCATGATAAGAACCCACCATGGCATGGCATGATGTGTGAACCAAGTCACTGGGTGTTTCCATTGTGCAATCACCCTACTTCAAATAGAGTTTTATGAGGAGGTCCAGATGACTGTCTTCCATTTGTAACCCTCCTGTGTTTTTCTATCACTTCTTCCACCTTTTTTCCTTACAAAAAACATCTGTTAAGGAAGAAATATGGAAGAGCTGCACAATGCCTTTTGATTCATAGCACTAGAAGCTGGAAACACTCTCTTTTGAACAGATGTAAGCAGCCTCTGAATTGCTCAAGGTGGATTCAGAAAATGATCATGTGGTGAGATCCTTATAAAACTAAGTTGCCTGAGATGGTCCAATAAGCACTGAACTTCTGGTAGCCACCAGAATTTTTGTGACAAGACACAAAAATATAGCATAATGAATAAAATTTGATCTTAGTATATACATTTGCTACTGTGGCATCATTGCTCACATAATGAAGGAAAGAGCTTCCCACTGGCCCAATGCAGATAATAAACTCCGTAGCAAACATCTTGTTCATATGTTTCAGCCCCCTCAAAAATGGGTTAAGGTCACATGAACTGGACCTACATGCAGTCAGGTGTGCACTCTAGATTTGCCCAGTTCACTGTATATATATATTATCTGCATGGAAGTGATCCCTCCATTACACAAGTAACAGCATTGGCCCTGGAGAATGTATGAAATGAATCTAGGTCTGACATTTGGGAAACCTAGACAGAGGTTTCCAAGCACCAAAAATTAAAAGACATTGTGTAGGTATGTTGTCTTTTCCTCCTCAAAGGATTTTTTGTGGAAAGGAAAAGGACAAAAGAAGCGGTATAAAAACACAGGCAGATTATAAGTTGAAGATGTCGTCTGGACCAACTGTAAAATTCACGAATGAAGCAGGGTGATTGCATGTTAAAAGTCTCATCTGGAAGTACCCCAATCTTGTTTTACCATAGGCTTTGTTATTAATTGTTTTCCATTCATTGATAGCAATATGCAACATCTCCAAAACAAGTCTGACCACTGTCATTATACTGAAAACCTTTGGGAAGTAGATCATATTAAAAATGGTACTATAGTTTGGAGAAAAGTCCAAAGTAAGGTCATTAAATATCACCTTATCATTAAAATTAGTGTAGGTAGAAATTGTATGAATCTGACATTGCAGTTATCAACAATGGCATCCTTTAGCTTACACTCATTTTGTATGTTTTCCCCACATTCTCTTGTTTGAGAGCTTTCCTGTTGTGAGATTGCATGTTTGTTTCACTTCTAAATCAACCATTTGACTCTCACAAACATGCTATCAGCCCAGTTATCCTGGTATGGCCTAACATGTTTGTAGTAATGGAAAAGAAACTGTACATTAGATATGGAAGTATGAGAAAAAGCAAAATGCATGAGGCACTCTGCCAGCAAGTAACCTTTCCCTAGGAGTCTATTGTATCCTTAAATTAAATAGGCATTTTTAATAGGTCAGCTCTAATGAGTTGTCTATTTAGCAATAGTGTAGTTTAAACTGCAGTGAAAGTCACTTGCATCTTCTCGGTCACACTTGCAGTTGTGGGATGAGACCAGGTCCCTGCAGCTACAGCCACTTCAAACCATTTTAGCTCCTCTGTGTGCTGTTCCTCTTCGATCCTACCGACTGCTGAGCCTGCCTGCTGTCTGAGATAGAATCAGTATCAGACGCAGGGGAGGCAGAAGAGTCTGCCAACACAATCCAAGCAGAGCAGCGTGTTGCCAGTGAGAAATGTCAGCTTTTATTGCTACACTGTTCCATGTTGACCCTCGGTGAGCAAACCTTCCAAAGAGCAATACACTCTGTTTTTCCAAAGGTGTTATCCCAATCAGGATATTTTCCAAAAGACTAATGACTGTGTCTTTAACCTTCTCCTGCTCCTGACAAATACATTTGAATAACATTTTTTCAGAGTTACTGGATTAAGGGCTTGATATACTGAAAAGGCTTTGTGTTTTTTTTTATCCTTTGGTTCATCATACTAATGCATGTGTTAGCAGGGCTTTTTTTCTGGTGGAACTCACCGGAACTGAGTTCCAGCACCTTTTCTTCTATTAATTGCATTACAATTTAATCGCCATCTACTCCCGAGGAAATGTAATCCAAGAGTTCCGGTACCCTTTCCTCCAGAAAAAAAGCACTGTGTATTAGATTCCACCTGCTTTAGTGCTAGTATTTGTTCCCTGTTCTCACCAAGGAGATAAACCTGTGCCTGGGCTGTTCCATTTTAGATAGCAGGGGAAGGCTCCCATGACTGAACGCTGCTCCATACCAAATAAAAAATCAATCCACATCAAAAACTAGGATGTCAGGGTGAGGGCTAGGCTAGAACCCATCTCTCTGCCGGTTAGTTTTCTGTGTGAACAGATTTTTGTATGGAGGAGCATTCAGTTATGTAAGCCTCACCTGCAGTCTGAAGTGGTCCAGCCCAGACACAAGTTTACCACTTCAGTAAAAACTAGGCCTAATTGACTAACTGAAGAAATCAGGCAGATTTATGTTTAGTTCACTAGTGGTGCCGTAGGCAAGGCATTGGACACGTTGTATATACCAAAGAAATCACCTGAGAACTATGTTCATTTCATGGCATTGAAAGCAGTTCCATAGTTCTAGGCTAGGGAACAATTTTGTTTCCCATTTTATGGAACATAAATACTGAGTTAAAGCAGGAATTAAGGATTATTTAGCAAAACTCATGTTGCAAGCAGCAATAGCGAAACTGGAGGCACATTAAGGATTCAAGACGACTGTCTTCTAAGAAGAACTGAATGACTTTCCCTTTGATTTTGAAACCCATTTGGTTTATGCATGCTAACATTATGGTACACATACAGTTATGGTTACTTTATTGAGCACATGCGTCTTTCTTTCAGACACATCCATCTATCTCTAACTGCAGCTAGAAAGATAAATGTGTCTGAAACAAGACATGTTTGCATAGTGGACTTGTTACATGACTATTACAATTTTAGATATGGTTTCTTTTGTGAATTTCTTAAGATTGTAGCCATAAAAGGGGTACAAGGGTATCAGGTTGCCAGATACTATAAAGATCACACACATTAATGATAAAAAGGCCTCTACCAATGTATGCAGAATTATTCCCAAGTGGAGATGAAAAAAGGTTTGATTCAATCAAGTTCTGAGCAATATGCCTCTCAGTTATAACATACTGATACTTCAACCATTTGCATGTGTGTGTTATTATCAGCCTACAGAAATTGCTGGTAACTAGATACTTCTGTCTGTTGTCAGGCTTTATTAGTTTCGTACTTCTAAAGTTTCCTCAAAGTTGGGTGCATTTCTTTGATGTGGGCCAGTAGTAGAGATGTATTACTATTGACAAGATCATAAGCAACTGGGACGCTTAATTATCAATTAGAATTCTTGCATCATTGCTGATGTGCCCAATTCAGTTACAATGGGTTATATAGCTGCCTACATGATACTCTTATGAACTAAGTGTTTGAGGGCTAGTGCTAGGTGCTGAACTTGAGCTGGGGCTTCAATGCAAGTCTTCAGCTACCTAGTTCATCCAAATAACATGTAGGCAGCTATATATCTAGCTGACACCAGAATGTGTGTATGTCAAACAGTGGTGATTCAAGAATTCTAACCAAGATTTCATGATCTATGTTGACATATCTCCAATGGCATGGAAGGATTGAGTGAAATTCACCAAAAATTTCATTAAGAATGCTTGGATGTGTGCTTTAGGTTCCCACAACCATTCTGATTCTCCTGAAAGTTTAGGCAACCATGTGAAGGCAACCATGTGAGGTGTGAGAGCCATGAAACAAGCACTGATAGCTTCTTGACATGAGGAGCCTGATAATGTGACTAAAGCAATATGTAATGTCTAATCAAAGAAAGATGTAATGGAAAGAGAAAATTTGTGTTTGTATTAGTGGGTGTGAAATTTGATAGAGTGGGGAGCAGCAAGAAGAGGGTGGTGATGTCTATGTGTCTGTGTATGAGGCATGCCACTTCTCACAAAATATAACGCTATTTTACATTTTCATGTTATTTATTTTATTTTATTTTATTTATTATATTTATACCCCGCCTTTTTTCCTGCAAGGAACCCAAGGCGGCTTACATAATCCTCCTCCTCCTCTCCATTTTACCCTCACAACAACCCTGTGAGGTAGGTCAGGCTGAGAGGCAGCGACTGGCCCAAAGTCACCCAGTGAGTTTCATGGCCGAGCGGGGACTAGAACCTGGATCTCCTGAGTCCCAGTCCAACACTCTAACCACTACGCCACACTGAATAATTCATTCAAAGTTATCCAAATTTAAAATTATTCTTAGACTAATACATGATAGCTAAATTGGGAAAGCAATGACTGGCCAGATGGCAGAAAAACACATCACCTATAAGAGTATGTGTGCATACACACACCTTTCAGCTGAACTGAAATGCCTGGAATACTAGGATTTTTTCCTCCTATAAGAGCCCTATCTGATTTCCACCATCAGCATAATGCCCTGCCCAGAAAAAATGAGTACTTAATCAGGATTGCACTGACCATACAAATCGGTTTGGAGTCTGCATTTTTGGAGCTAAAATTAAGCAAGACACCAAGTTTACAATCTTATCCATGCTTACCTGACCTGACAGCAAGGCCTACTGAATTCAGTGGAACTTACTTCTGAGAAAACCTCTTTAGGATTGTGCTGCACTCCTAAGCAAACTTACATGGGAGTAAGTTCCATTGAAAAAGGCCTTGCTTCTGAATAAACATGCTTAAGACTGCTTTGTGTTAACCCTAGAGCTTCTGTTGGAGCTTCAGTAGCTCTCTTTCCTGAAATGTCAACAAATTCATGACTGAAGGTGCAGTCTTAAGCTTTGGAGCTAGTTTGCTGGAGGGGGGTAGAATTGGGTAGATGTGCCCCCTCTGCTGGCCTCCACCAGCAGAGAGGAGCTCTGACAGCAGGCAGGCTCCATCTTCCCCAGAAGTCCCATTCTACCCACGGAAAGCTCTGCTGGCAGCAGGAGCATGGCAGCTTTGGATCTACTAGATCCAGAGTCCTGCAGATTCTCCAAGGTGTCAGATCCTGGGCCCCTCAGCTATGCCAATCTGGAGCTGGCATAGCAATAAAGAAAACAAAAATGTCCCCTGCTTCCACCCTGGCAAGCTTGAGCCAGCAGGGCTTGGGATGTAGCAGTGGATCTGCCACTCCATTCGTCCTAGGCTCCACCTTACATTGCTCTGTGAGTTACCATTGTGTTTGCTGGATAAATAGGGTGGAAGAAACTGCTGAGAAACTGCTAGCAAGATAAAAAGGGAGAGGTGGGTGAAAGGATCCCCACATTGCTCTGCCAGAATTTTGGTGGCAAATCGCCACTTTTTCCCATTGCTTTAGCAAGTGCTAGCTCCATTGCACAAGCGGTGGTTTACACTAGTGCAATGTGATTAGTGCTAGCGCCTAGGCACAGTTGGATACTCCCCTTAGAACCTCTGCATATGCAGTTGTCCAATTCCTCATATCTTAATGCTTTTTTCTTAATTTATTCCAGATTGCATTAGTAGGAATACCCAAGACTAGATATAACTGCAGTGAAAATGAAAGGATGGAATAGTGAAACATACTATGTAATATGATATGCACTTGATAAAATACAATTGTGATTTAAAGTTCAACCTTTCCTATTGAAGACAGCACTTTTATACATTAGTTTTCATATTGCTGCAATATAAACGTATAATGAAGTGCCTTTCCTATTCTTGTGCCCTATAGTATGATTTTATGGAGCGTTTGGATGGGAAAGAGAAATGGAGTGTGGTGGAGTCTCCACGAGAGCGTCGAAGTATCCAGACCCTTGTTCAGAATGAAGCTGTATTTGTTCAATACCTGGATGTGGGGTTGTGGCACCTTGCCTTTTACAATGATGGCAAAGATAAAGAAGTGGTATCTTTCAATACAGTTATCTTGGGTATGTATGCCTTGGCCATGGACTTTGGATAGTTGATTGTAAGAAGGAGAAAAAAAATACTATGCTGAAATCCTAAACACATATACTTGAGGAAAAGTTCCATTGAACGCAGGGGGACTTATTTTCAAGTAAACATGACAAAGTGGCTTCAGATGTTATCCTGTGGGCAGTATCCAATGGGGCGCTTACATGCCTGCCGATTCTTTTCCACCCTGCCAATTCCGTAGTGCAAGCGGTAGTCCCACTGATTGCATTGTGCAAGCGGAACTCACTGCTTACGCAAGGGAGATTTAGCTCTTCCTAGGGGAAGCCCCGAAATGAGCGGAAACACTCCTTATTGGAAGGAGGCAGGTTGACAGAGCTTCCTTATGTGAGCTCTGCCAACCTGCCTCCTTCCAGAAAGGAGTGTTTCCGCTTGTTTTGGGTTGCCCAGGAAGCGCTCTAAAGCACCATTGCACAAGTGGTGGGGGCTGCTTGCACAACACAGTCGGCGGGGCAAAAGATAGTTGGCGGGGGATGAAGCATCCCGTTGGATTCTGCCCCATGCGACAGTAATCAGACAAAGGACTAATGTTTTTGTTCTTTCTTACAGTTTGTAATGTCTGAAAGGGGAAATTTACAGATTTACAGGTCTTCCCTGCTAGGGATCGATGCCTGCTAGGTGGATATCCTTGTTGTATTGCACTAAGTATGGTCTTCTTTAGCATACTTTTTTTTTTTATTATATTGGCAATATTTAAAATTAACCAAGTTAGATAGAATCTTATGCAGTAGGCACATCTCTATCTTAGAAAATATTGCTAGCAATAAATACAATTTTGGCTTTCTTGATTTTATGTTAATATAATTCTTCAAATTGACCCTGAATCAGAAAGCAGCTAAGATGTAGGTTGCAATAAATGATGTATACATGTGTGTACACATATAAACATGTAGTTTATGTTTAGCATAAAGTTTAGCATGCCGTCTTAGCCACAATAAGCTCAGATGCTCAAAGTACCAAAAAAATCTTCTAGTAATGCATTTTGGTGGCTTGCTATATTTTCCTCCATCTAGTTTTGTTGAAACGTATCGCTATAAATGAAGCACAGTTTATGAGAAAGTGGAAAGTAATAGGTGTAATAGTTAGGTAGACTTCTTGATTGTGCAATAATAGTAATTGGCTTGAAATGTGAAGAAAAGTACAGTATTTCATTCAGTTCAGATGTTCTTTGACACATATCTATTATTAGAACTTTCACCATCAGGGTAGATTGAACGGTCTGAAATCCTGACTGCTATGAAATAGAAGAACAAAGGCCAAAAGGTGTCAACCAGAGATTCTCAGACTAAATACACATATAAATATGGAAAAATTATTTTATGCATGGCAGAATTATAGCCAGTTTTTATAAGTGAACAAACTAACTTTAAAAATGATAACTTTTCCTATCATCATTATTGTGAATAGTGATCAAAAATGCTGATGAAGATTATTGGCAGTGTCCTTTTCTTCACTGAATGGTACCTTTTTCTTTGTCTTTCCATTGGCTCATCATTTCAAGAGCCTGAACAATAAAGGTGATAGCATTTTTACTCTTCTACATTTTACATGCGTATATAAATTGTGCGTGCGTGCGTGCGTGCGTGCGTGCGTGCGTGCATGCATGCATGCATGCATACACACAGACACAAAGGCATTCATTCATGAAGTATCTAATTTATATAAATTAAACATATATACATTTATTGTTTTTGATGTTTTAAATCTATCTCTTTTACATATTTTTAAAAGGAAAAATTAATTGCATTTGTAGTGCAAAGAATATATATATATTCTTTGCACTTATATATATAAGGCCCCCTTCAGATTATATACTCTCCAGCTCCATAGATGCTCATTAATGCCCTTATTCAGGACATGGAAATTCTTTCTGTAATAGATTATGCAAATTATTCATGTAATAAATTATGCAAATTATTCATGTAATAAATTATGCAAATTATTCATGTATCTATAATGGAGGAAGAAATGTCTGAGAAATGCACTGTTTGATTTCAACAACCTAGAGTTCACAACCCAACAACAAACTATGGGTTCTTTTCCAGGGTTGTTCATGGTTAACAACCTATAGTTAAACCATAGTGCAGGGTTTGCACATAACAACAATCCACGATTCAACAACAACCCATACTCAATCCATACCCTGAATTGTTGCTGTGTGCGAACCAGGCCTGACTGAGGCATAGACCTGGTTTGCAGGCAACAGTGGGAAATCGTGGGTTAATTAAATTTGTGCCATGCCCCAGCAACTTCTGCATTGCACAATCAACCTCCAATCGGCCTGATCATAGGTTTCTTTGTGACGTGCGAACCCAGACACTATGGGTTAGGTTATTTGTGGGTTAAACAACCCAAAGTTAACTTACATTTAGTTCTTAGGTTAACTTTGGGTTAATTAACCCACAATTTGCTGCTGTTACGTGCGAACAGAGCCATTTCCAGCAACAGTAGCAGCAGCATTTTTTAAAAAAAGATCTTCACATTTAAGAGAAAAATTATTTTTAGAATTAATTCTCTCGTGCGGATGACCAGGAGAATGTTAAAAAAGAAACTTATCTTGTAATATGATGTAATTGGGCAAAGGATTAACCATTTATGGTAGAACCCTGAGCTGTGTTCTGTGGACTGGGATTATTGCCATTATCTTCAGGTGGAAATATTAGCTTGAACTATGTAGTGATGTATACTTTAACCTATCAGCAAGCCCATCAATGTGACATTAACAGTAATATAAAGTGTGAAATGAAATCAATGCCAGCATTTTTTAAAAAAAAATAATAGTGAAAATATTGCCATAGGCCCTCAACTAAGTATATCATAATGGAGTAAGCCCCAATGAACTCAGTGAGACATACTTCTGAATAGACATAGAGAGGATAGCTCTTTAAAATTTAGGAATGAAGGAAAGTTTGACACCCAGAGTTATAGATCCCCAAACAATTGTTCTTTAATCCCATGTTCTAATTGCAAAGCTTTTTAAGATTACAGATGTACTGTATTAAATTTATGTCCTAATAATTTACAAGTGACAGAATCATGGTTATTGTGGGTACCATAACTTTGAATGTCTGAATAATTAGTAAATATAAATAGGGTGGGTAAAAATAGAAATGACTTTTGAACGTGGGAGTCTATCGTTATTTCAGATAGTTTACATAGGTTTTACTAAATGTAAAGAAATGAAGAAGATTCATGCACAAAACCCAGCAAGAACAATAACAACATATTTTTTATACTGAGACTGATGCAGTGTGGCAATTTTTCCAGTCACTCAAACAGAACTATAATATTTTAAGTTGTGGAAAATATGTTCAAAGGCTGCCACATTAGCAGGTTTTTGCATGCAAAACTGTTGTCGAGGTATAATAATTACCACACAGAAAAGCTATATACAGTAAAAAAGAAAAGAAAAGAAAAAAGAACAAAAAAACCAGCCAACAACTTCTGACTAAAAATATATGACTGCAGTTGGTTACCAAAGATACAACAGATCGTTCTAAACATTAGTGCAAGAGACCCCTGGCTGTGACTATGCAATTTGAACTCATTATATGACAGAAGGGACCACTCTGCTTCTTCATCTCCTCATATGGAAAACAGGGCTGCTTAATGCCTTCAAGTGAAACGTGTGTGTGTGTGTGTGTGTGTGTGTGTGTAGAGTAAATACAAACTCCACCAAAGAATACGAAAATGGGTAAAGTTTTCCAGAACCTCCTGCTAAGCGATTCAGGAATATTTAGGAAATATAATATTAAGTAATGATAACCTTTTCCTCTCTGTTCAAGTAACTTCTGATTTTTGCCAAGTGAAGTTTCAGCGCTGAAGTTTCATTAAGTGCATGAATGTTATAAGTTATGTCATAGTATTCTAAACAGGGAAACAGCTAACACAATACTGACATCTGTCTTTCAGATTCTGTGCAGGACTGTCCACGTAATTGTCATGGCAATGGTGAATGTGTGTCAGGAATCTGTCACTGTTTTCCTGGCTACCATGGAGCAGACTGTGCTAAAGGTAGTGGTTAATGTTGTTTTCAAATGTTCCTCATTATGTGTTTTATCCTATGCCATGGAAATCATTTCTCATAGTAATGAAAATTATTTAGCACTTCATCTAAAAAGCACTTCACATATATTATCTCAGTAATCCTTCCAAAAATCCTCGAAGATATGTTCTTGTTATCACCATTTTACCTTTCTAGGATTGAATTTGAATAGTTAAGGATTTAGTTTAAAGATACTCAGTGAATTGGTAGATGAGCTGAAATTTGAATGAGGGACTTTCGGCTCATAGCCCATGGTCTAAACCACGCCACCAGCTTTTTTTGGATTGTATACACACCTCAGTGAGATTTGAAGGAAGTTCTGCTGGAGTGCTTAGAGTCATTGGAATCTCAAAAAAATCAAATGTAGACGGACTAGCAGTCCAGTTCTTATAAATGCATCTATCCTATTCCTCTTCCAATACTAGAAAATATGAAAGATAGTTTTTCATTGTACAACTGATAAGGTTTGGTTTTCGTTACAGCATTCGCACCAGGGCATCAGTTATATTCTCTCACTGGTGTATGGACCGGTGCATTTGATTCTCTGATTTTTCAGGAAGTATTTTGTAACAAGTTTTAAAAATGTAACACCTTTAAATGTTACTGCAGCATTTAAGACTTAACAGAGTAGGGCTATTATATTTAAGAAGTATTTAAGAAGTCCCTAAAGATGTTTTCTGCCATGTAATCCAAAAATGAAGAGGCTGTCTCGATACGTGACACTTCACACAAACGTGGTTAATTAATCAGTTAACTAAATTATTTGAAAGGATAGGTGTTACCAGTGCATGTACAGAAACTTCCTTCTATTACATACGTAGCTAATATTCATATTGTATTCTAACAGTGAGATTTCCATTGTACACATCTTTAGGACCATGCCATTATTTCTTGTTACTATGGGGATCCCATGATATTCCTTGATCTGATTCTAATGAGATCCTCAGTAGAGAAGTATAATATAAAACCTAACACTTTGGAAAAGAGAAATGCATTTATAGAAATGTTAGTCAGAGTAGATTGGAAAACAGAAATGCATTTATAGAAATGTTAGTCAGAATAGATTAATTATAGGAAGCCTAACAAGTTCATTTCTGCGTTCATAGACCCCAAAACACTGGTGTTTTGAGTTCATAGACAAAGCCTTTTGGCAGTGTCTATGCACTATACTTGCAGTATACTGTCGTTTCCCATATTTTTCTGGGTTTCTTCTGGTTTACCTCTTTGCATTAAAAAATAAAACAAATACACAACAATCTTATGCATGTTTCAAGGGGCTTACTCCTAGGTAAGTGGGCATCCATGACTTCCCTGAAACCTTTAAAGTTTGACACTAACAAAGGAAGAAAAGCACTGTGATACATATCGCTTATACCATTACATGTTTTTGGCCTAGTTTGCAAGCAAGCAGCACATGTGTACATTTATAGAGAGCAACTTTTAGTGTTTGTGGCCAGCAAACATGCTACATGTCTTAGCATCCGTTATTCATCCCATAAACTACGGTTCAATCATCTATATGGATTATCCCATCGTCTAGTACAGGGGTTGGCAGATTGAGGCCCTCCAGATGTTTTCGCCTACAACTCCCAACATCCCTCACCATTGGCTATGCTGGCTAGGGCTAGAGATCGCCGCGATGTACTTCTTACTAGGGCCATGGTGAGTGCCGACGACTGCTGGACAGACCACCGACTAATCCGGTCCACAATGGTTATCAACATTGCTCCCCAACGTAGGCTTCAAGGAAGGAAACCAAGGCGTAAAATGAACATCCAAGTCCTTCAAGATCCTATTAAGCAAACTCATCTTCAATCACTTCTTAAGGAACATCTACCTACGGAACCTCCTGACAACATTGAGGACCATTGGTCTAAGCTGAAAACCTCCATTACTGCAGCTTGTGAACAAACTATTGGATATGAAACTAAGAAACATCAGGATTGGTTTGATGAAAATGACAATGAGATTAAATATATAATTGACCAAAAAAGGAAAGCCTTCCAAATATGGCAAAATGATATTAACTGCGCTGCCAAGAAAAAAACCTACGCTAGCGCAAAGGCAGAGGTCCAAAGAAGAACAAGAGAACTTAAGAACGCTTGGTGGAAAAAGAAAGCTGAAGAAATTCAACAACTTGCAGAATCTCATGATGCACGGGGCTTTTTTAAGGCCACAAGGGCCATTTATGGACCAAAAACCTATGGTACAAACCCTTTACAATCAAAAGATGGCACCAAACTCTTAAAAGACAAAGAGTCTATTGCACTGCGTTGGAAAGAGCATTATTATGACCTTTTAAATCGTAAGTCTAAGGTGGATAATGAGATTTTTTCGCAAATCCCGCAAAAACAAATTAAAGAGGAACTTGCAATACTCCCCACTTTGGATGAAGTAAAAAAAGCCATTAATCAAATGAAGAACAACAAAGCTAGTGGACCAGATGGGATTCCTGCTGAAATCTTTAAAGAAGGGGGCCCCGAACTTGTACAACATCTTCATAAACTCATCGAAAAAATCTGGATAAGAGAAGAGATCCCAGAAGACTTCAGGGATGCCATAATTATCACCCTCTTTAAGAAGGGTGATAGAACAGACTGTGGAAACTACCGGGGCATTTCTCTCTTAGCAACCGCAGGTAAAATATTTGCTAGGATTCTCGCAAACCGTCTTCTATCTATTTCAGAAGAGATCCTCCCTGAAACTCAATATGGTTTCCGCCCCTCTAGAGGGACAGTAGGACATGATTTTTACTGCACGTCAGCTCCAAGAAAAATGCCGGGAGCAAAATCAACCCCTTTATATGGCATTTATCGATTTGGCTAAGGCCTTTGATACTGTAGACCGTACAGCTCTCTGAACTATCCTTATGAAAATTGGATGCCCCAATAAATTTGTGAATATCTTGCGACTTCTCCATGACAACATGACGGCTACGGTCTTGGACAACAACGGCTCTCATGGTGCTCCATTTAAAGTGGGATCAGGTGTTAAACAGGGTTGTGTTATCGCCCCAACATTATTTGCCATTTTCATCGCCATGGTTTTACATCTTGTCAAGGGGAAACTTCCCACCGGTGTGGGAATTATATATCGAACAGATGGAAAGCTTTTTAATCTCAGCAGGCTGAAAGCAAAAAGTAAGGTAATTACAACCTCCGTTGTGGAACTTCAGTATGCTGATGATAATGTGGTCTCCGCACATTCAGAGGATGATCTCCAAACTATCCTAAATGCTTTTGCAGAAGCATACGAAAAACTTGGTCTCTCACTTAACATCAAAAAACCAAAGTGCTTCATCAGCAAGTGCAAGCCAATCCTTTGGTGATGCCATCTATCCAGCTTGGCGGGACAATACTGGAAAATGTCGATCATTTTCTCTATCTTGGCAGCTATCTTTCTGTTACAGCTAACATCGACAGTGAAATCCAGCATCGTCTGAGCTCCGCAAGTGCCGCATTTTCTCGAATGAAACATAGAGTGTTCGAGGATCGGGATATTTGTAAGAAGACCAAAACACTGGTTTATGAAGCCATTGTATTACCAACTTTATTGTATGCCTGCGAAACATGGACTATCTATAAACGTCACTTCCACCTCCTTGAAAGGTTTCATCAACGTTGCCTCCGGAAAATCCTGCAAATTACTTGGGAAGATAGGCGAACAAATGTCAGTGTACTGGAAGAAGCAAAGACTACTAGCATTGAAAAAATGATCCTTCAACGCCAACTTCAGTGGACCGGTCATGTTGTTCGAATGCCTGACTGCCGTCTCCCAAAGCAGTTACTTTACTCCCAACTCAAGGATGGAAAGCGGAATATCGGTGGTCAATATAAGAGGTTTAAAGATGTTCATAAGGCTAATCTAAAAAAATGCAATATAAACATCGAAAACTGGGAAGCTCTGGCCCATGAACGATCTAAATGGAGGTTGGCCTTTCACAAAGGTTCCATGGACTTTGAAGAAGCCCGAGTGCAAGGTGAAAGGGAGAAACGTGCTAAGCGAAAAGCACGTCAAATGAATCCTTTACAGGACCATCTTCTATCTGGTAACCTCTGTCCTCACTGTGGGAAGCTGTGTGGATCTAGAATTGGCCTCCACAGTCACTTACGGACCCATCGCTAGAGTCTACACAATCTTCTTTAGAATTTCCTCCTTTTATCCCGGAAGACAATCTTACTCGGTCACGAGTGATCGCCTGATGATGATGATGATGATGGAAATTGTAGGCCAAAACGTCTACAGGGCCACAAAGCTGTATGAAGTCAGTGACAATTAATGTTGAGTTGAAACTACTTGCTCTTTGGGGGTCAGGGTCGTGAACATTTTCAGCAGTGCCCCCAAACCATCTTTTTTTGGATGGATGGCTTTTTGGGCACTGCGGAGAGATACAAATTGTCTGCTCATTTAAATTTCCATCAGTTGCCCTCCTGCTTCAGTGATATCATCATCATGCAATCATAGTATTCACTGCATAATCCCTGTTTGGGTGAAATTGCCACATGAATAATCCAAGAAGAAAGAAGAAATAGCCAGGGAGAAATGGTGCTGAAGCACCAGTAGGCAGGGGAAACAATGGCATTGAACAAGAGTGAAAAAGGGTGAAACTGATTATTGGGCTGGGGGTATTTCTTTTCCACCAAAATTCAGTGTTTCAATTCTGCTCCAGAGGCTTTCCCAGCTCCCTGGGGAAGATAGTAAGGCATGGGTGTGGAGTTGCAGGGAGAAGAAATTGTCTGCCTCCCAATTCCACTGACAGAACTGCTTCCATCAGTGGAACGACACCATTTGATACAATCCATAAGAACATAAGAAGGACCATGCTGGATCAGACCAAATCTAGTCCAGCAAATCTAGTTCCTATCTAGTCCAGCCTTCTTTTCACACAATAGTCAAGCAGATGCCCCATGAAAGCCCACAACATGAGGGAAACATGTTCCCCAGCAAAGGTCATACTGCCTCTGATACTGGAAGTAATATACTGTCTCCATTAATTTGTCCAATCCCCTTTTAAAGCTGTCCAAGTTGGAGGCCATCGCTACATCTTGTGGAAGTGAATTCCATAGTTTAACTATGTGCTCTGTGAAGAAGTTCTTTCTTTTATCTGTCCTGAATTTCCCACCACCCACCTTCATTAGATGACCTTATGAATATTTTATTTACGGTCTACCGACCACACCAATATGTAAAACAATACAAACAAGATACAACAGCTCTTAATTATACACTCAAATAAAAACTTAGAAAATAAAAACAGAATCAGACAAGCATAGAAGGTCTAGTCACAATAGCAATATTCAAAAATTTTCCAACTTTCTTGGTAATTGAGCTATTTGAGCTGTCAAGCAGAGTGGACAAAAGTAACTCTGAGGATCGTCCAGGGAAAGTCTGGGTGATTGGATATATTATGTTTTCTCTAGCCCCTTGATAAAAGCTGCAGTTAAAAAGGACACATGCAACAGTTTCCACCTCCTCATTATTGCAGGGGCAACACCTGTTTTCCATTGGGATTTTATTGAATTCAGTGTTTCAAGCTGAAAGTGTAGAATATTTGGCTCAGCCTCAGTTATGAAACAGGCAGTCTGAATTTGCTTGTTTGGGTATTTTTGTACTGCTAGATAATCTAGCATTTACTAGCATTTCAGAAATGAATATTTTGATTCCTCTAGTCACAAAAAACAATCAAAAGAAAACCCTTCCATTGCATGGATAGTGCTCAGGAGGCTTAAATTAACTGGTTGTCGACAGAATGAGCTGTGTAATAATGCTACAGACTACCAGTTTCATATGAGAGACCCTTCATAGCCAGAATTCTTTGTCGTATTTAATTTTTTTGCAGAAGCTGATGGAGAAAATTGATTGGCAAATTAGATGTAGTGCTTGACCCTGTCATAAAAGGATTTTTTATATCAGCTCCTAAGAATAAATGGGGTAAGTTAGAGAGGGATAATGGATATTCAGCTCAAATTCTGTGGCATCGGTAATACAGGCTAGCTGCTGGAATTACTGACAACACAGAATTTGAGCTGATTTTTTTAAAAAATCTTTATTACCCTTCTTGAGCCAGTCATATAGGCTGCAAACCTGCACACATTTACTTGAAAGTAAATCCTGCTGAGATTGGGGTAATTTACCTGTGGATAAATATGGATAGGAGATGAGCCTGACTCAAAGAATTTGGTTTTAATGTCTAGTTTCATTAAACTAGATTGTTGATTGGTTTCAACATCCAATCAAGCAGTGTAAAGAAAGAAAGTAAATGTTCTTAGTAAGTAGAAAATGCAACATAGTATTCTTTACCCAGCTCTTAAAATTACTGTAAACTGATATTTTATTATATGTGATGGTAGAGATGATGATCTCAAGAAAGAACACAGCTTGTCTAAACCTGATTGTATTTATTTGATATCAGGATTTCCATTTAGTTTTACAATATTTTACCTGCTGCTGACATATCTGTCATATCTTCCTTATCAGGATATCATGTTCGTTTCTGCTCTATTGTTGAGTAAAAAAATACCTCACTTTTAATGAACTACACTTTCCCTATAGAATCCAGTGGTATTCTTAGGCTGCCATTCTGAATACACTTACTGGGGAGTAAACCCCATTGAGTAAGTTGGTCTTCTGAGTAAAAATGCATAGGATTGCACTGCACATGTCTTGGAATCTGCAAGCTTGGCATACATTCATAAAGCCATCAAGACTATGGCATTGTAGCTAATGCAATGGACTCACTTTGGTTCTAAGATATGTGATTCGCATCACGGAAAAACATTGAACGCAATGACTTCCTTTCTTATAAAGAAAAAATAACGGTGTAATCTGATGCATGTTTACTTTGAAGAAAGACTCACTGAGTTCAATGGGACTTACTCCCTAGTAGATATGCTTAGAATTGCAGTGTAAGACACAACTAGTATCCAGACAGTTGCATTTATGCTAGCAGTTTAGTAGATACAGATATTGAATGAACTTAAAAACAATGTGTTTGCATTAATAATTTGAACTGCATGTTTGTCTTCTTCAAATAAGTAATTTGTTCATGGTTTTTCCTTTGCTTCCCCTCTCTGCCCATAAAAGTGCTTTGCTTTCTTATGATCAGTCTTTTTTCAGGATTCCTTCTCCCTTCCTCCCCCAATATGGCTTCATTATATTACTTTTGTTTTGTTTATTTTTGGCTTGCTGGCAAAGGATGGTTCCATTTCAATAAGTATCAATATAAGGGTAGGTTTGTAATTTTTAAAAATGTTTCACTACTAGTCTTTTGTTTCATTTTGTTTAAAATAATTAAGCCCATAAAGCACAGTGCATCAGTTTTCATGTTAAAATGCTTCATATCAGACAAGCTGAGAGCTCATGCCATACCCACCCACTGTGTTACATGTATGTTTTGACCTCCTATATTAGAAACTTGACAAGATAGATTTCAAATATGTGGGTAAGTAAGTAGATGCTAACTACTGGAAATGACAACTCCTGCTGTTCTACATCTGTCATTGAAGGGAAAACAATGTTACCATTGGAAAACATAGACTGCTTTAATTAGATATTTGTGAAAGTATGTTGGCATTCTCCAAATATTCAGTTGTTCTACAGCTTGTAGGCAGAACGGGCTCTCACATATGTTAATAATAAAGCTGTGTGTAACAGTTACACTATTTGGAATTTTCTTTTTCATCCATTATCCAATGAAATGTTCACCTTGAGAGAGAGCCAAGGGTTGTCCTACTGGTATTTGGGCCTACACAAGGCTGCACCTAGTCCAGTTCCTTCCATTGAAACAGGATTAATGAAACATTTTCATTTATTTTTTCATTTATTTTTCTTACAGCCTAATTTTTTTTAAAGAAAAATCAATTCAAAAAGACCCAATGAAGAGATCCTGTCACTTGTTTGGATTCCTTGTACTCCTTCTCACTGGAATGTCTCCAGCCATTTACAGCTTCAAGGCTAGGGAGGAAAGTAATGGAATCAGCAGGGGCGCCATTTTAGATGTAGGGTTAAATCCAGTTTTGTACTAGCATGTGACTGGACTTTCTTCCTCTCTCCCCCACCCCTGCAGCCTTCCGCACCAGACAAAAATCTGCTCCAGAGGCTTTCCCAGCTCCCTGGGGAAGATAGTAAGGCATGGGTGTGGAGTTGCAGGGAGAAGAAATTGTCTGCCTCCCAATTCCACTGACAGAACTGCTTCCATCAGTGGAACGACACCATTTGATACAATCCATAAGAACATAAGAAGGACCATGCTGGATCAGACCAAATCTAGTCCAGCAAATCTAGTTCCTATCTAGTCCAGCCTTCTTTTCACACAATAGTCAAGCAGATGCCCCATGAAAGCCCACAACATGAGGGAAACATGTTCCCCAGCAAAGGTCATACTGCCTCTGATACTGGAAGTAATATACTGTCTCCATTAATTTGTCCAATCCCCTTTTAAAGCTGTCCAAGTTGGAGGCCATCGCTACATCTTGTGGAAGTGAATTCCATAGTTTAACTATGTGCTCTGTGAAGAAGTTCTTTCTTTTATCTGTCCTGAATTTCCCACCACCCACCTTCATTAGATGACCTTATGAATATTTTATTTACGGTCTACCGACCACACCAATATGTAAAACAATACAAACAAGATACAACAGCTCTTAATTATACACTCAAATAAAAACTTAGAAAATAAAAACAGAATCAGACAAGCATAGAAGGTCTAGTCACAATAGCAATATTCAAAAATTTTCCAACTTTCTTGGTAATTGAGCTATTTGAGCTGTCAAGCAGAGTGGACAAAAGTAACTCTGAGGATCGTCCAGGGAAAGTCTGGGTGATTGGATATATTATGTTTTCTCTAGCCCCTTGATAAAAGCTGCAGTTAAAAAGGACACATGCAACAGTTTCCACCTCCTCATTATTGCAGGGGCAACACCTGTTTTCCATTGGGATTTTATTGAATCTACCATCCAAAAGTTTGGAGGGTAGAACATTAAATCAAGCCAAGGAAAACGCTCTCCTATATTTTGTAAAGGTCTGACAGACCCATTGACAAGGGGGAGCATGGGCCCTGAGCTGCTTAGTGGAGCTCTTGGAAGTCGATGTCAATTAATCTTTGCTTAACAAGAAATTTAGCTTTCTCCCAAGGCATGGATAACAAGGCATGGATAACATGACCCTATGTCAGTGATGGCGAACCTATGGCACGGGTGCCACAGCTGGCATGCAGGGACCTCTCTGTGGGCACTCGAGACATGGGTCACCAGATCGTGAAAAGACTGTCCCCTTCTGCAAAACACTAATGATCTTGTTCTTTCTCACAGTGTGGAACAGAATGATTTTATTCTAGAATTCCTGTTACAGAATTCTTTTCTACATTGTTATCACATTTAAAAGATTTTGAAGAATGATGCACAGAGCATGGCTTGGATGTAAAGCCCTAACAGTTGACCTGAGTGCTGCATGTGTTGCTCTCAAACTAACGGAGTATGAGCCAAGGTTTGACAAATTATCAGCATGCAGGCAATAGCAAAAATCACATTAATTGTGCAAAAGCATGCCCAATGCAAACTTTGACCTAATGCAGTGTTTGCATCCAAGACATAAAGTGTTTAAAATGTGTTAAGCACGTTTAGTTTTCTTGTTTATCTTGCTCATCCTAGTACAGGTTGACTTTTACTTTTACTAATCCAACACCTCTAGAAGCATGGAAAGGACCCGGAGTAAAGCTTGCCCCATACAATTTCAGTCTGGCATATAATCATATTACAAGTTGAGAATCCCTTATCCAAAAATACATGTGCCTAATTATTTTAAAAGTTTGTATAAATTCCCTTCAGGCTATGTGTACAATTTTCAACAAAAAATTGTTTGTATCATTGAAAACTCTGTTATTGTGTTTTTCTTTAAAGACAAAAGATGTTAATTAGTTCGGACAACTGTGTGAGTTGTTTTTCTAAAACTAAAACCTCGGTATTCAGGATTAGTTGCAGTGTTGGCACTTTGAAATAAATAAGTTGGTTTTGTGTTGCAGTTTTGGCACTCGGGCTCAAAAAGGTTCGCCATCACTGCCCTATGTTCTGGTATGTTTCAGAGAGGGAGAAAAACCTTTCCCTATCTGCTTCCTTCTGAACCACTTGAGTAAGGGGATCATGTCTCCCTTTACTCAACCTTGTTCTAAGCTTAAAAGCCCCTAACATTGTAACCTTTCCACATAGGGAGGTTGCTCCAGCCCCTTGATCATTTTGGTTGCCCCTTTTGCATCTTTTCCAGCTCTACAATGCCTTTTTTTTTAGTTGTGGTGACCAGAACTGTATTTATTTATTTTTAATATTTATTTGATAAATGTATATGCTGCTTATCATATTTGAAAACATATCTCTAAACTGTACTCAGTATTCCAAGTGTGATTGCACCATAGATTTGGACAAAGGCATTATGATATAACCAGTTTTATTTTTTATTTCTTTCCTGTTGATCGCAAACATGAAATTTGGCCTTTTCACAGCAGCCGCACACTGGATCAACCTTTCATTGAGCTATCCACCACAACTCCAAGATTTCTTTCATGGTCAGTCACTGCCAGCACAGACCCCCATCAGCATATATGTGAAGTTAGGATTTTTTGCCCCAGTGAACATCACTTTACTTGTTTACATTGGACTGCATTTGCTATTGTAATGCCCATTCCACCACTTTGGAGTGATCTCTCTCTCTCTCTCTCTCTCTCTCTCTCTCTTTTAAACCCTAAATAAATTTGGTGTCATTAGAAACTTGGCCACTGCATTGCTCAGTCCTCCCTCCAGATCATTTATAAACAAGTTAGAAATAACTAGTCTTGGAGGGCTCCCCTTTTGTCCCATTGATTTGTTTGTTTTTAATTTGTCAATAATGTCTAGAACAGGGATGAGAAACCTTTGGCCCATGGGCCCCATCTGGCCTGGCATCTTCTTGCCCTGCCCTGGTCTCTCTGTCATGGAGGGGAAAGGTCTTCCCTCCAGTCAGCTGCTGATCAGAAATAAGAGCTTTTCTGTGGTGGGCAGAGGGCATGGGGCTAGGAGAGGAAGCTGCTGAGTGATTCAGTCCTGCTGAACCTTTTCCTGCAAAGGCTTGCCCTGCTTTCTTGTAGGTAGACATAATGCTCATGCTTATGTCTGAATAGACATGCAGAGGTATGATATTTGGGATGCTATTTGAAAGTACTGCTGAGTGATTCAGGCCTGCTTACTTCATAGAGATGTAGAGGCTTGTCCTGCTTATTTGTGAATAGTCATGCTGTTCATGTTTACTTATGAGTAGACATGCTTCCTACTACTGTTAGTATTTCCTACTATAAATTGGTAATACTGGATTGGGGGATTGAGTTCTTCCCACCTTTACCTGTGGCTCCACCCACCACTGGAATGCAGCCCCCAAGAACCTTTCCAAAATAGAATCTGGTCCTCAGCTGAAAAAAGTTCCCCACTCTAGTCTAGAACTTCACCTCATGACCACTATTTGTCTCAGCACCTCTCAGACTCCCTTGCTGAAAATATTAGTTCAGGTACAGGTATCTGCCCTACATCTTCTGCAATGAAGACAGATGCAAAGAATTCATATAGCTTCTCTGCAATCTCCTTATCATCCTGTTTTCCAGCTGCAACATACCCTCAATCCCACGAGGACCATATAACCTCTCATCAACTAGAAGACCATGTCACTTGGACCCCATGGGATGGAGGTATGGTGCAGCTGGAAAACAATGGCAGGCATAAGTATATGCACACAGTACTTCCACAGTTCTTTTAGCTCCCTTGTCATTCAACAGTCCAGCCAGGTTTCCTCTGTAGCCAGTTTCCTGCTTCTGATATATTTAAATAATTTTAAATTATTGGTCTTAATGTTATTGGCAATATGTTCCTCAAAATCCATTTTTGCACTTCCCTTAGTTTTACTTGCATTTGTTATGTGCAAGTTTGTGTTTCTTTTTGTTTTCCTCATTAGGACAAGATTTCCATTTTCTGAAGGAAGCCTTCTTTTCTCTAATACCTTCCTTGACACTGCTCATTAACTATGCTGTGTTTCTGTTATTGTGGTTTTGAGTAATTCCCAAGTATTCTAGAGAGATTTAACCCTCTTAACTTTTCCCTTTCAACTTCCTTTTTATCAGACCCTTCGTTTTTTAGAAGTTTCTTTTTTTGAAGTCAAATGTGGTTGTGTTGAATTTGGCAATTCCTTGGCAATTTCCCACTTACATATAAATTAAATATGATAGCAGCTCTGTTCACTACACTAATTCCAATTGGTTCAATAACAACAGTCACATGTCACACTAGGTCCTCGCCACCAGTTAGCATTAAGGCCAGGGTTGCCTCCCCTCTGGTCAGTTCCATGGCCAACTGTTATAGGCACAGTTGTTTGGGGTATTTAGAAATTTAACCTCTTTGTTGTGACTGGAACATGCATTTATCCAGTTTACATGAGGTACATTCAAATATCATTCAGATAGATAGATAGATAGATAGTTTACATGAGGTACATTCAAATATCATTCAGATAGATAGATAGATAGATAGATTCAAATGTCATACATTAGATACAGATAAATTAATTGTTATTTTACACCCCAGAAAAAGTAGTTTAAGAGCATTTTTCTGTTTCCCCCCCATTACTAACAATAATTAAATCATTGTTACCAACATAGAGATTTGTGCCTTTGGCATGCCTGTTTATTGCACTGACCCTACTTATTGTGTATATTTGGGCCTTAAAGTAATTTTAACACAATTTTTTATTGTTAGTTGCCTGGGGAACATAGAACAGAAATGTATTAAAAATAAATACAGTTGGGGTCTGTGGTGCACATGAGTTCAACACACACACAAAAGTCAGGTGTACCAAAATCGCACTGTTCTGAAATATTTTTTCTTGATCATACCCATCTGGCCTATTTAATAGAATCATAGAGTTGGAAGGGGCTCAAAGATTATCTGCTCCAACTCCCTCCCGATGCAGGCAATCCACTACTTAGTACTTACAGCATCCCTGATAGGTAGCCATCCAGCCTCTTCTTAAAAATGGCTTACAGTACTAGCATCTAGGGCTTCCACAATGAGCTGACTTTAGAAAGACCCTGATTTCCATATGCAAGGAATATAAAAGAAGAAGGTTCAGAGGAAAGAGATAGTAAACAGCTGGGAGATTGAAAAGTTTACATTTGGATCCACATATTATATCAGGATGTTGGGCTGAATGTAGAAGAAGACTGGGAAAGAGGATTGCAAGAACAAAAAGATGGAAATTAGACCAAAATTGTAGGTAGGCACCAGAATGTGAAAGGAATTATATGCCACAACATATTGTTGTACTCATCCATATTGCTAGCATGTCACAGCTGGACATCACATGGTAATGAGCCTGTGAGTGTAACCAGGTTTCTGAATACATATTCTGTTAATCTCAGGGACCACTTTGGCTTCTGCATCTTTTCAATTAGACACATTTAAAAGTAGCTATCCTGTCTGGAAATTTCATTTCATTTATTTCATTTCTATACCGCCCCACAGCTGAAGCTCTCTGGGTGGTTCACAACAGTTTGTGCATAAAACAACAATAAAAACATACAAAATAGTTAAAAAGATTAAAAACCAAATTTAAAAACACAGTGTAAAATAACAATCCAAAGTTAATAAAACTAAGCCTATAGGTGACAATTCCCCCCTCCCCCGTGAATATTTAAAAATAGTGCTTTAAAAATATGAAATAGCTGCATTAGTGAGGAACTTAGGGAGACCTCTGCATCTGTTGCCTGTGCGTAGGTTTAGGCTGCAGAAAGTGCACATTTCAGACCCAGTGAGAGATAGAAGGAAACAGAGAGCTAAGAAAATCCCCCTGCCTGCAATCTTTCCTGTACTGAAAAGGGCAGCAAGCAAAGTCTGAGGAAAGTTCACAGAAGCAAGTGCCAAAACAGACTCCCTGGTCTGGGTGTGTGTGCTATTTTTGACCAATGCAAGAGCAGAGGAGGGAGCCTGCATCAAATGTTGGCCTGCCTATTAGCAAGGCCACACTTAACACAGCTCCCACAGTGCTGGCCAGCCTATTGTAGTCTAGCGGGGGGGGGGGTGAGAGCCCCGGCCAACCTGGGTGATGTACAATTAAAACAATACAATAAAACAATACAATAAAATATAATAATTAAAACAGTATCAAAATTCTTCTAAAATCCTAACCCACCCAATATTCCCGCCTGAACAGCCATGTTTTTAATGCACGGCGGAGGGGGCATGGCGAAGGTCACTAGGGAGGGAGTTCCATAACGTGGGGGCCGCCACAGAGAAGGCCCTCTTCCTAGTCCCCACCAGCCTGGCTGCTCTGGCTGATGGGATAGGGAGAAGGCCGTCCGTGGCAGATCTTGTTGAGCGGCCTACTTGATGTTGCTGGAGGCGCTCCTTGAGATAAACTGGGCCGGAGCCGTGTAGGGTTTTAAAGGTCAAAACCAACACCTTGAATTCGGCTCGGCAAGCAACTGGTAGCCAGTGCAACTCCTTAAGCACTGGCGTGATGTGATCACGCTGGTGGCTGCCCTTAATCAAGCGAGCCGCCACGTTCTGTACCAGCTGAAGCTTCCGAACCGTCTTCCAGGGTAACCCCACCTAGAGCGCATTACAGTAGTCTAGGCAAGAGGAGACCAAGGCATGAACCACAGGCCATATCTGGATGTTCTGTGGAGGGAAAGAGGACTTTTAGATGCAAAGTCGATTGTGTATGCAATTAGAAGGGACGCACGGTGGCTAGTTCTCTTCACTAGATGACTTTATCAGATGGTGGGGCAGCTCTCATTAGTGTGGGCCTTGTTATGGCCATACCTTTGTGCAATGTGCAGCATGCTACTGTGGAAGTACTGTGTGCATATACTTATGCCTGCCATTGTTTTCCAGCTGCACCATACCTCCATCCCATGGGGTCCAAGTGACATGGTCTTCTAGTTGATGAGAGGTTATATGGTCCTCGTGGGATTGAGGGTATGTTGCAGCTGGAAAACAATGGCAAGCATAAGGAACACAGGGAGGCCTCAGCATGCACACAGGCTACTTCCACAGCGCAGCATGGGGGACAAATACACACTTAATATCGCCCTTCCCAAACACGTTGGCTCACCCTTCAAGATGCTTTCCCAGATGCAAATGTTGTGGGGACTTATATCTTTATGCATGAGTAAATGTATAGGTATGGGCATTTAAAACACACACACACACACACACACACACGGTGAGAATATGAAGTCATCATCATCAGGCGATCACTCGTGACCGAGTAAGATTGTCTTCCGGGATAAAAGGAGGAAATTCTAAAGAAGATTGTGTAGACCCTAGCGATGGGTCCGTAAGTGACTGTGGAGGCCAATTCTAGATCCACACAGCTTCCCACAGTGAGGACACAGGTTACCAGATAGAAGATGGTCCTGTAAAGGATTCATTTGACGTGCTTTTCGCTTAGCACTGTTTCTCCCTTTCACCTTGCACTCGGGCTTCTTCAAAGTCCATGGAACCTTTGTGAAAGGCCAACCTCCATTTAGATCGTTCATGGGCCAGAGCTTCCCAGTTTTCGATGTTTATATTGCATTTTTTTAGATTAGCCTTATGAACATCTTTAAACCTCTTATATTGACCACCGATATTCCGCTTTCCATCCTTGAGTTGGGAGTAAAGTAACTGCTTTGGGAGACGGCAGTCAGGCATTCGAACAACATGACCGGTCCACTGAAGTTGGCGTTGAAGGATCATTTTTTCAATGCTAGTAGTCTTTGCTTCTTCCAGTACACTGACATTTGTTCGCCTATCTTCCCAAGTAATTTGCAGGATTTTCCGGAGGCAACGTTGATGAAACCTTTCAAGGAGGTGGAAGTGACGTTTATAGATAGTCCATGTTTCGCAGGCATACAATAAAGTTGGTAATACAATGGCTTCATAAACCAGTGTTTTGGTCTTCTTACAAATATCCCGATCCTCGAACACTCTATGTTTCATTCGAGAAAATGCAGCACTTGCGGAGCTCAGACGATGCTGGATTTCACTGTCGATGTTAGCTGTAACAGAAAGATAGCTGCCAAGATAGAGGAAATGATCGACATTTTCCAGTATTGTCCCGCCAAGCTGGATAGATGGCATCACCAAAGGATTGGCTTGCACTTGCTGATGAAGCACTTTGGGTTTTTTGATGTTAAGTGAGAGACCAAGTTTTTCGTATGCTTCTGCAAAGCATTTAGGATAGTTTGGAGATCATCCTCTGAATGTGCGGAGACCACATTATCATCAGCATACTGAAGTTCCACAACGGAGGTTGTAATTACCTTACTTTTTGCTTTCAGCCTGCTGAGATTAAAAAGCTTTCCATCTGTTCGATATATAATTCCCACACCGGTGGGAAGTTTCCCCTTGACAAGATGTAAAACCATGGCGATGAAAATGGCAAATAATGTTGGGGCGATAACACATCCCTGTTTAACACCTGATCCCACTTTAAATGGAGCACCATGAGAGCCGTTGTTGTCCAAAACCGTTGCCGTCATGTTGTCATGGAGAAGTCGCAAGATATTCACAAATTTATTGGGGCATCCAATTTTCATAAGGATAGTCCAGAGAGCTGTACGGTCTACAGTATCAAAGGCCTTAGCCAAATCGATAAATGCCATATAAAGGGGTTGATTTTGCTCCCGGCATTTTTCTTGGAGCTGGCGTGCAGTAAAAATCATGTCTACTGTCCCTCTAGAGGGGCGGAAACCATATTGAGTCTCAGGGAGGATCTCTTCTGAAATAGATAGAAGACGGTTTGCGAGAATCCTAGCAAATATTTTACCTGCGGTTGCTAAGAGAGAAATGCCCCGATAGTTTCCACAGTCTTTTCTATCACCCTTCTTAAAGAGGGTGATAATTATGGCATCCCTGAAGTCTTCTGGGATCTCTTCTCTTATCCAGATTTTTTCGATGAGTTTATGAAGATGTTGTACAAGTTCGGGGCCCCCTTCTTTAAAGATTTCAGCAGGAATCCCATCTGGTCCACTAGCTTTGTTGTTCTTCATTTGATTAATGGCTTTTTTTTACTTCATCCAAAGTGGGGAGTATTGCAAGTTCCTCTTTAATTTGTTTTTGCGGGATTTGCGAAAATATCTCATTATCCACCTTAGATTTACGATTTAAAAGGTCATAATAATGCTCTTTCCAACGCAGTGCAATAGACTCTTTGTCTTTTAAGAGTTTGGTGCCATCTTTTGATTGTAAAGGGTTTGTACCATAGGTTTTTGGTCCATAAATGGCCCTTGTGGCCTTAAAAAAGCCCCGCGCATCATGGGATTCTGCAAGTTGTTGAATTTCTTCAGCTTTCTTTTTCCACCAAGCGTTCTTAAGTTCTCTTGTTCTTCTTTGGACCTCAGCCTTTGCGCTAGCGTAGGTTTTTTTCTTGGCAGCGCAGTTAATATCATTTTGCCATATTTGGAAGGCTTTCCTTTTTTGGTCAATTATATATTTAATCTCATTGTCATTTTCATCAAACCAATCCTGATGTTTCTTAGTTTCATATCCAATAGTTTGTTCACAAGCTGCAGTAATGGAGGTTTTCAGCTTAGACCAATGGTCCTCAATGTTGTCAGGAGGTTCCGTAGGTAGATGTTCCTTAAGAAGTGATTGAAGACGAGTTTGCTTAATAGGATCTTGAAGGGCGTGGATGTTCATTTTACGCCTTGGTTTCCTTCCTTGAAGCCTACGTTGGGGAGCAATGTTGATAACCATTGTGGACCGGATTAGTCGGTGGTCTGTCCAGCAGTCGTCAGCACTCACCATGGCCCTAGTAAGAAGTACATCGCGGCGATCTCTAACACGGACAATTACATAATCCAGAAGATGCCAGTGCTTTGACCGTGACCGTGGGTGCTGCCATGATGTTTTAAACTTATTCTTTTGTCGAAAGAGCGTGTTTGTGATAGTGAGATTATGCTCTGCACATATAGACAAAAGTAAGAGTCCGTTCGGGTTGCTATTACCAACTCCGTCTTTTCCAATAGTTTCTGGCCATAAATCAAAGTCACGCCCAACTCTTGCATTAAAATCGCCCAGGAGGATAATTTTATCCTCCTTAGGTATCTCTGACAGGAGAGTGTCCAACTGGCTGTAAAAACTTTCCTTGATGTCATCATCAGCATCTAATGTTGGTGCATAAGCGCTCAAAATAGTTACCTGTTGGTTATTGGCGAGCTTTAATCGAAGAGTTATCAGGCGTTCGTTAATGCCAGTAGGAACTTCTGACAAAGAGTTCACTAGTTCATTTTTGATGGCAAAGCCTACACCATGTATTCGTCGGTCCTGCTCAGGTAGTCCTTTCCAGAAGAAGGTATAACCTCCTTTTTCTTCTTTCAGCTGTCCCTCTCCTGCCCTTCGAGTTTCTTGAAGTGCTGCTATGTCAATTTTAAACCGTCTCAGCTCCCTTGCAATAATAGCAGTCCTACGCTCAGGGCGTTCACTATCTATGTTATCCAGCAATGTCCGTATATTCCATGTTCCAAAATTCAAATGTCTTTTTCGACCGCTAAAATGGTGACCCCACTGGACGCGGTAATCCAGTCAGGGGAGAAAGAGGTAGACTATGTTTAGGGCACCTTTTCTAGCCCCCTCCCCATACGGGGTGAGCAGAGTGGATCCTAAATAGGGCTGCTCAGTCATGGATACAGCTGCCGAGCTGCTCGACTACCTCAGTTCCTTGAACAGGGCGACTGAGTCTGCATCCACCGCCCATGTGCTGGTCCATGACTAGGGGCTTCCAGATTCACAGTCCTGCCCTCGTTGCCATTCGCCAGTCGCCATGGGACTTTTTTTGTTTGTTTGGTTGGTTGGTTGGGTTGGGTTGGGTTGGGTTGGATGGGTTGGGTTGGAAGACGCCTGTGCGTGAAACTGTTTTATGTGGGGAGATCGGTGCACAACGAATCACCACACAAACTTGACAGAGTACGGCAGAGATCCAATGGCACGGTTACCCTGACGATTGGAAAACCATTCTCTGCTGCAGCCTTCATCCGCCTTCACAGCCGTTGTAATTTAGGTTTAATTATCTTCCGCCTGTTCTGCCGTTGAGGACTTTATGTTTTGGATCGTTCTTTGTCTGGTTCCTCTCCCCGGACCTTACCGCCATGGGTGACCCTACTGGGAGTACATAGCTCCCGACGGCATTGCTCACAGGATTCATCGGAACACGCAAGCCCACTCACCACTTCAAGGTGACGATCCGGCGAGGGGAAGAATATGCAGTAGCACATTGTTGTAGAGGGGCATCTGTCCTTCTACAGCATTATGTCCCACAGTTGTTTCATGTCATTTAAAATATTCCCCACTTGGCACAGCACCTGCTCATTCATAATAACATGGGGTAAGTGCAACAAAATGTATTTATTCTTTTCTGGTGCTATTAACTGGTGGGGTTGAGCTTTGCCTTCTGTTGGCCTGGGGTTCCTGCTAGCCTTGGCTTCCCTGATCTGTACATTAACCTCAGTTCCATCTCTCTTAGCTGTCCTCTCACATCTAACATATTTATTTATTTATTATATTTATGAATCGCCCATCTGGCCAGACATCCGGCCACTCTGAGCGATGTACTATCCAATATGGCAAGGTTTATGGTGCCTGTTACTTGAATGCCCAATAAGAGGCTTGACCTCTTATCCGCTCTTCATTTCTCATACAGATACCTCTCTTAACACCAGCAAAAGTTCATTTTCACCAGTACAAGAATTTTATCCTCAGTGGATACTATACATTAGCACTTCCCATCACCTATGTTTCATTGTAGTTCCAGACCATATAGTTATTTTTCTTGAATAAAAATTAAAGTGCACATTTGTGGTGTGATTATATATCAATCACGGTCGCTGGAAGTAAAGCAGCCTCTTTAATTTGCGCAGTACTTAAGAAAAAGAAAAGCTTTCACTCTGACACTTGAACTGTCATCACCTATACGAGTGACAGAAAATGCTAACCACACTATTAAATTTTGGTCTAAGCAAAGCAAAGAGCGACGACTGAGCGTTCAGAAGAATGTAAATATTCAGTATGTAAGTAATGCTGCTCAACACAGCGTAACTGCTACTGTCTTCAATTGGTCTACAGCTCTAGGTAATTGCCCCACACTTTTTAAAATTTGTCTTCATTCTCCCTTTTCATTCACACCACTCAGTCATGGGCTGCCTGCACTGCCAAGTCTTGTACCCAGTGATCCACCTCCTGTCGTTCTAAAAGACTTTTTTTTTTTCAGAGCAGCTTAAGTGCTTATTGATTGGGAACTTTTATAACTCTCAAAATGGAGGCATCCTCATATCTCTACAGGTATTTAAAATGAATTGAATTAATCATAGGCTTAAAAGTCTCTGGTGATCTTCGTTAACTTCTCTGGGTTTAATTAAAACATCTGTGCACTTTTAATTTATCGATTCATCCAACTCATATGTCATGTTTTTAACACACCCCAGCATGCTCTGCATCATTTTTAACCCGATTTCCACTTAACTAAAGCAATTAAATTCACCCCGGATTAATTAAAGCATCCATACTTTAGTGCTTAAGTCAGCGTGTGCTGCTTTCCCCACATGGTTTCTGAATGTCAGGGATTTGACACACCTGATGAGTTTTTTGTCCTTCTGTGATTCTCTTTCTTGCCTGCTAATGTGTAGTTTGATAGCACTAAATAGGAAACTTCTTAGAGCTTACATTTGTGTCACGGTTCTCATTAGAATGGTCAGACATTTGGGTCTCTGTTTCTCTGACAGTTCCCCAGATCAAGAGTGTTCAATGTAAAGTAATATATGGCTTACATGGTTTTCTGTTAATGATACCACAAATGGAAAACTGGTGGCCAAAAGGAACAAAAAATATTTTTAAGTTGTTAAGAGACAGAGATAATCCAGGACTGAATGTTACATCTCTTTGGGGGATTTTGTATGTCATTACCTACCAGGGATGTTGAAGAGTCCTTGGTCTCGAGTCACGAGTCGAGTCACGAGTCTTTGGACCCGAGTCTCGAGTCCGAGTCCTTGGTCCAAAATGGTGACTCACGAGTCACGAGTCCTGAGTCACTCCCAAAACTGACTCCACGAGTCCCTATTAAAATCAATGGGGTTTCCCCCCAACAAAATAAGGCTACTTCAGATGTGTGGCGTAAATAAATTCTAGGCACAAGTGTGCCTTTTTATTTCAAAACTCTGCAACTGATTTTGGCAAGAACAGACCAGGCAGACAAACCCAAAATAACCAGGCAGGCAGAGGAGGCAGGGAACCCCAAAGCAGGTAGGCAGAGGCCTTTGTCTTGGACAATTCAACTACTGAACAGGTCAAGAAAAGACCAGGCAGGCAGAGGAGGCTGGGAACCCCAAACAGGCAGGCAGAGGCAGCCAAACCCAAAATGTCTGACCCTAACCCAAACCCCCCACAACAACACATCAATCAAAATAAATCTCAACACATCGTTGGGGCTGCGCTCCTGGTAGCTGTCCATAGAGGCTGAGCAGCGGCGCGCCTCGCTTCCATGCGCTCTTCACCGGTGATCGCGCTCCTTCTGGCACAGCCAGAAGACTCGTCAACAGCCCAGGGATGTTGACGAGTCCTTGGTCTCGAGTCCCGAGTCGAGTCTCGAGTCCCATTAAAAATATTGGGACTCGAGTCCGAGTCGAGTCGGAGGGGGGACTCAGTCCGACTCACGAGTCGAGTCCTCGAGTCCGAGTCCCCATCCCTGTTACCTACTTATGCCTGAGTGCATGCAGCCTGTTCTAGAAATGGGTGTGCAGCCAGTTCTACCTGGGGTTGCACACACCCTTAAAGAACAGCTACATAGTTTTGGGATACTCCTTGACACAGGTGGCCTTAGTGGCTCAGAGAGTACCTCTTGCAAGCTATACATGTGACACTGCCCGTGAAGACGACCAGGAAGCTTTAACTAGTGCAAAATGCAGCTGCCAGAATTTTAACTGGTACAGCCAGTTAATATGTAATCATGTTACACTGATTCTGAAGGAGTTGCAGTGCTTGCCTATTCACTTCTGAACCCAATTCCACTTGGGGGGGGGGGGCTTACCTTTAAAGCCCTAAATGGTTTGAAACCTATATACTTGAGGGAGTACCAAGTATAATCTGCTAATCTGCCTGCGCCTTAAGAACTTCAGAGGATGCCCTTCTCCATGTACCCCTATTAGGGGAGGTGTGTTATGCAATCACAAAGGAGAGAGCTTTCCCTGCGATGATGCCCAATGGAGGAATATCCTCTCCGTAGAGGTGTACGTGGTGCCGACTTTGCAAGAGAGCTTCAGCTATTAGGCACTATAGAAATTTAATTAATTAATCTTTTTGCTACCAAGTTAAAACTTTATTTGCACAGACATTTTAATTTAGGTATGCCTGTTAGCCTGTTCTACTTTTGCTGTTCCTCAGTGGTTATTACAATTATGTTGTTTATTGTTTTATTATTTATCTTATTTTGTGCAAGTAGTTTTGTATTATTGTTTGTTTTATTTTGTATGGCTAATTTATCATGACTTTGTACACCGCCCAGGTATCTGTAAGGATGAAGGGTGGTTTTGAAATAGTTAAATAATTTTTTTGTAGGCGATCACTCGTAAGAGTAAGATTGTCTTCCAAGATAAACATTACAGAAGAAGATTATATAAAAGAAATTAGGGTATATAAAATTGTGTAAACTCTAGCAATGGGTCCGTAAGTGACTGTGGAGGCCAATTCTAGTTCCACACAGCTTTCCACAGTGAGGACACAGGTTACCAGATGGAAGATGGTCCTGTAAAGGATTCGTTTGACATGCTTTTCGCTTAGCACGTTTCTCCCTTTCACCTTGCACTCGGGCTTCTTCAAAGTCCATAGAACCTTTGAGAAAGGCCAACCTCCAGTTAAAGCGTTCATGGGCCAGAACTTCCCAGTTCTCTATGTTTATGTTGCATTTTTTAAAATTAGCCTTGAGAACATCTTTAAACCTCTTATGCTGACCACTGATATTCCGCTTTCCATCCTTGAGTCGAGAATAAAGTAACTGCTTTAGGAGACGGCAATCAGACATTCGAACAACATGACCGGTCTATTGAAGTTGGCATTGGAGGATCATTGTTTCAACGCTAGTAGTCTTTGATTCTTCCAGTACACTGACATTTGTTTGCCTATCTTCCCAAGTAATTTGCAGGATTTTCCAGAGGCAACGTTGATGAAATCTTTCAAGGAGATGGGAATGACGTTTATAAATAGTCCATGTTTCACAGGCATACAATAAAGTTGGTAATACAATGGCTTTATAAACCATTGGTCTCCCTACAGATATCCCAATCCTCAAACACTCTACGCTTCATTCAAGAGAATGCAGCACTTGTGGAGCTCAAACGATACTGGATTTCAGTGTCAATGTTAGCTGTAACAAAAAGATAGCTGCCAAGATAGAGAAAATGATTGACATTTTCCAATATTGCCCCACCAAGCTGGATAGATGGCATTACCAAAGGGTTAACTTGCACTTGCTGATAAAGCACTTTGGTTTTTTTGATGTTGAAGTGAGAGACCAAGTTTTTCATATGCTTCTGCAAAAGCATTTAGGATAATTTGGAGGTTATCCTCTGAGTGTGCGAAGACTACATTATCATCGGCATACTGAAGTTCCACAACAGAAGTTGTGATTACCTTACTTTTTGCTAACAGCCTACTAAGATTAAAAAGCTTTCCATTTGTTCGATATATAATTCCCACAGTTTCCCCTCGACAAGATGTAAAATCATGGCGATGAAAATAGCAAATAATGTTGGGGCGATAACACATCCCTAGTTTAACACCTGATACCACTTTAAATGGAGCACCATGAGGACCGTTGTTGTCCAAAACCGTTGCCGTCATGTTGTCATGGAGAAGTTGCAAGACATTCACAAATTTATTGCGGCATCCAATTTTTATAAGGATGATCCAGAAAGCCGTTCGGTCTACAGTATCAAAGGCCTTAGCCAAATCAATGCCATATAAAGGGATTGATTTTGCTCCCGGCATTTTTCTTGGAGCTGACGTGCAGTAAAAATCATGTCCACTGTCCCTCTAGAGGGGCGGAAACCATATTGAGATTCAGGGAGGATCTCTTCTGAAATAGAAGACGATTTGCAAGAATCCTCACAAATATTTTACCTGCAGTAGCTAAAAGAGAAATGCCCCGATAGTTTCCACAGTGTTCTATCACCCTTCTTAAAGAGGGTGATAATTATGGCATCCCTGAAATCATCTGGGATCTCTTCTCTTATCCAGATTTTTCTGATGAGTTTATGAAGATGTTGTGCAGGTTCAGGCCCCCCCTCTTTAATCTGTAGGGAGACCAATGGTTTATTTCAGCAGGAATCCCATCTGGTCCACTAGCTTTGTTATTCTTCATTTGATTAATGGCTTTTATAACTTCAACCAGAGCGGGGAGTATTGCAAGTTCATCTCTAATTTGTTTTTGCGGGATTGGCGAAAAAAACTCATTATCCACTTTAGATTTACGATTTAGAAGATCATAATAATGCTCTTTCCAACGCAATGCAATAGACTCTTTGTCTTTTAAGAGTTTGGTGCCATCTTTTGATTGTAGAGGGTTTGTACCATAGGTTTTTGGTCCATAAATGGCCTTTGTGGCCTTAAAAAAGCGCCATGCATCATGAGATTCTGCAAGTTGTTGCATTTCTTGAGCTTTCTTTTTCACCAAGCATTCTTAAGTTTTCTTATTCTTTGGACCTCAGCCTTTGCACTAGTGTAGATTTTTTTCTTGGCAGCACAGTTGATATTGTTTTGCCATATTTGGAAGGCTTTCCTTTTTTGGTCAATTATATATTTAATCTCATCATTTTCATCAAACCAATCCTGTTGTTTCTTAGTTTCATATCCAAAAGTTTGTTCACAAGCTGCAGTAATAGTGGTTTTCAGCTTAGACCAGTGGTCCTCAATGTTATCAGGAGATTCCATAGACAGCTGTTCCCTAAGAAATGGTTGAAGGCTTAATAGGATCTTGAAGGGTGTGGATGTTCATTTTACGCCTTGCTTTCCTTCCTTGAAGCCTACGTTGGGGAACAATATTGATAACCATAGTGGACCGGATTAGTCAATGGTCTGTCCAACAGTCGTCGGCACTCAGTCGTCATGGCCCTAGTAAGAAGTACATCGCAGCAATCTCTAACACGAACAATTACATAATACAGAAGATGCCAGTGCTTCGACCGAGGGTGCTGCCATGATGTTTTAAACTTATTTTTTTGGTGAAAGAGTGTGTTTGTAATAGTAAGATTATGCTCTGCTCATTTAGACAAAAGTAAAATTCTGTTCGAGTTGCTATTACCAACTCCGTCTTTTCCAATAGTTTCTGGCCATAAATCAAAGTCACGCCTGACTCTTGCGTTAAAGTCGCCCAGGAGGATAATTTTATTCTCCTTGGGTATCCCTGACAGGAGAGTGTCCAACTAGATATAAAAACTTTCCTTGATGTCTTCATCAGCATCTAATGTTGGCACATAAGCGCTTAAAATAGTTACCTGCTGGTTATTGGTGAGCTTTAATCGATGAGTTATCAGGCATTCATTAATGCCAGTAGGAACTTCTGACAAAGAGTTCACTAGCTCATTTTTTATGGCGAAGCCTACTCCGTGTATTCATCGGTCCTGCTCAGGTAGTCCTTTCCAGAAGAAGGTATAACCTCCTTTTTCTTCCTTCAACTGACCCTCTCCTGCCCTTTAAGTTTCTGCTGCTATATCAATTCTAATCCTTTTCAACTCCCTTGCAATAATAGCAGTCCTACGCTCAGGGCATTCACTATATTATCCAGCAATGTCCGTATATTCCATGTTCCAAAATCCAATCGTCTTTTTCGACCACTAAATGGTGGCCCCACTGGATGCGGTAATCCAGTCAGGAAGACCATGGGTAACCTACTGGGAGTACATAGCTCCTGATGGCATTGCTCACAGGGTTCATCGGAACACACAAGCCCACTCACCACTTCAAGGTGATGATCCAGCGAGGGGGTACTTAAATAAATAAATAAATAAATAAATACTCCATAACTAGGAATTCCTTATCGTTAGGTGGTGCCAACCTTATTTATGGTGGCCTAGAGCAGTGATGGCGAACCTATGGCACGCGTGCCACAGCTGGCACGCAGGGACCTCTCTGTGGGCACTTGAGCCATTGGTCGCCAGATCGCAAAAAGACCGTCCCCTTCTGCATTCAGCGTCGGGTTTCCATAGTAACTCCTCTCCACTCATTCCTCGCTGGCCTCCACAGGCAGGCACACTCCAACATCTCCACCCCCAGAAGCGGACTGCGCAGGCGCCCTCCTAAATGAACATACAGCTCAGAAGCACAGCGCGCGCACGCCCGAATCTTTGCACGCCCAGTGAAGAGCCATGCCCAGAGACAGAGCGGGGCGCGATTAGCTAGTGCCCCCTCCTTCCTGCCAAATTTAAGGCACTTTGAAATAAATAAGTTGGTTTTGTGTTGCAATTTGGGCACTCAGGCTCAAAAAGGTTCGCCATCACTGGCCTAGAGGGTGAATTTGTGTAGCAAAATGTCATCAGTGGTATCTAAGGCACTGAACAATATAACAGGATAAGGACTTCTAATAGATCTCTGCCCTGCCGAAAGTGAAAAGCATAATTTGAAGCCCAGTTCATCTGTTACTGATAAAATGTGGTTACTACTAAAACATAATTTCCCTGTGGTAACTTCACACAAAAATGGTATTTTTACATGTCTTTTTACTATTTTTAAGTAAAAAAAATCAAACTATGCTTTCCATCACATTTCAAAATTCTTAAAAGAATATTTAAACTAGCGTTACTGAGATACAATTATGAACATTCTATACTGATGTTAGTTTTTTCCTACAGTGCCACATACTGATACTATCTTTTGTCTTCTATCTCCTCTCACTAATTCAGTACAATTTCATCTTATAATGGTAAAATATGGCAGTGCTGCTTGTACGAGTTATCCAGAATTACCACCTACATTAGTGCTGCATTTCCATTGGCTACAGGCACCACTGTAGAAATTAAACAAATCATCTGAGCAACCTATAAAACTGAACTATCATACGATGGAACCTTCTCTCAGGGAAGAAGCTTTTGTAGCAGCAACAATGCCTTATTGACAATATAACCTAAGCTTCAACTGGATGAAAACTAGAGTAGCATAATTCGAGGAACTAGATTGGTGCTTCATTGTCCCCGAAGCTACTGGATGGCCACCCAGCCAAGAAGCTTCTCCACTTCTGAATTCAACAGTGAGCTACACCCTGCCAAAGTGAATGCTTTCAGCAGCCGATGCAGCTGCTTGAAGCTAAAGTGTTTTTGTTTTGAAAGTTCACTGTCTGCAGGGACTTGGTTTATGACTTAGTTTATGCTACACTTCCGAGGAAAGAAGTGTGCAAGTCTTAAGCTAGCCTGAGAATTTGGTGGCAAAATAAGGAACGCTAGGATTAGGAAATAGTATCTGAAATGTATATTGAGTGATCAATAACTAAAAAATAATTAGTGATGGAGAACTGGCCTTATGAGGGCTAAAACGGGAAGAAAAATTGAGAGGAAAATTCTACTGTGGGAAATGTGCTGAAGGAAGGAGGAGATTGGAGCAAAAATTGAAATGATTCTGAAAACAAATCCAAGATTTGTTTTCATAGATTTCATAGATCATAGAGTTGGAAGGAGCCTACAAGGCTATTGAGTCCAACCCGCTGCTCAATGCAGGAAACTAGAGGAGGGGTCTCCCATCCAAGTAATAACCAGGCCTGATCCTGCTTAGCTTTCCACGCTCAGACAAGCTGAGCCAGCGTAAGCCACAGGCTGTTTTCAAGAGGTATATTTTAAAGATGGTGCTGGATTTCAAGGTTGGATGGTACATGTACTCTATAATGCTTTTGCATAGAAAAACAAACAAATAGTTCTGACAGATTATGACACCAGGAAAACAGATAAATGGCTTATATGGCAAGCATTTTTTTAAAGAACCAAAGTTTATTTCCAGGTTAGGGAAAAATTGGATATGGAATAAGTTTGTGGGTTTCACCTTAGACCATAGTGAACCATAATCCATCTCTCTCACTGGGGAAAGCATATACAATATTACAGCAGCAGCAGTTTAATTTCTGCTAAAAGAATGTTCTGGCTTGAGTTATTACAGATGCAGAATTAATTATCCTCTTGAGGAAGGATTCTCAGAGGGTCAGCTTGAAGAACACTGGTAAGAAATTGATTGCACATCTGTCTACACTATCCTTCCCAGTGGTCCATGAAGTAATGAACTTGCCTTAAATTGGCAGAGTTGTCATTTATTTCTGAAATACGAACAAAGACGCTGTCTAGTGGCCCAGTCCTTTGAGCTTCTGCCTGCTCTCTCATGGACCCCTGTGCTGAGGCAGGAGCTTATACGACTCTTACTGGGACATTACTTTTGAATCCTTGCCAATGCTGGTGTAGTTGCCCCTTCTTTGCTACAGCAGATGGTGATGCACATATTACAGCCCCATGTTTAGGCTACTGCAAGAGCATCCACATGCCAGCTTTTGCAAATATGGCAGCAAATGCCATTCCACATCATATGGAGCTGCCTTCCATATGTGTTGTGTTGGACTACTACTCCCATGATTTGCAGCCAGCAGAGCCATTGGCTTTAACACATAGTTGTTCCATGAATAACCATTGAACTGTCCTTTCAGAAGCAGAGAGGCAGATAGAGAGCAGACAGAAAAGCACATTCAAGTAATTTGAGAATTGTTTTTGGCAGGAAACATCATGGATATCACAAGGATGGTGATTCAACCATTTTTTGAGCCACCATATTGAGTTATCATAGCATAATAGGGCAGTTTGTTGCTTCTATCTAAGAAAGATATGTGTTTTTCTATCTTAATGGTGACTGTCAGAAATGAAAACAGTGTATGTGGTTTGTGACATAACTGTGAATCAAGAACCAGTGAATGTTTTCTACTCTCGAGCCTCTACATTTTATTATTTGTGTACTTTCCTGTATGTCCATATGTATGTATTTCATACATCAGTATGAACTTTCCACTCATTTTAAAATAAATATGAAGTAAACGAAGTAACTGTCCATCAATTCTCATTGTTTTAGAATCAGTTGAAAACACATGGGGCTCAGATACTGTGGATATAATGGCTATGAATGAAGGAATCCCCATAGGGCATAACACAGCTCTACTTTCCCTTCTACTTCACAGAATGCACATGGGATTCAGTGCACCAGGCAGTATATGTTTATGTTCCTTGACTGAGCTGAGAGGGAAGTCATTGATGGGGACATGGGAGATGCAGAGAAGCCTCCCATTCCTGCAACAATGCCTATAGACATATCTAGACATACATAGAAATAGCTGAAATAATATTAGTTGGTATAGTAATAATTACTCATTTAAGATTTCTTCAAATGTATGCAATGTATTATAAATATAATTCATATAATATACACCTAATATATAGTCTATACACAGACTCATATGTGTACATGATTCTGAATTGATATGAATAATATAAGGCAGGCTTCCCAACCTGGTGTCCCTCAGGTGTTTTGGGCTACAACATTAGCCATACTGGCTGGGGCTGATGGATGTTGAAGTCAAAAATGTTTGGAGGGCATCAATTTGGGGAAGGCTGATAATAGAATATAATAGTTGTATAATGTTTTACTATTTCCATTAAGGAAATTTGTTCAGTACAATAGGCTGGTTCTCACACACATTAAACCATGGTTTAGCACAGCCTTCCCCAACCTGGTGCCCTCCAGATGATTTGGACTTCAACTCCCATCAGCCCCAGCCAGCATGGCCAATGGTCAGGAACACTGGGAGTTGTAGTCCAAAACATTTGGATGGCACCAGGATGGGGAAGGTTGCTTTAGCGCTATGAAAACAAGGCTGAACGAGCCCAAGCAAAGCATAGGACTCACACACTTCCCCTTCCCCTCCCTTCCATGTGGCTGGGAGAAGGACTTGAGCAAACATTAGTTTCACGTTCCATGAAAGCTGTCCTGTCCTTATGTATGACAGGAGCGTGGTTTAAAACAAACTCTGGTTAGTTAAACAAGCCAGCTAAAGAACCCATGGTTGGATGTTGGCTTGGCTAGAAATTGACTAGAGTTTATTTTTAACCATGATCTCTCGTTCATACATAATGACAAACCAGCTTTCATGAAAAGTGAAACTATACTCTGCCTAAGTCCTTCTCCCAGTCACATGGGAGGAGGAAGGGGAGAACATATGAGTCCAAGGCTTTCATTGGGCTCATTCCAGCTTGACCAAGTAGCACTAAGTCATTGTATTAATGGTGATCGTATTAGCGAACGAGCGAACCAGCTCACTATCTTTAATATTATAATTTTAACTTAGATCCTAGCCATCCATTCCTTCTGATGTTACTAACATAACAAATAATGTTCATCCTTAATACTGCTATAGCTATCTATTATTACATCTGTATAGATAACGGTGTAATTTTCAAAACTCACAATCAAGTGTTGCTTGATATACAGATTTGTTGATGTAATGGATTCTAGATTATAAATTGAGCAAAGTGTGAAAATGATCCTATTTATTGCATTTACATTGGTGAAATAAAATGTATTCAGTCTCCAGCGGTGCGATCTCTTTTCACCAAAGTGAAAGTGGTTCAATATATGTTATTTCCTTTTTTGCACCTCTACAGATCTATAGCTTCTGAAAGGGAAATCAGAACAGCATGACTTGCATTTTCCATTCAATCACCATTTGAAGCCTGTTACTTACCAGTTGAGTCTTAGTACCCTAATACACAGTTTGAATGTGAGCATATATACATGACATGCTGTTATCTTTCTTTCTCCCATTCAATTTTCCAGCTGCGTGCCCAGTTCTGTGCAGTGGCAATGGACAATACACCAAAGGAGCCTGTTTGTGCTACAGTGGCTGGAAAGGGCCAGAGTGTGATGTACCCATCAGCCAGTGTATTGATCCTTCATGCGGGGGCCATGGTTCTTGCATGGAAGGAAACTGTGTCTGCTCTGTTGGCTACAAAGGCGAAAACTGTGAGGAAGGTAAATGCTACAATACAAACTATATTTTTGCAGCTTGTATTGAGTAAAGGGGGCGAGAGGACAAAAGGAAAAACTCCATAATGGTGTGGTATATAACAACTATATTAGTACTGGACAAGAAGCTCAGGAATTCAGTACCTCTTGTGTTATTGGCTGGTGGAACTTTTATTTATACTTCTTTTCTGCCATGTACTTAAGGTCCTAATAATTGTACCAATTACAGAATAATATGCTACAGGTAAATCTGAGTGATTCTTTTGTTGAAGAGTCCAGATCCATCTTTTCTTTCTTTTTGAGTATGGATTATATTTATTGAACGTTTTTAAAGTGCAAAATGCAGAACAAAACAAATAAAAAAAATGGTATACAAAATGGCATAATTGGAAACCCATAAAAGCAAACACTTCAGTCATAATTAATTCAGAAAAAGAGGAGCCAGATTTGAAAGACTACAGGTATCCATGTCACTTAGTGGCCCCATGTAGCGTAAATTATTCTTGTTACATGCAATCACATTGAATTAAAGGAAAGTAGATGGTACACAGAAAGGATGGCAATTTAATGAATTCTAAAAAGCACTTTGTATTGAACATTTAAGTAGCTACAGTTTTCTGCAGGGGTGGGGGGCAAGGAAGGGATAGAGAAAAGTTTTAACTAACTAAATTGAACATGACCAAATACAGCCAGCAATGAAGCATTTTAATGATTTTTATATATGGTTAATTTTCAGTGTGGCATGCCATGAACTGGAGAACTCTCTTTTAATATATTTTTTTCAGAAGTCAATTTTAGTGTTCAGGAAAAGAAGGAGCTACATTTAAAAGCAGGCAAGATGGCTCCTTACATATAGAATATATATGCCATCGGCATCCAGTGCTCCATGTTATTATACTAGTGCTTATTAAATTCTCACGTACGGAATACATCTTACAGTACGGACATCACTCTCTTGCTGAGCGTACTGCTCCTCAGGGGAGGGGCATGTCAATTTCTCTATACATATCCAAAGTTTAGTGTCAGCACATTCCTTTAAGTCTAATACAAAGGTAAATTGGAAGTAAGCAGGATAGTTGTCGTTTCTCCTTGCAAGGAGTAGTAAGACGTTATTTCAAATAGCTCTCTTTCATATTTGTACAGCTATTGGAGCTAAAATAGACACATACTAATTAATTTCATTTCCTCTTAAAGTCCTTTGCAAACATAATTCCCTTGTTAGTTTATTTTTCCTAATTGTTGAAGCAAAGTGAGCCCTACTGTGGGAGTATGTACACTAAACCCATGAGCTTAAGTTCACTACTCAAATTCACCATTCTCTGTCCCCATCTCTTCACTTCCCAAGCAAGGAAGCAAGGTAAAACTTGCTATCGCTGATGTGGGTTAACTTGACCTGCACAATCCTACATGCTGTGGGTTATCAAATAAGCACTATGTGCACAATTCCCATATCAACAGCCAACAAAATGGGTGTAGACAGTTCTATAGTAGGCAACTATAGATTTGCATGATGAGAATGAACCACAGTGAGCCTCAGGCTGGCAGACTCCTCCTCCCTCTTCCTCGAGGATGACTTCAAGGAGGTGTTTGGAAGGTTTTGTTTGTCTGATTTTGTCTGATTTCAGTTAATCACATTTTAGTGTGTTATCCAAACTGTAAATGGTAGTAAATCTTAACTATGGTTTGTTTAAACAAACCAGCTTCATAACCATGGTTTGTTACTGGCTTGTTTCAAACAAACCATGGTTAAGATTAACCACAATTTGTCTGGTTGAGACAACACAACAAGCTGTGATTAATCTGATGTCTGATGTTGGTAATGGACTAGATGAAGGTGGGCAGATTGAAGCTTCTTTTTTTAATTTTATTTAAATTTTAACGTATAAAGTACAAAATTCATAAACATACAAATTATACCACAAACACTTAAAAAAACACAACAACAACAGATGATGATGATGATGTGCACCACACACACACACACACACACACACATACACACCGGGACCAAATAACTACATAGCTATTCAATCTTCCAAAATTGTAATTTGTGAAGGTGCACACCCTTTCCCACATAATAAAACAAAATCTACAAATGCTCTCCATATATCTTTGAAATCGTTTTGATTCGATAATCCCCTTTTAACTTTAATACTACACGTTAACTTATTATTAATAGCAATATCTCATACCTCTTTATACCATTCCTCTATTTGATAATCACATTGCATTTTCCATTTTCTAGGTATTATTAACCTTGCTGCTGTCAATGAGTTTGTAATTAAATCTTTAGTATCTTGAGTACAATAAACCTTATCATACATTGATAGTAATGCTATGCTAGGACATACCTCTAAGTTTGTCCTAGCATAGGATAAAGGAAATAAAGTTATTTCCTTTATCTTTTCAAATATTATTTGCCAAAATTTCTGTACATGTTTACAACTCCACCACATATGAACATAGGTGCCAGTTTCCTGTTCAATCACAGTGTTGTTGTTCTTGTTTTTTAAAGAGATATCTAAATGTTAAATATTATTATAAATTCAAAGATTTCAGTGCTTAAAATACTTCAGTTTTGTGTTTTTCCATTTGGGTGTACTCCTAGATCTCTGTACTTGGATGCCCAGGTTTTAGCGGTTGCCAGGAGTGTGTTTGCACAGCTAAGGCTAGTGTGCCAACTGCACCTGATCTTTGAGATGTCAGATCTGGCCATAGTAACACATGTCTTAGTTACATACTATTTGGAGTAACATGGTCTGTGTGGTTCTGCCTTTGAAAAGTGTTCAGAAATTTCATTTGGTCTACAAAGATTAGCCAAACTATTTACTGGGGCTGGTAAGTGCTGTTTATGATATATAAACCGCTACATGACTTGTGATCAGGCTGTTTGGAAGACCACATTCTCCCATATGAGCCTGCCTGGGTTTTAAGATTCTCGGGAGAGAGCTTTATATCTCTTACCACCATAGGAGACCCATTTGGTGGCAATGCAAAAGAGGGCCTTTTTGATTATTGCTCCCTGGCTCTGGAATTCCCTGCAAAGTGAGGACATGTTAGCTCCACCTTTGGTATCCTTTCACTGGCAGGCAAATACATTGTTATTCAAAGAGGACTTTTATTCATACAGGATGTGCATACCCTCCAACATTTCACAGTTGAAAATAGGGACACACATGTGAATTTGTAAGATGTATGGTTAAGCAACATGAAGGTGTCTTCAAGAGGGTGTGGCCAGGCAACATGAGGGTGTGGCCAAGGGTATAGCCACCCACCCCAGGATGCTCTAACCATTTTAAGGGCTCTGACCTCTCTGAAGCCACTTTGATTTCCAGACCCATGATGATAATGGTGATTGCTGTTGTTGTCATTATTATTATTGTACCATCAATGTGCATGGTGCTTTACCGAGTGTAAGAAAACAGTTCCCTTCCCCAAGGAGCTTACAATCTAAAATGTAATATAGAGGTGACAACAAATGGTAGGAAGGGGTAAACCAGGGAGGAATATGCCATTATTTCAGTCAAACATAACTTTCAGCCAACTTTCCCCACATTGTGCCGGAAACTCCTTGTTTTAAAGATCTCCCTCCCACTTTAAAAATGGATCCCTCAGTGGTGGCTTTGTTCTCATTCGTAGTTTGCCAAAGAAATAATAATATTGAACATTTAGATATCTCTGAGTGTGCAAAGTGGTTCACAGGCCCACCCTGCAAGCTCCTGTTTTCTCCACTCAAAAAAAACACATGTGGACTCTATTGTACTTTATTAAAAAAAACAAGAACAACACCGTGATTGAATAATAATGCCAAAATGGAATGATATTTGTTGCTGCTATTTGAGGTAGTTGGGATTTTTTCTTTCTTTCTCTTGAGAAGGGTGTGTTTTCTGCTAACTCCCTTCTAATGCATTTGTTAAAAAAACCAATCCAAAATCCCTGCAGAATAATCCTAATCATTACTGTAAAGAGCTTTCTCCATGGCACTTCAGCATGTATTAGAAAAAGACTTTCACATGGGGTACACAGGTAGAGCCAAGTAAAATTTACCACTGCTCTGAAAACAGAATAACAGTGCAATCCTATGCATGTGTACTCAGAAGTAAGTCCTATTACATTCAATGGGACTTACTCACAGGAAAGTGTGTATTGGATTACATCCTAAAGTACAGATGTCCTTTCCATAAAACTTAAACGAGAACAACACAACACAAGCAAAGGAGTTACTGCCACTTAGTTTCAGTGTCACCAGGGAGCCTGTTTCATGTTTTAAACCAAAGGAAAGCACTCTGCAACATTTAGAAACAAAAGTCAAAGTTACATAGTGCATCAGTTGTGGATTTGGAAGGAGCAGGAAAAAGATAGCCTCAAAGCAAACTCATACCTTTTATGGCAGGGGTGAGAATTGTGCAGCCCTCCAGATGTTGTTCAACTGCAACTCCCAGCTGCCCTCGCCAGCAGAGCCAATGGTGAGGAATGCTGGGAGTTGCAGTCCAACAACATCTAGAGGGCCACACAATTCCCACCCCTGTTTTATGTAAACCAAATATTGACCACATTTGGCACAGAGAAAAGTGCATTAAAAATGAAGAAAAAAATGAGCAACAACAAAAAATACAATTTTCTTACAGTATTTTAAATGGATCACTTACAGTAAATATGTATGAAATATATATCCATAAATATCAAAAAAGTATGTAGTAATACAATTATCCATAAAAATAATTATGCATAAACTTCAGAAAAAGCAGACCAAATATCCATGTATTTATCCATCCGCGGGTGGCGTTTAAATACCACCCGCTCAAATGTTGAAAGTGTTATTAGGTCCTCAATCCATTGTGTTATAGGAGGTGGGCGTTTATCTTTCCAGTGTTGTAATATCAGTATTTTGGCTGTCAGGAGGGTGCAGAAAATCCACGTGTGTTCTCCTTGTGATGAATTCCATACAGCAGGTATATAATTTAAAAGAACGTGTGCATCGGTAAATATTAAAGAGCATTCTAATACCAGATTTATCCGTACTATGACCTCTACCCAAAAAGAAGCAACCATTTGGCATTGCCAAAACATATGGGTAAACGAAGGATTCACAGTATTACACCTCCAACAGTTAGCTGACTTAGACAAACCCTTATTAAAAAGACATTGCGGTGTCCAATAAACATGAAACAAAAGTTTTTGCTGAATAAGACATAACCTAAGATCCATAGACCATCGAATTCTTTATTCCATTCATCTTAAAGACTGTGTATCATACTTATTTACCGATAATAAGTATTTATAAACATGAATCATAGGTCGATATAACTGCTCAGCCTCAATTTATGCATCCAATAGGAAAGGAGGCTCTGAAGCTGTAAAAGCAGCTGGACCAAACTTAGATTCTAACAATGTTGCAACTGCAAGTATTGCCATTCAGCTGAGGCAGGCAAGTTATATTTAGTATGCAAAGCTGAAAATGACAAAAACTCATCATCTACACTCACTAATTGATCCAAAGTAAAAATCAACCTGTCTGCCCAAGTCCGCCACAGGAATGTTTTCTTACCAATTTGTAAATCCGAATTACCCCATAAAGTCAGTTTAGCATGAGAAAATGGGTCAAACTGTAATTGACGAACTATAATACGCCACACCTCTCTAACTGCCATGATTGTAGGATGTAGGGATGGGCGACACCCCCCCCCGGCACTCAACTCGTGGTGCGCAAGCAGAGCAAAGCACGAGCGCCAGCTGAGGCACTCGCTGGACTTCCGGGTCCCCGGCTCTATGTTCTTTACATAGAAAATGACCTAATTTGCGCATATTTGGCTGTAATTTGTACAAATTTGACTGTAATTTGTACAAATGTGGCCGTTTTCTATGTAAACAATGTAGTGCCAGAACCTGGAAGTCACTTTCCCTGGCTCAGCTCACGAGAACATAAGTCGAGCCAGGGAAAAGGTAGGGTAAGCGGAGCTTGTGGGGTCGAACCCGGCAAGTTTGCTGGAATTCCACCCCACCCCCCAATCAAGCTTCGTGCACCCTACCTGCATCCTAGTAGGAGGCACCCTATCTGTTTTAGTGTAGCGAAACCCTAACGCCTTCCATAATGATCTTATGGTCTTAACCTAGTACAGAGAGGAAGGCATGAACACCTTCTCTTACAAGAAGATGCAAGCCCAGTCCCTATATACAAACCCAGGTTGCTTAAGTGTATGCAGGGACTTGGTTTGCATGAAGATGTCCTTCCTTTTGTCTGTTATACTTATGGGTTGAATAAGACAATCTGGAGGTTAATTTTCTAATCACAGTATTAGATTTAGCTAAATTCAGTAATAAGTTGTCAATATCTTGCATTGTGATGCATGTAAATAGTAATTCTGGTTTTTCACATGTAAGTTGTAGCTTCTGTATTTGACATAAGGCCTCTTCAGGCATTTGGTTGCAAACGTATGAAGAGGCTCTTGTGAACTAGCAGGACTGCCCCATTCCTTATATGTCACTGTGCGCATTGGCCACACCCTGACCTATGCACGATTGGCATATATACATGCACACATGAAGAACTCCCTCCATGGTGATGGGAGCCTGGTTGACCAGGGTAACTCCATGTTAGGCATAGTTAGGAAAGGAATTGAAAATAAAACTGCCCAGTATCGCTCTCCCCTTATACAAATCTATAGTGCAACCACACTTGGAATACTGTGTCCAGTTCTGGTCACCGGACCTTAAAAAGGATATTGTAGAGTTGGAAAAAGTGCAAAGTTATCAAGGGGCTGGAGCAACTCCCCTATGAGGAAAGATTACAACAACTGGGATTGTTTAGTTTAGAAAAAAGGTGAGTAAGGGGAGACATGACAGATGTGTACAAAATTATGCATGGTGTGGAGAAAGTGGATAGGGAGACATTTTTCTTCCTCTCTCATAATACTAGAACCCGGGGTCATCCCATGAAGCTGATTGGTGGGAGATTCAGGACAGATCAAAGGAAGTACTTCTTCACACAGCACATAGTTAAACTGTGGAATTCACTTCCACAAGATGTAGCGATGGCCTCCAACTTGGACAGCTTTAAAAGGGGATTGGACAAATTAAAGGAGAATGTATATTATATTGTATATATAGTGATGGCCACCAATTTGGATGACTTTAAAAGGGGATTCGACAAATTAATGGAGGATAAGGCTATCAATGGCTACTAGTCCTCATGGCTATAGGCTACCTCTAGTGTCAGAGGCAGTATGCCTATTACACCAGTTGCTGGGGAACATGGGCGGGAAGGTGCTGTTGCACTCTTGTCCTGCTTGTGGGATCCTGTGGGCAGCTGGTTGGCCACTGTGTGGACAGAATGCTGGACTAGATGGACCCTTGGCCTGATCCAGCATGGCTCTTCTCATGTTCTAATGTTCCTATAGCCATCTTGTTCATGAGAGCATGTGTTTGTATGGAATGACTGAAGAAGACTTTGAAGACTCTACTTAAGAAATACTTATAAAATGAGCACATCTTGCTTTGAAATAGAATAGGATAGAATAGATTTTCAAAACTAATCCTAAGAAATGTTTACAGCCTGCAGTCACTTATTGTCAGCAATGTCCATACTCCTCTTTAACTAGGCATATATATTAATCACATCTATGATGATTACATATATGATTACATTTTAGATCTCCTTTAGAAAGTCTGTTTTGTTGTCATTCTCTCAAACTAGATTTCACTACATGTTATCAGAATTCAGGAAATAAATATTATAGGCTACAGGCAGAACACCTTAGTACAGCAGTGCAGTTCTTTAGAGATTTCAGAAACACTTGACATTAATGAAATACAATTCTTATTAAAGATTCTGTGTGACCGCTAAAGTCTGACCTCTAAAAAATTTGTATGTTCAGAAAGAGTGCATAAATGATTTAATCAAAAGCATGGAAGGATAAGGAATTTGAAAGATAAATGGATTTTAGAAAGCAAGGTGTATTAACTACAAACATGGAAGGTGAAGAAACATGACAAGAAAGGTTAAAATAACCTTTTGCATGCGTCATTTGCTAAAACAAAATTCCATACTATTGGCACTGGTTCTTCAAAACAGTTTCTTTTTACAAATATTGGGCACAGTTGGATGTGGTAGTGTATGACATGAATTGTTAGGCAGTCCCTCAACTGTTTAAAGATCTTATTCCATTCTATTTAAGGCATTAACACAATAGCAAAACAAACAAATATACCTGAATATTTATTAAAGGGTAAAAATCTTCTCTATTGATTTGTCCTTCTGAAACGAATGGTCCATGTTGATTCATATGCTACTTTCTAGCTAGGAAATGGAATTGGATACTGTAGGTCAGCATTTTTTCTTTCCCGTTAGCTTTTTATTTCAGATATTCATCATAGTCATATCGTTCAAACAATTTACCTGAAATGGCCATGGCACCAAAATCGATATTTGTGATCTACAAATTTTGCTGCATAAACACTGTTGCTCTATTAAATTTGCACACAAAAATGAAATAGCTAACTTGTCAGACTTCATTCAGTGCAATTTGGTGTGGAAAGTGAGTGAAATCAACAAATTAGGTTAGGTTAACAGTGTTTTTCTTGTCACTTTTGTGGTCGAGTCATTTTTCAATGGCATTTAACTTTGTAAGTGTAATTCCAGCCCCTAGAGGGGCTTCCAGAACACATTGTTGAGAAAATTCCTTGACCTTGTTTGTCCTTGTGGGAATAAATTACATACATTCTCCCTTGTTTGGGGGAGCAGAGACTCTGTGGTCTCTCTTTTTTTCTTTGCAGAAGAGTGGAGATTCTTTTTTCAGCAGAATCTATGGAGACTCCATCACTAAATGAATTCTAATGATCTCAGCTCTAAAGTCTAATGATCAAGCTCCTTCTTGTTCTGTGATTGGGGCTACAGGGCTTTATATTTGGCTGAACTGAAAGAAGTTTTGTATTGAAGTGGTTCAGTAGGGAACAAAAGCAAGTTGATTCGATATCACCCTGATCTGGATAAGGTTGAACTTCCCTGAAAGACCAGACCTGCAATTTGGAATGCTCCAGTACCCAGCATGCCTTCTGGATGCCCAGGTGGCAACTGTGACTTGAGCCCTGTTCACATGTTATTTGCATGTTGGGCAGTCTGTGCTACTGCAGGAACAGGGCCTACACGTTTAGCCCTGCACCTGATAACGTATCTCCTTTCTTCAGTGTCCACACTTTGAGTGTGGTTATCTGCAAAGAAATCCCAGTGCATACACAGCTGCTCGTGTGGGTGCTCCATGCAACCAGAAATGCCTACACACGAGTAACATGTGAATAAGGCTTAGGACTGCTTTTGCTCAATTTAGGCTAGTGCAGCAACTGCACCCATTCTTTGAGTGGGTGCATCTGGCCACAGTCACATAAGGCTTAGTTACATCTAGACTGGATTACTTCTTCAGCATGCTGCTGTAAGAGTTCTGACCAATGCTGGTTTCTTAGAAAACATTTCTCCACTGCTGTATCAATTGGACTGGCTACCTGTCTATTTCCAGGCTCAATTCAAAGCTCAGTACAAATAGAGAAATTGACTGATGAAGTTTAACCCCAGCAAAGTCTTGGGGGGGGGGGATAACAAAACCCATCATACTTCTGGAAGCTGCTTGTCAAAATTTGAAACTCCTATAAATAAACAATTTCTTAACCTTTCTACTTCAAAATTGGCATGGACCATCCTCAGCTTACCGCTTCTATACTACCAACTTTCATATTAATCCATTGAGCTGTTCTATAGGTTCTATAATGGCTATAATGCAGGATGTGATTTGTCTGCCTAAAAGTCTGTCTAAAAGTATTTCTAGGCTGCCTTTCAGGAACCCTCTTAAGGCAGCATACAATATAAAGACACAAACAAACTGGATACAATAAAAATCCATAAAAACATATTAAATAAAATCCATACAAACAGAAATTGTCAATTAAAATCAATAAAAACAAAACCTGCCAATAAAAACCACAGCCCAGACTTAAGGGAAGGCCAGCAGCAACAGGTGGATGACCTGCAAGAAGGAGCCTGGCACTTATAGAAGGTGATTTCAGAGGTGTGGAGTCACCACTGAAAAGGCACTCTCCCTTGTACTCACCAGCCTAACCACCCTTGGTGGTAGGCAGGTGAGAAGGGCCTCTGTTGATGTCCTCAAAATGTGGGCAGGCTGGTATGGGAGAAAGCAGTCCTTTATATAGCTTGGGCCCAAAACATTTTAGACTTTAAAGGTTAAAACCAGCACTTTAAATTGGGCTTGGAAACACACTGGCAACTAATGTAGCTGACACAGTATTGATGTTGTGACGTACACTTTTTACTAAGCCAGGAAACCTCAGTTGATCAGGCTGAGTTTCCCTCGGATCTTATAGGAGTGAAGATAAGAAATGCACCAAGTTTGAGGGAAAGGAAATTGGTCTTTATTAAAATAACTAAAAGTGAAGCAAAGATAAACAAAGCAAAGACAAATAATACCCTAATAACACAAACGAAACAATCACAGACCTTAGCCATGAAATATCTTCACCTCATTCTACAACTCTAATGACTCATCATAATTATCTTCCAAAGAACTGAAAGGCACAATCTTACAGACAATGAAATCCTATCCCGAATTTCAAAGTACAAGTTACAACTTCCATAAGTTGTATGGGTGGCCGGTTGCCGGCCAGATGGGCGATAAATAAATGTAAATAATAAATAAATAATAAATAAATAAGACAATGGAGTCCTGTCCTGAACTCCAAAGTATGAGATTTTCAACAAACAATGAAATCCTATCCTGAATCTCAAAGTGCAAAATCTCAAAGACAATGAAATCCCATCCCGAATTTCAAAGTACACTTTAAAGTGATGGAGTCGGAGACCATGTTACGACAGATAATTCTGGGCGCTAGATTCCCTCTAACCCCACACCCTTACGAAAGGTTTAGGATCTTTGGCTGGGGTAAAACCTGCGCTGCTGGGGTGGAAAGTGTGTGCTTTGCTCCTTTTATACTTAAACAAACCTACACACACACACATAGACTCTAGAAACAAAAGGGTGGTTTTATTGAAGAAGAATACAGAGTAGGTACAACGTCTTACTTGTTGGTAAAGCAAACCTAGTGATGTCAGGCAGCAAAATATCCTTACGCTATGGTTCAAACACACCCTGTATTCTGGAGAGGAGAAAGAGTCCCTTTTGCCCTGACAAGCCTGAATAGGAAAAAGGGGGGGGGGAGAGATTCCCGCCTAGAAGGATAGAAAAGCAAAGTCCCAGCTACTACCTGTCTGTTGTGATGAGGTTCCAGCTGTAGCCCTGCAGTCCACGTTCCAAGGTGACCCCCCTCAGCTCTCTCTCCCGACCCACCTTGCTAAAACCTCTTGGTTCTTATAGTCTCTTTCCCGCCTTTTTGGAGGGAATGAGAGCAGTGGGGGTGGTCTTTGCCCCACCCATGTCTTCCAACCCTGCTAACGACCTTACTCTTTGTATTTTGATAGCTCTTGATGGGTGTACTTAGGAAAGCAAAGGTTTGGGTCTTCCTGCTGATGGGACTGTTTTTGGAGTAAGCTTCTGGTGGTATTCGCCCAGTGGGGGAGGAGCCATATCTTTTCAGGAGAAATCCTCCTGTGTTTTAGGCGATATGCAATATTCAGGTCTTAATCAATGCAAGCCTGCCACTCATTTGCCTATGCATGCCTCTAGGCTTCACTCACTCTTCCATTCAAGCCTTCAGTCAGGGCCTTCTGCCCTGCTGGGGAGGTGGGCGGACTGCTTCTTTTCTCTTGAACCCTCGCTTACCCAACGCCTCTTATGAGGGCTGTGGACTTTCTTTTGGAGGTGTAGCCATAACCAAATGATCAGAACTATATCTCATCTTAACAACCAGGCTCCAATGCACCCTTTTCTATACAGCAGGTGAGGCGGTACCCTAGCCCAGACCCTCAACAAAGGCAAGGTGGGATGCTGCCCATTCCTTGCCCAAATATGCAAAGACACTAAAACCCAATTCCATCTGAATTTTTTAGCGTATTCATACTTACACACACGCAGCTTAGATTGGCCAAATCGTATGCGTAACGCAGAAGTGTGGATCTGGGAGAGATGTGCACTAGTACACATGATACTCCTGCTGTGTCGCCTCTAATTTGCCCTTGGTGAAGCACAGTTCTTATACTTTCCAAAAAGGAGGGGGTCATCGATGGAGGGTGTCAAGGTTCCGCTACTGCAGGGACCCCTTAACCTTCCTTTGGGAGATTTCTGCCTCTCCTCAAAGCCCCTCCCGTTCCAGGAGATCAAGTCCTTTTACAGCTTCCAATAGCATGGGTGTAGGCTGTAGACGTGGTGAATAAGTCACTCCAAACTCTCAGGGTAACCAACAACACTTTACTTATAATATTAGGGTTTTTACTTAATAGAGTGGTTATAATTCAAAAGCAAGTATGATAAAATAAAACAAACAAACAAACAATCCAATGTTCTCTAGTTAAACTTCAGACTACCTATCTGCTATGCAGCCAGTTTCTCTTTCTCTCTCTCTGCTTCTCTCTGCTGTTTCTCTGCTGCTGCTTCTAGCTCTCTCTCAGCACTAACTGCTAGCTGACCACACCCCACACATATACAGCCTTCCCAGGAATGGAAGGTTATAATCATGTGACCTTGAATAGGAGATCTAATTCTTAACTTCTATTGGGTAAACTAAAACTCTCAAACTCCCCCTCAAGCCTGTGTAGGCCTCAACAAACCCAATCCTGTGTAGGCCTCAATCCCTCACAGAGGGTCTTTGCAATTGTTTGTAGTTGTTAGTTGTAGCTGGCACAAACAGTTCCCGTCCGGAATCTGGTTCCTGGGAAAGGGTGTTCTTCACAGCATGAACCCAACACCTGTCCCCTTATTGATATTTTCCCAATGGCATCATCATAAGGCTGTTTTCTCTCTTAATGTGCAACTTTTCATCTTCTGTCCTCTTTCTCTGTTGTTGAACCCTCCTTCTCCTCAGTAACTGCCCTTTCCTTATATTTCTTTGACCTAGATGTTTTCTTTCTCAAATTCTTCAGCACAACTTCCTCCCCCCACGCATCCAAGGCCTGCCTGCAAGAGAAAACCATTCAAACTCCATTCACACCTACCCTCGCATTAGCAATTGTATAGAGACATGGAGGAGCCTCCTGTACCAGAAACATCACAGTTCTATTCACACTAAATGAGAGCTTTACAGATAACATTTACATTGGTTAATTGTTGGCAGGATCTTCCCTAGGTCATTTACAAGAGTCATTTGAGATAGCAATTTAAAACATTCTCTGGGGTGAAGCATAGTTCAGCTGCTTGAACACTATTTCTAAGACAGAGAGAGAAGCAAAGGATTCTGGTCCACAGCAGAACAAAGTTCTGAATACATTTCTATAACTAACCACAATTCTATAATCGAAATCACTGGATTATATTCATTAAAAATTATTTAAACACTATATTAGACACTACATCTACATCATATCATTCATTGCCCCTTTTTGAGGCTACAATTCAAAAAGTATTTCCGAAACAAGGCATGTCTTAGCAAACAAGGCACAGCTTAGCAAGTAATGCATTTTGGTCTGTGTCAATGTCACATGAGCTGACCTCCCCACCCTCACCAGTATCAGGGCGGTTGCATCCTGCACCAGCTGAAATTTCCAAGCCGTCTTTAAAAGCAGCCCCACATACAGTGTATTACAGCATTCTAGCCTGGATGTCACGAGAGCATGGATAACTGAGCCATGATCCTCTCTCTCCAGATGGGGGGCTCTTCCAACTGGAGGTGTTAAGGTGCTATTGACTTGCCTCGTTTGCTGGACTTTTTGGACTGCTCACACAACATCGTTCGTCTCCTTCTGTCATCCAATGTTTATCCCACCACTTCTCCCATATTTTCTCACACCAGGGAAAATCGTTTAATTATGTTCTGGTGCAGCATGATCTGCAAAAACTCCATAGTGTGGTTGCCTGGTTTTGGGAGCTTGTGGTATTTTGTGGAAGTGTGGCTGTGTGATGTGTAAGGTGATGTTTTGGTGGAGAGTGTTTTCATGGCTCCAGACAGCCCCATTTCTCCCTTACCCTGGAAGCGGAGCACACCTCTCCCTGATGCTTCTGCTCTTTACTTCATTCCCCCACCCCCAATGCACACACTCCTATTTTAGTGACAAAATAAAGGGTGGTGTTTGTGTGAGTAATAGCAATATTTGTATGGAGGGGTTTTGGGGGGGAGGGGATTGTTGTTTCTTCTCCAGAATTACACAATTCTGAAGTCCAAAAGTTCATTGCTGCACTTCTACTCTTGTGTAACCACATGTGGCCACGATTTGGATCAGGACTATAGTGTTCCAGGAGGAGAGGGTTAAATCTCCCCCCCCCACTGGTTTTCCCCCCAAAATTCCATCACTAAACACTGGGAGTGTTAAAAAAAAGATGTCTAGAATGGGTACTTTTTTTTTATTTTTAACCCGCTCCCCACTGCGGGGGCTGTGTGGAATGTCAGGGAAAAAACTGGTGAGGGGAGAAGTTTACCCCTCTGTTCCAGGAACATCATAGTTCTCATCCGAATCAGGGTGACATGCACTTACATGGGAGTAAAAGCACAGCAGTGAATCTTCGAACTTCCAGAGCCGCTGATCTCTAAGCAAAGTCGGTCCGCGCGTTGTTTCGTTCCTTCCTTTCCGAAGCTGGCAGCCACTTCCAGCAGCCCCACTAAGCCGACGTGCCCAAAAGGAGCAGCGCGGAGCCTGCGTGGGCGACGGCGGGCCGTTCTGGGTTGGGCTCCTTGCCTTTCAGGAGTTTCGCTCCAGCCCCCACACCGACCGAGCGGCCTCAGGCTGGAAAGAGCTCCGAGAAAAACAACCGAGCCCCGAATCAAAACAAAACGCCCTCCGTCACCCGATCCAAGATCCCTGGCACTTCTCTCTCTCCTGCAGGGGGCACAGCAGGCAGCGGCACAAACCCGGAAAGAGTGATATTTTTAGCACATCCCTACAAAATAGGTGGCGGAATGCCGTTCCGGTGCGTTCCACCAGAAAAAAAGCCCTGCTTCTGAGTGGATATGCATGGGGTTGCACTGTTAATGAGTTTATTGTGAAATAAACTTTCTGGAGAAGGAAGAGGGGAAAAAATCCACCTCAGCACAAAGAATGTGGTAGGAGGGAGCAGCAAAGGGAGGGAAGAGTTTTGGTCACATCTCCGCTTACTGGCGTGGACAGAAGGTTGTGTCATGTAGTGGCAATTTATCCCGACAGTGTACATGGAAGTTCTGCTTGTACTTTACAGCAGAAGTCCAAGGATTCGTGGCAGTAGGATCCCTCATTCTGGAAGAGCCCAGGGTCACAACAGGGGTACCAGCCTGATCTGGTAAAAAGTACTCCTTGCTACCGCCACCACCTGAACTTCCCCAGTTGGCGCCAAGTCCAGGAGCAAACCCAAACTGAACACTTTGCACTTCATCCAACTGACCCTTAACATAGAGCTACAATTGTGGCCCTATAAATCTTAAGGTCATGGCAAAATGAAGTGTTTCTCAAGATGCATATAAAGGAACATCATAGTGACAAAGGCACAGAACAAATTAAAATTAAAATTCACATATAAGTAAGAGGAAATAATGGGGGGGGGGAGAAATAATGGATCAACATCTGTATGTAAAAAGTGAGCTAATGAGACGTTTAAAAAAAACATAATTTCCCTGTTCCTACTCAGCCTTAGTTTTTACTGAAAGAGATAAATGTATAAGATGATGAAGATAACCAAGGAAGGGAAGAAATACAGGTCAGGGAAGGAAATGAATAGATCATATTTTAATAAATTTAAATCAACATGGTCTGATGAAGTATACTTTTGGGTACTGAAGGGATTAGCTGAAGAAATTGCAAAGCCATTAGCAATTATCTTTGAGGGCTCCTGGAAGTCAGGTGAAAGGAAGCAGGAGAGAAAAGAAAGTGTCAGAAATTATAGATCAGTTTGCCTTATTTCTCTAATAGACATCGGTAACATAAATGATAAAAACCAGTTTGTGTGCAGTTGGAGGAAAATGGGATGATTGAAAGTAACCAACAAGAATGGTTAAACTAGTTGTGCAAAATAAACCTATGCTGAGATCCGTGAGCGTATTAGGACAGACAACTTGCACTTAAACTGATGTTCTGTTGACTTCAGCTCACAGGTGATTGTTTGTGTCAGTTTATGGATCACGCGTCCCAAATTTTGTCTTTTACAGGACTGCTGGTACATTGCATAAGTAAGTAGCATTTAGTCAGCATTCTAGATGTCAATTCAGTTTCATAGGACATTATCTCAAGTAATCTAAAGGATGATGGGAAAACCGTACACTGCAATCTTATACACACTTACCTGGGAGTAAGTCCCATTAAACTCAGTGGGGCTTACTTCTGAGCAGGGCTTTTTTTCTCAGAGAAAAGGTGGTGGAACTCACCCCCCTCCCCTGGCCACGCCCCTACCCACCCCTAGGACCGCCCCCTAAAACCGCCCCTTTAGAGAACAGGGATGCAAGTAAAATTTGGGGGGGCTATAAAAGTAAATGTATGGAATTAAATAAAAAGCAATGCAGTAAAATGTGCAAAAAAATTGGAATACTTACCAAAAGTAAGCTCAGAGACATTTCCTTTTTGAAAGGTGTTTATTTATAAGTTTTGCAGTTAGTTTATGGAAAGATGTGATATTGCCAGCCAATTCCCTTCAAACTCACACTGCAATGCCCTGATGGGCACAATGAGTGTTTTTAATGGTCTGGTTCGCTTGTAATGATAACCCAGGATTCCAGGGGAACTGTGGCTTATTGTTTACTACAAGCAGGAGTGCTTAAACAAACCACAGACCTTCCACCCCTGGCTTAGTCTGAACTGGGAACTCTGGCTTGTCTCTCCCACGACAGGCCAGAGTCATAATCCAACAACAAATCATGGCTTTATTTATTTATTTATTTATTTTATACCCGACCTTTTTTCCTGCAAGACCCCAAGGCGGCTTACATAATCCTCCTCCACCTCTCTATTTTATCCTCACTACAACCCTGTGAGATAGGTTAGACTGAGAGTCAGTGACTGGCCCAAAGTCACCTAGTGAGTTTCATGGCCGAGCGGGGACTAGAACCCGGATCTCCCGAGTCCCAGTCTAACACTATAACGCTACACCACACTGGCTCTCTTATGACTCTGGCTTGTCAGGGGAGAGCCAAGTCAGAGTTCCTGGTTCACACGTCACAATAAGCAAACCACAGACAGAAAGTCTGTGGTTTGTTCAGCCACTCCTGTTTGTAGCAGGAGCGATTGGGCAGTGTCCCTGCTGCCTTGTACATGATAAACCAGAATTTTGGCTTATTGTTACATGTGAATCAGGCCATTGAGTTACTGGCTGCTGATTTCATAATGAATGTTTAATTATTCTTTTTTTCTTAGTTCTGCTTTTTTTAAAAAAATGCTTTTTATTTTTTTTAGTGGTCTGCCCAAATTAGCAAATTATTTGAGTAATATTTCACTGATTTGAGTGGGAGACACTTGACCTTCAAATTTGTTATTTTTCAATGAAAAGCTTTTTTAAACTTTTCTTAACATTGTGGCCATTGCAGGAAATAGATGCAGGACAATGACCAGAGGCAGGAGAGAACAGAATTGCTATCCCTTGTTATATAGCTGTAGCAGAGGCCATTTATAGGAAGCGGGTGGGGAGATCCTGGAAAAAGGCCACCCACCACTTGCAAATCCACATTGAAATAAGTCTGTTGACGCACAACAGACTGGGTATAAAAATCATCGTTTCATAGCTAGCCAATGGATCAAAGCAGTTAAAGAAAACAGACGTCATGATGTATAAATAGATGATAATGTACTATACAAACCAGGAAAGACAAACACACTCCAAGCAAACAAATCAGCACCTGCCTGAAATTGAGGGACAAATTAGATACAAGGAGGCATGTTACCTGGCCTCTTCATTACATAATTCGTTCTGGAAACGTGCTTGTAATCCAAAACACTCTTATATCAAAACGAACCCCCCCCAAAAAAATTTGTACAGAGATTTTTAATTTAAGCCGTACTACAGTACTTGTATTGCAAGACGTCGCTTGTATATCAAGTAAAAAAAATTTAAATAAATATTTAAAAATTTGCTTGTCTTGCAAAATGCTCTCAAACCAAGTTACTTGCAATCCAAGGTATTACTGTACAAGTATTGAGAAGCATTTAGTCAAGTCAGTTCCATTCATAGTCTGAAGTGGTTCAGCCCAGACACAAGCTTAATACCTCAGCGAGAACTAAGCGCTAGTGACTTTGTTAATTCTAAGCCTGCATGTTATAGATCCTTAAACTTAAGACCTGCAAAGATGGTTTTGCTCCACAGGTTCTTAGGTCTCTCCTATCACCGGAAAAACAAAGTGAAACATTGCCAGGCCAGAGAGCAAGCTACCTTTTTACAGGCAACAGCCCATTCTAAATATGGTCTAATCACGACAGAACAGCCTTCCCCAACCTGCGGATGTTGGGACTACAACTCCCCAGCACCCTAGCCAGCAGGCTGAGATAAAATATGAGCGTGTTTCCGTGCGTGTGTGTGACAGGGCCGGTTCGGGGACAATGTCTATTTTGGGGAGGTTATGATCCACTTTTTTGGGTGTGTGTGTGTTAAACTGTGCCGTTCCGCAAACCAGCCTTCCTCAACCTGGTGCCCTGCAGATGTGTTGCACGCACTACAGCTCCTAGCTGGCTGAGGATGCTGGGAGTTGTAGTCCAACACATCTGGAGGGCACCAGGTTGGGAAAGGTTGCCCCAAACCCTTTAAAAAAAAACTCTCTCGTGAATGGGGAACCGAGTGGGAGCCCCAAGAGCCGCTGATCTCTAAGCAAAGTCGGTCCGCGCGTTGTTTCGTTCCTTCCTTTCCGAAGCCGGCAGCCACTTCCAGCAGCCCCACTAAGCCGACGTGCCCGAAAGGAGCAGCGCGGAGCCTGCGTGAGCGATGGCGGGCCGTTCTGGGTTGGGCTCCTTGCCTTTCAGGAGTTTCGCTCCAGCCCCCACACCGACCGAGCGGCCTCAGGCTGGAAAGAGCTCCGAGAAAAACAACCGAGCCCCGAATCAAAACAAAACGCCCTCCGTCACCCGATCCAAGATCCCGGCACTTCTCTCTCTCCTGCAGGGGGCACAGCGGCAGCGGCACAAACCCGGAAAGAGTGATATTTTTAGCACATCCCTACAAAATAGGTGGCGGAATGCCGTTCCGGTGCGTTCCACCAGAAAAAAAGCCCTGCTTCTGAGTGGATATGCATGGGGTTGCACTGTTAATGAGTTTATTGTGAAATAATCAATTCAGACTACCTTGGAATTGATCTGCCTCTGAACTGAAGATGTTCAGCATTTGTATGTTATATAAAAGTTGAATTAAAACCTTAATCTTTCTAACTGGCTCCTGTGCTGGCCCTGAGATTGTTTGATAGTCTTTCACCCACTCCTTATAATGGCACCCTGTGGGTCACTTGGTAATCTGGATTAGATGGCAGTCTAATTAGCCCGACTTTACCATTAGGATTAAATCCATCCTAAAGCATACTATATACCACTAGATGCCATGTATTGAGAGGGCAATAGAAAAGCTTACTATCTGTGAGGAGTTTGTGCACAAAAAAATTTTTTTTAATGCTGGGCAGCCCCTCCAAGGTGCTGCTGGGGCACTTTGAAGGTACTGCTCATAGCTGTCAAAAGGGGATCGCAAAAGCCAGCTCGACAGCTGGTTTTCGTGATCTCTCCCGCAAAAAGTTTAAAAGGGAAAAAAGCCATGGTGAGCCCAAAACGGCTCACGGTGAGGGTGGGGAGGGGGGGAAGACCCGTTCCTCCTGAGGTGCCCCCTGGAATACCTGCAGGAGGATCGAGAGGGGAGGAGGGGGCCAACAACCCATAGTGAGCTCCATCATCTATTCAGATGAATTATTATTATTCAGTAACACTAAACCCAACACAACTCCTCCCCACTCCCTTTGTGCATAAAGAGCACAAACATATGGTGCATTGGAATCATTTGCACTGCAGAGCTGACATAGGCAAGAATCATGTTTCCATAAAGGTGAACAGTTCTCATGGGTTGCTAACTGGGTTTATGCTGGAGGTATAACCATCCAGATTGACAGCTTCAGTCAGGTAAGGGGGGGAGAATGAAGTCATACCCCCCTGCCCCTGGCTCTTTTCACTAGGGCAAGCTTTTGTTAATTAGTGATGCAGTTATTGTGAAACCTCTACAGTAAAATGCAAAAAGATTCACTCTCACTCACAGAAATTGCTCTGTGTAGGTTTTGTGCCATTGGAACATCTGCAGAATTAGATCTGAATAAAAGGATCTCAGTCTTTGGAATATTGCTGGTTCTCAAATCAGCCTTACCTGTTACTTGTTTTGATTATTCCTCCCTCCCCATTTTCCTGGCTAGGCTAAGCTTTTGGAGTTTCTTCCAAAGCAAGCAGAGTGACCTTTTTATATTTTTTTAGACTCCCAGAAAAGATAGTCTAGCGAACAACTGCACGGGTTTGCTCTAGTTCATTGCAGCAAGACGAAACCTGCTGAGCACAGATCCATCAAGTGGTGTCAATTCAGACTGTGCATTCTGTGCACTGACCTTTTTCACAGAGTGTTTGTTTTGTTCTCTCTCTCTCTCTCTCTCTCTCTCTCTCTCTCTCTCTCTGTAGTTGATTGCTTGGATCCCTCCTGCTCCAACCATGGTGTCTGTGTAAATGGAGAGTGTCTTTGCAGCCCAGGCTGGGGAGGCTTAAATTGTGAACTTCCACGTGCTCAGTGTCCGGACCAGTGCAGTGGGCATGGCACATACCTCTCTGACACAGGCCTCTGTAACTGTGATCCCAACTGGATGGGTCCTGACTGCTCTGTTGGTAAGAAAACACTTAATTTTTAGAACTTACTAGTGACTGTAGAAATCAGTAGTTCCACTGTTATCCTGAATGCTGAATTTAAATTTAAGTCCAGACAACTAAAATCCTATATTCAGGTTCTCATTCCGATTCTGACTCTCGCCCCAAAGGTTCAGACTCTACTGCTTCTCTCTATGGTCTTACATGTGGAAGACAACAGTATAGTAAACAGCATATTTCTTTCTAATTTGTTCCTACATTAGAATAATTTTTAGTGTTTGTTTATTGCCCCATCCTCAAATTTAAGGGAAAATCCTGATTGTTCCACTTCCAGGTATCTATATGATCTTTGGTAATTACTCTAGGTTTTCTTTGTTTCATCTGTCCCTCCTCGCCCCCAACACACACACAGCATATTTCCAAAAGGTTTTTGAATGGCAGTTTATCTGACATACATCAATGACAAATAGGGCCAAAATGCAAAAGACTTGCTCTTCCAACACATATGATTTTCAGAGCTTGTCCTTTGTGGGATGCTACTTAATGATAATGATGAAGACACTTGTTTCTAGGGGTTCCACCAGTTACGAGTAGTACATCCAATATACTGGTGATCCAAAATTGTAACCATCCTCTTAGGTATTAATTATGGTGAATCTTGGAGCTAGGTTTGTTTACTCAGATGTCTATATCACAATTTGCAGCTTGCAGTGATCTTCCTTGTTGACATACACAGCAGAATTAGTAGTCCATAGAGTACAGACCTCACATAGAGTAATACATAGGCCATAGAGTACAGACCTCACATAGAGTAATACATAGGCAATAGAGACAGACCTCACATCTCAATTTCTTCCAACATATGTTGTTTTTGATACCGCAAAATCATAAATCATCAAGATGCTACCAATGCCCATGACGACAACGCTGGGCAATAAACAACTTTCTCTTTTTTTCTAGAAGTGTGTTCTGTAGACTGTGGCACTCACGGTGTCTGCATTGGCGGAGCATGTCGCTGTGAGGAGGGCTGGACAGGAGTGGCCTGTGACCAACGTGTCTGCCATCCCCGCTGCACAGAGCATGGAACTTGTAAAGATGGGAAATGTGAATGCCGAGAGGGCTGGAATGGGGAGCACTGCACCATTGGTAGGCAAACGACAGCCACCGAAACAGGCACATATTGCTTTCTTTTCATAACTTGTAGAAACATAGTTACTATTGTGTATGGCAAAGGGTTGTCCCTTTATGGACTCATGTGCTTCCAGTCATTAGATTTGCCTCTGAAATCTAAAGCAGGGAAATATTTTTTTAAGTCAGTACCGAGTTATATCTTGTACTGATGTAAACTATTGTTCCACAAAATGATGTACTGTTTATTCCATCTAGAGATGCCGTACAAGATGAGATTTAAAACTAATTTTAACTAAAAATTTATTTCAACCAATGCCCTCTTTTCCCCCCACTTCCTGATCTGATGCTACCTGCTTATTAAATATTCCATTCAGAATGCATCACCACAATACCCATCAAGAGCAGGGGTCAAGTTGAGGGAGAACTGGCCTCCTGTTGTTACAGAAATAGCTCCCTAGCATTTTCATGTGTTGTGCTGTGACAGTGGTCATGGTGTTTGCCTATAGACTGACACAGCATGGGAGGGCCAAGCCAATGCTGCAGCATGCTGGTATACCCTTTCCGAACAGCATGCTGCTCAGCACAGCTTTGGCATCATGCAGAGTGCCATGACTAACACAATTGCTTCTCCACTGTGATATGTCAGCCTAGAAAGTAATAACAAACATATATTGCTTTAGTTGTTTTTGACCGTTTTGAATTTTAAACCTAAGTTACTTAATTTATCACTTCAAAATGTAGGTTGCGCATGGAAAACCCAGAAAGCAGCTGATTGCTTGCCTGTGCTGTGTACAAAAGTAGTACAAGACTACTTCTTAATGAGCACATCTTTATTTGTAAACCAGGAAGATACTGTGGAACCTATCTGCAAGAATGTGCAGTTTAAAGTCAGCATGACTGTCTGTTTTCTATTTCCCTGTGTCATTAATTTAGATATCCAGTTATTTTCAAAGTGCCCAGGAAAATTTAAACAGATATATATATATATATATATATATATATGTATGTATATATATATGTATGTGTGTGTGTGTGTGTGTGTGTGTGTGATTTTAAAATGTCTTTGGTAGGGATGGGATGGAATATTAAAAGAGGAAAAATGTGAATTGAAATTATGATGGCAACTGTAGACTCTAAAAGGACAGCCCTGTTACCAGTGAATTGTTTTTGTTTTAAACCAAAGATCTCTGGATGTGCTTGTCAGACTTCTTAAAAAATTATTATTTAAGTATCTTTTTCTGTCTCTGGGTAGCTAAACCTTTTGGGAAATGCACGTAAATTGGAATGAGAAATATCCTTTAAAATAAGATTCTATTCTACATATATTTCAAGGTGATGCTGAGGTTTATAACATGCTTCTAACACTGAAATCAATATTCCCAAGTGGATGCAGACTGGTTTCCTTGGCCTTATGCACTTCTGCAACAGCAGGGATCTTTTTATTCCTATGGGGGCAAATTCCAAGACTACTTTGGGTTTGTGTTAGCTTTGTATCTAATCAAACTTGTTCCAAAAAGGTTTACCTTCTTCCACTAACTTTGTGTTAATGTCCTTGTTCTTAGAAGTGTTTTCATGTATTTGTCTGTAACTTAATTGTCTTAGGCTGCAATTCTATGCAAACTTACCTGGGAGTAAGCCCCATTGACTTACTTCTGAGTAGACATGCATAATATTGCACTGTTAGTTTGACATTACTGTGCACACAACAAGATAAATATAGTTTTAATTGCTCAGATAAGATCCCGTCCCAACTCGCACACGCACACACACACACACACACACAAAGGAACGATACCACGAGGAGATCAGGGATGACGATGTGATGAGGGTCACCTGGAAAAACAGGAGCAAAGAGACCGAAGGCGGGAACCCAGGAGCTTAAATAAGCTCTTACCTGGGTCCCCGCCCTTTTGAGCCATTGGCTCATTTCTCGTGACCCACCTTACCAGGTGCCTGCCTCCTCTCTCCTCCCCCACGCGCAAGCCTTCTCCCTGTTCCCATGTAAGGGGCCATTGGAAGTTCTTTATGTTAAGTATTACTTTATTCCCATTTGTTAATAGTTACAGTTATGAAATGATAAACTATGAAGGAAGTGTTTTACCTTATTTTTGACAGGTGAGTAAAACACCAGCTGCTTTTGAATATTTTCAGTATGCACTATCACATGATTTCCAACAAACACTTCCTCTTCCTTTCTAGGAATACATTGTGCTGTAAAATAGTGAAATTATAGACCTAGTTATAAACATTATTTGGAAGGGCAAATCATTGGATAAAATTTTGATCTCAGTTGTGCCAGTATAAAATTCTAGTGCGTAAACACTCCTACTCTCAAACACTGTAGAATTTAGGATTCATATAAAAACAGCAGTCTCACTTTCAGAATGATACAGCCTAATCATGCTTTATGGTTGGGACTTTACAAAATCTAAACATGTTTACAAAACTGACTTTGACTTTTTTCATACCCTCCTTGGATTTCTATTTTTAAATCTTAACGTCCACATCCAAAACCTATGATTATTTATGTTTTTGCCTTAATGCCCTAAGGCTTACATGCATATAGAAGTAGTCTTTCACATACTTGCCCCTAGCTGGATGAGGAAACAAATGCTGCACATGTGATTTCCCTGTACCACCCCCTTCCATTTCTTCAAAACTGTACTGGGCAGTGGTGATACCAACAAGACGGCCTCATGACAAGGAGGGTCTGAAAATGCTACCATAACTGTGTTTGTCTGCCAGTGGAATGGACACTGCTGATTGATGGATTCCCCCCTTCCTGCAGCCTCCTGCACTCACCCTAAATCTGTTCCAGAAACTTTGGAGTCTGGAGCAGATTTGGAGGAGAGGATGTGAAGGGAGGAAGCGGAAGTCCTATTGCACGAATGGACGCCCACTCAGACAATGGCAGATGTTGCCTAGTGTGTTTGAGTACCTTTACTTAGAAAGATAGGCTATAAATTTAATAAATAAATACATGTGTCAATCTCATGAATATGTGTAAAGCTAGACAAGTACTATTGCAAAGCCTTATGCACCATTTGAACATTGTACCTATGCCACCGATCATAATTTTTAGCCATCTCAATAGCTGGTTGCCTTCTGGAACTGAAGTAGATCCCAAAGACCTCTATACATGGCATTATGCAACTGCTCTCCCATTCCTGCACCTGCTAACTTATGGAGAAAAACAGCTCCCTGCAGTGGTAATGAAGGGCTGTGATGTACTGTGCTCTAACCAAACAATATAACAGAATCTTTATAAAGAAGAATAGAAATTACAACACAACTAAGCAACAGGAAAAACACCATCAGAAACACAAAATCCTATACATATAGGATTTTACATTTTACATATAGGATTTAATAGTGAGAAATTTTCTTTTCTTGATCTATTATGAAAGCATATTGTTCAAAAACAGATCAGGTAGTCCCATCATGTATGACATCTTACTACCTTAAACTCTGCTTATTTCTGTGATGTGGAGATTTGTTTCTCTCTGAGGACACAATCATTCCAATCCAGCAAGAAAGATGCGGATGTAGGTTTCCAAACATAGGCTTGGATCTCAACCTACTTTTCCATGAATGTAAGGGTTCCTTCCATTCATGGATCAGATACCACAGATACTTGCACTCTAAGAACTGGACAGTCCCGGAATAGAAGGGTGGTGGTGATTTTTTCAATTTATCCTCCCCGCTGCAGCCCCCAGAGTTACCTTCCCTGCTGTTTTTGAGGGTCACCCAGCCCTCTGGAACATATTTTCAGGGACTGGAGAGAGGGGGGATTAGTGAAAATTACCTTCCACCCATGGGAGTGCCTTTATGCTGGATCAGAAACTGTACTCGTAGGTTAGGTGTACATGCACATCTGACTGTATCCATATAGTGATGTATATCCACACAGAGACAACTGATATACTCCCATTTGCACTACAGCACACATGCTGCACACTACTTGAGTAGATGGAATAGAATTTGAAAATAAGGAAAATATGAAAAGGGAAAGGCATTACCTCTGACAAAGGCAAGCAATTCTAAAAAGTGGTGTGTGGGGGCCATGATTTATTGTTGGGTTAACTGCTGAGTTGTTTATCCCCTAAACAACCCAGCATTCCAGGTTCATACATCATGTTCAGCAACCTATGACCTGGCTGATCGTAGGTTGTTGATTAAAAGCAGAAGTAGCTGATGCAGCTCACCAATCCCACGACTTGCCATTACATATATAATGCATCTTCGTATGTTCCTATTTGGACATAATATAGGTCACAAGTAGAGCATGTAATATGTAGGTCACAAGTAGAACATGAAAGCAACAGCCGTCCTCTATACTGTTTCTGAACTTGAAGGCACATGAACATGAAAGCCTTCAAGAGCCATCTAAATCAGTGGCCATCACCACCACTGCCTGAGAGAAGAGGAAGGTCTTAACCTGGCACCAAAAAGATAACAATGTTGGCACCAGGCAGGCTTCATCAGGGAGATCATTTGGGGGCCACCACCGAGAGAACCCTCTCCCTTGTTGCCTCCTTCCGAGCCTCCCTCAAAGTAGGCACCTGGATTAGGGCCTTAGATGATGAAGGTAGTGTATGGGTAGGCTCATACTGGGAGATGTGCTCCACCAGGTATTGCAGTTCCAAGCCATGTAAGGCTTTATAGGTCAAAACCAGCACCTTGAATCTGAGTCAGAAACACACAGGTAGCCAGTGCAAGCAGGCCAGATGTTCAGACCTTCTTGTCCCTTTTTTCAACCTGGCTACTGCATTTTTCATGAGCTGCAGCTTCTGAACTGTCTTCAACGGCAGTCCCATGTTAAGCGCATTAAAGTCATCTAAGTTGGAGGTCACAGAGTAGAGACAACTGAAGCCAAGTTATCCCTGGCCAGATAGGAGCATAGCTAGGCCTTGGTGGAAGGCATTCCAGGCTACTGAGGCCACCTGAGCCTCAAATGACAAAGATGGCTTGAGGAAAACCCCCAAGCTATGAACCCGCTCCTTCAGGGGTAGTGCAACCCCATCTAGAACAGGTTGAGCACCCTCCATCTGGTCAGAAGAACCACTCATTAACAGCATCTCAGTCTTGTCTGGACTGAGTTTATGTTTATTAGCCCCCATCCAGTCCATTGTCACACCAGGGCACTGATCTAGCACATCCACAGCCTCACCTGATGAAGATGAAAAGGAGAAATGGAGCTGCGTATCATCAGCATGCTGATGGCAGCACACACCAAAACTCCAGATGATGGCACTCAACAGTTTCATGTAGATGTTAAATAGCATGGGGGACAAAACCAACCCCTGCGGAACCCCTGTGGATACTGGAGAATCCATGGGGCCGAGCAATATTCCCCAAGCACTACTTTCTGGAGCCAACTGTCCAAGTAGGGGTGAAACCACTGCAATGCAGTAGCTCCCACTCCCAACTCAGGCAATCACCCCAGAAGAATGTGGCCGGGTGACCGGCCAGATGGGCGATTAACAAAGATAATTAATTAATAAATAAGAATACCATGGCTGGTGGTATTGAAAGCCTCTGAGAGATCAAGGTCACACTCCCCATCTCTCTCCTGACATAGGTCATCATACAATGTGAACAAGACTGTTTCTGTGCAAAAACCCGGCCTGAACCCTGACTGAAATAGATCTAGATAATCAATGTCATCCAAGAGTGTCTGGAGCTGGTTTGCAACCACCCGCTCAAGGACTTTGCCCAGGAAAGAAACATTTGCCACTGGCCTAACATTATTAAGATTTTCTGGGTCCAGGAAGAGTTTCTTCAGGAGTGGTCTCACCACCATCTCTTTCTGGTGGCCTGGGACCACCCTCTCACAAGGAGGCATTAATCACCTCCCTGGCCCAGTTGGCTGTTTCCTTCCTGCTAGTTTTTATAAGTTAAGAGAGGCAAGGATCCAATGCAGAAATGGTTGCACGAACCTGTCCAAGCACCTTGTCAACATCCTTGAGCTGTACCAACTGAAACTCATCCAAGAAAACTGGACAAGGCTGTACTCTGGATACCTCACCTGATTCACATGCTCTAGCACTGGAGTCTAAGTCCCGGAGGATGCAAGAGATTTTATCCTTGAAGTGCCTAGCAAATGTATTACAGCGGGCCTCAATGGATCGACAGTGTCCTTAGAGCCAGCATGTAATAGGCCCCGGACGACCCTGAAAAGCTCCACTGGGTGACACATAGAGGATTCAATAGAGGCAGTGAGATGTTGCTTCTTTGCCACCCTTACCGCCCCTGAATATATGTGACCATAGGCACACACCAGTGTTCATTTGCATCCACTAACAGTTTTTCTCCATCTGCACTCAAGCCGTCTCCTGTTTTGCTTAATCGCTGTCAGCTCTGGGGTATACCACAGAGTAGTATGAGCTCTACTCTGGAGAGGGTGCTCAGGAGCAAATGTGTCAACTGCCAAGGTCATTTCTGCATTCCACAGATCAACCAGTGTTTCAACAGGAGAGCCAGCCATATCAGCTGGAAACCTCCCCAGAGCCCTCTGGAAACCATCCAGATCCATTAGGCTCTGGGGATAGACCATCTTAATATGTCCCCCACCCTTGCAGAGGGGAAAGCTGCCATAAGTTTAAACCTTAGCAGGTGATGATCTGACCATGACAGAGGGACTGATTCAAGGTCCCTCACCTTCAGACCACCATCTCCATGTCCAGTTGAGAAAACCAAGTCTAGAGTATACCGCACTACATGTGTTGGGCCGATGACATGCTGGGACAGTCCCATGGTTGTCATGGACCCCATGAAGTCCTGAGCCACCCCAGACAAGGTGCCCTCAACATGAATGTTGCCATCCCCCAGAACCGTTATTTTTTCCCTAGTACAGTAATACTTTGGATTGCAAGTAACTTGGTCTGAGAGTATTTCGCAAGACAAGCAAAAAATTTTTAAAATTTTGACTCAACAGAACACCTGAGACCACCTCCAGATGGGGAGTCTGCTGAGCAGCGGGGTAGACAGTACACCAGCAGAATCCCCAATCTGTCCTAATGATCCAACACAAGGTGCATACACTCCAGACCAGTAGTCAGATGGACAGGGAGCCTGCAGAGGGAGATGTAGTTCCTATAGACCACAGCAACGCCCCATCCCCAATCCTCAAGTCTACCCTGAGGCTGAACCAAGTATCCTAGGGGCAGAGCTGGAAGGGACTAATGCCTCCCTGTTCACCACCCAGTTATGCATGCCTGATCAGCCACCTCATCTCCTATTAAATCATGGATAAGGAAGGTCTTATGTTGAACTGATCTGGTATTTAAAAGTAGGTTCCAGAGACCTGAGAGCAGGCTGATAGGGCAACCACGAAACCTGCGGGGGGGATGGGCAGGGATGGGGACTCGGACTCGAGGACTCGACTCGTGAGTCGGACTGAGTCCCCCCTCTGACTCGACTCGGACTTGAGTCCCAATATTTTCAATGGGACTCGAGACTCGACTCGGGACTCGAGACCAAGGACTCATGTTCCAAAATCGTGTTCCTCAAATGCAACATGGATAGGTTTTAGGAAGTACAGCAAGTTTATTTTTTAAAATCATTTCCCTAAAATGCAACCTTTCAGGCATTTTGGGTTTGTCTGCCTGGTCTGTTCTTGCCAAAATCAGTTGCAGAGTTTTGAAATAAAAAGGCACACTTGTGCCTAGAATTTATTTAAGCCTGCCACACATCTGAAGTAGCCTTATTTTGTTGGGGGAAAACCCCATTGATTTTAATAGGGACTCGTGGAGTCAGTTTTGGGAGGGACTCGTGGCTCGTGACTCGTGAGTCACCATTTTGGACCAAGGACTCGGACTCGGACTCGAGACTCGGGTCCAAAGACTCGTGACTCGACTCGTGACTCGAGACCAAGGACTCTTCAACATCCCTGGGGATGGGACAATATGGCACAGACGTTTACTGTCTGGTCCGTGTTCCCCTAACCTGGATAGTCCTCCTCCCAATGCCATATCTCCCTCAACTTGTAATCACATTAATTGGAGCCCCCTCAGGTCCCTCCACTTGGCCGCATATCCTCTCTCCAGGCACATGACCAGATTTTAAGGGGGGGAAACAACTCCCCACACACACACAAGAACTGCAAAAGAAGCCAATCAACCCGATGTTAGCGGGGCGGCCCTTGCCACCTTCGGTGTTGCTGCTGCCCCACACCAGGGCTGGGCAGATAAAGAGCCTTCCCAGACAACCTGCACAGCTGGCTCAAATCTGCAAGTAATGGGCCTAGGAGGGTTTTTTTCTCTCTCTTTAGCTCCAGCCAGGAGGTAGCTTCTCTCAGGCAGCTACACACAGTCCAGGGCAGGGCCAGTAAGATGGTAAATTGGCCTACCTGCCTCCACGGGATGTCCCGGCTGCCTTCCTCTGTTGGTCCAGGGCTTGAATCAGCAATAGCTTGTTGTTATGTGATAATGCTAGGAGCAGTTAGAACACATTTTCAGTTTCCTTTCACACTTCTTACTTGGTGCCCAAGCCATGTTTAGAAAATGCTATAGAGTATTGCCAGAGTTTTCTTCCATCTATGTGCAAAATATATGGCCTTATTTTTTCTCTAGTACAGTAATACTTTGGATTGCAAGTAACTTGGTCTGAGAGTATTTCGCAAGACAAGCAAAAAATTTTAAAAATTTTTGACTTGATAAACGAGCAAGGTCTTGCAAGACAAGTAGGGATGTAACCGCTCGCCTTGAGCAGGCGTCGCGGGCTGAAATCAGCCCCGCTCACGCCCGCCAGAGACTCACTTTTATATAAGAGTGTTTGGGATTACAAGCACAGTTCCGGAACGAATTATGCTTGCAATCCAAGGTATTACTGTACACTTTAAAAAGGAAATCAGTGTATGTTTCAGCTATAAACCCTATGTTTTATCTGGGACTACAAAGAATGCATCCTGCATTTGTAAATAACTTTCTGACCTAACCAGAGGATTGGTTTTTTGGGGGGTTTCCCCCTTGTGGTGGGGTTTCTACATGGGCTATACTGATTTTCCCTACCAATTCCAGAACCTGTATGAAACCAAAAAAGAAAAAAAATGAAATAGGATTGATCAAGCTGCTGATCTAACTGCTGAAAGGACAGCACTGATTTTGCTGTTCTGACGTGTATTCACTGCACCAGCAACCATTAATGTTCCAACAATGTTGTTTTCTGTGTTATTTTATACCCTGTGGTGTCAAGCACCAGTTTCAGTGAGTAAATGAATTACATGTTATTGCTGGAGACAAATAACAGAGATATTTTAACTGTTGAGAAGACGTCTGGTGGTAATATGGCTGGCACTATTGGAGGTCAAAGTAAGAGACTGGAAACTTAAAATAATAATTAAAAAAAAGCTCAAAGCAGCACATGGAAGAAAAAAACTGATTCCCAAGATTGGTCTGTTCTTGATTATTTTGTTTAGGAATTCAGTACCATACTACTAATTCCTGAATGAATAATCAAGAATATTCATGTAAATAGTGAGATGGAATACTCTCTATTTTCTATGTTTACAGCACTTGGGTCATGAGTTTGGCCTTCAGAGACACTGTGACTTTATGGCTACCCTTTTCTTCCTTCCTCTCCTGTACCAGTGCAGGCAGCTTAGCTCCAACAAATCCCAAGCATATCTATGAGCTGGCTACTACAACATTGTAATGTCTAAGTACATGCAAGATCACGTAGTTCTGGCTACCAGCTGCATATTGAAGTTGTGCACATATAGAAGTTTGCAGACTATCTGGGAGATACTGACCTGGTTTGCACATAACACTAACCCACAATTTATTTAAACCATGGGTTGTTGAATTCTGGGTTGTCATGATTTTAGAATGCAGCCACACTAACAAACCTTGGTTTGTTAACCACAAACAACCAGAAAGAGAAGCTATGGTTTGTTCTTGGGTTTTGAACTCTGGGTTGTTAAACCATGGGTTGTCATGGGTTGTCTCACCAGGCTACAAAAGCAGCAGGCAAAAGTGGTAAAAATAAACAACAACAACAACTCTCACTCTCTTGCACAGCCCAAATGGAGTAGACTCACTGAGATCATTAAAAACACTTCTAGTGCTTAGTTGCATCTGTATTTTAAAGGACCCATAATCAAATAAAGGACCCATCAAAGGTACAAATATGTATCTTTCTAAAAATTATCTTTGCTGCACAGGCTAGATAATGGTCATAATTTTCACAAACATCATGTATGGCACTGTGGACATCTTTTTTTCACATGTAAGTAGAACTTCTCAGCCAACTACCGTATATCCTGTAGATAGAAGACTCAGGATGAAAGCAAGAAAGCATATATATTATATGGGGAAGGGTGCTGAGTGCATGCTTTCCATGCAAAAAGTCCCAGGTTCAATCCCTGGCATCTCCAGGTAGGCCTGGGAAAGACTTCTGTTCTGTCCAAGTGCTGCTGCTAGGCATTGCGGACAACACTGAGCTAGATGGACCAGTGGTCTACTTCTGGCTCTGTATAACACAGCTTCTCATGTTCCTATATAGACCCCCTACCAAGTATTGATGAACATCTTAGTTTTTCATAGGGGTCTCTCCTCAGAGAAGTTGGATTTTGAGACATCCACATCAACAGAACCATTCAGGTTAGAGGGGGGATTCTTGTTTTCACTCTTCATGACAATAAATCTGACTGAGATGTGCTCATATTTGGACGGGTGTCCGCAATGCCAAACAGAATACCTTTGAAAATAATGCCATCAGTGAATGATGGGATTGGTGAAGCAAAGACAATTTGGAAAGATGTGTTTGAGTAATGTACTATGCTTGATGGACCCATAAAGATGCAACTATGCAAATTTGCTCACAAATAGTCCCATTGATCTCAGTGAGCCCAGTATTCTCCATCTCGGACACCCATTCCATAGTAGGTTGTCATGTCATCTGAAGCTGGTGAGGGTGGGTTGTTGGTGTGGTTAACAAATCACCCACAACCTTAAAACAGCTCAGAATGATCATGCGAACCCCTACTCAGTTATCAGAAGCCATACACCCTGATATTCAACAGTGCAAGGTTCTCAGACATTTGTTTCTTCTACTAAACATTTCTTACTTAGCAGCCCTCCCATCCTATGAGACTCAATTCTCATATTTCATCCTAAGAAACTATATATAGGCACTAGGTTGACTGTGTCAGTAAATAGGGAACTATAATTTTGAAAAATCGCCAATCAAGATGCAGGTTTATTGCTTTTCTCCTAATCCCATTACATCTTTATTTTCTATTGACACATTAACAGTCCAGTGCAGAGTAGCTCCATCAACTTGCCATCAACAACCTATGGCATGGTATTTATGCACAGTAAAGAAAGACCGCATACAGGCTAGCAGGGTTTACCTATTTGGAGGTGATGATTCTGCACTGAATTGCAGGAGCTAATAGAGGAAGTCTTTCACATAATTAAAAATGAATTTATATTCCAAGACAAAAAATGAAATACACAAAACACCAGTCTCTTTAAAATATGTGTTCAGTTTTGTATTAGATTGAAGACAGTCAAATTCATAAAGGAGACGGTTGAGTAAGTTTTGTTTAGGTATATCTTAAATAACAAAGCTGTTAGCAAGTATTATATGTAGGCAAACTGCATAATAAATTTCAGCTATACATACATTTTAATTTCCTCCAAAGAGTCCTCAGAAGCCTTGAGCCAAAGAACAGCCTCTAGCAGTGCAGTCCCAATTCTCTATCCTAGCCGTAAAAAGAACACAATTAGCACTATAGTGATTGCCCATTCCAAAGTGCTATTAATCTAAAATATATGGGGCATTACAATATGTATAGTAATAAAAAGTAACTATATTAGAAAAATGATAGTCTTATCCAGAAACGCTGTCCTTTAAAAAGGGTAGGAGGGAGAGAAAATAACTTTTCTAGTAATAACATTTTACTTAATTCTCTTTCTTTACAAGCTAGTGATTTATTGATCACAAAAGTGGTGCAACATCAAAATACTGAGCTCAAATGGCTTGGAATCTGAAGCGATTGCTAGAGCCTTTGTAGAGTGAATCCCGCAAGGAGAGAAATTATGTTATTTTTGCAAATTCAGTATGTGCAAATACAAAAAGAGTAACTGTCATAGATGATTGTAATTCTCATAAAACCAAAGAGCAATCAGTACAGATGAGAAAACATTCTTTCGTTTTCCGCCACTGGGAATGCTGGAAAGTAGCTCTTGGTTCTTTCAGCATGTTGCCATCAACTTTTCAGAACATTGTGAATATTAACCAAGCAGACATCTTTTGCTTTTCCCTTTAATGAAGCAAGGCAGAATGTGTGTCTATGCTGTTATAGACCTATTCCCATTGGGAGCCAATAAAAAAATTGGCATCATATAGCACAAAGCCTTATGGCAGCAGGCAGGATGCTTGCTTATCATTAAAGTTAGAAAGCAGGGTCTTTATTTTTAATCTGCATTCCTGTGATTGTAAGGTATCATAAAGTTCTTACTGTTTTCACTGCATGCCATAAGTCAACATTTATTTCATGATCATTATTTGATGGTTAAATTTTTTAGCACAACATGAGACTAACAGAAAACTTACTGCATTCTGATAAGCTGTGCTCCCTGCTGATCTGTTTTCAAAGTCATTTAGTAATGGTGTGCAGGTAGCATAATGGGAACAAGTCTTGTGTTTTCTTGTTCCTGCAAATTCTAAGAGTTGGTATTGATTTCAGACAGAACCTCTTGTTTTGCTTCCTTTGTATTTGTTTTTAGGACTTCGGTAGGCATGGGGAAAACAAATGAAATTTGTCATTGCCTGCTTTCTTCTGATAGGAATTGATAATGAGAGTGAGGAAAAGAAACAAAAGCATAGATGTTAGATGTATTGAATTCCTTAATGGACGTCATAGAAAAATAAAAAAGAAGCTGCATTTTGCTATCGCTTCTCTAGAATCATTACTAATTGATTCTTTATTGTAATACCAATCCACACATTTCTGATTATGGCATGCTCAGTAGAGAGCCTGCACTGACAAACTGATGAAAAAATAAAAACATGGAAGACATTAATTACAGAGGAAAAATATATAGAGAAATGGCATAGTATCAAGGGCATTATTCATTTCTGAAAACTAAAACTGAAGCACTAACTACAGGAAATTTCTAGACCAGTAGTGTTTTAAAAAAGAGAGAGTTCTGAACTTTAACAATCCAGAACAAAATCCTAACTATACTGCCCACTGTTTTCGTACAGCAAATTATTTTTATTGCAGAAATGTGTTGAATGGATCCAGACCTCTTTCTAATTTATTTAATTATTTCTTACATCCAATAACCAGCGTTCTCTAGGCCAGGGATGGGGAACGTGTGGCGCTCCAGATGTTGTCTATCAAAGCTGTCAAAACTCTGTGCTCCCATAAATGGGGTGGCTCGCACTTTTCCACTCTCCCAAGCATCAAGAGCCTTGGGAAGGAGTGCAAAAGGTGCAGGACACTAAAAACAGTCAGGTCCAACCAAAAGAACCCAAGGATTGCCATTTCAGACCCCCGCAAGTGCACAGCTCTGTGCTAGTGGAAGACCAACAAAAAATGTTTTTTCAAAAAAATGCCAAAAAAAATTGCTCTAATTTCTTTCACTATTTTTTTTTAATGGGGTGGCGAACCAGTAACAGCCCCTCCAGTGTGCCACTTGGCACACTGGAGGGAAAGAGGGGGAAAGCTGTGGTGAGTGAAAAAGGGGAGAAAGGGGGAAAATGCAGAGAGTGAAAAAGGGCTCACACAATCACAGTGGGGAGAGGACACAAGGTGGCTTTAGCTGCCAAGCCCCCTGGGATACTGGGCAGAGAACCAAGGGGGAAAGAGCAGGGGACAACCTATGGTGAGTCCAATCGTCTGTTGGGTGCACCGTGGATTGTTCTGCGAACAACCAACCCATTGTTGGTTATGTTGGTTATTCACACGGTGGCTTACTGTGATGTGTGAACCCAGCCAATGTGTTCTAGGTTGGCACTTCTGTGTGTACAGCAACAAAAGAAAACAGTAGAGAGTTTTAATTCTATGGAATTGCCTTTAAAAGCATTTTCATTTGTGTGGTCAACTCTGTGCATTAAATACTACAAAGCAACTGATTGTAGTGTATACAGGTATTAAAATAAACAGGAGTACATTTAAGATAGTTGTTAACCCTAAGTGCAAAGCTGAAATTTAACTTCTCAGTTTCCAAGCCTTTTGCTATATCCTACAGTAGCTGGAGCAAAGCTCTTCCAGAGCATTGGTTAGTGACACTAAAATCAATGGCTTGTAAAACCATAGCTTCTCTCTGCATTCTATAATGCCCAAAGCTGCTTGTTGTCTTGGTGGTTAGTTTGGCATTATTCCAAACATATGTCACAAGACTGTCAAGAGTACAGGACTCTTTCCTGATACAAATCTTTTATTCTTCTTCAAGTAACTGTTATTGTACACTGTGAATTAATCGAGACAGCAAAATGTATTAATTATTTTAAAAGGAGCATTTTTATGGAGATCAGACAGTGTTCTGTGACACCTTCTCCCATGACTATGGTAGTCTTGATGAAAATCACAAGGAAGAGTAAGGAGCCACTACGTTTTATAGTTTGCTTTGTTCATGGGCAATGAGCATGGCATTGTCTGGGGACAACCGTTTCCTAGTGGAGATGTGCTGTGCTTTGGACAAGCTTTGAGTCAGGCAAGGGTACACTGCCGATTATCTTATGTAGTGTACAAATAGAGTGCAAATTGAAGGGGTTTGCACAGTGACAGGGCCCAGGTGTAGCATTCAGAAGAAAGGAAGTTCTACACTTTGTGCCTGCCTATATGGTGTAAGAGTTTAGGAGGGCTTCACAGAAGCTGTTCACACCAAGGAGGAACTTCACTCTCAGTAAGCATTTTACCTCTCATCTCTTGATATTAGAATCATTTCTTTAGATTTCAGTAATCCAGAAATGATACACTGTTGAAGATGGTATCTCAAAGTACATCAGTATCTCAAAGTAGATGTGTATGCAAGCCAGCTGCCAGCACTCTTGTCACATTTCATTGCAGCTTTTCTCCTGCATGTCCAGGAGCATATCCCTGGGTTTTCCACAAACACAAGCACTTTCTCTTTTAATATGACCATTGAGTTTGTATTGTATAACTGCACTCATATACCCAAGTATACATCTGCTGTGGTGTGCCGAATTGTGTGTGTGTGCGTGTGCGTGTGTGTGTGTGTGCGTGCGTGCATAGCAAAGTAGTCTTGAAATGGGATTGTGAAATAGCTGGGGTGTGGGAAAGTGCAGCAGTCTGGCTCAGCTTCTACTAAAAGACATTAGCAAATGAAGTTAGCATGAATGGGGGCACAAGTGTATTATGGATCAAATTCAGCATTTAAAGTGCTCGGCCCCATGGCCACTGGCCTATGGGGTCCCTCAGGGCTCTGTTTTGTCTCCTATGCTATTTAACACCATATTTGGGGGTTGAGTCTCACCACTATGCTGATGACACCTGTTCTATCTCCCTTTGTCAAGGAGGCTGTGGAAGTCCTGAACCATTGCCTGGATGCAGTGATTGATTGGGTGTGGGTTAACAAGTTGAGGCCCAATCCAGACAAGACACAGGTACTGGATAATGTGGGTTTGGAGGTACAGCCTGTTTTGTATGGGGCGGTGCTCTGTCTGAAGGATTAGCTTCACAACTTGGGAGTGCCTTTGGACCAGGGATTGCTCCTGGAGGGTCAGGTAGCTGCTGTGGCCAGGAGCACCAATCCCAAGCTTTGACTCATTCTTTCCCTTCCTTGAGAAGGCAGATTTAGCACAGTGATTCATGCCTTGATCATCTACCATTAGATAATTGCAACTTGTTCTTCATGTGGCTGTACTTGGAGAGTGTTTGGAAACTGCAGCTGGTGCAAAATGGAACAGCCAGATTGCTTTCTGGCACATGCTTAGTTAACCATATTACACTGGTCTTGTATGAACTGTATCAGCTGCCAGTCTGTTTCCAGGCACAATTCAAGGTGCTGGTGCTTACCTAGAAAGCCCTAAATGACTTCGGACAAGGATATCTGAAAGACCACATCCTCCCATATGAACCTTCCCATAGTTTAAAATCCTCTTTGGATATCCTTCTGTATGTTCCACTACCAAGAGAGGTCAGGTTGGTGGGAACATGGGATAGGGCCTTCTTAGTGGCAGCACCCCACCTGTGAAACTCTCTCCCAAAGGAAGTTAGGCTAGTGCCTTTGCTCAGTTTTAGACAGCCTGTTAAAACTTTTTTTTTATTCCGCATGGCTTTTAGAATTTAAAAAAAATCTGTTTCTAAGATTATCTCCTGCTCTTAATTCTGCTGCAGGTAATGTTTTAAAGGGTTTTTAAAAACATTGTTTTTAAAGTTTTCAAATTGTTTTTAAAGTTTTACCTTTTTCAAAAAGTTGTAAAGTTGTTTTAAATGTAAGTCGCCTTGGGGGCCCTATTTCAGCTGAAAGGCAACATAAATAAAATAAAATAAAATAAAATAAAACGTGGATGAATAAAACAAAGGAGCAATGGTGGCACATTGGCCAGGCATGAGATTTCTGTCTAATCCAAGCATGCAACAGCTCATACCCTTCTAATTACAGAAGAGGAAGTGAAATGCAAACAGTGACAAATCCACTGTGTGTACTCAATCACATGTGTATGTAAAAACACATTTGTACATGTCAATGGACATGTCATTGTACACTGACATTCTGTTCATGTCAATGGACATGGAAATACCGGTAGCAGTTTCTTGGACAGAGACACAGCACACACATGGCAGACTTTACAGTGTACTAGATACAGCAGGGAAATTAGCTCAAGAACTCTGACAAACCTTAAGCTTAAAGTATATATAGTTTCATTTTGCCACCAATATTTATGGAAAGGAAGATTAGTATACCACCGCTAGCACCAGACTAGCAGACTATTCCCTTGTAATTACAAGGGCAATGTCTGCCAGCCCAGTGTACCCAGCTCAAAACCCCACACAGCTTCTGCAAAACACCTTTAGCTCTTAGCTTGGCCATAGGAAGGGTGAACCACTTAAAGCCATCAATCCTTAACAGTCATGCTTACTCCCACTTTGAGACACAGCCTTCCTGGATCTCTGAGTGAAAGGCAAAGGTATGTAACCCCAATGTTGTAGTTGTACACACAGTGTGGAGGTACATTGAGTATCTCAGGCAGAGCTCCCAATGTAGTTGGGCAGCATTATTGTAATGGACTTTGTGTGTATGCGGCAATGGATACTTCACAGACTGTGACACTCTGTCTGGTATTCAGGGCAGCAAGTAGCACAACCAGAGAGCAAAGCTCTGGGCCAGGAAACATGGGTTTGGGCCAGATGGAGGGATAGTGCTATGGCTCAATTATGGGGAATGGGCAGCATACCAGATAAACCCCAGTAGAGTCACATTATCAACACACCAGAGCCTTTGTGTACATTGAACTCTGCGATCAACTTCTCAATGAGAGTTTGGCATTTATGTGGTACAAGCATGAAATACAAAAAGATACTGCTTTGGGTGTACTCAGGATGGGGGGTAAACAAAAGATTCAGTAGCCTGGCTCCTGGAATGAATAGACTCTGTCCAGGAGACTCATGGTTCCATGATTCAATTTGGATGAATCATTAAGCATTACAAAAGCCATGCTTTCAAGGGACAAGCAGGTGGAGGTTTCCAAAACAAAAGGGTACCACAAGGAATAAAAAAAAACATAATGGCTGAGTAACACTTTGTGAAAATATCAGTAGCAGGGGAAAAAACAAATGAAAAATCCTGATAGTCTGATTCCAGGTATGTTCTTTTCATTTCAAAGTGCTGTGGATTACTCAGTAATAGACATTCTTTTTAGAAACACATTCCTTGCACTTCAGAGATTGTGCCAATAATATTAGTTAAGGGAGTAAATTGTTCGGATTTAAAACCAGTTTTTGAACCCAGCTGGGTCCATGCTTGCACTGCAGAGCAAGGATAACAAGGCATTTCCCCTGACTTTTTCAAAATGTTTATGCCAGTCTTTGTGTGCTATTGGATAGAACTCCTGCAAGTGTTGGGATATAATCCACTGCGAGATGAAACCAAGGGCAAGGATATGTTAATATTTCTATGGCTTTCAGTTGATCTCAATTTATTGGCTACTCAGTCATGGATTGTTTACTGTGCGATACGTGGCACTTTCAGCAGCCTATTCAATGTTGCAGTGGCCCAGAAGTGCAATTCTTCATCATTTCAGGCAGATTTATGGCACTCTATATTGCATCATACTTCATCTCTAGCAGGAATCAACTCTACTTTTCCACAGTGGCCCATAGTACCTGTGGGTTTGGGGCAGGGAGCTTGTATTTTACTTTTTACTCCTGTAGCAGCATATGTACAATAATCCTTTGTGCTTTATTCTTATATGTAAAGTTGTTTACTAAATCCTGTATGAATCAGCCAACAACATCTGGACTCATTCCCTCAACACAACACTAGTGCAGCTGACTGAGCTAAATTCTAGTCAGTACTGATTAAGTCTATGCCTCTGATCAATTCCCCAAAAACCACCCCAAACTCAAGACTGCTTTTCAACTTGCTATAGATTCTACAGTGAAGAAATGCAGCTATAAGAATGTTAAGGTCTGAGTTCATTATGAATGTGCAGGTATATTCCATCAGAGTAATTGATTTTTCAACCTTATTGGCAAAAATCAGTCATGCTTTTCTTTGTTCAGAAGAAACATTCTGTGTTGTTGCTGTATTTGATTTTTATATCTACAGATCTGTAAACAAACAACATATCCAGCTAATGTGGGGTCAAACTCCAAACATTTTTTTCTTTGTTTAAAAGCAATGTGTGTGTGTGGGGGGGGGTGAATTAAGGTCAGAGGACTGTGGGAGACACATTTTCCCCTGTACCATTTTCCTGACTGAAATCCCCTCCCCAAATTTACGGTAGCTGTGGGTGGAGAAAAAACCAGGTACATTGTTGATAAAGTAGTTAAATAGCTACCCAAACAGGACATTGCGAGTGTAAAGGTGGAATTAAAGAGTCGAGACAACAAGATGGGATTTAAATGGGCCACATTTATTGATATTCAAGGACCTGCAAAGGGATGGAGTGTGGGTTAGACAAAGAAACTATGGGTGGGGCTACCGGGTCTAACATCGGCCCGTGCCGCCCTGCCCCTTATACCTGTATCGGCCCCTATGCAATCAGGTGAGTCTCTCCTCCATTCCCCCCACTCGCAAAATTCTCCCCGCCCACAGCTGCGCATGTTTCAGGGGAAGAGGATTAGCAAAGCCAAAAGGAGACATAGCATAGTTTATATATTGTACAGTGTGCGTGCATACAGACAGAGTGAATCCTGTTTTTTCCAGCCAGCTATTGGTCTGTTTTCAATCTTCCCTTATTTTTGTTTCATGTAAAATGGTGGCACTAGATAAAACACTTGAACATACTGTCTGGAACACTTCCTAGGTAGCAGAGGGTTGGCTTATGTGACCTGATACATGCTTTTCTGTCTCTAACTTATCTAATATATGCTGGTACATGATCTTCTTTCTTCATTGTTTTTACTACTGCCTTTTTGTACGACTCCATGTCAGAAAGGTAGCCCAAGGACAACAAGCTGCTGTCTCTGTATTCTGTATTCTGTATACATAAGAACTCTGTATTCTGAGTTCTTATATATTAATATTTGACACCCAGCCAGTGGATTTACAGACCAATCCTACCAGTGGGGGCCAAAAGATTCAAAGACGGAGGATCTGCCTTATGCAAAGCACTGCCGGGCACAAATCAATAGGGTGAAAGGGAGATGAGCCTTATTTTCTTTCTCCCCCCCCCCCTTTTCTTTCCCTTTTCATCTTTTTTCTTTGATAATTTTTTTAAATTTGATGATTGGAAGCAATGATAAGGAAATTATGTATGTCAGTTCCAGGGCTGGCATACATTTCCCCTTGTATCAGCACTGTGTCTGGGGGCCATCTGCCCACGACATGCCTCCTGATCCATCCCCTTTGCCTCTACCAACACTGTAGCTCTGACATCAGAAGGGCAAGGGCCTCAAAAGTTTTCATGGGGGCTGGGAGGGAGTATTCAAGGTTGGATCACACGGTCTGAGGATGGAACACTCTCTCTCTCTCTCTCTCTCTCTCTCTCTCTCTGTCCTTCCTATGCTAGAAAACCATGTTAATTTGGGTCATATTGCTTCATGCTTTCCCTCTCCTGGATCTCTTTCTACTTCTATACCTGTGGAGGAAGGGGGGCTGGCTGACCACAGAGCATCCACAAACACCATGTGGAGTAAAAAACCAAAGAAGGTTTGGTTATTCTGGTAGCGTATTACAACAAAATTAGGGAAATGAGAGAAGCACACGAAATAGAGAGACACTTTGGTACACAGACAGTAGAGCTACAAAATAACAAAACCTACTGATTCCTCATATCTCCCAGGCACCCAACTAGTTACCTGGGGGTCAGTTCTCTTCAGGGTTGAGTCTAGCACAGCCTTGCCGCCCGGGGAGACTACACACCTACCCGAAGGACCGAGATGGGTAGCCCTCCACAAGGCTTGCCTTTACCAAAGCCCTCATTCAGCTAATTTCACCAGGAGCTACCTGGGGTTGGATCCTGAGGCCGCCCAAAGGCTTGGACCTCTGCTTGGCTTGCTGCCATTGCTCCACAGCCAGCAACCATGCGACAAACCAAAGACAAAGACAAAACCCACACTTTAGAATATAGCTCTTCCCCCCTCCCCTCCTCCTTTCTGCAGCTCCGCCGCTTCCAGCCAATCAGGATGCACTTCACCTGGCCAGGCAGTGGAGGGGGACCCATGACTCATGGCATTTGCATTTGAAAGCTGGGTCTCCGGCTTTTCAGGACTTCCAGGCGCCATCCAGAGGAACTATGCACACTTTGCCCCCCCCCAGCCTTTAGCCGGTTCACACATGAGGGTGTGTGTGTGTGTGTGTGTGTGTGTGTGTGTGTGTGTGTGCGCGCGCGCATGTAGGAACCCCCAAAGGCTCTTTTCTTCACAATACCATTATACATAGTGTGCAGTAGAGAGTACAGATTTTCTCATTATTTCTTGTGTGCATTGTTTAATAAAAGATTGTGTATAATCTAACTTTAGTTTTATATTGCCAAAGCAATAGAGCATTCTGTAAATCAGCTCATCATGAGAAAACCTATTGGGCCTGGTAATTGCAGTCTCCTAATTAATATCCTTTCCACATCCTTCTCTAATATTGATTTAGGCAAACTGAGAACCAAAAGGTCAAGGAAAGGTAGCGTTCTTCTTATCCAGGGATGTGGTTTTGCTAGGTCATGTCAAAGCACACTGCTGTAGACGTTCAAGAAACCTGTCGCCATTTGCTAAGTGCTGTGCCAATTCTGATAAGCTCAGTTTATATGTGGTGACAGTTGAACAAAGATAGCTTTTTGACATTTTCTGTTATATAATGGGTGGGGTGGGGGATTAGAAATGTTTTATGCAGAGAAGGACATTCCCAGTTTCTATGGTTCTTTGATCCCTCCAACATATGAAGTCAATAGCCCAATCCATGCATTCCCTCCATGTATAGGGATAAATAAAGGGTGAAACTGGTATGTGCCTACTGGCTCCATCCCAACATCCTTTAAAGATGTCTGTGGTCAAAGTGCAGATGTTGGGGGCTTGATATAAGAGGTTGAGCCAGGATATCCACCCTCCACATTAGGACTTTGCATGGAGGGAATGTGTGAATAGGGCTTTAGTTGTGGATATAACTCTGAAAAGCTGGCATGAAAATGCTTATTGATATATGTGCCAAGAAATTAGAGCAACATAGTTACTGTAGCATATTTTGGGACACAAATGGGACAGGCCCATTCTAGTAAGATGTTCTGTTCCACTAGCACACTAGCATGCCTTTTGTGTTTCGATGTGTAGGGTGTCAACAGTGTACCTGTCTCTGCGCTGGTCTGCTTTCATTAAGTTTCCAGTTTCCTGTAAAATTGTGGCTTTAAGTCTGGGTATTGATTGAAGTGCCTAGTTTCACTTCATTCTATTGTGTGCCTCTAGTCAGCACTCATACTTGGAGATGTAAAATTTCCAGAAATTTTGAAGCCATGGGGGAAAACTTTGGGAGGGGGAATTGATATTTTGGGGGAAATAAACAATACATTTTTTTAGCGCTCTTTACAGATCTAAAGTCTATTTGTTGCTTTAGGACAGCCTTCTCCAACCTGGTGCCCTCCAGATCTTTTGGACTACAACTCACATCACCCCCACCACCCAGTGTGGCCAATGGTCAGGAATGCTGGGCATTGTAGTCCAAAACATCTGGAGGGCACCAGGTTGGGGAGGGCTGCTTTAGGAACATATAGCAGCCTTTGTGTTCTTAAAGTTATATTATGTTTAACTTGGTTTGCTGATAAAATTATCATTATACTAAAAAACATTTACATGTAAACTCAGTAAATTTGTAATTATTGTCTGAATAAACTATACTTTTAAATTTTATATACCAAACATGATAATTTTATGAGCAAGTACATGACATATTTTAGGTTCCTATTTAATGTCTGACCAGAGGGAACATCAACAAGTAGTCCCTGAAACGTCTGAATCATCTTAGAAGCCAGAAGAAGCCGGAAGAACTGGAGGCAGAGGAAGACTGGTACACAGCATCTGTTCCTATTTGTAAGAAAGTTTAGGGGAAATTCTCAACCTGTTCCTGTTCGTGGGGTGAAGCTTAAGGAAATCTGATCAATAGCTTAGGAAAAGCTTTTCTTTAGCTGGGAAAAGACTCATCTTAGTAAGCAACCATGGTAAGCAATGGTAAGCAACCATATTTAATTTAAAAACTTTTAAACAATCTGAAATTACTATTTGAAGAGGACATTTTATTCACCTTTGTAAATAATTTCCATTAATGAACATCTTATTTTTTGTTAATTTGGAAAGCTGGTCTCTAGTGGTGGTGTCAATCCCATGCTTAAGCCATAAGAACCAAGATAGTGAGTTTCTTTTAGCAGCAGTTAAAAGTGTTATAGCTGAGACAGCATTTCCTAGTGGTGGTGAGGTCTATTGAGAACTTTATTTAAAAACTGTGGCAGTGAGTTCTACAGATGCAACCCTCAAAGTTTTTTTTAAAAAGAAGCATAGGTGGGATAACCCACGTGTTATTCTGTTGCATCTGATGACAGTGGAGGGATAACCTACAGTGTTGTTTTTTTCATGTGTGAGTTTTAGATTAATTAACTGCTACAGCATTAACCAGAACAAGCCCAGAAACACTGGACTCCGTAGAACAAAACCCAAACTGTTAAGAATGGACATTTTCTTCCATATTATGATATGGTGATTCTGCTCACATGTTGGGAAACTGAGCATGACTTGGAGCTAAATGTCTATCGGTAAAAGATACATTAGATCAATAATTTTAATAAGGAGAAAGAAAGAAACAACTATGCTAGGAATCTTACAGAGAGGATTAGAAAACATTTTCCCCCATGGCTTCATTATTTCCAGACATTTTACATCTCTAGTATTTCTAGAAAAGTGTTCTTATTACATAGTGTTTGGGGGGGGGGGGAATGGGGGGGGGAGTAAAGTCTGGATAACCTTAAATTCTAAAAAAAAATATTTTGTAATCCAAAACTGTTCAATTTTTCAGAAAGAAACAAAAACCATCCTTGGAAAGAAATGTTTCTGGTCTTTTTCTGGGCCTTCACCTGCTGCAATAAAGTTCTGTTTATAAGTGAGAGCATTTATAGATCTGGGTTTTAGCTTTGCATCAGAATTTTAATATCATTCCAGGATAGAGGTTTTAATTCCAGTTCTTCAGGATAATTTAGTAAAGAGCCTCAGTCCCTACTAGGTGAACATAAGCACTCCAGTCATCACCACCAGCCACTATACATATTTAGAATAATAATAATAATAATAATAATAATAATAATAATAATAATAATAATAATATATTTCTATACCGCCCAATAGCAGAAGCTTTTAGAGGCAAATAATTTGGATTCAGATGTAAGTATTTTGCATGAAAATAATGGACATATTTTGAAAGATAATTATTATTCCACAGATGATTGTGCAGACATTTGCGTATTTTATAAACAGGATCTTAGAAGAGGATTTTTTGTTGTTGTGTTGTTTTACTTGTGGGTAACAAAGCATTTTCTATTGCCTGCCAAATAAATATTTAGGTGTAGATAATTTTGAATGTGTTTTTGTGCATTTTTTTTTAAAGATCCGAAGTGGCCTGACTTGCGCACAGAGCCTTTTGACAAAGCTCAATTTATATAGCCTTTTAAAGGGGACACACACACACACACACACACAAAACAACCCTTGTTGACGTAAATAATTAGACCACATTGTGACTTATCTCTATGCTCGCTTTTATGTATTTATTATATTTTTAATGGAAACTGTTTTTTATATTTCTGGAATATAAAGTCTGTCTTTGGAAGGCCACAAATGGAATGAACTTTGCTGTGGTGGTGCAGTGTTTCCTAGCAACACCATGCCTGTTATAGTGTTTCTTCCTTCATTCTTCAAGCTAAAAGCAAAGACATGTCCATTAATTCCCAGCTGCAATGAAAACTTCTCAGAGATTTTTCTGGCTTCCTATTGTTCATGTTTTCATCTTGCTCAGATGTTCTGGGAGGAGGGGGGGGGATCTGCTACTGTGCTCTGTTTATCTCTCTCCAGTTTCCCCTGAACAAGAAAGCCCTGAGTGTATATTCACAATTAATGCTCATTTTACATTTAAAACAAATCAGGTGTCCTACAGCATGATGCCTCCCTTGATACAGTATCATTAGTTGCTCAAATAGCATGCGTGACATACCAAAGAGGCAAAATAAAATGTCTTCAAGATGTATTTTAGACAGAGAGGAGAGTGCCTGCTTCCTTTTTTGTGTGTGTAATGTAAATAATTCTTTCCTAGTCTGAAAGCAGTGTGAATCTTACATTCTAAGGATATTTTATGAGCAACAGAAGGACACTTATAGGGTTTATTAGTATGTGGTGATTCTTGGCCATCACAACATGAGAGATAGTCTTCTCTATGCTAATGAAAAACAAGTCCACATTACTGAACATCACACAGTTGGCAGTAACTACAGAGAGCCCAAGCACTAGCTGTAAAGGGAAAGTGAACAGTTTGCCTTTCAAAGAGCAATGGTCCACATTAGATATAGCATTTGGGGAATATTAGGTAAACTGAGGTATCTAATTCCCTCCTGCCTAAAACCATACCAATACATTCTGCTCAGGGAGAAAGGACTATATGAAGGCACAGATTTAAGGATCATGTACTGATTCTCTGATGTAGTCTGTGTCTGTTTTGAAAAAGAAAAGAACATAGTAGTTTATTTATTTATTTATTTATTTAAAACTGTGAAGGATCAACCCTGGATCCTTTGCGTGAGTTCGGCGCTTAACGGGTTAACCGGCACTGAGTTACAGCCCGTACAAGCGCTGGAGACCGCCTGGGAGGCTTGCGCACACAAGAGGAAACCAAAGTCCTTTGAATGACCAAATAAGGCTTTTATTTATTTACACAAAACACGGAGCGGAACTAACAGCTTTCCAGGAATACTACAATGTCAACACAACCTTAGTTGACCCCTGCGTTTATCAATGAAACAGGTTCTTAGGCTAGCGCATTGAAACTGGTCAGTTACCTCAGATCAGAGACGTTACGCTAGTCAATTTCAGCCTGGCTCCGGGTCGGCCGATCCGGGGATGGGAGTGGCTTACTCCGGCTGCCGCTTGGAGGACGAATCTGGCCCCGAAGTACCCTGGGTTCCCAACAACCTTTTACCGGAAGGGAGAGGGGTTTTCTACCCCTGAGTTCCCGCTCTCCCCACCCTCCAGGTCAGGTGGGGGCTTATGCCTGCCCCTTCGTATTAGGTGGGCTTATTCCTGCCCGGGAAGAAGGTGACGTACTGGTACTTTGCAGCTCTTTGAGACTGCCCTGATAGTTTGATGGTTCTTGATGGTCCTTCCTTGGGGTTTGTGGATTTCCACCGAGGATCTCCATTGTTGGGGATGACGGTCTGTCTGGCTGCTTCTCCTGTGACTGCATCCCCCCTTCCTCACCCCCCTCCCTTGGGCGGAGACTGTGTGTGTGTGTGTGTGTGTGTGTAGACCCGTGTCAGGCTTTCTCCACAAAAACATTTATGTAGTACCCTTAACTCTGATTGGGTTTCAAGATGGTGTCCAATTTAAAATTATTTCACAATAAAACAACAATTAAAACATTAACAGTGACACATTATACATGTCTACTCAGAAGGAAGTCCCATTGAGTCTGATGGGGCTTGCTCCCAGGTAAGTGGGTACAGAATTAACTCAATAGGTGTTACTTCTGAGTAGATATGCATAGGATTGCACTGTAAATTCCTTAAACAAAGCCAAAACCAACAGCTTTTATCAACATAGTCTTATCAGTAGAGCAGTTTTAGATATGTGTGGGTGTATGTATACAGACTAGAATTTTCCTAATAAGTTTTTAGGGCTCTTTCAACCCATTTGTGTTAACTTGGCTCATATATAATATCATAGTAAACATACTTGCCCTTTCAGTTTATCTTGCTATTATTATTTTTTTAGTTTAAAAACATTACGAGACACAAACATTACAAGGCTTAGGAAGATACAAAAAATAACAGAAAAAGAAATACTACATGAAGAAACTTATTTGAAAACAAACTTCACTATAACATATATATCAGTCCAATAATAGATTAGGCTAATATTAGAGACATTTCAATAAATCAGCAATATTTTATATTTGTCAGGTAGAGATCAAATCAGTGATAAGTGATCTACATAATCTATAGAAGGATACAGGATAGCATAAAGCAATTTTAGCTTAGCTTGTCTCTTTGGTTCCTTCATTCAGTTAGTAAGCTTTTCCATTATTAAGTTATCCCAGAGGCATTTAAACCCAGGGCAATACTGGAATTTGATGGGCCTTTCCAGTTGGTTGCTATTGTAACTCTTGCTGCTGCTAAAGAAAGCAAAATAAAAAGTTTTGTGCAAACATCCTGCTGATAATGATAGAAAGGTGCTCAAGATTTACATCTTGCTAATTTAAGGTGATGTCTAAATGTGGAAGGGACAGTACAATATACCGTAACTGTATATCTCACAGCATCAAAAGATGGGCCAATCACTCTCAGCCTACTCTACCTTGCAGGATTGTTGTGAGGATAAAATGGAGAGAAGGAGGAGGACCATGTAAACCACCTTGAGTTCCTTGCAAGAGGAAAAGAAGGTGGGATATAAATGTAAATAAATAAATACATAAATGAGAGTGGGGGTGAGAAAATAATATATCATAAAATTATTGGCAAAATATATTTGTGGGTGAAGTTGCTAAAACACTTCTGTGTGCCTGCTCCTCTGTTTAATTTTACTATTTATTCTTGGACTGAAGTTGTTTTTCCCCCCTGCATGTCTTGTTTGTTTGTTTTAATGAGCAAGTAGAACAAGTTATATTGTCTCTGCTGAGCCAGTTATACCTTCAGGATGTCAACTACCAAGACTAACCTGTTATTCATGAATATTCTCGCTTTATTCTGGTCAGAATGGCATGTACAAATTCTCAGTTCAGGATTCTCTTGACACTGACTGGGTTCAGACAGTAAGATAACCCATACTAAAAGGTTAATTATGGATTGAGTGTGGGTTGTCATTGAACCATGGCTGGTTGTTGAAACATGGGTTATTGTGTTGTATTGAAGTTCAGCTGAAATAACAAACCATGGTGAATAACCCACAGTTCGCAACCCAATAAGAAACCATGGGTGCTCTTCATGGGTTGTTCATGGTTAACAATACATGGCTGCTTGCTGGTGCAGCTGGGTTCACATTTCAACAACAACCCAAAGTTCAACGACAACCCATACTCAACCTATACTCAACCCTTGAGTGTGGGTTATTGTGTGGTCTGAATCCAGTCAATGACTGAGTTTGCATGACACGACAACCCATCATGGGTGACACGGTGAGCTGTGTTGTGTGAACCTGGACTGTTTCCCAACCGGTGGCTTGTTGGAGGGCAACAGGCCACCCTGACAACTCATGGCTTGTTCTAAGGGTTATTGAACTCACGATGGGTTGTCATGTCGTCTGAACCTGGATGACCAACCCAATTGTTGCGGGAAGCGGCGAACAAGCCGCTTGGCAAGAGTGGCAAAAAACCCTTGCCACTCTTGCCTAACTTGCCTAGGCCACCGCCAGTGACAGCTGACCCAGCAATGCCAAGCAACATGGTCAAGCGACCGTCACTGGCTCAATGTCCCCCACCATGCTCGTAAGCCGTTTTTCACTTGCCAGTTTCCCCCCCTTTTTTTCGGAGATTGCTTTTTGCATTCTCCAAGTTGATAGCCAGTGACAGCCTCTCCATAGAATCTAATATATTTTATGCTGTTTTTAACATAAAAAACACAAAGTGCTGCTTACACAAATCGTGGCCATTTTAACGAAGTTTACCCTGTTTTTTACGTAAAAAACATAGCGCTGGAAACAGGAAGTTCCTTTCCCCAGCTCGGCTCGCGAGGACATGAGCCGAGCCGGGGAAAGGTAAGTCGCGTGGAGCTCGGGGGGGGGGAATTCGCCCCGCTTCCACCACCACCCCAATCGAGCTCCGCGCACATCCCTATGACTGCTACTTTTCATGAGCAAAGAACAGCTGTGGTTTTGCTTTCCTTTTGACAGCTGTCGAGAGCACAAAGTGAAAAATAAACCTACAGTATTTGCAGCCTCTCTAGGTCATAGCTGGTGCCTGCTGGACTTTGATAGCAGACACCTCTCAGGACATTGCTCAGGTGAAGCTTCCCATTTCGGACCCCCGCAAGTATGCACCTCTGCACTTGTACGAGTCCAACTAATTAAAAAAAAAAATAATTCTTGCGCTTTGAAAAAGAAAAGGGTGGTGAACCGTTGACAGCCCCGCCAATGTGCCACTTGGGCACTTTGGTGGAGCTGTTACTGGCTGTCAACTTGGAGATCATGAAAAGCAGTTTCCAGGGGGGGAAAGGGGGGGGAAGCTGTGGAGAGCGAAAAGGAGCTCATGATTGCAGTGAAGAGAAGAGACAAGGTGGCTTTAGCCTCCAAGTCCCTTGAGAGGCTGATTAACTGAGGAGGAAGAGGGGGGAGGTCAGCCCACGGTGAGCCCAATCATCTGTTGGGCACACCATGGGTTGTTCTCCAACCAACCAACCCAGTGTTGGTTATTCTCAGGGTGGGATTACCATGACTTACAAACTTGCCCAATGAAAGCATAGCCACTCATTTTATAGATCATCTAGAGGGACGTACTGAGATTGCTACAATTCTTCCATACAATTCTGCACGCCAAAATGAGATGAGGTCATGATTAAGTAGGGAAACCATTTAAAAAATGTTCAATAAAATGGATGTTGAAGCAAAAAACATTTTAAAATAATTGCAAAGCTTAGTGCCCTTGTTTGAAAGTAAATATCTTTCTATTGTGCCAGATTAATTCAATTTCTTATGATAAAGTGTCAAAGGATTGGTAATTTTTACTATGTTAAATTGTAATTTCAGTGGGATTATGTTGTTTTCCTCAGCATTGATTTGTCCTCGATTACCTGAATCCTATACATATTAGTAGCTGTCACAGGGCCCAGAAAGGGTTGTGATGATTTTGTTGCAGTAGTACCTTGTGCAAGGCTTCATGACATACCATTCTAAGAGATTACAGTACACGACATATGTAAGTATAATTTAGCTGGCTTGATGGTGACTAAAAAACTGATACTGTCCACATTTATTCCCCATCCACTCCCTGCCACATTTCCATCATGTAATAGCTTTGCTTTGGTAGTGGTATATCACATCTGATTGTGGGTGGTTCTGGTGCGCTTAAGCATGAATTTCAAGCCAGCTCATGCTGTCAGTGCAACATCTCAAGACATGACATTGCACTGCTACATCAGTCACTGGACCATATCTATTAGAGTTGCTGCACAGCAAATTATATAATCAGCATACAGGTTTCTTTGGAAACTTTGTCTCCAATTTGTGAAAGGGATTTCAGCAATTAGGTCCCTTAGGGTGCAGTCCTCTGCATATTTAGACAGAAAAAGTCCTGTAATTCTCAGCATTCCCCAGGATTCCCCAGCTGGCATGGCTGGCTAGGGAATGCTGGGAGTTGTAGGACTTTTTCCTGTCTAAATATGCATTGGATTGCACCCTTAACCTCCTTGCATTTAAGTACAGGGGAGGCTGCCATTTTTATCCCCCTTACTATAACATGAACATGAGTGCTCTGGAGTAGTTTGACCATAGCATTTGGCTGTTGCAGAAAGCAGTATGTTTTTGAACATATTGTTTGAAGTGTGTGTGTGTGTGTGTGTGTGTGTGAGAGAGAGAGAGAGAGAGAGAGAGTTTTAAATCTAGTTTAATCCAAGACTGAAAATAGTTGAAAGTAAGGAAAGATAACCCTTAATCATTATGGCCCTTAAATTGTCTCTGTTCTGTTTTAAGGAAGTATTTGTATTTAAGAAGATGCAATGTAAAGTAGAAGAACAAGAACAGTCATCCTGTTACCATATTTTGTATAAAGTGCAAATCTATCCGCAGATGTGGTTGTATTACAGAACCTTATCTACCTACAATGAGTTATAGTACACTGGGTTAGTGATAATGGGCTTGGATTAAATTACCTTTGACTGAGATTACCCTTGCTGTGAGACCCCCAGTCCAAGGGGAGCTTTAGCCTGTGACACCGGGGAAGCGGTAGAGTTAAGCCCAGCCCTGGGAAGGTAGATGCCTGAGAACTCAGTTCAACCAGGCCTGGCACTGGCTTACAAATTGGGGTGGAGTAAAACACAGGATGCTGATGAAGCCTATCTTCCACAGTTGGGATTCCTGACCTTGATGGAGACCCCTGCTTCTTAACCAGGGATGTCTTACATAGGAGCAGGGCACAGGAAGAGGTCTCTGCAGGAGAGGGGATTTCAGGGGTGTGGTCTAAGATTCTTCATCAACTAAAGAGAGCAGAGCAGAGCCGTCCTGTGCCTGTGCAGCGCAGCAATCACCTGAGAGCCAGGTTTCCCTTCCCTGCCAGGATTGAATGTCTGATACTGATCTTTAGTGGCCGCTCCTCTGTATTTAAAGCAGAGCAACCAGCAGTAGACTTTGCTGGAAGCAACACATTGGTAACCTGGAAAGTTTCCTGGTTTCAGTGGAATTGAAAACTTACTGGGATGTATTCTGTGTGCAGAACCCAGGGCTGATTGGATCTTTTGTTGTGATGCTTGTGGACTGATTCTTGTCAAGGAACCATGTGGTAATCTGTGAACTGTGGATCTTTATTGGGATTGTAAAGGTTTACAGCTAATTACTGGGATTACTGCAATAAAAGGTTTTACTGTGAGTTGTGCCTCAGCTCCGGGGAAGTCAGCTTCTGACGCTTGTTCCCTATTTATTTATACAACCTTGTAGCAGCTCCAACCCCAGCCTCAGGTTCCTCTAAAAAATTATAATGCTGATATAGAAATAGCAAGATGTCATGTTTCATAGCTGGATATTTGAAGTTAAAAATAGAAATAAGGTGTAACAACTAGTAGAAGCCTTAATTTGGCTTTGCTTTAGAAATGTACCCTAAAGATACTTTTTTGACAGTGAAGGCTACATAGAGTTTTCATAGATTATTTCTCTTTTGCCTTCTACTTACCGTAGTCATCCTCTCAGCAAAACATGTTCCTTACACAAGCAAGTATGTCTGACGCAGGCTTCAGCTTTCTTTTTGAGTGCACAGTAACATTGTCTAACATGCCTAGAGTGTAGAATCTTAGTGTAAATCAGTATTACTTGTACTTATCTTCTTCATTTCTTCAACCAGATGGCTGCCCTGATTTGTGCAATGGCAATGGGAGATGCACACTCGGTCAGAACAGCTGGCAGTGTGTCTGCCAGACCGGCTGGAGAGGGCCTGGATGCAATGTTGCTATGGAAACCTCCTGTGCTGATAACAAGGATAATGAGGGAGGTGAGCAAAAGTCTTCCAATTCCCAGCCCCTAAAGAACAGAGGGTTATGTGCCATTTCGTCATGAGTCATTTTACTAGAGAAAGACCCCCTCTCCTACTATTGTCAAGTGTTGTTGTTACATTTCCTTTGAAACAAATGAGATGGAGAAAGTAAAGCTCTTATGGGAAAATTGATGTGACCTGAAAGACTTCTTTTAAAATGTAGGGCTCAATTCATCTCTGGCAAAACTCAAGATTTTGCTACAAGAGTTTACAGTTGGGATTTGTGTAGTTTAGAGTTTTAGGACTCAGTACTACCTTTAGATATGGACCCTTGTGAACTAAAATTCCAGAAATATCTGCATACACTTCAACTTATTCAAGCCAAGGCACAGATGATTAAGCAGGATACTTTGGAAGGTATTGTTTAATTTCTGTTATGGGCAAAGATGATAGAATCCTAGACAAAGATAACACAAGATTATATGCTACAGTTCACAGATGCAGATGATGTTTAAATCGGACAGGACACTAATGTGATTGTTTACTTTGATTATGATGCAAGAGCTTAGTCATGTAATTTTTTTCCCTTGAACTGTTCACTGGTAGGGGATAGGAATTCTTGTCTCCATATTGCTACATCGACTAGGTTTGCACATAACCCGAGCCCATGGTATGGGTTGTTGAATTCTGGGTTGTCATGTTGGGCGAACCCAGCTGCACTATCAGACCATGGTTTGTTAACCGTGAACAACCCAGAAAGAGAACCCATGGTTTGCTGTTGGGTTGTGAACTTTGGGTTATCTAAACCATGGGCTGTCATTACATGTGAACCAGAACCGTGGGTTGTTCATGGGTTGTTTCACCAGGCTACAGAGGCATCAGGCAACGGTATTTTAAAAAAACCAGCTGCTCTATATGCAAGTATTGCAGCACTGCAAAGGCATTTGGGATACAGGGAGGAAGTGGGCAAAGGAGGAAATAAACTACTCAGGGATTGAGAAAACAAACCACGGTTTGTTCAATCATCTGTCAGGCAAACTCTGGGTAGGACAACAAATCATGGGTTAACCATGGGTTAAATAAACCATGGGTCAGCATTATGTGAAAACCAGGTCATAGTGTCCTTAATACTTATGAAAGTTCGGAGAGAATAAGCTAGTGATGCACTCATAACATGCATATTGTCTTAGTAGCAACTGCATACTCAGCCCTCACATACTGTATCCATCTGTTTTAACCCATTTAATACACACACATATCTAGTTATCCTGTACAAATACATTCACATCTGCCAATTCTTCCATTCAATCCATCCTTAAGTTTTCCCCTTTGCTTCCCACACTCATCCTTCTCCTTCACTCAGGACCATTTTGGCAAGGGTTTAGCCCCAGGGTCATGCAATGTATACCGGTATATATTTTTTAGTTAGTCATAGAGTTAGTTAGACAAATATGTTAGTCATAGAGCATTAAATGATGCATAGTTTAGTTTATAAGCCATTCTTATGTGGCACCATGATGCAGAGAGAAAGGAAATTTAAAAATCCAAAATAGCTGCTAAAGTCACATATCAATCACATATAAAACTGAAATATGTGTCTCATTTTGTAATCAGAACATCAATGAAAGATTTACAACAATATAAATGGCACGTGATATTACCTTTAAAACTTTACAACTTCCAGTTGCTTTTATATCTTTTTCTGTGTCAGTATATTTATCTTGAAGCTACAGTAAGAAAATAGGATTCCATTACCATTTTACAGAAGTCAAACAGCTGTTTATTTCCCTGAAGATTTGATACTGTCATGTCGCATCCTTCTGGCACACACTCTGGTACAGAACACTAAAACCAGTGAGACTTTTTATGGTAGCAAATCTCATGGCAAAAACTTAATCTCATGGTTACAACTTCTTGTAAATCATATCAGTAAAGCAAAAGGTATAGTGACATTGCTTAATTCAAGAACCAGCTTAAGGCTAATAACCAATGTCAGGGATTGGTCCAATGATAGTTTCCAAGTCAGGATATCTATGGTTCAAAATACAAGGCAAGGTCAAGGGTTATGATAAATCCAGCAAGAAAACATTCCAGGCAATTCAAGATCTGGTCCAAGAGCAAGTTACAAAACATACACAGGCTACAGAAGCATCAGGCAACAGTATTTAAAAAAACCAGCTGCTGGACTTCCGGGTGAGCATGGAACTTTGAAAGCCGCACAGAAATTCTGTGGGCGGCTGGTTCAGCGTTTCCTGGCCAGAGAATGTCTCAGGCTGGGGGATCTACTTCTCATTAGAGAAGCGAAGATCTGAGGTTACCCCCAAATTATCTCATAGGGTCATAAATCGCTTTTTGTGGGTCTTTTGACGCATAAAGGAGGTTCGTGACCTGAGGTGGGGGAAAACGGCGCTGCTTCCAGAGACCGGTTTTACCGATCATCAGAAGTTTGCATGTTCGCTTCCAAAATAAAGGAGTACATCTGGAGTGGCTAATTGGAATCTTTCGGCAGCAGAGTGGGATTTATAATTGACTGTAAGTAGACTATGTTTATCTGGGAGGCGAAAAAGATAAGAGAGCAAACCTGAAAGGAGGTCTATAAATCTTATATGTTTGGAAGCATCTGGGAAATATCTATACGCAAGGCAAGATGTTTGCAGTTGCAGCATTCTTAAACCTGTGGAACGAAATGGAGAGAGAAATTCTAAATAGATTGGAAATAAGAATCCAGGCTTGGAATGTAAATCTGAAGTGGATCAATCAGAAGAACAACGTAAGACGGATTTCTTTACAGGACCGGCAGAGGAGAAGACAGAAGAAGTAAATAAGGACTTGGGAAACCTACCAGAAATTCACAGAGACTTTGAAGTTTTAATTGGGTTCAAGTGGCATGAGAAGACAGTTCAGGAAGAAGTTGTGACGCACTTTTTAAAATCTAAGATGGCGGAGCCGGAGATCGGTATGCAGGAGACCACAAAACAACAGAACAAGCTGATTTCATTCTTGGTTCAAAACCTGGAACTTAATGAATATCCCTTCGACAGAGGAAAGCAATGAAAGGGACTATCTTCATGGTCTTTTATTGGCAAAAGATAAAGGGTTGATGTATACTGAACTACATGTCTAGTTGGAATATAAATAATCTTTTGATTTTAAATATTAATGGCAAAGGTAAAGGGATTGCTTATATGACTTATTTGAATTTTAAATATTAATGGTGATGTAAGAGAAATTATTATAATTAAGGTATAATTATATTTGGTCTGTTTGGAAACATTTATTTAAAAAATAATAATAATAATTTGTTGTTGCTGTTGGGGGTGTTGTTTTGTGGAGGCTTTGAAGTATTAAAGGGGAAGGTCTTTTGTTTTTTTTGTTTTGTAAGTAGCATGATGGCTTATGTGCTTCAGCTGTTTTGTCAGATGTCACTTATTTCTTAATTTTTTAGACTTATCTTTCTTTTCTTGCCTTTTAAAAAAATATATCTTGGAGATTAAAAGTGAAGGAATTTCTGCTTAGATAGAAAGGAATAATGAGTAATTGTAATAATACAAATGTCTTGATTTGATGGTTAGGTACTAGAGAGTGCGGGAGCGGTGGAAATACAAAATGATTTTGGTATGTGGTCATTTGCTAATTAGTTTATAGTTACTTTTTACTTTTGGGATTCTTAATATACTGTATTTTGGAATTGAAAACACTATTTAATGAAACTATAGGTTTTCTTTTTTGGAGTATCCATAAATGTTGAATTTAATAGATTAAATAGTTGATGTTTATTGGGGGAGAGTGGAGACCTCTGGTGTTTGTTCCTTTTAGGGTTCTTTTTTGCCATAACTGGAAGTGATTTTTTGTTAACAGAAAAGATTTTAAGATTAACTGTGGTTGATTAAGCTGTGGAGAAGATTGGAAGTCCATTATTGTGTTTGTGTTTGTTTGTGTGTTTTATTATGAATAAAATAAAAGTTGATTGAAAAAAAAAAAACAAAAAAGAAACCAGCTGCTCTATATGCAAGTATTGCAGCACTGCAAAGGCATTTGGGATACAGGGAGGAAGTGGGCAAAGGAGGAAATAAACAATTCAGGGATTGAGAAAACAAACCATGGTTTGTTCAATCATCTGTCAGGCAAACTCTGTGTAGAACAGATACACAGGCAGAGAGCAGTGCAACAATAGATTCTACATTAGATTTTCCATGATATACAGCTGTCAAGGCAGACCAAAGACTAAGGGCCATGATAAGTCCAGGCAACGGAGCAGTATAGGCTTTTCAGACAACATTCCTAACACCGGCTCACCAGCCTTTCTTCCGACCTGGTAACAGTTTCAGGGCAGACAAGAGTCTCAGGCTTATAATTTATGATGATAAGTCCAGGCAAGAGAGAGAACACTGGGCAATAGAGAGATTACCATGCACAGCCTCTACGATCCATGCTTAAGTCCAGGATTCTGGATAGTTCCAGACAAGTTCTTAACGATACAAGGTTCAAACAGACAAGGGTCCAGATCTGATGGAGAGTCCAGGTGAGAAAATGCTTTGGGCAGCTCATTTGAAGGAAAGTCCAGGCAGAAGGGGTTTCAGACAATAAAGATGGATGTTCCCAGCAAAAGCTCCATAGCCTTGGCACCGGCTTAAATGCATGGGAAGGGCTGTTAGAGCCCTCCTTCTGACTAACTGACAGTGAAATTTGCCTGTCAGCAGGCACTACATCACAGAGGGCATCTCAACCTGTGTGACATATCTCAAAGCTCCAGAGTCCTCTCCCTGCTTGGTTCTCACAGAAGATTTCTCAGGTTATAAATCAGAAGTTTGACTCAAAGCCTTATCTTACAGCTGTGGCTGAAAGGGAGTCTTGCTCTCCTTCAGCCTGTAATCAGATGGGAGGCCAGGCAAAGCCAGGCTTTCACTATTCTGACTTTCTACAACCTGAGCAGTTCCAAATCAGACCCACTCCCTCAGCCTACCATCAGATGAGAAACCAGGCCGAGCTAAACTCTCAGGCCCCAGGCTTCCCACAGGATGGTTTTAAAAACCATCCTGGTCCACTTCTGAATCAGTTTCTGACTCTATAGGGACCACCACAGCAGTGCTTAGGCTAGGCCTGACAGAATCTAAACCAGCAAAAGGGGGAAACCTGGAGGTATATTATAGGTGTGTAAAACATGGGCGCAAACAAGTGAAAATTGCACTTCAAAGGAAAACTTTTAAACTGCTGTATCTCAGCCATTTCTTATTCAAACTTGTAAAAATTTGGCCATCTTATGGCTCTCACCACAGAGATTTCTGTTCAGTCAGCATGGTCAACCAACAGGGATGATGGGAATTGTAGTCCAAAATATCTGATGGATACTAGTTTGGGGAAGACTGGTCTGTGGCTGTGGCTTACGCTGGCTCAGCTTGTCTGAGTGTGGAAAGCTAAGCAGGGTCAAGTCTGGTTATTACTTGGATGGGAGATCCCCTCCTCTAGTTTCCTGCATTGAGCAGGGGGTTGGGCTCGATAGCCTTGTAGGCTCCTTCCAACTCTGTGATCTATGAATTAGTGGTCTAATTAATATTGTTCACAAGTCAAGTCAATTCTTCAGCTCAGAGAGCAATCCTATGGTCCCTGGGAGGGCGTCTCTGATCTTGGGGAGTGGGGAAAAGAGGGGTATGGGTCTGTGCCAGTGAACAGAGAGAGAGAGGCTGTGGATCCACTTGATCCACTGCCTTCCCAGCCTGCAGCCCCACCTCTGGCAGAAGGCAAAAGTGATGCCAGCCCTGGAGCTGGCATAACTTATTTTCCTCCCATTGCTTGTGATGAGAGGGATTATTTTTCTTATTAAAAATCGCTGTGGAGGGGAAAAAACAAACAAATCCAAAATGGCTCCCTCCTCACTCTACCCTGCCAAGAAGAGCCCAGCAGGGCATAGATCAGAGGCTCTGATATCAGAGCACTTGATCACTAAGCATAGGATTGCTTTCTCAGTTGTTGTTGAAGTTTTTAAAGTCTCAAATAGTGTGGAAGCCTGAAGGCCAATGCTAGCTCATTAAAATCCGGAGAATGGACGTCATGCATATAGCAAACAGCAGGTCTATCAAGCAGCTTGAGAATATCACTAAATGAGAGCTTTAATTTATAGAACCAAATGAAATGATGTATAGACTTTCCGGAACAGGTACATAGGAAGCTGCCTAAGAGTGAGTCACATCGTTGGTCCATCAAAGCTCTCTAGAGTTTGCAGCAGGATTCTTTCCCAGCCCTACCTGGAGATGCCAGGGATTGAACCCGGGACCTTCTGTATACAGAGCATGTGTTCTCACCCTGAGCTACATGAAAGTGATAGCCTCACTTTGGCCATGCTGTTCCATGCACTTTGGCCAAGCTGTTCCATGCACCAAGGAGGTCATATAAAGTACTTTACCATATGATTTCCAATACTTATCACCAAGTGACCATAAACTATGGGAAAGGGAAAGGTTTCCAGTGGTGGTAAAATCACAGAGGGCAGAATCCAAAGGGGCACTTACGCCCCTGTTCCTCCAGTTCTGTTGCGCAAGCAGCCCCCACCACTTGTGCAATGGCGATTTAGTATTTCTAGGGCAATCTAAAATGAGCAGAAACCCTCGTTTGTGGGAGGAGCAGGTTGGTGGAGTTTGCATAAGGGAGTTCTGCTGACCTGCCTCTTTCTAGAAACGAGCATTTCAGCTCATTTCAGGGCTTCCCCTAGGAAGTGCTAAATCTCTCTTGAGTAAGCAGTGAGTCCTGCTTGCTCAACAGAATTGGCAGGAATCGGTGGGGCGGAAAAGAATCAGCTGGGGCATAAATACCCCATTGGATTCTGCCCAGAAACTACAAGAAAAGTACACTGGCATGTAAACAGTACCCATCTCACAGTTATGGAATGTGATTCCCCTGGAGGCTCACTTTCACACAGTGTTTTTGTCATGCTACTTCCATGTTTTTTTCTTGTTTCCCCCACCCATTTTTTAAATATTCATACATTGATTTGTATATATCTATTGCAATTAGTATATATGAAATCCATATACAGTAATAACTTGGACTGCAAGTAACTTGGTCTGAGAGCATTTTGCAAGACAAGCAAAAAAAAATTAAAAAATTGACTTGATAAACGAGCAAGGTCTTGCAAGACAAGTAGTCGTAGGGATGTAACCACTTGCCTCGAGCGGGCGTAGCGGGCCGAAATCGGCCCCGCTCATGCCCGCCAGAGACTCACTTTGATATAAGAGTGTTTTGGATTACAAGCACGGTTCCGGAACTAATTATGCTTGCAATCCAAGGTATTACTGTATATGAAAATACAACTTCCTAGCAATTATACATAAGCTTCAACAAAAGCAGATCAGGTATCCAAATAGGTATCCATTTGAAAGTGGTGTCTATATGCCACCTGTTCAGATATTGAAAGTGTTGTATGGTCCTTAATATATTGCAGCTGTGAGTATGTGAAGGGAGGCAAGGTTTGAACCCAATCGCTTTCTACAGATGCCTTAAGACTGCTAGCTATTTTAGGGTCTATTGTTGGATGTATTGTGAAAGTATGCCTGAAGGACTTACCCAGTGTCACATGGGAAACTTGCAACTGAGCCAAGAGTTAAAAAGAGTGCTTTCTGCTCCACAAAATATCATTTTCCCTCTCTATTGAAGTTGCTCTTTCTAAATTCTGTGGGAGTTCTTCATAAGGGGCTCATAGAAATCTTCCAATTTCCATAACAGAGCTTCACCTCTCCATTTGTCTCTGCCTGCTGCGACACCCCCATCACTGTTGAATTTGAGTTACTGTGACCCAATACTTGTTTGTTCTTGTAGACCCATGCGACTGCTGTGTTAACACATTTTCATGCCTTCTTCTCCCTTAAACATTTTTATATGGTTGCACTACAGGGTGTCCTTGACCAGAATTTCCCCATAATTGTATGGCTGTTGGCAATTATCTTTAGTGGGAAAAGCAGTAATGATGTTGTACTTTTAATATAAAGCATTTTAAGTAGGTAAAGAGTTGTTTACTCGATTTTCTCTCTGCTGGTTTGAAGGAGGGGCCAGGTTTCTCTCTGATGCCTGATGATTTCTCTCTTTGTGTTCCCTTCTTTGTATTCTTGTGTCCAGCAGCTACAGCCTTAAAGGTAGAAAACTGCTCACAAAGGAGCTATAAAATTTAGGATGCTTTTGGCTTCCCATGTAGAGATTATTAGTTAGGACCACACTTTAAGTAGCCCATTTTTTTTCATAACCTCAGTGTCATGTTCAGCATTAGAAGAGGCATAAATCAGAAGAGGGTGAAAAATAAAATAAAATTAAGCACTACCACTAAACTCTAAACTCGTAGAGACTGAACGCTGAGCTTTCAGCAGGTTATTTCTATGTCTGAATCTCTGTAGGAGTCGAATATAATTATTTCTGCCTTGCTTTGGCTGTCCTGCTCATGGAAAGGAAATTCTGTATTCATACTTATGGCAAGATATCAGTCTTAATCTTAGGAATACAGCAGGACCCAGTGGAAACTCTGTTACATACTGGTGTTTTTGTTTTGTTTTTGTCTTGACCAAAAATAAAGTACATTTCTACAAAATTCCAGTATGGCCAGGAGGAGAATTTGTCATGGAAAAACATAGATGTATTTAATAGGATGCTTGTTTCCAATCTCACAAAACTAATGTCCAGTCTTCCCACCCCCCAATAAAAAAGTATGTTTAAAAGGCAATGGTTTTTATAAAATATTTTTACAAAGGAAGCTGTCTAATTAAAAGATAGGATTTTCCTGAGGCCACCTCCCTGTTAAAGCCTTTCATTCCAAAGTACTTTTTTTGGTTTTAAAAAGATGTTTGAAGTCCATTAATTTACTCTTTGCAGCATCCTTTAAAATTTAATCCCCTTTCTAATCAAGCCCTCAGTAGTTTAAATAACTGTTAAGTATCTTTGGTGGGGATTATGAACAGTTATTCAAGATTATATGATGAATCTAATACTCATAGGACTGTGATTAAAATCTATAAATCTCCCAAAATGGCACATATAACCATTTAAAACACCATAGACTTAATTCAGAGAGTTAAAGTATTTGGAAACAAGATTCACAGGATAACAAAAGGTTAAAAGTTATTTTCAAGTACAGACATTTCTGGATTTCCAGTGTTAGAGGTAATGACTGGATTGCTTGCAAACCTTGGAGTTATGTAAGTAGATAAGAGTCTCAAACCATTCCTCATCCCTGTTTTTAGCTTGTTGCAATTATGTCCCTTCTCAGTGTTAAAGCCTTACGCTCAGTAAAGTCTGTCTAAACTTTGGAAAGCCTTGGCAGGTTTTATCTTTCACACAGAATCGTGAAACTTTCACAGGCAGGAGACACATACTCCCTGTTGCCCATTTTTCTTTAATTGCCCTCATTTTATTTACTCAACCTGAAGTTCCACATCAGTATCAAAACATAAGAGAATAAGTAGTCATACCTAATCCTGATATTCCAGATCATAAATAAAATATTTCTCATTTATCTTTCTGTTTCTATACAAGCCAGTGAGCTTCAACCTCCACCTTGGCCTTCGGCACAGGCAAATTTTATCTCTTGGCAAGCCTGATGTTTCAAAATAACTTGTAGACCACAGTGGTCTAATAACACCTTCATGCTCTATCGCTCAGAGGATTTTCTCCAGGGATTTGTATATGGCATATTCCGTCTCACTGCTTAGCCCACTCCTTGCACATGTAGAGCTTTTCTCCATCAGGCATTTATTGTGCACTCATGATTCCTTATTCACAGTTGTTTACAGGCTCATTAGATGACGTTGTGATCCTCCAGTTTCATTTCTGTTCTTTCAGAGCATTTCCCAGGGTTTTTTTAGAATGGGGAAAATGAGCTTTATATTAGAATGGGGGAAATGGTGCTGTTTCTCCTTGTGTATTTGAGCTGTTCCGTTATAGCATAGCTCCACCTAGAGGTTATATAGCAGAAAATCAGGAAAGAAAGAGCTCTTTTTGTAGAGCTTGGATCTCAATGCTGAAATAAAACTGAATGTAGATACATCGATTAACAGTCCCATGTAGAAAAGCCCATGTTACATAGTTAAAAGATTGTCTGTGTGTGTGTGTGTATACTTGATATAATTTTACCTCCTTTTTTCTTTCTAAAAGAGGTCTCAAACTAACTTATAAAATGATCAAAAGAAGAATATGATGAATCAATGAATTAAAACATTTCAGTAGTGATTAAGACCCAAAACCTAAAACTGATCATTGATCACACAGAAGACCACTGGGACAAGAAGAATACCTTCTTTCTAAACATCTGCAATGTCAGGGTTGAGCAGGCTTCTCTTAGGAGGGCGTTTCCAAAATGAGGTCCTACAGTGGTCCTGTTATTCTATAACTTCATAAGACTTCCTGGTTTGATAGAGTCTGGAATGGAGCATTTGTGTGTTTTTTGTTTTGTTTTAAGCATGTTAAAGTGAAATATATGTTTGTTGCATCCCAGTTACTTAGACTACAAGAGCCGTGTTCCCACTCAAAGCTGCCACACTGTTTGCTCATTCTTCCTACCAGCCTGCTCTGGGCTGTTGGAAGTTCTTTTCAGATGAGAGTAGCTCAGGGGTGGCAGAAGGAAATGTACTGGGGGCAGGGAAGACACCAAAGGAGCAAAGTAAATTTCTGGTGTGGCAAGTTTTGTCTCGTATCTTAGATTTATGACAAGTCTAAAATCAGTAAATCGGTTGAAAGATGCCCCTACCACTCCACCCGCTTCCCCTGTCTACTACAGAAATGTGCATGCTGCGTGAATAATTGCTGTAATAGAGCAGTGTAGGCTTTAGGTAGAAACCTCCTATTTGCCTGCAAAGGCTGCTCTCCCTCCCACACACACACACACACACACATGCCAACAAAGGGAGGGAGAAGAGGTGAGAGCCAAAGACAGATGGTGGGGTGGGAGTGCTATGGACTTTTTTCTATAAAAGGGAAGAAGGCTATGGGAGAAGACCTCAATGTCAGTAACTTGAAAGAGAACCTTTTGGTTACCCTCCAGATCCTAAATTCTGATCCTGATCCCAGTTCTGTCACTGACAGGTATAACTATGCCTACAGGGAACTCCTCTTATAGCACTTATGTCGAAGGTAGGAAACTGAGTAAGACTGTCTAGCACAGCATTGTCCATACTAACTGGATTTCAGGCAGATTTTTTCCCAGCCCTACCTTGAGTTGCCAGAGATTGAACCTGGGACCTTCTGCATGCAAAGCATGTGCTCTACCACTGAGCTACAACCCTTTCCCCTTCGAGTAACCACAGTGGTCCAGCAGGAAGGAGGTCCAGCAAGAAAGGAGCAGGTGGGAGGACAAGCTACTTATCTGAGGGACATTCCTCTCCTATGGAATAGCTAGAGGCCTTACTCTTGAAAGGAGCTTCCATTTGCCCCTGGGCTGGATGGTGTTCCTTAACTTAGCACACGGGGTTCTTTCTTTAGAGTAGCAGCTTTAGGAACTTATGGAAATAGACACCTTAGCCCCAAAAAGTACCCAACCTCCAAGGATAAGAACAAGATGGTTCACAGAGGAGAGCAGATGTCCCTATCTCTTGAAAGCAAACAGAGCAGATATTTTACTGTATGCATTTCCTGAGATACATGAACATTATCAATTAACTGAAGGTTAATTTAGAAGTTCTATAGGAGGCAGATTTAAGATTTAGCCCCAAACTGTCCAAGTTTTGCATACTTTTTCTTCTTATCACTTTGTGATTGGATTTGACTATGGGTTAGAGAGCATGTGCAAACTGTTCTTGCTTCTCTTAATCTAAATGCTCGCTTAACTCTCATATAAAACACAGAGAAACACTCTGACTCATGAACACTAATTCTTGTCTTTTTCTCGCTTCTAAATCCTTTCTCAGATAAATAATCTCAGGTTAAAGTTCCTACATTGAAATTATATGTATGTGCATCTTTCACAGAATAATACCAGAGGGAATTTCTGTAAATCTAGAATGCCCATTATGCCACACAATCTACATGTGGTTAGTTCTGTTTCTGACTGACATAGTAGAGTAAGGTAAAGAAAGCTGTCTATGGCTCCAAATAAAGTTTTCTTCAGTTGAAAAGGTAAAATTCACTTACAGAGCAATACAATTTCTGAGCAGTGTGTTTGACCTATTTATTTCTTGAAATGTAAGGGTGTGTCTTTTAGTTTCTTGGAAAAAAATCATCTCTAAACTAAAGGGGGGAAATGGGTGGGGGGAAAGGAGAAAGAAAAAAATGGATCTCACCCTCCTGCAATAATTATTTGGACAAGCTTTGCTTTTATAGAATGGTGAATCCTGTGATTTGATATTTCATCAGGCTCGTGACATTTAAGATAATACAAGTATTTCACGGCACAAAAGCAAATCATGTAATTTAGCTTGCCTCATCAAGCTTTCCCGCAGCAGGGGTCTCTAATTCAGCTCAGACAAAAGATTTATAAGGTTCTCAATACAAATACCCACAATACCTCAGGAGGGGGAAAAAAGGCTCCTTGGAGCAAGTACAATGGGCCTGGTGCTCAAAGTCATCTTTAAAATTGCTACTATAATAAACAATTGGAATCTGTTATTGATAGTTTTAAATATATATAAAATATAGGCAGCATCTGCAGCAAATCTGGCTGTTATCAAGTGTCACCTCATGTGCATGCTTTTCTAACTTAAAGAAAATATCCTGTATACTTTACAACAAAGCTTTTGTACTTTCCGTCTTTACAAGACAGTTACTGCCATTAACTTTATTGATTTCAGCAATGACTCATGCCCTATTCAGGTGTTCAGTTTTAAAATCATATAAAAGGGGCCAGAGATGTGTGCTCGTCCACTCCTGATCTCCACATGTTGATGAGGAAGATCTGCAGTGAACATGTTGGTGTGTTCAAGTAAACACAGTTATAAAGCTCCATGCAATCAGGAACCATGCCTTATCAGGGATCCTGGTCATGCAGAGGTTTGTAATTGCATTCACTTGAACTCAGTTACATTTCTTCTGTAGACCTTCCCCATCAACACAGAGAAGTTGAGAGGGGGCACAGAGCACATGTCCCTGGCTCCCTCGGTATGATTTTAAAACTGAATGCCTGAATGGGGTTTGAGTTGGATAAGCAACTACAAAAGACACCAGTGCAGCAGAACTAGTGTTAGCATTTGAGAAAGTTGTGCTGGGCACCCGTAGCTGTTTGGGTAAGTTTTTGGTTGATTTTTTCATGACCAGGGGGTTGCAATACTCTGGGCTTTTGCTTGCGCCCCGAGTGCCTAATGGTCGCCGTTCCAGGGAAAGGCACCCAGTAATTACACAGAGCCAAGATTGGGTTATAACTTGGATACAGCTATTGGTTATAGCTTAGAGTCTGACATGGTATGGGGATGGATCCCTGAATCGGCCAGCCCACCTGCTGGCCGATTCGTATCGCAGCCCGCATATTGGGTGACCCCAGTGGGGGGTAGCTGTCCTGCCAAAGCATGGGTTGGCCATGCCCCGGTGTGTGCCATGTGCATGTTTCCCTGCTCCCCTAGGGGGTGACGTGGCATGCTAGCCCCCGAGCTGGGCTGCAGCCCTATGGCCCCCACCTGCTGGGACCCCCCATTCCTGTTAGGGAGGGAGCGTGTACCTTCTCTCCCTTTGACTTGGATCCGGCCCAATGCCATCCGCCTTGAAGTTGTGATGTTGGTGCTTGGCAAATAACTTTAAACAGACTTGTATTGCTGTGAGAAAGGCAAAAACCCTGTGAGAGAAGCCAATCAAGCTGTACAGGTAAAATTCCTTCCCAGCCCCGTCAACCAGTGGCTGACAATCATCCACAGCCATAAACCACCTTACCTAAGGGGAGGGTGGGTTGGGAGCAAGATCACAATGGCTCCATTTGCAGGGGAGGAGGAGACCGGGCCGCAGTCCCCTTTTATAGCCGCAGAACAGCCTGGAGGGAAAACTACCTCCCAGCCCACTCCCAGGGGCCCTGCCAAGTCCAACCAGCACCACTGACTGGAGGGAGGGAGCTAAGACCCGCGCAAGCCGGGGCCTGCCCCTGCCCACACAGAGCTGCTGGAATGCAGCCTCGAGCTGCGCCAGCCTCCTCCTTTCCCGCCACGGTGCCCTTGCTATGGCACAAACAGGGCCCCCTGGTTAACAGGAGACCCAAGCGTGCCAAAAAGGAGAGAGGAAATACAATAATGAAATTATGAAGGTAACAGTATTCAGGAGACATAAAGTAAGACACTATAATAGGAATGCTCAAGGATTTCATTTGTTCCATGTTTTTAAGACAACCAACCTGATTTGCACTTCCCAGACCAATATGTGGATCAGAACACAGCTATCCTTCAGTTTGTACACTTCTCCAAATTTTGTGATAGAGTTCCCAACTTTAAAAAACACACAACTTAAATCTGTATTAAAATGCATGTTTTAGGTTAAATGCATAAAAATGTGAATTTCAGATAAAATGCATACAAAAATGCATATTTTGAGGGAAAACACATTGAAAAATAAGGCAAATGTTCATGCGTTTTTAAAAAAGAAATCATAGATTTATGTAGAAATGAGACAGAACAGACTTATGAATGAACACATGTGGAACTGACACAGTTCAGAAACTGACTGATCTGTCCATTGCTACATTCAAACAGTAGTCTCAATTGTCTCATCACTGTGACAAGTTTATCAGGCAGCTGCAGATAAGACACTGCTCTCTTTTGAGTAAAACAGTTCATATGTCTATCGATACCAGCTATGCTCACATCTTTACAAGAGAAAACATTCCATGCAATGAGGAAACGGGAGAATTGACGTTCCCTTTGCTGTACTCCATCATATCATACTGAACTATAGCCATCGAGTTATCCCATTGAATTGTCCCTTAACAGTCTGTAATTTAATCTTGATCCATTTATATTGAAAATGCTTATCATTCCTTGCCTGGCTTACCAAGACTAATGAGGGAAATGCATATATTTCTACGCATCCTACTAATTTAAACAGAGTCTTACTATATGGGATGAATAGTAGCCACAAACATTTGGTAAGATTAAACATCAAACAGGTCTTTATTGTGGCACATGTAACTTTTAGAATTAATGACATACTATAAAAGTGAAGTTTTAATATTTTGCACCGTTGTATTGCCCAGTTTCTATTACAATAAAAAAAAAAATCCACACTTGTACTGAATTTCTTAATTAATCTGAAAAACTAATCTAGAAAGGTTATTCCTCAGGGGGGAAAGAGGACAATACAAGACCTTTTAAAATATGATGATTGCATCCCATTCTTCTTAATCCCTCTTTTTTGAAATATTGGCTGCGTTCACACAGATCGGAAAGCCAGAATTGTTGAGAATTCTGACCTGCTGTTAGATAACTAGCAAGTACACACTGCCTGCAAGCAGGCGCGGCTAAAGCAGGGGTGCAGACCCTGCAGCCCACAGGCCTAATCCGGCAAAATGGGTGGCACAGTGACATCATCCAGCCCAGAGAGAGCAAAAAAAAGCATTGATTTTTCAAGGAAACAGGATGCTCAGGGAGCATGCTCCTGGTTTGCAACCAGAATCACCACCTTTTTTGCCAGCGCAGCCAAACAGACTCTAATCCTATTGTCTAGTCTAGTTTTATTGACTTATTATGCAATAATAAATTTGTTAGGTACCACAACACTCTTCATTGTTTTTACTTCTGTTAGTGCAATTGACCCAACAGAGTGGTGAACATATACAGGTTGGACTAGATTCAAATTGTAGCTCAGCTCTGGGCAAACTTGGGGAAGTTACTCTCAGTACCTTACAATGTACAAGTCTCTGGGTAAACTTGGGGAAGTTACTTGCAGTTTTCTCCCAACATAAAAAGGGAAATACTAATTACCTCCCTCACAGAGATTTTAAGAGAACAAATGAAATAAGGATCATAAAACACCTTGATCTAGGATAAAATGAAGTGCAGAATAACTCTGGGTTGGGGTGTGGCCTATGTTAATTATTTCTAATAAGTCTATGATTTATAAATTCTATATTTTAATAAAATAATAAAGATGGCGAGAGGAGAAGGAATTGTCTGAACATCTACACATCCCTCCCATACTTTGGAATATTGATGGTATGAATTACAAATATACATATTTATTTTATTTTATTTATTATATTTATCAATCGCCCATCTGGCCGGTCACCCGGCCACCCTGGGCGATGTACAATTAAAATACAATAAAACACAATAAAACATAATAATTAAAACAATATAAAAAATTCTCATTAAAAACCTAACCCACCCCATATTCCTGCCTGAACAGCCATGTTTTTAATGCACGGCGGAAGCTCATCACGGAGGGGGCATGGCGAAGGTCACTAGGGAGGGAGTTCCATAATGTGGGGGCCGCCACAGAGAAGGCCCTCTTCCTAGTCCCCACCAGCCTGGCTGCTCTGGCTGATGGGATAAGGAGAAGGCCGTCCGTGGCAGACCTTGTTGAGCGGCCTGCTTGATGTTGCTGGAGGCGCTCCTTGAGATAAACTGGGCCGGAGCCGTGTAGGGTTTTAAAGGTCAAAACCAACACCTTGAATTCGGCTCGGCAAGCAACTGGTAGCCAGTGCAACTCATTAAGCACTGGCGTGATGTGATCACGCCGGCGGCTGCCCTTAATCAGGCGAGCCGCCGCGTTCTGTACCAGCTGAAGCTTCCGGACCGTCTTCAAGGGTAACCCCACGTAGAGCGCATTACAGTAGTCTAGGCGAGAGGAGACCAAGGCATGAACCACTGATGGGAGCAGGTGATTAGGAAGGTAGGGGCGCAGCTGCCGTATCAGATGGAGTTGATACAGCGCCGCCCGGCTCACAGCTGCCACCTGAGCCTCCATGGACAGCTGGGAGTCTAGAATGACCCCCAAGCTGCGGACCTGGTCCTTCAGGGGTAGATGTACCCCATTCAGCACCAGGTCAACATCCCCTAACCTTCCCTTGTCCCCCACCAGAAGTACCTCGGTCTTGTCGGGGTTCAGTTTCAGCATGTTCCTTCCCATCCAGCCAGCCACTGACTCCAGGCACTTGGACAGGGTCTCAACGGCCAACCTCGGTGAGGACTTAAAACAGAGGTAGAGCTGCGTGTCATCCGCATACTGATGACACTGCACCCCAAACCTCCTGATGATAGCTCCCAGCGGCTTGAGGTAGATGTTGAATAACATCGGGGAGAGGATGGAACCCTGCGGCACTCCACAAGTGAGCAGCCGAGGGTCCGAAGCCTCCTCCCCGAGAACTACCCTCTGATACCTTCCAGAGAGGAGGGACCGGAACCACTGCAATACAGTGCCTCCCAAGCCAACCCCTCCAGACGGTCCAGGAGGATACCGTGGTCAACGGTATCAAAAGCCGCTGAGAGATCGAGGAGGACTAGAAAGGAGCATTCGCCCCTATCCAAAGCCCTCCTCATATCATCCACCAAGGTGACCAAGGCCGTCTCCGTCCCATGTCCAGACCTGAAGCCCGACTGGCACGGATCCAAATAATCAACTGAATATATTAGTTCTTCTTTACTAAGGGAAAGTTGGATATTTTTTTTCCAAACCCTGAATCAGAATAACTGACATTAAATGCATGAGGAAGATTTTTTATTTTCTTCAGCTAGAGCCACATGTGTGTAGTAAATTTAAAATAACATACAGTAGCCGACAAGACCGAGGTACTTCTGGTGGGGGACAAGGGGAGGTTAGGGGATGTTGACCTGGTGCTGAATGGGGTACATCTACCCCTGAACGACCAGGTCCGCAGCTTGGGGGTCATTCTAGACTCCCAGCTGTCCATGGAGGCTCAGGTGTCAGCTGTGACCCGGGCGGCGCTGTATCAACTCCATCTGATACGGCAGCTGCTCCCCTACCTTCCTAATCACCTGCTCCCATCAGTGGTTCATGCCTTGGTCTCCTCTCGCCTAGACTACTGTAATGCGCTCTATGTGGGGTTACTCTTGAAGACGGTTCGGAAGCTACAGCTGGTACAGAACGCGGCGGCTTGCCTGGTTAATGGCAGCCGCCGGCGGGATCACATCACGCCAGTGCTCAAGGAGCTACACTGGCTACCAGTTGCTTGCCGAGCCGAATTCAAGGTGTTGGTTTTGACCTTTAAAACCCTATACGGCTCCGGTCCAGTCTATCTCAAGGAGCGTCTCCAGCAACACCAAGTAGGCCGCTCAACAAGATCTGCCACAGACGGCCTTCTCCTTGTCCCTTCAGCCAGAGCAGCTAGACTGGTGGAGATGAGGAAGAGGGCCTTTCTGTGGCGGCCCCCGTACTGTGGAACTCTCTCCCGAGTGACCTCCGCCATGCCCCCTCTCTGCTGAGCTTCCACCGCTCACTAAAAACTTGGCTGTTCAGGCGGGAATATGGGGTGGGCTAAGATTTTAAAATTTTATACTGTTTTAAATGTATTTTATCCTGTTTTTATCTTATGTACATCGCCCAGGGTGGCCGGTTTGCCAGCCAGATGGGCGATAAATAAATGTAAATAACAACAACAAGAACAACAACAACAACAATAATAGCCAAAAAATAATATTTGCAGTTTTAGAATCACATCTGATTATTCAATGCAAAGTATATTCTAGATTACACAGGGAGGTAGATCATTTAGTTAGTGTAAGTGGCAGTATGTTTTGTGTTCCAGTTATCTACATTTTGCACTGTTCAACAGAAATAAAACCATTTACTTTGTTAGTAAACAGAACATTAACCACTTTTTACTATTGCATGTTTTAAATAAGAGCCAGTGTGGCGTATTTGTTAAAGTGTTCGAGTGGGACTCGGAAGATCTGGGTTCTAGTCCCCACTCGGCCATGAAGCTCACTGGGTGACTTTGGACCAGTCAGTGACTCTCAGCCTAACCTACCTCACAGGGTTGTTGTGAGGATAAAATATAGAGGATGAGGAGGATTATGTAAGCCGCCTTGTGTTCCTTGCAGGAAAAAAGGCGGATATATAGATATAGATATAAGACACAAAATTGGCAAAATAAAATTTCCTTTGCTGCCCTTGGGGTCATGGTTTTTAGATGCACTTGCAAATTTAGATCCAGCTAGTGGGCAAGTAGGTTTTGAAGTTAGCCTTCCCAGTATATTTAATTGTTGGACGAAGATTGGAAAAGAGATTTCCACCAATCCAGAAATAATAATGCTTACATCACCACCAACTGAACATTTTGTTGCTTGGAAAGGAAGTTAATTGGAATTTTTAACTGTGCTTAAGAAGGGAAATGTAGTTAGCATTAATCATGGTTAGTGCTAAAGGGAGGGAAAAGGAAATGTGTTTTTTGGGGGGACAGTTCATGTCCATGGCACACTCCTAATCCGCCTAACCATGATTTTTGCCCCTGGGTGTGAGAGGGATGGTTTAAGATAGGAGGGTTTTGAGGCAACCCATTGTCACGGTCAGACCATTTCCTGGTTAAAGTTTAGTGTACAGCATCAGTTCCTCCCTGCAGTGTTGCGTGACTGATTAGGATGACCTGTCCCAGAGACTTTTGGCATCTGATGGATTACTAAATTCTCTGGGAGATTTTGCAGTGGCTAGAGCTGTTGATCCTGTTGAGGCCCTGGTGTCATTTTGCAATGGCGAGATGAGACAAGCCAGCAGCATGATAGCTCCTGAGTACCTTCTCCAGCCCTGTGGGAGCGCATTCTGCCTCTGGTATTCAGGAGAGCTGCAGGTGATGAAACAGGCCAGATGATCACTCAGCATGAAGACAATTGAGCACGTACTAAAGCATATAATTCTGCCTATTGCATGGTTATGAGGGCAGCAAAAAGACGTATTTTGCTGCCTCGATTGGATCCTCAAGTAGCAGGATTGTTCTGCATGATTTATTTATTTATTTATTTATTACATTTATACCCCGCCTTTTTTCCTACAAGGAACTCAAGGCAGCTTACATAATCCTCCTCCTCCTCTCCATTTTATCCTCACAACAACCCTGTGAGGTAGGTTGCAACCCTATTAATACTATTGCTCTATCTCTCAGTGGCTTTTGATACCACTGAGAGGCAGTGACTGGCCCAAAGTCACCCAGTGAGTTTCATGGCCGAGCGGGGACTAGAACCCAGATCTCCCGAGTCCCAGTCCAACACTCTAACCACTACGCCACACTGGTTCAGGGGTTGTTAACATCTGATTGAGGTATCCGAATCTTTGGTGATCTGTTGTTTGCCAAGCACTTTGGGAATATAATCATTTGTCTCTGTGCTGACTTAAATGTCAGATTTTCAGACAGACTTGAGTGAAGTGACCAATGGCCCATATGTTCCAGTGTTGTGGGATCAGTTTCACTTCCTGCAGCCTGAGGACATGGACAAGGTGCTTGTAGCTGTAAGGCCAACCACTTGCTCTCTTGACCCCTGCCCATTGTGGCTAATTAAAGCTAGCTGGATGTGTGTGGCTGGGTGGGTTCAGAGCATGGTGACTGCAGCACTGTGTGAAGGAGTGGTGCTGACCGCCCTTAAAAGATGCAGTCATGTGGTCACTCCTGAAAGAACCTGCTCTGGACCCAGAAGTATTGGACAACTATTGCCCAGTTGCTTATTTTCAGGGCTGGTACTCCAGAGTGTTGGCAGCCCAGCTCCAAAAACACTTGGAAGGAACCAATTTTCTGGACCCATTGCAGTTTGGGTTCAGACCTAGTTTTGGGATCAACTCAGCCTTAGTCATCCTGTTGCATGACCTGTATTAGGAAAGGGACAGGGGGAGTGCAACCCTATTAATACTATTGCTCTATCTCTCAGTGGCTTTTGATACCATTGACCACAGTATCCTACTGGACCATCTGTGTGAGTTGGGTGTTGGGAGCACCATTTTACAGTGGTTCCACTCATACTTGCAGAGCTGGTTGCAGTGAGGAGCATTGAGTAACTTTTTCTCTGGGTTCTGACCATTGTTCCAGGGTGTGCCACTATCTTGTCCCTTATGCTATTCAACATCTATATGAAGCTGTCGGGGACACTCATTAGGAGATTTGGAGTGCGGTCATCAGTATACGGATAAAGGTTCAGCTATATTTCTGTTGTATCTGAAGCATGAGAGGCTGTGCAGGTACTGGAAGAGTGTCTGGATGCAGTGATGGGTCAGTTGCAGGGGCTGAATCAGTTGTGACAGAATCCTTGTAAGGCAGAGGTCCTGTGGGTGGGCAGTTCCTGAGTCTGGAAATTAGGCAAGTATCCTGTTCTGGACAGGGTCGCACTCCCTCTGACTAAGCAGGTACATAGTCTGGGTGTGCTCATAGAACCATCGCGATTACTGGAGGCAGTAGTGGCTGCAGTGGTGGCACCGACTCTCTGGAACCCTCCCCCCAGAAATAAAACATGTGCCAACTCTGTTGCAGTTACGGCGCATGTTGAAAACTTTTTTATTTGCCTCTGCCCTTAAAAAATTTAATTCATGGCCTGCTGATTATAATGTTTTGTTGAGTGTTTATGTGTATTTATATTGTAATTTTGTTAATTTACACTGCCTGGATATGTGGCACATCACAGGTGGTATAAAAATATTTTAAAGCAAATAAATAAATAAAAGTCCCCTGGTTTAGTGGAAATACAAGTATGAACTTGCAGCTCCAAAGAGACTATAGTACATACTGGGATCATCATCACTCACACCGAGTTTAGTTGAGTTAGCCATTTGGGATAGTTGGTTTGACCTGAGTTGTAAAGCAGATATAGGTCCTTCATAATTCTCACTTCCTTTCAGCATTATTTATTACTGCAATTTTGCAAAACCACTTATTAACATGCAGAATATAAATCCCTGACAAAGATTTTAAAAGTGGGACAATCTAAAGCAGTTTTCTCCAACCTTGGGTCCCCAGATGTTTTTGGCCTACAGCTCACAGCATGCCCCAGCCAGCTATGCTGGCTGGGGCATGCTGGGAGTTGTAGGCCAAAAACATCTGGGGACCCAAAGTTGGAGAACACTGATCTAAAGATACTGCTTTTGATTTATTCCCTTGTATTGATGTAGCTCTGCTTAATGTGTAGAGAAGGCTACATGAGCTGTCATGTGTATGTGCATGCACACATATAATAGAAGAAAACTTATTAGCCTATTATGTTGATGTTTTTAAATACCTGTTTTAAACATATATTTGTACATCATACCCCAATAACATGCATAGCAACAAGTTGGGTACCACATATCTAAATTCTGTTCATAAAACTATGCAATCTATATAAAGTAGGTAAGATATTTTAGCAGCTTTCATTTTATGGGATAGTTCGTTTGTTAGAATGTGAGGTTTCAGAATTTCCAGAAATTCTTTTAATGGAAAATGAGTTTAATGTGCTCTTAATCCCTGAAGCAAAACAACAAAAGGTGCAATCCTATGCTGGCTGGGTCATGCTGGGAGTTGTAGAACCTTTTTCTGTCTAAACATGCATCGGATTGCATCAAAGGTATCTTTCCTGGAGGTACCTTTAAATTTCTTGTTATGCACTGAAGAGTTCTGTGAAACTTACTAAGTGTTATATACTCTCACTAGTAAATATTACTTCAGTCTCATTGCCTAGAATCATTACAGAAAACGTATCAGTGTGTACAATATCAGATGCAGATATGTGTGCATGTGTGTTTGAATCAGTGGTGTGACTGTGAGCAGGTCTAGAAAGTTCTGCGATATTAAATTTTCCTTTGAACTGTCATTTATAAAGCAATCAGATACATGTTTACTTGGAAACAAGCCCCACTGTATTAAGTGGGGTTTTCTCCCTAGTATGTTTAGGGTTGTACTACTAATGTAGAACTGAATATACGTACTTCCCTGGTGGCAACTGTGTTTTTCAGAAAGTCAGTGGGAACTGAGCCTTCTTTGTCTATTTTCACTTTGGGAATCTTCTCTCCAAGTGTACTTCATATGTTCTTTGGAAATCTCTTGTAATGTGTCCTGTCACCTGTTGTGACACAGTTATAGAACAGCAGGTGTTTGACGGTGCTTGAATAGAAATGGTCCTTTGTGTTTCTAAAACATGTAGGTGATGTAGATTAATAAACATGAATAAGGATGATAGTGGAGCAGGAGAGCAAAGCAGTTAACAATTTTTGATGTGGATCCTTTGTGGAAGTCTTAACAATGAAACCTATAGTGTACTCTTCTTATGTATAGATGTGTGTGTATTTACATTCAGTATCCAAGCAGTAATATTCAGGTTTCTCACTGGTATTGAATAGAGACATTTCTAGCCCCTGTAGGTCCTGAACTGGCACTTCAGTACAGTTTGATTGCCTCCTTGATTGTTTGCGAGATAACTGTAAGATTGGCAGTGACAGGGTAATTTACTGAAGATTGCAATGTCAGACTATATCCAAAGGGGCTCACTGGCATGAAGATGTTATTCTCATGACTGACAGGCCACTGGGAGATTGGTGTGCCAATTTAAAGTTCATGGTGTGGTCAAAAATGTTCAGCCGCTGCAGCCCATAATCATGTGGCTTGATGAGGTCATTATAGGCATAACTTATGCTCACCCCAATAACAGGCATAGCAACAATACACACACACACACACACACACACACACACACACACATATATATATATATATATATATATTCAGCAGCCTGAGCAGGTAAATATACATTTGTAGAAAGGAGTAATTTCTATCCTGTGTCTTGCCTTTTGGATTCCTTAAGTTATTGATGGGATTCTCTTCACTCACAGCTGCTCACAAAGATACTGAGCAAACTAAAAACAGAGGGCAATTTTGAGTCTGCAGTGGTAGAGGTGACACAAACCCAGAAAGAGCAGGATCCTGAGGGAAAAGTGTTCAAGCTTTAGTAGAAAAACTGTACTGAGTTATTATCAGAACCCAATGATATTCTCACACTGATTAAATAACGTAATGGTAAAATGGACTGCAAAAGGGGGTAAAGACCCTACTTCCATGATGGAAAAGGACTTCAGAATGAATGGGCATTACGTGAAAAAGGCACTGACCTAGAAAGAAAAAAGAAAAGAACTCAAACAAGAAAGGAACGTTTCTAACTTAAGTATGTGGAATGAAGAGTGGATGGTGCTTTGATAATAGCAACATGGAAAAAGTCTGCAATATAGCTCCTAAAACATCGAGTACAGTTTTATTTACTGGATATATAGCGCACCCCATCACAAGGGCTTTGGGCAGGTAACAATTTGTCTATCCTATCCCTGAACAGCCACCAAAAAGCAGTTTCCATACAACATCTTGGACCAGGCTACCTGAAAGTCTGCCTTCTTCCATACAAGCCTGCCTGGTTCTTAAGATCTTCTTTCAAGACCACCACGTTCAGAGCTGCATTGGTGGCAGTGCGAAAGAGGGCCTCTTGGTGGCCACTCCCTGGCTGTGGAATTCCCTACCAAGAGAGGCTAGGTTTTCTCCCTCTCTTCTGTCATTCCACTGACAGGCAAAGACTTATTCAAGCGGGCCTTTGGCCTATAAGTGGGTCTGTGGGTTGGGTGCTGTTTTTACTCTGTTGCGTTTTTTAATTGTGTTTCAGTGTATTTGCTTATTGTTGTTTTCATCAGTGATTGTAAGCTGCCTTGAGTGCCATTTTTGATTGAAAGGCAGGGTACAAATCAAATAAATAAGGTGTACAGTCTCGGGCTTCAGCTGATCTCCAGGAAAAGACAATTCCAAAGTTGAGCTACAGCAACTGAAAACCAGGGATGGGGACTCGGACTCCAGGACTCAACTCATGAGTCGGACTGAGTCCCCCCTCTGACTCGAGTCCCAGTATTTTTAATGGGACTCGAGACTCGACTCGGGACTCAAGACCAAGGACTCGTGTTCCAAAATCGTGTTCCTCAAATGCAACATGGATAGGTTTTAGGAAGTACAGCAAGTTTATTTTTTAAAATCATTTTCCTAAAATGCAACCTTTCAGACATTTTGGGTTTGGCTGCCTCTGCCTGCCTGTTTGGGGTTCCCTGCCTCCTCTGCCTGCCTGGTCTCTTCTTAACCAGTTCCACAGTTTGAATTGTCCAAGACAAAGGCCTCTGCCTGTCTGGTTATTTTGGGTTTGTCTGCCTGGTCTGTTCTTGCCAAAATCAGTTGCAGAGTTTTGAAATAAAAAGGCACACTTGTGCCTAGAATTTATTTAAGCCACACATCTGAAATAGCCTTATTTTGTTGGGGGAAAACCCCACTGATTTTAATAGGGACTCGTGGAGTCAGCTTTGGGAGTGACTCGTGACTCGTGAGTCATCATTTTGGACCAAGGACTCGGACTCGAGACTCGGGTCCAAAGACTCATGACTCGACACCAAGGACTCTTCAACATTCCTGCTGAAAACTGTTCTGCACGTGCCCTTGTGGACCTGCATATATAGTGTACTTGAGACGATGTTCCTGCTTGATCTTAAAGGCAGTGTAGAGATGGTCACGTACATCAAGTTATGCTGGACCAAGGCCATGTAGGAAGTAAAAAAGTGTCAGTACATTTCTATAGCTATAGAGAGCCAGTGTGGCGTAGTGGTTAGAGTGTTGGACTGGGACTCGGGAGATCCGGGTTCTAGTCCCCGCTCGGCCATGAAACTCACTGGGTGACTTTGGGCCAATCACGGACTCTCAGCCTAACCTACCTCACAGGGTTGTTGTGAGGATAAAATATAGAGGAGGAGGAGGATTATGTAAACCGCCTTGGGTTCCTTTCAGGAAAAAAGGCGGGGTATAAATATAATAAATAAATAAAGCTGTTATAGACTAAATATACTAATATCTGCGATACTTATTTTTGCATTGTAAGGAAACAACAGAGTTGGAATGCTTGTAAACAGTGAAAGCATTAGGAATATTCCAGATCAAGTGACTGAAGGAAAAAAATAGCCTCTGTGTTCTTCTTCCTTTCAGATGGCCTCGTTGATTGCCTTGATCCAGACTGCTGCCTGCAGTCAACTTGTCAGAATAGCCTGCTCTGCCATGGCTCACGTGATCCTCTAGACATTATACAACAAAGTCACTCTGGTTCACCAACTGTAAAGTCATTCTATGATCGAATCAAGCTCTTAGTGGGGAAAGACAGCACTCATATAATCCCAGGGGAAAATCCCTTCAACAGCAGGTAACAGCCAAAAATGCAGCTTTATAAAGTACTTCTGGCAGAGGTTTTAATAATGGTTTAATGTGGAATGCTGCTTTCAATAGTGATATTATTTTCCATCTTGGGGTAAAATCTCATGATTTTTAATGCTGTCTTTATGTCAGGATGCCAGCTCTGTGTTGTAGTTCCATATGGGCAAATGCTAGCATTGGATTTCATGCATGCGGGTGGGGTGGAATGGAGTGGAGGGCAAAAGTAATCCCAAATTCATAACAATAAAATGTGCTGACTTAGCTGGATGTGCTCTGGCTTTCAGATGGCCTCTGTTTTATACCACATGCAAATATGAAAACAAAATGCTGGGATAATGGAATCAGAGATTTTTATTCATTTAATCCCTCGTTTTAAGTTTAGAGATTGTTCTTTCTTTGGTTTCACTAATGCTGTGTATAACCAAAACACATCCTGCATTTTTTAAAGTTGTTGTATTAAAAATAATTAACATTTGTTTATTTTAATCTGCTGCCTGTAAATTGGAACACCTTTTTAATCAATCAAAATGCAGGGTGCAATCCTATGCAAGTTTAGACAGAAGAAAGACCTACAACTGGGGCATGCTGGGAGTTGTAGGCCTTTTCTCTGTCTAAACTTGCATAGGATTGCACCTTAAGTGACTAAACACTGCAGTCTATATCAAAAAGATGTATATATAAGCTTCTTCATATCTCATACATCAGGGGTGTTGAACCTCTTTCAGCCCAAGGGCCAAATTCCATTTCAGAAAAGCTCTTTGGCCCCACCCACCACTTTACTTCATAGCTCTTTGAGCTGAATGTTATGACAATGGCTGGTTATCAAGGAAGCATGGAGAAAGGCCACAATCCATGGTTAGCTTAATGTACCCCACAACATCTGCTTTTCAAACAGGAGCCCACTAGCGTATGGATTTTGAAGCTCAGAAAAAGCTCTACTGCTGCAGGGCTCTCCAACCTTGGCTCTCCAGATGTTTCTGGACTACAGCTCCCAGAATCCCTTGCCATTAGCCATGCTGGATGGGTATGCTGGGAGCTGTTGGAGAGCCCTGCTCTACTGTCTCTCCCCCCCCCCCAAATAAGTTAGGACCCTTGAGTACTTGCAAGCCTTGGGAAGCTGTGTCAGTGAGGGCCAATGGGGCAGCCATCTCTTCCACCCACCCCAGATGCCCCTGGGAAAGATGGTTCATCATGAGGTAGTATCATTCCCATGTAGTATCATTCGGTCTTTAATTACAGCACTGCTGAGGGCAGCAAACTGCTGCCTGAAGTGGTGGCAAAGCTTTTTTCCTTTTGTTAAAAAGAGAGAGAGAGAAAGAAAGAAACAAGGAGAGAAGCCCCTTGGCCAACTCATCTTTATAGTAAGCCCACCCCCACCTAAATGTCCTCTTTCAGAAGAGTAATCCAGTCTTTGGGGGGTATTATTCTCCCCACCCCCAAAGTTATGAAAATGCCTACACTGAATAGTACAGCCCAGCCCTACTTTTAATAGATAAAACCTAGTCTCACATAATGAAGGAAGAACAAATTCACTTTTGGTCATGGGACATTCTATATCTTTGTGTGAACCAGGATTGTGACTGCCGATCCAAAATGATAACTTCATTTTAAGCTCTGTTTTACAGGAAACTGATTATGCACTGTTGTTAACTAGTATTAGTCTATTAGAACCACTTCATATTAAGTCTCACAGGAAGTAGGCAGTTCCAAACTAAATCAGCATTAACTACCAGGATGATGAGGTGGAGGGTTTTCCTGCTAGGTGACACCAATTAACAAAGAGTGGAATATACATGCACTGCACATTCAAACAGCAACCCTAAAACAGGCCATGGGTACTGGGTGGTTTGTTAACCATTCAAACCAACCACCCTCACCTGGTTAGGATGTCATGACAAGCCCCACCCAGTGATGTTAATTAGGTAAATCAGTCAAGTATGCAACCCCCACACACAGGGTGGTTAACAAGCCACTGTGACTTATTAATCACCCTGCAATCATACAGACTGGACCAAGCTGTTTCCAAGGTGGCATTTTAGGCCTTAAATATATGGAGCCAGTCAAGTTAACTTTAAAAATCCAGTTAATTTTCCTTTGCAGTAATCACAGAAGTTAAATCATTCTTTCAAGGTTGAGATAAGCTCTGCATGCATTCATTTATATGCAAATGAACATAAGAAAAGGTTTGTGGCCTTCCCATAAACCCAGAATAGTATGTTTTCCTGCAATTGTTATGAGACCCAAAATAATATCTCAGTGGCTGAACCTGGTGTGGCCTTCCATACCCTCCAACATTTCACAGATGAAAATAGGGACACACATGTGAATTTGTAAGAGGTATGGTTAAGCAACATGAAGGTGTGATCAAGAGGGTGTGGCCAGGCAACATGAGGGTGTGCCCAAGTGTATGGCCAGGCAACCAAAAGGCATGGTCAAGTACAAAAGTTAGAGGAAACACACAAAACTGAAGTATTTTAAGCACAGAAATCTTTGAATTTATAGTAGTATTTATAAATGTTTAGATATATGTTTAGATATCTCTGAGTGTGCAAAGTGGTTCTCAGGCCCACCCTGCAAGCTCCTATTTTCTCCACTCAGAAAAAAAAACATGTGGTCTCTATTGTACTTTATTAAAAAAAAAAAAAAGAACAACAACACCATGATTGAATAATGCCAAAATGGAATGATGATGTTTGCTGCTGCTATTTGAGGTAGTTGGTATTTTTTATTTCTTTCTCTTGAGGAGGGTGTGTTTTCTGCTCTCTTCTAATGCATTTAAAAAAAAAAAAAAAAAACAATCCAAGATCCCTGCAGAATAATCCTAATCATTACTGTAGAGAGCTTTCTCCATTGCACTTCAGCATGGAAAAAGGCTTTCACATGGGGTACACAGGTGGAGCCAAGTAAAATTTACCACTGCTCTGAAAACAGAATAACAGTGCAATCCTATGCAGGTGTACTCAGAAGTAGGTCCTATTACATTCAATGGGACTTAGTCAAAGTAAAGTGTGTATATTTTAAAGCAATCTACAACACTGACCATCTCATCTTGTGGCAGCAAATTGATTATGTATTGGGTGAAGAAGTATTGTGTAACTGAGTGATGATTGTGAAATGCTGCTCCTTGCTAGAAGAAGAGGTAGCAGCAGCAGTGCCAGTACTAGATGACTTTTCCAGAATTATATTATTATATAATATCTTATATATCAACATTATTACATTATTATATTATATATTATTTTATAATATTTTATAAGTGGCTTTTGTAAAAAAAATTTTTACCTTACTTAAACCCTTAGTTGTTGATATCCGGTGTTTTACATGGGGTGGTGATCACTGCTTGCAGGGCAATCCCTTTCTTTTTGTTTTAAAATTATCAGGATTGGCACAAATTCAACAAGTGAAGCTTACCCACCCACCCCACACCCCCAAACACAGAGTTTCAGAGACAAGGGAAAGTTTCTTGCAGTTCCTTCTGACACTGTAAACTCACCTGTTAGAGGCAAAGAGTCAGCTCTCTTAGGAAACAAAATCTGTGGCAACATAAAGATAGGAATCATGTGATACATTCCCTCATTCACCTCTTCTTCGGTCCAGGCCAGCTGGTGCCACCTCCACCTCTTCTTTTCGGGCATGCATGTGCACGTGCACACACGTACACACACATCCTAGTGTCTGTTTTCTCCCTGCTTACTGTTTCTTAAAGGGGCCATCAGCAAAATTGCAGCTAAGCTAAAAGTTTAAAGCAGCTTGTGGGAGGCAGGGGAAAATCCGGGACTTTGCATAACAAAGTGAGAAGCCGTGATGGTGATGGCTTAAGTTTTTGGGACTGTCCGAGCATTTTCAGGGCAGTTGGAGACAATGGCCTCCATGTAAATACATTCCTGCCTGTTTGTAAGCTATTCCCAGAAACTGAAGAGAACAGGGGAACCCCCTGGTCATGCGGAGCTCTGTGTGAGCTCAGGAGCCCTGCAGAGATTTGAATTACAATAATGATGATGTGTTTGCTTAGTTTCTATGATTTTTGACAAGAACTATCACTTAAGTTGAGAGTAAATGTGCATTTATGCCAGAGTAAACACATCTCAAATAGAATTCCTGGTCCCCAAACCATTATTTCAGAGCTGACATTTTATTGCATTTCTTTCCTAGTCTTGTATCTCTTATAAGAGGCCAAGTTGTGACTGCAGATGGAACTCCACTCGTTGGAGTCAACGTGTCATTTGTCAAGTATCCAAAGTACGGCTACACCATCACTCGCCAGGATGGCACGTAAGTCGACTTACTTCATTCAGGTCCTATTTAGTATGTAATATCTGTGCAGATTAACAGATGGTGCTATCTAGAGAAACCATGTGGTATCATGCATGGAATTCCTACTGGGCTAAAGTGCTATCAAGGAAGCCACAAAAGTAATTTTTCACATGGCATTTTGAATACAAACTGAAAGTAAATATGAAAGGGCTGACTTCTGAAAATAATGTGTTAGCAGTTGGGCTTCTTTTCACAGAAACTCTACTGTATCTCTAAAAACATTTGTGGACTACAGCAATATCCAACTGAGACCAGAAATATTTAATTTTGAAATGCAAGGCAGGCTAACACTCATCTGAAGTGGGGAGGAAAGTCATTATAAAACATTGTATTCTCTTAAAAGTTTCCATCTGCCCCTTTCCTTTTTGAAAATCCTCTATCTTTACAGTTTCTTGAGGGCAGAGCATAATCAAAAGAGTATAATTGAATATACTTAGACAATTCCCTGCTGTGTGAAGAAGTGTGTCCCGTTTCCCTATTTATCATCTGATTTGAAATACACACAAGTTCAGCCCAAACAAAAACACAATGTGTCATGCTTTCCCAAATTTATTGGATATGGCAGTAAAATAATATCTGTGTGAAAGAATGTATTGTTACTATTTGCAGCACTATATGTGAATGCATAGTCCATAAAAGTAGTTTGAATGGGAATAACTGATCAGAAACAGTGCCGTGGCTGGGGGCAAGCTTCAGGTTTCTATTGCACAGCAATAGCACTAAGATTTCAAGGCTTTCTGCACAAAACGTACCACAGTTATAATGGTGATTCAGGGCTTTGGTATGTTGCATTGTTCCATCGTATCTTTACTTTATAATATTGAATTTGTCTAAAGCACCTGCCAATCACTGCTTTACCATATTCCACAAGTACATTTGCATTGTTTCGCAAGGGCTAGTCATAGTGGGCTCCATGTTGAAAGCAACTCGCTATTCAGTGATTCACCATATTTCATGAACGCGTTTTGCATTGTTTTTCAAGGACTGTTAACAGCAGCTCATGTTCACAGTGGAGGTTTGTATTAACAAGCCTTTCTGAATCAAGAAAACAAGTGTTTGGGCTTTTCTATGTATACTTGGGAGGAAAGAGACTGCCTGTTGGGGCAGACTACAGCTCCCAGCCCTGGGATCATGAGATCAGAATTAAAAAAGGATGAGAGCCATATAATTTAACAGATTTTAAAAAGATCCTTAAGGAAGAAAGCCAAAAGGAATAAAAATCTTGTTGGAAACTAGCACATCGTATCCACCACTGTTTCTTAGAACTGCCTATCCAAACAAGGGGTGATATGCAGTAATGCTTCCTGGTTTAAGTGATTGTAGACAATATGTACACTGAATCTTGATCCAATTATGGCAAATACTGGGGAGAACTTGAGCTCCTCTCTAGCCTATGTTCTCACCACCTTAGGAAAGCCCATCTCTCTCAATTTGAAAGCCACAGATTTTCCAGGTTCTTTAGAGCAAATGTTTTGTGTTTTGAAATTCTGGAAAGAATCACTCTCTTCATTTCTGAAAGAGATCCAGCAGAGAGAACACTAATGCAAATTACCACCATTGCTCTTCCTGTGCCATCTGCCACAACCTTTCTAATGAAAGGGTAGTTCTATCATTGCTAGGATTAAATCACAAAAGCTCTAGTTAACTCCGAATCTGATCATATTTTGCAGGTGTCATCCTTTGTACCCCTTTTAAAGCCATGTCTGCCCTACTAATTTAAACCATTTTTTAAAAGTTGTTTTACTTTCATGGTTTACACAAAGAACCCTGGGAATTTCATTTTTGTGATGACACTGAGAATTATTTAATTGAGAGCTCTCCTTTAACTGCAATTCTAGGGGTTGTATCCAATGTTGGTCCTACTTAGAGTAGACCCATTGAAATGAATGGGTCTTAAGTTAGATTAACTTTTGATACAACCCATTGGATACAACCCTAAGGTTCTTAGAGGGGAAGGGGCTCCAAGTAGTAAAGATATGGCCTCATGAGATGATATAGATATAATATATATCCATACTTCATAGTTACCATGCTGTATCTGCCTCTGTGATTCAGTCCACAATGTCATCGGACAAACCCAGTTTACACATAATGACTAACCATGGGTTAATTAACACAAGGTTCGTTGGGGCCTTGCGGGAGTTTGTGTGCTGCCTTGCAACTGCTCATCACTTCCACTTTGTTTCTTGATTACAAAACAACTCAGAAACATCCCGTTCCTAGATGGTTTGCTGTGACATCCGAACTCAGCACTCTGGATTGTTAATGCACAAACAAACCAGAGTCTTAACCCAACAACAAACCATGAGTTCCTACTTTTTTATCCCTCAACAACCCAGAGTGCCGGGTTCGGATGTCATAGCAATCAACCCAAGAACGAGGTGTTCCTGGGTTGTTTTGTAATAAGGAAACAAAGCAGAAGTGGCAAGCAGTCATGAGGCAGTGCACTCACTCGTTCCCATGTGGCCCGGACAACTCAGGGATTATTGTTATGTGTGAACTGGATCACCACCTCACAATATAATATAGAGTTGTAAAATGTCACAGTTACAAGTTAATAATCAATAAAATACAATGTAACCTAAGAATCGTATGGTCAGCAATAACCTCTAACAGGTGGGGCTCATTCTGCAGTTTACTCATTACAATCCTCACATTTCATTGTCTATTCCTTTGTATCATTCTAGAATTATTCACGATGTCAATAATTTCTAGGTTTGACTTGATTGCAAATGGAGGAGCATCTCTGACCCTACACTTTGAACGAGCCCCATTCATGAGCCAAGAGAGGACAGTATGGCTGCCATGGAACAGCTTCTATGCCATGGATACACTTGCAATGAAGACTGAAGAGAACTCCATTCCCAGCTGTGACTTAAGTGGTTTTATCCGGCCTGATCCTGTAATAATTTCATCACCACTTTCCACGTTCTTTAGTGATGCTCCTGGTCGAAACCCCATTGTTCCAGAGACCCAGGTATCGACTATGAATGTAAAACAAAGGTTGCAAGTAGTTGGCTACTCTATTTTGCCAGCTAGTGCCCTATAACAATCCTTCATACTGGGCCAGTTCATATCTTATGGTAGCAGGTATGCTTGCTACATTGATATTAGTGTTTCCTGTGTAGAATGCCTGAAGTATTAAGGGGAGATGGGCATGTCCAGACACTCAGGGATATACAGCAGGTGCAAGCTGAGGTTCACTGGCATCATGTATCTCTGAAGTGCTTGGAGACATTCATCTGCCCTTCACATCTGATGTTTTATTTGCAAAAAAGATCAATATAAATGCAGCAATTGTTACTTCTGCATAAAGTGTAAATCAGCCCACTGTGCTGGGAAAACCTTTAATGTTCATTGTTCGGACTTGAAAAAGTGAGGCTTTAACCGAAATACATGTAGGCATTTTTCATGGCCATGTCTGACATTACATTTCTGTACAGAATTTGGTACAAAAGTGTTGGAGCCCAAAGTCTTCATCGCTTCAATAAGGACACATGTATCTAATAGAGTGGAGTAGTTCAACCTGATACATGTCTCAGACTTGTCTCTGTGCTTTCTGACATAAACATACACCTCCAGCATTGGGTACCTGATTCTGCACTTGATTATTCTAGCTATGAGTATAGAAATTAATGATCAGAAATGGCCCCGAGTTAAAGGGCAGACCTCGCTTATGCAGATGGATGTATTGTACTGAGCTTTTCTTGTTCGTCTGTGTAAGCACTTTCTTCTAAATACCTTAAATTTTCCCCAGCCTTAAATTTTCCCTTAAATTTTCTGGAGTACAAGTGAATCAAGTTTCTCTCATTTTATTATAGACCAAGTGCCATAGGGCAAGCCAAACTAAACATAATGACAGCAGATCTACCGTATGTGTCTAAGGCCCCTGCTGTAATGGCCTTAGAAAGAGGAAGAGGGTTGATTGTAGTAGTAAAAGGGGCACACAAGCAGGGAGTTCTGAACTCCCACCACCCCAATGGCTTACCTCTTGCAGCTTGTTCCCCCAGACATTTTTCTCCTCAGCTTAACTGAAGAAAAAAACACTTATGGGAAAGGCTATGAGAAGGTAAGCAGTAGCCATGGGAAGGGTTCAGCCCACTCCCCTGCATTACCCTTTTGAACTAAAAAAAGGCTGACTCTTACCTAGCCCACCCCACACTCCTGCTTTGTAAGTAATTGTCATACAAAGCAGAAGTGGGAGGGATTGGGGTCAGATTTTTTAGTTCAAAATTAGTGTGGGTTTAAACAAGTGAGTCTTCTGCCTTCACTCCTAGTTACGCCCTCTGCAAAAACTTCATTCACGCAAAACAAAAACAAACTGGGTTTTCTACCTCTAGGTAAGAATACATAGCTGGTGAGGGGTCCTTACATAATATTCATTGCCATTATGATGCTGATGCTGGTTTTTCTCTTTGGGCATCCCTGTTGCTTTATGCTGATTGTCAGTAGCAGTTGCGGGTTCATATAATTACAATCTCTTGTGGCCCTCTTGCATATAACTAGCTATAAAACCTGTGGTTCTTATTTATCCTTTTGCTAGTGGTGTAACGGGTGTTTTTGTAAAAAAAAAGAAACTGTAATATTGACCATAGCATTACTAATAGAAAAATCATATCCCATGTTGTGCCAGTGCAAGAAAGCCAGGCTACAACTGTTCAGGAGCAAAAAGTCCTTATTCCGTAAATATGATCCATGAGCTAAACAAAAATTCCCATCCATAAATATCACATTTAATGTGTTTTCTCAATCAGGTTCTTCATGAAGAAATTGAAGTCCCAGGTGCCAACATAAAACTCTGCTATCTGAGTTCCCATTCTGCTGGATACAAATCTTTGCTTAAGATCACCATGACACAGTCTCTTGTGCCTCTGAACTTAATTAAAGTTCATCTGATGGTAGCAGTGGAAGGACATCTTTTTCAAAAGACATTCCAAGCATCTCCCAATTTGGCATACACTTTCATTTGGGACAAAACAGATGCCTATGGTCAGAAGGTTTATGGGCTCTCGGATGCTGTAGGTATGCCATCGGATTCAAATTATACAACTTTTAAGTGCCATCCTAACAACTGGTCCCAAGTAAAAATTATATGATAAATGTTAAGACTAGAAATAATCTATAGATACCTTGAGAGAATTCATAGTAAATACAACTATTTGTAGCAGTTTCTTTTCCCAGCTCTCCAGTAGCATGTAACATCCTACGTGCAGTTATTAGGGGTGGGCAACCTTGGGGACTCCAGAGGCCACTTGCCAACGGGCTGGATTCCTCATTGTGGGCTGCACTTCTGCCACTGCACCCGGCAACCCACACACACACCAGGCAGCACTGAAATTCAGTAGCAAACAGCTGTGGAGACTTAGAAAGTCCAAATTTAGTGTGAACTAAGACCTATTTGTGTGAGCTTTTGGTGGGGAGGGAGAAGGAGCATACAAACCAGGTCTCTATGTTGTCGGACATTTTTCACAGAGGGCTCAGTTCACACTTTATGCTGCCTTTGTGCTAGAGACATAGGGCTTATGCCACTTTCTCACCATGCTATTGCAGCACCAAATGGGACATTTAATTAATTAATTACATTTCTATACTACGCAATAGCCGAAGCTCTCTGGGCAGTTTACAGAAATTAAGCTCTCTGGGCAGCTATCTATCTATCATCTGTCAACATTCCAAATATTGGCTTGCACTAAAGAGAATCTGGGTTACTTTAGATTGGACAGGGAATCCAGGACACAGTTTATTGATTTATCAAATTTCTATCTCAGAGGAGCTCCGGGCAGTGTACATGCGGTTATTTTATTTTTTTCCTTTATCACAACAAAGTGAACTGAATGAGACTTAGAGTGTAGTGAACTTCATTAGGCCACAACTGAGCTTCATAGCTGAACATAGCATTGCACCCAGGTCTCTTTAGTCCTACTTTGATACTTTATCCTCTACACCATGCTAGCTGTTTGATGAAATACATTGTTAAGCAACCATACTTGCAAAACATTTTATGTATACACTAAAAATGTAAAATGTGCACAACAAGCCTTATATTTACCACAATGTGTATCATGCTGATATATGTGCCAGGGAGCTGCCTTTGGCCGTGGGTTCCTGCTGTGTGTAAGTGCAGTGGTAAACACATTTGCTAGTACATAATGTGTGAAGGCTGCTTTGGAATCCATAACCATTACAGTAAATAATAAGTGGGTTCATATTAAAATTGGAGCAAGGGAAAAGTCAATTTGGCAAGAGCTGTCACTTGTAATTTCATATTTTCAAAGGTCTCCACATGATAACACTATTTTTCTGCAGATATCTCATTAACATATATTTAGTGCATCATTTAATATAGTTCCACTGTAGTATTTTGTACATTTTTTTTCATGATCACATAAATGCTGTATTGAGCTATATCTCATACAGTCAGTACTGAAAACAGCCAGCTAATTAAAAAACTGGCCTGTCATCATAACTGTATTTTTTTCCCTATTCCCCCTAATTAAATCAGTCATTCCCCACCACTACCACCACCACTATCAGATTCTACAGTTCTCCTGAGTACAAGTGAATCAAGTTTCAGGGTCAAATGAAGTCAAATATCTGAATTTAATAATGTAGAATAAAAGAGAATACCTTGGGAACAGTACTTCATGGTGGATGGCAAGTCATTCACATGCAGTGATTATTAATTTTTTTTCCCCAGTGTCTGTGGGATTTGAGTATGAGACCTGTCCCAGTCTGATTTTATGGGAGAAAAGGACAGCCCTGCTGCAAGGATTTGAACTTGACCCCTCAAATCTAGGGGGCTGGTCTTTGGATAAGCATCATGTGCTTAATATAAAAAGTGGTAAGTTCACTGGTTTTCATTTGTGTTTAAGCTTTAGATGTGGGCTCCATACTCATGGCTACCTCCAAAATATCAAGCAGTGCTTGTGTTGACATCTGATTGCGTGCGTATAGGTGAGATAATGAAGAGTCAGACACAAGTATATATGGTTTAAAATCAGGGCCACATTTATTGAACTAAAGGTCTGTGAAGGGCGAAGGGCGGTACTAATCTACTCCTGGCCATTGGCCGGGAAAAATCCAGATTTGAGCGAAGTCATACTAACTGAATTGGAGGTGGGATGGCCCGCCACCGTCTAGTTACACTCCATGTAGAACTGGAGGGCCTGACCAGTGTCACCTCCCATTGGTGCCACGAGACAGCCAATGTAGGTGAGAAAGTTAAACCCCAAAGGCGGCCCAATCTCCCTCCTGCCAAGCCGCAAGACATTGGTGAGGGAAGCCTCGGGTAACCACCAGTCACCTTGAAAGGTGCCACTGGATGATCACCAGAACCCTAAGCCCCACGGCCTACTTCCATACTTCTCGCCACAGGGAGAGATAAGCTTTCACTTAGTCGAACCGGTTCCTTGAAGCAAAGGTTCCCCCCCGCTCACACCGGGACCAGGGCTGCAGCGGCAGCCAGGACACAAAGCCTCAGCGGCGGCAAAAGCTGGAGGCGGGGCAGCCACCGAACAGCTGAGTGGCAGAACCATGCCGCCGCGTAGAGGCAGCTGCCGTCGTAACGGAGCTGAGCAGTGGAGCTGGAACTGGTTCCTTGAAGCGAAGGCTCCCCCCCCCACTCGGGACTGGCCCAGGAACGGAGCGGCAGCAGCAGAAAACGCCACCCCCAATGGGTAAGGAACAGCGGCTAGGGCAGGCGCCGATGGAAGGCTGGAGGAAAAAAGGGGGGTGGCGGGAAAGGCCCGGGCTCCACGAAACAAAGCCGCAAGGGCCCCCCCGGCCCAAACGCTGAGGCTGCCTGGAGAAAAAGGGAAGCCTCCAAACTGCGGCGATCTGGCGGCAAGCTCAGTCCCCCCCCACAGTCAACCAACTCAAAAGTCGACAAAAGGCACACACGCGCACACACTTCCCCCCCCCGATGCACTCACCCACCAGAGCAGGCAAATGGACTCAACAAATAAGCGCACGCACACGCACCCAAACAACGATACCACGAGGAGGGAAGGGCGATGTGGTCAGGCACTCTCCGGTCCAGTCAAGCCAAAAGTCAAAAAATGGAAGAAACCCGAGGGTGGGAAAACAGTGACTTAAATGAGGCCCCCAAATTCCCGCCCCACTTGAGCCCATTGGCCCAGCCTCAGCCGGCATGCCCTGTCTGTGCTGACTCCCCAGCCCTCCCCCACATGCAAACTTCTCCCCGATCCCAGAAGGCGGGGCCGGTGGAAGTCCATTGGTGTCACACGCTGACTGGGTTCACACAAGACAACAACCCACACTCAAGGTTGAGTGTGGGTTGTCGTTAATCCATGGCTTGTTGTTGAAATGGGGGTTGTTGTGTTGTGTGAACCCAGCCGCGCCAACAAACCATGGTTTGTTAACCACAAACAACCCACAGTTCACAGCCCAACAACAAGCCATGGATTCTCTTCATAGGTTGTTTATGGTTAACAAACTCTGGTTTGGTAGTGAGCAGGGTTCACACAACAGAACAACCCACAGTTCAACAATAAACCACACTCAACCTTGAATGTGGGTTGTCGTGTTGTGTGAACCCAGTCACTGAGACAGTTATTTGCAGGCCAGTCACAGACACACAACATTGTGTACACTGTTGTGTACACTGATTTATTGCAAGCCAATCCAAGCACTTGAAATGCATTCAGAGTTCTGTTTGTGCCTTTGGTGTGCATATGGAAGACTTTGTGCATCACAATAGTGGCTAGGAGTCACAGAGCTGCTGCCAAGATTGTAAGAAAGGGTCCTCTGGAGTCTGGACTATCTTTGTTTTGAGTCATTCATGTTTGCCTTTTTTGTCATGGCCTGTTGGAATATATTTCTGCTTAGAAGGATGCAATGGTGATACCTAGTGAATGACTTGAGAGTGCCTGATACTGCAGCATGGCTGAAGTTAAGCAGCTGTGAAAAGCAGGTATCAGCCGGATCAGTCCCTTGATGGGTGACCACCAGAAGCCTCATGTAACCATGGAATATAATGCATGTTTTAAAATAGAATTAATTGGTTCGATATTATCAGTAACACCACAGAGCAGTCATTTTTTTCCTTGCTTCCTCTTTACTGCTCTCATGCTTTTTCTTATCTTTAGAATGTGGGACTAATGTAGTTCGAATAAACCGATTTAAAAATATGTTTATAATTTTTAAACATCTATAAATTTATAAACTGGATGTGCTATTGTTGGTCTTTTCTTTCTTTCTTTTTTGGTTTTGGAGTGCTGATGTAGCTCTCCTAAAAGTAGTGCTTAAGGCTAGTTTATGCAAGGACCAGCTGATAGTACTTTACAGTGAAAGTGGTGGGTTTGTATGTTTAAATGTTACCTCACACACAAACAAAACCTCACTACCTGAGAGTAGTTTTACATGTGAGACTTATATTACCTTTTCTTTAAATTGGTGTTTAATGCAATGTATATTTGATTTCTCTTTCACAGCCTATTAATATGAATGTATGGCATAAACAGTATGAAAGAGAATCAGTGGTGTAGTGGTAAATTTTTAAGTGCAGGAGCACATCATGACAGCCCCTATAGCCACGATTCCAAGTACGGTATAATCCATAGTTATACACCCAGGAGACACAGAGAGAGAGAGATACACAGAGAGAGATTTATATCCTGTTCTCTATTATTTATACTGAAAGGAACTAACACTGGTTAAAAGCTCCATCATAAAACAAAGACATCCTGTCTTCCATTTTTATATTTAGCTTGGTTTTAGGATATTATGGGGTTAAATCGTGTGTGTGTGTGTGTGTGTGTTTGTATTAGTTTCAGCCAAAACATTAAGAGTTTATAGATCAAAAGTTTAGTTAGAATGTAGAAGTCGGGAAGTTTGCTTAGGAAGCCAGGAGATTATAAAGTTCAGTAGAAGGTCAGAGGAAGAAAGAGAAAACATTTTAACTCAGATAATAGAAACTTAGTTTGCAGAAATGAACAAGCTATCCTCCTGGCTGAGTGAAATTGGGGAAAGAAAAGCACTAATTCTAAGGGATAAAGCCTAAAGCAGAAAGGCAGACAAGCAGAGAAAAGGAAGGAAGCCCAGAGTCCTAGAGGAACAAGAGAGTCAGAGCTGCTGGAACTGGAGAACGATTAGAAGACCTGGACCAATGACAGTATTGCTTGGATATAGCTTGGATAAAGGACCTGGATAAAATACGGACACAGTTTAGATAGGTTAGCTGGATGCATTTATCCCTGGTTGTCTTATTACCCTATTGCTCATATGTTTTTTTTGTGTGTATGTATATCCATTCAGAATTTAGAACTTTTTCCTATTGACATTTTTCTTCAATAAAATTTATACTTGGTTATTTGAAAATTTTTGGTCTCTTTTGGGGGACGGTTACTCATCCCATGTCTAATAGATACCTGAGTCCAAGAGAGTTTTAAGGCTGGTTTGATGGAGGCAGCCAGAGAAAAAATGGAATCTCCACCTGGTACAGGAGAAAAGGCCACAGGAAGAGAATGGCAAAAAGGAGTGTGGGTACACTATTTTGCCTGTTTCCCCTTCAATTGACATAATAGGGTGTTGCTGATCTATGACACATCCGAACGAAATAGTCAAACAAACCAATAATAAAGTCAAACAGTTAAGATTACAGGGCATGACTGCAGACCTATGCATAGTTACCTGAGAGTAAGCTCCATTGAACTCAGTGGTGCTAACTTCAACTGCATACGTTTAACTTGTAAAACACATTGAACTTTAACAAAATTTCTTCAGTCAGCTAAATGCAACTTTTCGCTTTTAATTAAAAATGCGAACAATCTTGCAAAGAAGTATTATTTTCTTCATTCTCTGACATCCTCTATGCTAATCTGTCGCAAATAATAAGACTTGGAGTTCTTGTCATCACCCCATTCATTTGCTGAAACCAGGAAGTTCCATCAATGACCCTGGAATTCTACAAGATGACATGGTTGCTCCTGCTCTGAAAAAAGTTCCGGAGCTGTGTTCCCCTGCATTCTCCCATTGCTGCACCGCCGAAAGATATTCAACTGCAAATTTTAGCATCTCACAGGGAAATGATCTCAGACTGTTTACAGATCTTTTGGGTTGACTTTCCTAAACACATCATTCAACTCCAGGTGGCAGATACCTTAATGGGAGATTTGGATGGGAGGAAGCTAACAAAGTCCTATGCAGTTGTTCAGGTGCTCTTGACCATCACTGATTTCAATTAAGAGCATATTTCTCTCTCCTTGGGTGATTGCTGCAATAATTGGCGTATAGCAGAATAGAAAGTGAAATAGTGTAACATAGCTTAGCTTGTTCGCTCCAGGGTGAGAGAGAGGAAAACTGCTGGTAGCACTAGCTACAAGCAGGTAAACAAGGGAAATAAAATAGTTTGGTTTGAGTCTGCACTGAAAAAAGGATCAAAGGCTATGCTGGGCCGTACATGGCCAGACAGCAGTGGTAATATGGCTCAGACAATGGATGGTCTTTTGTTATAATTTCTTTATAACTTCTTACATATTCATTTATATTTATATAATTGTGTATGGTGCCTTCTAGGACCAGGTCCTCACATAATACAATATAAAAATATATAATGCAGTTTAAAAATCCATGTCAAACAATTACACAACAGAAGCATCCAATTAATAAAAATATTCCTTGCTTTTGTGCCCATCGCTAGGTATTCTGCACAAAGGCAGTGGAGAGAATCAGTTTCTAACTCAACAGCCAGCTGTGATCACCAGCATCATGGGGAATGGTCGTCGAAGGAGTATCTCCTGTCCAAGTTGCAATGGACTTGCAGAGGGCAATAAACTTCTGGCCCCTGTGGCACTTGCTGTAGGAATTGACGGAAGCCTCTTTGTTGGAGATTTCAACTACATTCGGCGCATTTTTCCCTCTAGAAATGTCACCAGCATTTTGGAGTTAAGGTAATTCCACTGCTATGTGTGCTGCTATAAATGCTTTCTTATCTGTTCCTTATTTATAGCTTCATATATTGTTGTTGCTTACAGCTTTCAGCACTACGCCCTCTTACAGCTTTGTATCTGAGCATGGATTTATCAGATGAAGTAGGATTGCTGGATCAGAGTCTACATCAGCTTTCCAGATGTGTTGGACTACATCATGTGTGTTGTAGTCCAAAACATCTGGAGGGCACCCAGTTGGGAAAGGCTATTCTATATGAAGTTGCCTTTTCTCTTCTTTCAAGTATCGGAATAGGAATTCAAGCAGCAGTTTAGGTGCACTCTTCTCCCCTAAAGCCATCTGGGATGGGTTCCTCCTCCAAACACAAGATGGGCACTGATATTTAAACACAAGCATAAAACTATCTCCCTGGTTATTAGGTGTATTCTTAGAAGAGGGCCTGAAGATGAGAGAAAAGAGATAAGAGAAACAGAGAAAATGGTGTGTGGGGGGGAGGACATACAGAAGTAAAATATGGTTAAGCCAATGGAAGTAGCAGGGGGGGTGATACAGAGAAGTGGGGAGAATGAGATGGAAGGAAGAAGAGAGAAAAGTGGATCAAAGAGAGAGATTGTAGGAAGGGTATGGCATTGGCAAAGAAGAAGGAGGAGTTTACAAGGTAAACAAAAAGTGGAATAAAGACAAAGGGAAAGAAGGGCTCAAGAGACAGGTGAAAGAAAAGTACAGAAGAGAGGAATGGGAAATAAAAGAAGCAAGAGAATGGAAAGGTATGGGAAAAAATGGAGAAAGAGATGGCAAGCACTAGGATTGTATTAGAGTATCAGTGAGGGTTTGTATATGAATATTTTTACTAGAATGCTGGACTAGAATGGACCCAGGGTCTGATCCAGCAAGTCTCATCTTGTGTCCTTATGGATATAGCTAAAGAAACATCCCAAACTTAGCCTCCAAGTTTTGCGTGCAAGTACACACACACACACACACACACACACTAGCCCTAAAGCTTAATGGTAAAACACATTCTAAAAGTCCAGTTATGTTAGTTCTGGAGGGTGTTTGTCATATTAAAGTCATATCCTGGGTTATTCATATCCGAGTTTGGCATTAATAACTGTATTTGTTGGCGTTACAACAATAATTGTTTTAATTCCAATAGTGTTTACCTGCATAAAACAAGTAAAAAAGAAAAGAATGACAAATATGTGAAATTTATTTCTAGTCTGAAAAAAGTTAGGGCACAGTAACTACAACTCTTACCCCAACCCCCTCTGTGATGGAGTGGATTGTATCCTTAGGGTTTTGTTTTTTTTAGAAATGTGAAGTAGTTATCTGTAGGGTTGAATGCACATCAGTTCTAAGACAAGGGTCAGAAGTTAGAGAACAAAATGTGAAGTCCCATTCTTCAGTATAGGTGAACATCATTGGTTATGTACATTTCTTCAGATGGTAGAACTTCCATAACTCTGTCTGCATCTATCTCATCACCATATTTGAAATAAACTGTGAAGAATACACAGAATTGCTTTAAATCTCACCTGATGGTGCTGAGATGAACATTGATTAACACTGTGTGGATACAAAGCAGTGTCTCATTGCTCTGTTCCATGTGAGATGAATGACAGTGAAATCTGCTAGGAGTGACAACTCTAGAGATCAAAGAGGAAAGCCAGATGCAAAGCAGAGATGGGCTCAAGGTTAAAGAACAGCCTCATGGTTCAATCGTTTGACTGGAAAGGATATTAGCACATTTCACTTTTGTCAGGCCTGCACTACACCAAGCCTGCTGACAGACAGCTGCCAACTCCTTTCACTGTCAGAATAAAAGACAGACACTTTTACACAAGACACTTTTTCAGTGATCCAGAAAGTTTCTTACAAAAAATGCCTTGAGGGGCTATTCCAGCAGGAATACTGACTGCAACCACCTTCTGTTGTGCTTCATTCCTTACAGCACAATCTTATATGCATGTTTTACTCAGAAGTAGATCCCACTGTGTTCATTGGGACTTACCCCCGGTAAGTTTGTATGGGATTGCAGACTAAATTAACATAAGGCTAAAGCTGAAAAGAGCTTTCCTTTCCCATGTCATCTTGTAGAATAAGGCAAAATGCTATGTTTGCTTTACAGTCTCATCTTCAGCTAACTGTTCTCTCTTTCTCTCCCCCCCCTTTCTTTTTTGTTTCCTTTCTGTAAAGAAATAAGGAATTTAAACATAGGTAAGACCAAGATCACAACCCTGTTATCATTTGCTATAGTCTGTTTTGTTGTGTTTGCTTTTATGTCTTGTGTAATGTTCTGTTTTAAGTGTATCAAATGTAGCAGCATTTATGTGCTAATTGTGTGTTATGAATATGATAAGCATTAGCAATTAAACAATGCAGTCAAAAAGCAACCAAATAAGTTCTGACAGCAATTAGGAATGTCTAATGGAATGCAAGTATAATGAACCCCAAGCTAACTTTTATATGAGCACTTCTCCCTGCAGTCTGTAATTGGCTTAAATGGTTGAGGCAAACTACAGCAGTGGCTTTTGTAAATGCTGGAGAGGGTTCAGAAATGCACTAATGAACTGGAAATGGGTCAAAAACTCATTTCCAACTCATTAATGATTTTTTTTCTAGATTTGTCTCCCCCACCCTTTTAATACAATGTTATTAGTTGGCCAATCTGTTGGGCAGATTGTATCCAACCACCAAATTTATTAGTTATGTTAAATAGAGGATAAATTCCTTTGTGAAAGCATTCATTTTTTTCCCTGGTCAGTATCTCTGCTCACTCTTTGGATGCATGTATGTTTTGCTCATCTGCCCTGCACATGTTCAACTTTGGGCATTACAGTAGAAGCACACTGTTGCTGGCATCTTTGGCAATTCCTGGAACAGACCAATATCAAAATTTTATTTGCTGAGAAGTAAAAAATAATTTAGTATTTGAATAAGTAAGATATAGCATGAAAACAGCAAAGGTATCAATATATATATATATATACAGTGCTTTTTTTCTGGAGAAAAAGGTACCGGAACTCTTGGATTGCATTTCCTCAGGAGTAGATGGCGATTAAATTGTAATGCAATTAATAGAAGAAAAGGTGCTGGAACTCAGTTCCTGTGAGTTCCACCAGAAAAAAAAAGCCCTGTATATATATATATATAATTGGTTCCTGAGACATTGTAAACCTCCTGCTGTGTTTGCTAAATATAATTTCTCTTCCCTTACCCGGCTTATGATAAACAAAATTAGCAACTATGGCACTGAGCTGCATTAACAAAAGATGAGGATTCTAAATTAGTTTGATAGGATTCATATTGCAGGATGGTGCAACTGGTATATTAGGGGCGTTCAGGGTCCTATTAATGTTTGTACATAGTAGCCAAAAGGAGGCTACTTCCTGTCTTTTCCCTCACTTCCTGCCTTAGTTTTTAAGTACCCCCTTGGCCTGAGTAGATGCTGTTGTGCATTCCACATATGCTGTAATTATTTCACTGCTTATATCAGACAAAAACTCCTTGGGCCACAGCGTTAAAATATCCTTACAGTATATAATTCTTGCCACTTTTGGAGAGGAATGCATTTGTATTAGCAGAACCAAGTGTAGTCACTTATTTTTTTAAAAATGTGTGTAAGAATAAGGAGGCAGAAAATAAGGGGAAGCCATATTTTCTTAAGTTTCCTGGTGAAGTGATGCTATTTATCTGAACAAACCATCTTTTTAATACGAGCCTTAAAAGGAAAGCCTTTAAGTAATGAAAGAGTGAGTATATTGGCTACGAAGGAAGCATACTTTAAAGACAAATAGTACACAAGTATACAATAGTTTGCACGCTTAAAATTGGAGTCATTACAAATTTGCTTCTCAATACTGAAAAGCTATACTTCATTCTAATTTCTGTACACCAGAAATCTGCAGCTAGTGAACATTTAGTTTCAGCAAAATGATTTCTTTCTGATTTGTAATTAGACAGAAAACTGCAGAAATCACCTCTATGTTGGCACCCCTAGCTGTATTCTGTGCTTGGCAGGTAGGACAATTCTATCCTGCCATGTTGCCTGTCATTCTCATTCCATTCTAAATTATTGCTACCAATCGCAAGGCATATAAGATAGTTATAATGACTTAGTTTGTTCTGTGGTGACCAAAATTTTTATTGGGAAGACAAGTTATGGTCCCATTAAGAATTGCAGAATTGATACGTTACTGGGAAATTTTACATACACCCATAGTGCAATAGTGCAAGAAATACTGGGAAAGGCCATAGATAAGTGGTTGAGCACATACTTTGTATGCAAAAGGTCCAGGTTCAATCCCTGTCATCTCTCCGTAGGGCTGGGAATGACTTCTGTCTGAAAACCTGGAGAGCTTTGGGCATTACAGTAGAAGCACACTGTTGCTGGCATCTTTGGCAATTCCTGGAACAGACCAATATCAAAATTTTATTTGCTGAGAAGTAAAAAATAATTTAGTATTTGAATAAGTAAGATATAGCATGAAAACAGCAAAGGTATCAATATATATATATATATATATATAATTGGTTCCTGAGACATTGTAAAGAGTAGACTGAGGGTAGACATTGTTGTGCCCTTGGGCACCACTGCTCCCGCAGACGCCTCCCTCTGCACTTCTGAAGTGCCCTGCTGATACCTGTAATTTATTTTACTTTTAAATGTAAATTGCTTTTCCAGGAGGCTGGGAGCACTTCAAAGTGAAGGGCTGGCCTCTAGCTGCCTGCCCAGAGATATTCTTAGGAAGTAAACATGGCAAGGAGCTTGAGGCTAGTGCTTTGCTTTGAAGCCTTTCTAGCTGCCTGAAGAGGAGGAGGGGGAGGGGGAGGAGGAGGGGACAGTCTCCACTGCCTGGTGGTCAGGGTTGGAGACTGCAACAGGGCAACCAGAAGAGGCCTGAGATTGACTTGTGGTAGGGCTCAGGGTGGGAGGAGGAAGTGGGAAGATCTCGGCTGGGGGTGACTGGGGCTAGGGTGGGGAGGCCTGTGAGGCAATCTGATAGGGGTGGGAAAACAACAGGGAGGAGGTCTCTGGGTCTATTTTGGGTGTGGGGCATGGGGGTGAGAGAGAGGGAGAGAAAGCATTTGGGAGAGTGATTCTGAAACAGAAAATAGTGATTGGGCTGATTGTGCTGGAAGTGTGGGGTTAGTGAGAGTTTGGGGTGGCATGATTCTGAATGAGGAAGAGAACTGTGGGTTCAAAGGAGTCATTTTATGTTCTGAGGTTCAGATTCCACTTCTGTCTTGCACTCATGTTCTTGGGCAAGTTATTTGTCTTTTAGCCTCACCAGTTTGCCTTTCTGTGAAATGCGTATTTTGTGACTGGCCGCAATTGCTCTGCCTCATTCACTGAATTTTACAAGGGGTACAGACATCATCATCTTCCAAATACCCTCCTGTATTTTCCCATCACCTCTTTCATCTTTTTTCTTACCATAAAACATCTGTTAAGGAGGGAAAGATGGAATAGCTGCACAATAATTATTTTTTTATTGATAGTGCTAAGAGTCCTCAATCTAGAACAGGGGTGGGCAGTTTCTGGCAGTCCAGGGGCCATTCCCCCCTGCCTGGAGTTTACCAGGAGATGCATCCCCTGCTGCTGTTAAATTTGCCAACAAAATTAAGCAGTGGTAGCAAAAAAGCCAAAATTTTCCTTTAAGTGCACAGCATGTTTTAAAGCAAAATCACACTACCCTGAATTTATGGGAGAGTTGGTTGGGGGGAATTGGGGTCAGGTGATGCACATCTGATGGAACACATCTCTGGACCCTATTTCACACCCATTCAAGGATACTTTAAGCCAGGGTCCCCAACCTTTTTGGACCCGTACCCGTAGGCACATTTGGGAATTTGAGAAACTGCTGTGGGCACTACCACAAAATGCCTAATCAGCTGATCCCTGCTTTGGCGTCTACATGTCCTATCTATGGATCTTAGGCTGCATCTTATTCAACAAAAGCTTTTCTTTCATGCCTATTGGACACTGCAACGTCCCTTTAATAAGGGATTATATAATTCTGCTAATTGCTGGTGATACAATACAGCTAATGCTTCTTTTAAAAATATGTTTTGGCAGTGTCCAGTACTGTAGTTGCTTCTTTTTGGGAGGAGATTATTACACAGATAGTTTTTTGTACTGAAATAGTCTTTAATATTCACTGCTCTTTTAAATTTTTACCTGTTCTATGGAAATTAACAAATGGAAGGGGAACTGGATTCTCTGCACCCTTTGACAACTAAAATACTGATATTACAAAATTGGAAGGAAAAACACTCACCTCCTAATGCAATGGATTGAGGAGCTTACAATGCATTTGATTTATGTACAGGTAGCCAACTTCAAATGGATACTTACTTGGATATTTGGTTTGCTTTTGTTGAAGCCTATGTATAATTGCTAGAAAGTTGTATGCATTTCATACAAATCCATGTACATATATGAAAAAATGGAATATATATATATATATATATATATATATATATAATCAGGTGGGGACCCTTTCGTGGGCACCACTGAGTGTGAGAGCTGGACTGACCCGGGTTCAAAAGCTTCCCTAGCCAGTGACCCTCAGTCCCAGTCACGCAGGCGGAAGGAGGAGATAACAGCAGTTAATAAAGATTAAAGAGTTTATTTGTAAGAGCCAATTACATGGGATTAAGGCAAGCAATGCATCTCTTACTCACTACATCATTGCAGGTACAAATCCAATACCCCAGTGGTAAGGCTAGATGAAGTGAAGTCCAGAACAAGTCGAGACGAGTGAGAGAGGAGAAGGAGAAGAAGTGAAGCTATCAACAAGTGTGTTAGCTTTATACCATAGACCCTGCACCTATAAATAGGATATTACTCACCCCAGTTGTATAACCTATTCATCAACATGTTTACCCCAAATCTGTCCAAGGTTGCTGAGTCATATCATCTTGAGACTATGTCTCATGACCAAAGACCTTGTGTACTTGAACTCAAGAGACACCCACCAGGTCAGGTGATAATCCTGATGTCAGGTGGTAATCTCGTTCTGCCTATGCAAAACCTAACATCCCCCTGCTTTTGCATTTGTCGCAGAACGTGGTTATTTACCTCATACAACAGCAACAGCTTTGTTGACATCTGATGCTGTTCTTTCATCTATGGACTTTGATAAAAAAAACTTTTGCAGGAATGACTTTACCTGCCAGAAATTTGAACCACCATCAAATCACTTCTAATGTATCCCTCCTTATGACACAGTTTTATTTGCAGACCCAAAACGTTGTGTATTGCTATCTGCCTGCAGCATAGCAATCCTGGCTTTGGTTTCCTGAAAAAACTGTAATAGGTTTTTCACATCAATCCCAGCATCATTTAAACATTTTTAACAATTTAAACTATTTAAACTAATGCAATAACTATTCAAGCTTTACAATAGCATAATAGCACAATACATAACACAATGCATTCAGTTCAGTTTCAGTTGAACTCTAACCTTTAGATGATTGTTTCTACAAAATCAATCAATCAAAGTATGGTTATAAAACAACAAACTTCAGGTGTATTCTTGTTGTTCTTACTATCACAACCACAACTGGCATTTCTGTGAATCTGTAAGCCACCTGTGCTCTGACTTGTAAAACTTAGTCTGAAGTGTGATGTTCTCTCCAGATAACACATAACTCCTTTTCAGAGCTCTCCAAGCATGTCCTGTTGGTCTAACAGTCTGCCTATCACACTGACAGCAATATCTGGCCTTGTTGCTTGTACAGTAAAGCTCAACAGCCCAATGCTCCTGTGTAGCATTCAAACTGCTTTTCCATCAGCATGTGCTTGAAAATCCTCAATTATTTGGAGTCTCGCACTGAGTTAACTATCTCCAAATTCTCAATCGCATCCATGATATTTCTCTGGTTTGTTGCAGTAAGATACTGCCCTCTTGGTTCTCTTTCCCTCAACCTCTATTTACAAATAAACAGTTGATCCACCACCAAGCAGTTTCATTTTCAGATGAAATTCCAAACCCTGGATCAATTATATCATATCTGTCCAGAAAAAATTATCTGTCCAGAAAAAACAATAGATCATCTATTTAAACAAAGTACATACAGTCTATGTCCCTGTTCCTCCTGTTTAACAAACAAACATTGATCTGCCTCTCTGTGCAAATCTCAATTCAGCAATGTTTGAGTTCAAACAGAATTCCAGCCTCCAGCTGATTCTAGCTTTCCCTAAAGAAAATCTTCTCACAGACAGTTTTCCAAAGACTTCCTCTAATTTAAAATGCTTATGTTCCAATATTTCCAACTGTGAAATATTCATACATCTTCCACATTCTTAAACATCAGTCTAACTGTTTCAAAAGCAAATTGTTGTTGCACTCACTCATGATTATCCAGCTCCTTTTACTGAGCAAAATCACAAGCAACCAATCTTGCTATTTGTCATACATATAACCTTTTCCAATCTGGTTAGTTTTCACTTTAAAAATCTATCTGGTAACAATGAGTTCCATGAACTGCTGTTTCTTTCCCCAGCTTCCATGTTTTGTTCTTTATCCAAAGAATTCAACTCAGCTTGCATAGCCTGAAGCTATGGTTTAGCTTCCTTAACAGACAATTTTTCACCTCTTTGAAATTTTAAGCTTTCAAATGGCTTTTCCTGCAAATTCATCCTGATATCTCACAGGTTGTTTGACTCACCTGTTCCTTACTTCATCAGTTATCAGGTTCCTGTTCCAATAAATCTGCACCAATGATGAACAATCATTTGTTTAGCCTCCTCTAAACCAAATGTGTATCAAAGTTTGTCAAATTTACCTGACTGTCCTTCAGCAAATGCTTTTCTATTCTGACTCTGATCTTGATGCATCCCCTGCATTAACAGAATTAATTTTGAAAAATGATCTCACATTTTCATTCAGCATTATACTCAACACTTCTAGATAATCTCACTATCCAAGTGCTGTTCATGTGAAACACAATATTCTCATTTCTAGAAAAATCTCATGTAAGCTCCCTTACAGATTTCTTCTAACTTTGAGGTGTATGTACCTACATATCAGATCCAAGATCCTGAAATGTTTCTCCAGAAGATTCTACCTTCTACTCTACTTTCCATAAGGTGTACAGTTCAATACAGAACTAAAACTTCTATCATGTACATAATCAAAAACATTTAAGAGCTTCTACCCAAACCTCATTATCCAAATTAGTATCACCTCTTCTGAGTGTTTGTTTACTCTTCCACACAATCCATGTGTTCAATACCACATCCTGTTAGAAATGCATCAAAACATGCACTGAATTGAACTTCCCCCATATCTCAAAAGAAATAGGTAACATGGGTAATATGCTTGTTTCCCACCCAAGCACAAAACACCATGACTTTGTTCAATACTCCAGTTTTCTATCTAACATGTACACAACCTGTACTTCGTGTATTGATCAATTAACATCATGAAATAACGTGCCTCTCCTCTAAAAACCATCAGAGTACCCACAAGATCACCAAGAACAAATTGAAATGAAATGAACTGGTTTTTCAGCTTGCCTTCCAGTTTACCTGTGGAAGCTAGCATCCCTTGTTTATGTGCACAAAATTACCTTTCATGTGAAAATTACAATTTCCCAATGCTTTCCCCACCAACAGTTTGCATTTTCTTTCACAGGCCTGTGAATCTAAATGACCAAACATCATGTGATATGCATGCATGTACATGTCATACATATAAGCATTTAACTTTTTATAGTTGCATCAGTACAACTTTCCATTTCTTTATTACATCATTACAATATAAAAGAAATAATCCATCTCTTAGCTTTGCCATATAAACATACCTACTAATTCAGTAGTCTACATTTTGCTACAGAGAAATCCACAATATACTCAAGTCATATACATTCAGTACATTTCCTGACATTTCCAGAGCATATATTACACTTTCTTGAATCCAAGTTATCCAACTTTCAAGAAATACAGTTTCAAAAACATGACTGTTAAACCTCTGACCATTTGCATAGTCCTCTTCCTGTTTATTCATGTCCAACACAGAAAGCTTCGTTTAAACAATCCACTGCTTCTGTTCAAACAAAATAATGTCCATTTTGTTATATCCTGGGTTAAAACACAAAGGTTTTCCCATCAGCAGCACCCCTGCTGATTTCAAGCTCCTTCTTCTGTGATCCCACATGAAGAAAATGAAGAACAGCTTCCCATTTTAAGCACAGCTTTCTCTGTTCAAAACTGCCGCGCTGTTTTTCCCCTGCTGTTTTAAAACCACGCCTCCGCTGGTTTGATACAGCCTCCCGTGTAGTATCAAGTTTCCCAAGATACATTCCTGTCACACGTGACTTTGCTGCGACATGACGCTCCAGACGCTTTACCCACGTCAGACGTAATCCACGTCATTTGTAATCCAAGCCACTTGTTGATACAATGCAAAAGATAGCTGATCCGCTGCTGAGCGAAGAAGCAAACTGCAAAAGAAATATGATCCTCCTGCTGTAGCCTTGATGAGTAGACACAGAGCCTCCTGGAGATATTTCTTTGCCCGATACAGCTCCTTGACAATCACTCCAGCAAGCTGTGGAAAACGAAATCCTTGTGTCCAGCGTTGTTCACTTTTCAGCCTAGTAGCTGCCCGAACCGGCACCTCCGTTCCAGCTGCTTCTCACAGTCGTAGCCTTGGATTTGCCAAGCCTGGCACCTCCGTTCCAGCTGCTTCCAAAACGAAAAATCCTCCGTCCCTCTGTCTCTGCATTCCAAGCCGCTGTTATCAGCACCCAGCTTTAGCAACATCCATCGCCTTCCAGGGTTATTTACAAACCGTTCTTACAAATAGTAAACAAATCCTTTAACTCTATAACTGCCGAATTTCCCCGTACTGCGTCCCTGTGGGCTTATCTGCCCATCTGAGATAACCATCAGGCTTATCTCCGCTGATTATCTGGGCCCATAACCAGATGTGAGAGCTGGACTGACCCGGGTTCAAAAGCTTCCCTAGCCAGTGACCCTCAGTCCCAGTCACGCAGGCGGAAGGATGAGATAACAGCAGTTAATAAAGATTAAAGAGTTTATTTGTAAGACCCAATTACATGGGATTAAGGCAAGCAATGCATCTCTTACTCACTACATCATTGCAGATACAAATCCAATACCCCAGTGGTAAGGCTAGATGAAGTGAAGTCCAGAACAAGTCGAGACGAGTGAGAGAGGAGAAGGAGAAGAAATGAAGCTATCAACAAGTGTGTTAGCTTTATACCATAGACCCTGCACCTATAAATAGGATATTACTCACCCCAGTTGTATAACCTATTCATCAACATGTTTACCCCAAATCTGTCCAAGGTTGCTGAGTCATATCATCTTGAGACTATGTCTCGTGACCAAAGACCTTGTGTACTTGAACTCAAGAGACACCCACCAGGTCAGGTGATAATCCTGATGTCAGGTGGTAATCTCGTTCTGCCTATGCAAAACCTAACACTGAGATGCCTGTGGGCATTGGGGACCCCTGATTTAAGCATTGGGAGCTCTGCCCTTTTTACAGCTGAGAGTCCTTGGAGGAGAGTAATTACTTCAAATCAGGTCTGTTTTAGCTTCCAAGGGCCGGTTAGTGTTCATCCCACAACACTAAAACACTAACCCACTTCAGGATAATATAAGAAGTTAGGAGCCTGAACAGGCCCAAGTCTCCCCACACCCCATTTTCTTCTTTTTCCCAAACTGACACACACAACTAACTTCAACATTCTGTGGCTTCTGGAGCACAATGCACATGCTCAGTCCTTATCAGGTAATTTTGGGTCTGTGTTTCTTTTTAATGTACAAACTAATATTTTATACCTGGGGGCCTCCTGCGCATACCCCCTTTGTCTGAGGCTGTCGCGTTTTTACTGCCCTACTGAGGTCAACTCAGTTTTCACCTTCAGTATTAGATATTGTACAATGATAGCAATAATGACTGTGTAAAAAAGTCAGTGTCCCAACATTTCATCCTATCCTGCCTGCATTCTGACATTCTAAGCCTGAGCACAAGTAAGAGGGACAGGGCTTTAGCATGGTTTCTGATTGTGCAAAAGGTTCTACTCTCATTCAGGTGAACACAAGTAAAAGCCCCCTGCAGACCTCTCTGCTTGACACAGGGAAGTTGGGGACTTAGAGGGCAGGGCTGGCATGCACAAGGACATGGGGGCTGTGCACACAGGCCCATTCCTCTTTCCCATGTTCATGTACCTTAATCAGGATAACACCTCAATAAGGCTTACCCGTGACCAAGAAAAAGATCTCAGAATGGGACTGTGCAGACGAAGGGGCATACTCAGGGCTTTTTTCTGGTGGAACTCACCGGAACTCAGTTCCAGCACCTTTTCTTCTATTAATTGCATTACAATTTAATCGCCATCTACTCCCGAGGAAATGTAATCCAAGAGTTCCGGTACCCTTTTCTCCAGAAAAAAAGCACTGAGCATACTTGATTCTCAAATTGGATTACCAGGACTAGGAAGTAGGTTTTGCCCCGTTCCATCTGGATCCTGCTTCATCTCTGACACAATCTGATTCTGTACAAGGGGAAATCTTTGAAAAAAGGCATGATGCCTCAAGCGAGCATAATGGTTATTGTGAAGGAAAGAGTCTTTGGGGGTTCCTACATGTACACACACACACACACACACACGCCTCCTCATGTGTAAATCCAGTAAAGCCAGTTGGGGGCTGGGAGGAGGCGAAAGGTACATAAAGCATAGGATGGGGCATGGCACCTGAAAGGCGGAGACCCGGCTTTCAAATGTAAATGTAATTCAGACCCAGTAAGTCAGGAGTCCCCTTCCCCCTGCCTGGCCAGGTGAAGTGCATCGTGAGTGGCTCAGAAGCAGAAAAGCTACAGGAAGGAGGAGGGGAGGGGGAAAGAGCTATTTCCCAACATGTGGGTTTTGTCTTTGTCTGTCCGTCTTTGGGTCACCGCATGGTTGCTGTTAGAGCAATGGCGGCAGGCCAAGCAGAGGTCCGAGCCTTCGGGAGGAGGCCTCAGGGTTCGACCCCAGGTAGCTCCTGGTGAAATTAGCTGAATGAGGGCTCTAGTAAAGGCAAGCCTTGTGGGAGTTTACCCATCTCGCACCTTAGGGTAGGTGTGGTAATTCTCCATCGGGCGGCAAGACTGTGCTGGATCTAACCCTGGAAGAAGATTGACCCTCAGGTAACAGAGTTATGTGCCTGGGAGATAGAATCAGGTTTTATTATTTTGTAGCTCTATTTCTGTGTGCCAAAGTGTCTCTCTCTCTCTCTTTTGTGTGCTTCCCTCATTTCCCACCTTTTGTTGTAAAATGCTACCAGAATAAACCTTGTCTTGGTTTTACCCCACATGGGTGTTGTAGTTGCTCTGTGGCTTCAGTATCTAAATCCAGGTTACAGAATTAAAGGCGAGTCCCTGAACAGAGATTCAAGTAGGGTTGCAAGGAGCTGAGGCTTGGCAATCTGGTACCTTGAGATCTCTGGGGATCTTGGTTCCTTTGGGGTAGGAAAGGGTGGGGTGGTGGCGGGCCAGCCAGCCCCCCCTTCCTCCACATGGTGGCAAGCGCTGGGATTCGAAGCTGAACCACAGAGTGTGTGCACATGGGCAAATTGGGAAGATTGGAGAGACTTTGTCACATGGGTAGAGGTTTTGTTATTTTTTAGAAATAACCAGCCAGCCCCCCCTTCCTCCACAGTTATTGTCATTAAAGTGGCGTCAAGACATGCTGCCTAATCAGCACCATGTCCTTGGTCAACTTGCAAAAGTAACACAACACTACAAGTTATGATGTTGTGCTGGCAATCATGGCCACTGTTATGTCCAGTCCTAAACACATAATTGCCATCATGGTGGCAACCGTTAATAAAAGATTGGAGTTTTGACATTTCTATATCTTCATCCACAAACATCCTTCCAAAATCTGAGTATTACCACATACCTATTCTGTAGGTATAAGCACAAGGGTGCCTAGTGCTGTACTTGTTTCAGCATAATCTTGCTCAGTTTTGTTTATCTCAGAAATCCAAGAGTGTGGCTTTTTAGAGGCCAGTAAGTCCAGTTGCAAAGAAATAACTAGAGCGTTCACTTTCTGTCTTTGTCCTGCTGACTTCTAAAGCCTCTATTGGCTTTTAAAGAAGTTTGCCTGTTATCATGCAGGGCCAGCATCTGCAGAGATCTTGTTTAAAGTACTCATTACATCTGCCTGTTGTTAGCCAGGCATGTTTGTGCAGGAGCTTCTCCATTTAGTTCAGTTGTCTATTTGAATAGCTGAGGCTGACATTTCTAAATTTGCAGGTGGCTCACTGGCTCCACACCTCGAACAGCTGTCAAAACAGATTTATTAGGAATAAGTTAATATCTCAAGACATTCGTTGACCCAACAAGATAAGGGGAAAGGCTTCAGCAGAACAATAGCTTAGCTTATTGTCAAATCTGGAGGACTTGTTGCTGTTTTAGATACACAGTTAACACTGCAGCCTTCGATAAATGATACCATGGGCTTTATCTGGAGGCTTCCCTCAAAACTATGTGCTTGATTGCTACAGCCCAATCCTATCGATGTATACTAGCTTTTAGGGCACAAACTACTGCATGTACTACTGCAGTTAATATAGAACCCTAATTCAGCAAGGGAAATGGAACAATCCACTTGTGCCTCACCAAAGAAACCTTATTTTTACCAGAGGTCAGTACAGGTGGTAGTTTCAGTTGATCTTAGAGACTGACCAGAGGCCCATAAGATGTCTTGTTAGGATGTCTTGTTAGGATCAGCACCTTCTCTGCAGATAATACAAATACATCTAAGAAGCACTTCAGTGCTTCCTCAGAGTCTGGGGTGTGTGTGTGACTGGGTTCCACCAGTACCAGGACACCTTGATCAGCTCCTTAAAGATATTTTGCCTCTTTAAGAGCCCCTCCTGTATCAGGATGCCAATTCTCTGCCTTTTACCTTCTCTTCCCAGCAACGTGGGATTAGGCCTTAGGCGTGGTGAAAAACACTCCAAACAACTTGCTGTTAACAATAACTGTTTACTTTAGTAAATTTTTGTATAGTAGATTCACAATAACTTAAGGTAATTACACCAATAGAGCAGTATACTTTCAAAAACCAGATATAATAGAAATAAAAGAAAAAAGGATGTAGTTCTCTCTAACCTAGCTATTCTTTCACCTGTAACCTTAATAGAGATTCCTTCCCAGCCTATCCCTGGCTGTTCTGCATTCTTCAGTGATATTCAGACTCTGCTTCTTGGTGCCTGGAGCTCCTCTCCTTCACACACTTTCTCCCTGTGTCAGTGCCTACAACTCCTCTCCTTCACACAGCTTCTCTCTCTACCAGTTTCACTCTCTCACTGCTGCAGCTTTTCCACACCTCTTTATATACCCTTCCACAGAACTACAAGGTTACAATTATGTGTCCTAAAACTGGGGAAATGAAATTTAACTCAATAAGGGGGGGAAGGAGACTTCTCTCCATGAAAAGAAAACTTTAACTCCATGAGGGGGGGGGGGAAATCATGAATGCCCCCCCTCCCATCAGAAGATGTTTGGGCCTACAGGCTTCAACCTAACTCAAGCCTGTGTAGGCCTCAATCCTTCACAGTGACCAAAAGGCTATTGATGCACCAATGCTGGAGTTGGGTCCTGACACCACCTGTGAGCTGTGAAAATGACTTGGGGAGAAATGAGCCAAAGGCATTTTACGTATAATAGGTATCTGCAACCAATTCCTGCTTCCAAATTGGAATGTAGTAACAACATCTATCTGTTCCACTTCTGTTTATTGCATATTGTTGAATTGTTGAATTAATACTGTGTGCTCAGTGAACCATTTCATTGCCATTGTATTCTCCGTCAAACAACCTATGAAAGAGGTACATGAATGTGAACAGCAATGTTTTCAGTCCTGACTCTTTTTTCCTCACTGAGAAATTTGTATCTTTTTCAGGAGCCCCTTGTTCTTTGTAAAAAAAATTGAGTAACAGTGTGACCAGGGCTTCAAACCTATTTTTCATGACCTGAAAATAGTCATGAAAAATAGTCTTCAAACCTATTTTTCATGACCTGAGTTGTAGCAATAGTGAAATAATAGTAAAGTGGAAAGTACTTCTGAGTATATACAAAGTTCAGTTTCCTTGCCACTGAGTAACCATAGCCATTCCCACACATTTGAGATTAGTGAGTAAGGCTTCTAGTTCAAAGGCTGTGTAATGCAGCAAGGCCCAGCATCTTACATTTTAGAAATTAAAAGCTGGATATCTTTTTTGCCGCTAGACTGCTGTTTTTATGCCATGGGGACACAGATTGGGAAGCTGATAACATCTGTGTACTTAGAGGTTTAAAAACAATGCTCACAGCAGCATTCCAGTATTACAGAGTATATACAAGTATTACAGAGTATATACAGGTAGGCTGTATTTGGACATAATGACAAACCATGATTTATCCTTATGGGAATGACCCTAGCCTCTCCCTGGGTTCAGATATACCCTCCCCACTCTATTATAGATTAACCACAGTTTAGCATGTTCTCTGAACCTTACACTGTAGACTGGTTTGTTGAAACAAGCTGTCTTCATAACCCGCAGTTTGATGTTAGTTTGTTTCAGACAAACCATAGTTAAGATAAGCCACAGTTTGTTGGATTCAAAAGCGTGGTGAAAGTGGTTTCAACATGTACTTGCCACATTTTGAGGAATCTGCTTTTTGCTGAGAGAATGTGTAGCAAAACCACTTCCACCACACTCAGGATGTGTGTCAGTCTTTTTTCAAAGCAAAGTGCAAAGCAGTTCACAGCCTACGATTCAGCAAAGGAGAAACTATTTAGAATGCCTTTATTCTATTTTGGTGAATAACAAAGCCTGTTCTGCCCTGCTTCTTCAGCACTAACCTTGCACATGACATTTCTTACCATTTGGGAATACTAAATGGCAGTGCTAACCTCCAACCAGCACAGACTAGCCATCTTATTATAAAGAGTTACAAAACCCTTTATAAAAACTCTTTCTGAAGGATGAGAAAGGAAATAACTGCAATTAAAAATTATGAGACTATTCATCTTTTATGCAGCTTCGAGGCAGGCTGTAGTGTGTTCTATTATTTTGCATTGTGGGAAGAGGGGGTAAAAATTTTACAAGGAGGCACAGATGCTGTACATTTTTGAAAAATAATTTACAGCTTCTTGTCAGAAGCCATCTCACATTGGGTTCCCATATATTTTGCATTTGTGGTTACATTATTTTTGAAAGCACACAATGAAACATCCATGCTGTGTAAAATGGAAGGATTCACATGAGTGGTAAAAAGAAATCCATAAATGGAAGTTAATGAGAACTATATATATCTTCAGTGCCCATATTATTAAGATTTAAAACTGTCTATTTCCAGTTTTCAGAAAGTTCAAAGGAAGATTGACTAGAAGCTAAGGTGGCTTGGTCTTATATGAGGCAGGAACTTCCTAGTGGGCTTAGCTGTTAAGAGCCAGTATCTAGCACATACAGCCCAATTATGTGCATTACTCAGAAGTCAGTCCCACTGAGTTCAATGGCACTTACTCTCAAGTAAATGTACATAGGATTGCAGACATAAGTTGAGATGGAACACCTTCATTAAAATAAGTAGGAGGCATACTACCCAGCAGTACCTGCTCAGATTTATTTATTTATTTATTTGTTGCCGTTTTATCCTCCTCATCCAAGATGGTCCACATGGCATTATCAGTGTGATCTTCACAACCACCCTGTGAATTAGGGTAGACTGAGACATTGAAATTTGCCTCAGGCCACCAAGTGAGCTTATGGCAGAGAAGGGATTTGAACGATTCCTCCCGCCCAAACCCAAACTCTATCTATTCTAGCCAAACTAAGGGTTAGAAAGGGGGAGTGGACAGGCTATGCCAAACTTGATGTTATGCTGTGTGGGTCTGGGTTTCACTCAGACAGAAAGACAGGGAACCGATACTGCCATGAATATGATCTGAAGTAGAGTCATTTACATTTCCTGCCCAAGGCTACCTCTGTCATATCCCAGTTTATTCTTGGCAAGAAGGCTTTATGGAGAGCTGGTTTAGCCATCATGTTTTCTCTTTTTTTCCTCTCTCTTCTAAAGCAACAACCCTGCCCACAAGTACTACCTAGCTGTGGATCCTGTTTCGGGCTCGCTTTATGTATCGGACACCAACAGTCGTCGTATTTACAAAGTCAAAACCCTTACTGGTGCAAAAGACCTATCTGGTAATTCTGAAGTGGTGGCAGGGACAGGGGAGCAGTGTCTGCCTTTTGATGAGGCCAGATGTGGTGATGGAGGGAAAGCAGTGGATGCAACTTTAATGAGTCCACGAGGTAAGGGACATAAAAGCACAAACAATAGTTTAAAGGTACATTGACTCTGGACATAATTATCTGGCAATTAAATCACTGCTTGCTGAGTTATTTTTAATCTCTGGTTTAATCACAGTAGGTTGACAAGTATTTCCCTTGTACAGTTTTGTCTTGAGGGTTGCTTGCTTGCTTTTACTGAAAGTACCGGTAAACCACAGTCCCTGTACTTTATTTACCTTGCAAAAGAAAAACAAAACATTTGTTAACCAGGTGCACTCTACTGTGAAGAGGAAGTGCAAACAAGCAGTATTGTCTGAAACATGATGTTTTGAGGGTGGAAAAGTGCCTATTATTTTGTCTGGGCAGAGGTGGCTCGTATTGTCTCGACTATATCCTGTTTCTATGAAGAAACAAAACCCAAACATTATTTTCCATCTTCGTAACATATCATTAAAAAATATCTTAATGAATGTATGGAATTATGGTTCTTAGGTTAAGGTTGACTGTGCTTGTTTTTCAATATTGAAAATTTAAAAAAAAAATGCAGCCTAAGGCCTATACTTTGGCAGGTCACCCTTTTAGGATGAATGAAAACAGAGCAGAAGAAATATAACCAAACATTGTACAGGTTCACATGTCATGCTAACCCACCCTGTGAATAACCAACAGTGGGTTGGTTGTTCGCTAAACAACTCACGGTGCGCCTGACAGACTATTGGGCTCACCATGGGTTGTCCCCCCCTCCTTCCCTGTCCAAAAACCCTGATTAGCCCTGTCAAAAATACCGGTTTAAAAGGCAGCCTGTGCTCCCGTCAATGGGGTGGCTCCCACTTTCCCAAGTGCCTAGAGTCTTGGGAAAGGGTGGAAAGCTGCAAAGATACTGAGAACTTCAGGCCCACCCCCCAAAACTAGAGGATCTCACCACAAAGGGGGTGATCTACTGACCACCCCCTTTTGTGAACAAAGATCACTTGTTCTCAACAAGATCACTTGTTCAACAAGATCTGCCACGGACAGCCTTCTCCTTGTCCCATCAGCCAGAGCAGCCAGGCTGGTTGGGACTAGGAAGAGGGCCTTCTCTGTGGCGGCCCCCAAGTTATGGAACTCCCTCCCTAGTGACCTTCGCCATGCCCCCTCCGTGATGAGCTTCCGCCATGCATTAAAAACATGGTATTTCAGGCGGGAATATGGGGTGGGTTAGGGTTTTAAAAAAAGCTTGTCACCCACGATGGGGTGTTGTGTCGTGCGAACCCAGTCAGTGAATGAAGAAATTTCTACCTATTGGCAGTGCATACATTCCAGCTTTAAAAGTTATCAGGGGTTGGATCCAGGATCAACCTTCTGCAAAAAGAAGGGCTCTGCTCGCAGAAGGTCCCTCCACCTGTCACCTGATTTTTTAGGGTCCCCCTCCTGCCCCACGCTGCAGCTCACTCCATTCAACAGTATCTCTTGACTCTGTGTAGCATTTTCAGGGGGCTGGAGGGGCTGCTGTGGGGGGGGGGCGGGAATGTCAACTTTCATCAGTGTAGTTGACACAGCCTAAATTTGGATCCAACCCCAGCTAAATAAATAATTCTGAATTGGTAAATTTGAATGGAACAGCTGCAGTGAACTATGGAAATCTGAAATTCAAATGTTTGAGAGATGTTTCCATATAAAAATGGTTTATAAAATTAATTTGAGAATTACGTTGCTTTGCTTAAAATAAATCTGAAGTCTCTCAGCTTTTTCAAGCTGAGTTTTCTTTAATTGTTTGAATTAAATTCATGTTCATAGCACCAAATGCACACGGTATTCCTTGCATGTGCTAGGCAATATTAACAGGTGGTTGTCTAGAATATTACATTTGCCACGACAGCAAATCAGGGCTACTATTTCTCTTTACTGAAATTGCCTTGGTGCACATGTGTCTGTTTCTCAAGGAGAGTAGCAGCTAAAGGAAAGGATGAAGCACTTAAAACAGGGGTGGGCAACTTGTGGCCCTTCAGATGTTTTAGCCTAGAACACGCATCGTCCGTTACCATTTACCATTTACTATACTTCCTTGGGGTGATGGGAGTTGTAGGCTACAACAACTGGAGGGCCACAAGTTGCCCATCCTGACTTAAAAGATAAGGAACTAAAGAATATTCAGGGGGAAAGAAAGGGCTTACAGTGGGATCAGTAGCAACAGGGGAAAGAGTCCAGTGGCCCTAGACTTTGAAGATATAGGCTATTTGGACCTCAGTACCAAAGCTCACTAAGAAGTAAAGAGTGGGACTATACAGCAAGAAATCACTGAATGACTGGGTTTGCACAACACGTTAAGCCACGGTGGCTACATAGCCACCGTGGCTTAGCATGTTGTGCAAACCAGGGATGGTTTTCTCTGGGTTTCTTAGCCATAGTTTTGAAGCCCCTCCTTGAAGCCATGGCTTGTTCTAGGGTTTACTGTAGCCACGGTGGCATGTCGTATTGTCCAAACCCCGACAACGCGACCCACCATGGCTACAGTGAACCCGCTACAGAGCCGCCTGGCAAGCACGGCAAAAAACCCTTGCCGTACTTGCCAAGCAGCTCTAGCTGAGCACTGATGACAGCCGCCCTAAGTGCCCAGGCAGCACATTGGGCAACTGTCATTGTCTTCTCCGCCCTGCGCTCTTGCCGGTGCCAGGACAGCGGAATTGCTCATGAGCAATCCCACTCTCCCGGCATTGACAGGAGTGCAGGGGTGGGGAAGCTGGAGTTGGGGGGAAGGAATAAACCACGTTCTGCTGGGTCTTCTCCAGAGGAGGCCCAGCAGAATGTGCCCCCCTTGCTCGGTGCAGCAGCCACTGAGCAGTTGCCAGACCATGCAAGAGGGGGGTCAAGCCGCATTGTGTTCAGCTTCCTCTCGAGGAGGCCAAGCACCACGCACCCCCACCCGTCACCAGCTGCTTCTGCCAAGCGTCCAAAACAGTGTCCCCTGGGATTCTGATGGGAGGACTGAGGAGGTGCCTCAGAACCCCAGCTGTGCCCAAGTCAGTGTTTGTTGGGCACAGTTGGGGCCCCAGGCTAACTTTAAGCCCAGGGTGGCTGCATAGCTACCCTGGGCTTAAAGTGTTGTGTGAACCCGCCCAACAACTATAACTGGTATGCACGAAGGACATACATTGAGACTGCAAAAGTCCATGCAGGAAAATGAGTGAAAAGGAGCTTCTAGACCCAGAAGCTGCAGGATTTGTTATTTTGTTATTTTGCCTTGGGAGCTTACATGCGTACGGCTCACACACGCATTAGCGTTATTAACTCAAGTTTATGCATAATCAGCCCATTTACTTCAATAGCATTATTTGATTCCTTTTTAAATTATTTTGTGTGTGTGTGTGAAATTAGCTCCTGCATACACACTTACATATGTGGGGCACAATCCCAGAAGGTGGCATTCATACATCTCTCCCAAATGCAGCAGAGGAGGAGCTAACATGGCACTCGTCTTGAGGGTATAGCTGGCCAACTGGCACAGGCAGCACGGGATGTGGGCTGGAATGCCCGTACTCCTAGGTGCCCAAGGGTATGTTGTAATGTAAGAAACCGGTCCCATCTTAAAAGATGAAAAGGAGAATCTGCTTGATATATTTGTATCTAATACAAGGAATAAGGAAACTCAAACCAATAGTGTTAATGTTAGCTTGGAAATTAATTTGTTCAAAATTCAGAACCAAAGATTTCATTGACTGCTATACTGTTTGAGTCGGCTGAAGTGGAGCACTTAAGCCCCCCAAATCAGGAGTAGATGTGTACAAGTGAGTGACAACCACAATCATCTGTGTTCATGATAAATATGTCAGCAATACACAAGGGCAGAGAAGTCATTTTTGCTTTCGTTGCACCCTGGTAGGAATTGCAGTGGATAAGTATGGCCTTATGTATTTTGTTGACGCTACAATGATCCGGAAAGTTGATCAGAATGGAATCATATCAACTCTGCTGGGCTCTAATGACCTAACTGCTGTTCGGCCACTAAGCTGTGATTCCAGCATGGATGTCACCCAGGTAGAGTGTTACTTCTTTGTAATAAAACAGATGGCTATTTATTTTGGATAAATGCCCGGTTGTTCTCCCCAGGAAACACTATATGTTCCAATCTGTTGGAGAATAAAATGTTTTTGAAGGTATTGATGATATGCAGTATAAGCGGAGATTTAATATGCTTACTGAAATGAACAAACCAGCCTTCTTTGCAATAAGTGATGTATATCCCTGATAGAAAAATAGAGCTGTGGCAATGTTGTCTTTAACTGGCTTTGTTTTTCCTATAATTCTTTGTAGCATTTAGTCCTATGTACTGAATATAGAATTGTCCAGTGAAGCCACTGTATGTGGTTTTGATGAAATAGTGAAAAGAAATCTGCCCAAGCGAACTATGCACAGGTTTGTTCCTTGATTTGGTCAGTTAAGACTAAGACCAATTACTTGCTCTTCCCCACACAATTTATATGCATCCAAAGAAATGTGTTTGTCCAGGTTGTTTTTAAAGCAGTCTTAATTTATTGTGCATCTCATAGGTGCGTCTGGAGTGGCCAACCGACCTAGCTGTCAACCCAATGGATAACTCTCTGTATGTACTGGAGAACAATGTCATTTTGCGAATCACTGAGAACCATCAGGTTAGCATAATTGCTGGCCGTCCAATGCACTGCCAGGTTCCCGGTATAGACTACTCCCTCAGCAAACTGGCCATTCATTCTGCACTGGAATCAGCCAGTGCCATTGCCATCTCCCACACTGGAATTCTTTACATCAGTGAGACAGATGAAAAAAAAATTAATCAGCTTCGCCAGGTCACCACTAATGGAGAGATTTGTCTTTTGGCTGGGGCAGCTTCAGACTGTGACTGTAAAAATGATGTCAACTGTAATTGCTATGCTGGCGATGATGCTTATGCTACTGACGCCATCTTAAATACCCCGTCTTCCTTAGCTGTGGCACCAGATGGCACCATTTACATAGCCGATCTTGGAAATATACGTATCAGAGCTGTCAGCAAAAACAAACCAATCCTTAACTCTTTCAACCAATATGAAATTGCATCTCCAGGACAGCAAGAACTATATGTCTTCAACATTGATGGCATCCACCAATATACCCTCAGCCTTGTTACAGGAGAATATCTATATAATTTCACCTATAGTGCCGATAATGATGTGACCGAGGTGATTGATAACAATGGCAACTCTCTAAAAATTCGTCGGGATACGAATGGAACACCACGTCATTTTCTAATGCCTGACAATCAAATTGTGACTCTTGCTGTTGGCACAAATGGTGGTCTTAAGGTCGTGTCGACCCAGACCTTGGAACTTGGATTAATGACTTATCATGGGAACAGTGGTCTCTTGGCAACAAAAAGTGATGAGACAGGATGGACAACCTTTTATGAGTAAGACCATTTTCAGAATAATGTTGCACATCCATTGTCTGTCTTGGTAATGAATACATAGGGCTTCATCATGGAATATGGTTCAAGGTCTAAGCATATTCTGTGCCTCCAAAAACCCAGGCTCAGCCCCCAGTTTTGCATACATTTTCTTATTTGGTATAATTTATTCTAATTTCTGTTTAGAGAATTTCGCATAGTTTGCAACATTTTCGCAAGAACCAAATTTAGCAAAGGAGGAGGCAAGGAATGGGTAGAGGATAAATAAGAGAACTGTTCAAGCGGTGGGTCCTGCTTGCGTAACAGAATCAGTGGGATCCGCCACTCGCGGAAGGGAACTGGCGGGGCGGAAGGGAATCGGCAGGGGCATAAGCTCCTTGTTAGATTCTGCCCTTTCTTACCAGCAGCTGTGATCACTGTGAAATAGGATTCTGTTGGTGCTGAAAACTTTGGGTTCAAAGGGGTGTTTAGTGTGTTGGAGCTCAGACCCCACCTCTGCCTTGTAGAGGCAGTCTTTGGGGCAGGTGACTTGTCCTTTGCCATGCCTGCCATGGCAACCATTTTATGGTGCTGCCCAGGACAGTTTCTCAAATTGCCAAATGTGCCCATGGCCCAAAAAGATTGCCTACTCTTGCTCTGGACCCTTTACTTTTGGAGAAAAAGAATCTCCCTTTTAAATTGTATTTTAAAACATATATATACATAACCATGATAATACCTCTTTAGAGTATAGGCTAAGATTTGTAACAAAACATATACTGTTGCAAATTCTAGTGTAACATAAAATATTTACCATAGCTCAGAGAAGAATGCCACTCAAGTGGTTTGGATAATTCTGCTAATATTATGGATGTCCTTTGTAGAAGCTGATGTACTGTAGTGCTCAGCAGCCTGAGATGTAGTTACACTGAACATATGCATTTACATATCAACTATCAGGATAGGACCCAAATTAATTAACCTTGTATGACAGGACAGATAATATTTATTTCCCTTATTTGCCCTGCCCAACTCATAACCTAATAGATTGTGGCTACACCCCACTAAGTTTCATCTCTCCAGGGATTTCAATATTGCAGTTTCTTTTGGAAGTTAAATGACAAGTCTTGCTGTTCAAATGTCAGGATATTGGGACCATGCTCTATATGGGCAGATAAAGCATTGATTAACTTTACTGATTGCTCGTTCCTGAGATTGGTGAGGAAATTGGATCTGAAAAAATTCTCTGTGACTTATATAATTTTTGGAGAGCCCAAAATTACACTCGTTTCAGGAACTGGTAGATTAGAAAGACAACATTTCCTCTTTAACTGCAAGAGATGAAAGATAAAGTGCTAGGCCTTCCCCCCCTTTAAAAAAAAAAGATTCTACAGAAGAAAACCAGAGTCTCATTATGTTTCCCTTAATAGTCCTCAGATACATACTTGGCCAGTTTTGTAGAATTTCTTCAAGTAAGTTACACTCTTTAAATACCCATGATGAAAAATACAAATTTGCAGAAAGACCATTGTGTAGGGGGTATGACTGTGATGTTTACCTACCAATTATCTGTTCTCTCTCTTTTTGTCCTTTGTGTGGAGTTCTTACCCAAAAAGAACTACTTGTGAGAAAGCACACCAGTTTGCCGTGGGAAGCATCAGGCTGGGGTACTTACTCACCAGTAGATTTCCCTGTCAGAGAAGGATCCACCCCCACTGTTTGAAATGGAGTATATTCCAAGAGTGCTTCTAAGGGACTTCTGCAATAAATCTAGTGGCTTGGAAACTTCCCTTTTAAGTGGAAGGCTGAACAGTCAGTAGATTTGCTTATTAAGTACTCCATTCGGCTGCTTCAAATGAGTATGGGCAGACCGGTGTTCCTCACAGTAACCCAGTTTGGATGTAATGCTAAACCATCATTTAGTGCTTTGAACCTGGTCAAACCTTGGCATGTTCATGCTCCTCTGGAACAGCCAAAATAAGGAGATTGAGAGTATCTACTTCTTCTTTTAACCCAGGGATGGGGAACATGTGGCCTTCCAGATGTTGTTGGACTGAAGCTCCCATCAGCGCTCACTATTGGCTATGCTGACTAGGGATGCAATCCAACAACATTCAGAGGGCCACACATTCCCCATCCCTGGCTTAAACTAATCACAGTTAGTCGTTAAGTCTGAAATGGACCAAACTGTTGTTAGTTTAAACTATGGTTTAAACAAGCCAAGATCAAACCAAGGTTTCTGATCCTGGCTTGTTTCAATAAACCACAGTTTAAAGTAACCACAGTTCTAGTTGGACATAAGGACAAACTGCGGTTATTTTAAACCAGGAACCAGTGCTTTAGATCTCCTTGGGGCTGCATCAGAGGATAGGAAGAGAACGTAAGCCCAGGCTCATTCACATAATGTTAAATTATGGTTCAGCCAGCATTATGTCTGAACTGGGCCAATGTGTCTTCAGACATCAAACAGCAAAACCACATGATGAAATTCCTCATAAATAAGGATTCACTTTCCGAAAACCAAATCTAGGTAGTCCATTGACCAGTGCCTACCACCAGGGCATGATGAGAGTTACATTACCTTTTTTCTGAGGAAAAAGCTGCTGCAAACATACCCCTGTAACCCTTGTAAATTTCTATTTCCCCCACACCCTCTCCAAATCCTACTATTTAAAAGACTCAAAAGTACCATTTCCCCAAATGTTTGGCTTGGCACCTTGAATGTATATACCTCACACCAAACAAATATAATTCAAAGGCATAAATAAGTATATAGCTGGTATAGTTGAAAAATAGCTACATTTTTAAGGGTATCCTCCTATTGGGGGTGGGGGTTTGATGGAGTTTATCAGTGAAGTAGGAGAGTACTGCCATCTGCTGGTCATTTTAAACAGGTATGTCTGTTTTCATGGATCTTGCTGATAAAGTTTCATTATTATTTTCCAGAGCAGGAGATGGGTGACCACCCTTCACTCCTTTTTTTTTCAGGGCTAACTTATAATAATCTTGTAACATTCTTCATCTACTATAGCATGAAGCAGTTTTATAAACAGTAAATGGTATTCTAAGAAGAAACAAGAATACGTATCATATGGTTTACTCTTTGGTTTATTTTTAATTTTTAGGTTCATTACTGCAGGCATAAAAATATCCAGTTTTTAGCCATCTGATTACAAAAAGAAAGAAAGAACATATGCTTTATGAATAGTCAAGGTAACAGTTAGCAGCAGATTCATGCAGGAAAACTTTGGGGGAATAGTTTTCAAAGGGGTCCCATTAGATAACCTGAAGAGTAAGGTGCTGCTGGAAAAAAAGCACTGAATAAGGTTAAATTTAATTGATCAGGACTGTGTTGATATGGATGGTGTGGAACCTTACTCATTTCCATATTGGATCTGAAGTGGTGCAATGTACCAAGGGACCAAAATATACCATTTACATTATTCTAAGCCATCTATCTATCTATCTATCTATCTATCTATCCATCTGTTTATCAGTCCCAAGTGCCAAAATGCTGGCTGATCCCACTAGAGAGTGGATAGCTTATGGGTCTTCACAAAAAAAAATGGTAAGACTCTGAATAAAACATAGCAGACAGGCAGAACCATGCATAAGGGATACCCAAAGCAATCAAATATACTAGGAGCAATTTGAGCAATCTGAAATATGTTAAGGAAAAAAGTAACAGGATTAATGAATATGGTTTAGAGCCTGCTGACGGGTGTTCAGCAATAATTTCAACAATAGGGCTAAGTTGTAATAATGCATTACATCTTTTAGAAACAAACATCACATACCGACTGGAACGACCATAGCCATAAAACAATGCCATACTCCTCCTTTTTTGTCCTCTAGCTGATATGCCTCAATCAGGGCATTTCCTACAGATTCATGGCTCTCTGATGTTTTTGAGATACTCCGCCCAGCCACTCATCACTTCCCAGGAAATGTCCTGCTCCATCATAGTTATTGCTTAATAAATGTATTTACAGCTGCCTACTGCCTAAGTCCATGGAATAATTAATTCGCATTATTGAGCATCCCACGCCATTGACTCAGGAGGACTCTTTCCCCAGCTGATGACAAACATGTTTCTTTCCAGAGCAGCAGCTGCCATTCCCCCTGTGCTATTCAGTCTGCTGCTTACCTGTCCTCCTGGACAACGCTGTATAACTATGTCAAGATGGACTTACACAATGGGACAATTTGCCAGTTTCAGCTATTAGTGCCTCATTAGTACCGTTGCTATTCCCTTTCCCCCCCCCCTCGCCTCTGGAGAAACTGATAACATGAATATTCTGTTCCCCAAAAAATTGCTGATCCAGCAGTGTGGTGTGTTTTTTTAAAATGATCAAAGCAATTTGCACCAAATGGCTTCTTTCTTCTGCCAAATGAAGTAATTATTACCATATACATAATTTTAAATTGCTTTATTAAATCCAGTTGTGCTGTGAGAGAAGGCATTAATATATTTATTCCCTGAACAATAATCAGTGTTTTCTATTGTTTCTAAAACGGATGTCACCCACTTCTCCCCCCCATTTTTCTTTGTATGAAGATCTCATTTCTGTTAAATGACATTGCTCATTTCTGAACCCCTTCACCTTCCGTGTCCTGGGAAGAGCTATGTGGAAGAGAAACAGCCTTGAGACTGTTCATGGAAGGCGGGATAAAAAAAGTAACTTAAATAAAACAAATCAATATCCTTTACCAATAATTAAATCAGAATTGAACCACTGCACTAAAGCACCTTTGATTTTAACAACCACATTTGTGAATCTCAATATTAAGCAAAGCTCTCTATGTAGACGCCTTATTCTCTCTAGATATATTGATTGCATGATCCTGTATTAGTTGCTAAGCCAAGAACTATGGGCTTAAGATGGGACATCTTCAGTTGACATGCTGGCACATCACAAGCAGACATGAGACCAAGAATGCAATGCAGGAAGAGGGTAGTTGTCTCCTCCCACCCCCAAGATGTGCACCCATGTTTCAAAGCACATGTAATTATTCTTCATGAGCACCTACTTGTTGGGTCAGCTCATTGGTTCTACTCACTGGTCTGGCTCATTTCACAGGTAATATTAAATCACAGGGCAACAAATATAAGCACACCTTGAGCTTGTGCACCCCAATTTCTTCCTTTCACCACAAATTATAGTTTCCCATTACATCCAAAGTGGCAAACTATAGGTTGTGTGTGAGCACAAACCATAGTTTGCTAGTTCAGATATAATAGCAAACCATGGTGTGCCTCAAAAGAAGAAGTGCTGGACGTCATGACAGGAGGCGGAAGCACACAAATCCAAAGCTCACTTCCATAGGGCCAAGGCATTACATCTGAGACAACCCACTAAGTGACTATTGTTTCCGGCTGCAATCCTATGGTACCTGGGAAGGCTTCCCTGGGGCTGTAGCATGGAACAGAGGTCTGTGGGAAGAGAAGGAGATCCACTCTTGCAAGCTGTCTCCTTGCTGGGGCGGAAATCTCTGCTGCCCTTGCTACTATGCTGTCAGTGTTCTGACTGAAGTAATGGCAACAAAGGGGGCATTCCAGGGGCAGGCTTGGATCTGCTGTTCCCTGAAACACCGCCAGAAAGGGGGTGGGGAGAGGACATTTTGGATTCGGCTGATTTCTGCTAACCCCGGAGCCTGATTGGTCTGTGCAATAATTAGACTTTTTTTCCTAGATAGGCATATAAAAAGCTGAAGTTTGCTTAAAATACAAGGAGAGTGAATGTCCTGTGTTGGGAACATTGCTATAGTTATTATGAGGTGTGGAAAGCAGAAATAATAGAAGAGGGGTTGCTCAGTACACAGAGGCAAAGAAAGAATTACGTAGCAGAGTATCCAAATAATAGTTTTCCAGGGAGTCTTATATGGGAGAAGGCATTCCCAAAGGTATGTTAGATGCAGTATGCCTTCTTTCTGGTCCTATGCTTCTATTTTCTTTGGCACATGAACCTAGCAGTTTATTGACCCTAAAATTTGGCTGCATTCTTCTTGCTGTTGATACTGAAAACACATTATTTGTCTTAGATTAAATTATTTGGTCTTGTTGCTTTCCCTACTTTATACCCCATTCTCTATTCATAATTTTAATTTACAGAAAGTGCATGTTATTCATTGGTTCAGGGTTTTTTTTATAAAAAAGTTATATATGTGGGACTTCTTTCTTGCATCTTTTAGTTATGACCATGAAGGACGCCTGACCAATGTAACTCGTCCTACTGGTGTAGTAACCAGCCTTCATCGGGAAATGGAAAAGTCTATTACTATAGATATTGAAAATTCCAACCGGGATGATGATGTCACAGTAATTACCAACCTCTCCTCCGTGGAGGCATCCTATACAGTAGTTCAAGGTACAGAAGAACACTTCTCAAAAGACTTTGCACAGCTGTGTATGAGCAAAAACAGTGGCATAATGCAGATATGGGCAACTTCTGGCATGCATGCTTTTGAACAGCCCATAGGCTTCTGATACTTTTGAGAATTCCAGCTTTTTTCTTTTTAAACTTCATATAAATAATAATAATAATAATAATATATTATTATTATTATTATTATTATTAATTATTATTATTATTATTTCTTAGTTCAGGAAAGACCCTCATCACCATCACCACCCGCCCCACAGCAATGGAGAGGGTATGGATATTACATGTTCTGTTATGGTGCATGCAAATGCATCCTTTCAAGACCACATCACTCTTTTCATAGAAAGAGAAATGTTCATCCTACGGATCATTCCAGTTCAAAAATCAGGTAGCCTGGGACTGTAATCCATATTTTAAAATAGCTCTTTCTCACATTATATATAATAACAAACATACTATCAAGTTCAAAAGAAGTGATGTTCATATAAAAAAAATGTGTGGCTCCCAGAGCGGAAGAAAGCCTCCATAGATAAGTTCCTGCCTGACCTTCACCAGTTTGTGCCTTTTCATTGGGTGAGGAGACCCCACTTTTTACCTGTTGTACATGCCTCAAACTGTAGGGAGAGTCCCTTCCTACTCAATTCTCTTTCAACTGCTGCTGTAGAGAAACATTGTAGAGAACTTTTTCTGTGGAGATTTCTCTTTGGTGAGGTTTGGCAGCCTTTCTTGTCTTTTGGGGGTTTAATGGAGACTTTCTTTACTCAGTCTACATGACTTGGATTGCTTTTTCATGTTTTTGTTTTTCGTGTTTATTTTACTAAGGTTGCTCCTTCCTTTTCCATGTGTACCTATGGTGCAGTGGGTATCGCAGCTGTGGAATTAAGGTACATGCTTCCAACAGCCATGACAGCTGCCTCATCTGTTTAGCAGGCAGTTCTATGCTCATTGCCAGAAATTTACTAAACAAACTCTGATCAACTGTTCATCACATTTGTGGGCTTCCCTTTGAAAGCAGTCTTTGCAGCAATCTTAATTACCCTGGAGTTCACTTGCATCCATCTCCCTGGTACATAAACTCTGTTCTGTTGGTGACTGAATTAACCTCTGGCCTCCCAGTTTTTAATTGTTCTTTTTTCTAAGCAATCTCAGGTGCTAAACCACAAAGATAGAGACCCAAACCATCATTCTTCTGCCCTGTTAGGAGATTCGGGTTCTCTTCAGGAACTGAAGAAAAAGAAGAAGAAACACTATACTGGCATTTTGTCATTTTTGTTCGAAAAATGTGACTTACGCAGTCCATTCTGGCTCAAGCTGCTTTCACAGTGACACCAGCCTCAGCACTGGCCCAACCTGTAGATGATGAAGTTAACTGGAAGCAGCCACTGCGGATTCCAACTGAGGTAGCCAAGGCCATTATTCCTTCAGTGTCACTAAACCCTATACTCAATACACTCCATCAACTACTCAGTTTGCCTAAAACACCATCTCTGGAACACAGTGGTCCAGTTTGCATGACATGACAGCCCATTGTGGGATAATTTACCCTTGACGAGCTGCAGTGTGTGCTGGCCACCATTATGAATATGCAACACCCAACCGGGGGTTAGCAAATCCAGCTGGAGGGGGCTATTTGAAGGCTAAACAACCCCTACATCATCATCATCATCATCAGGCGATCACTCGTGACCGAGTAAGATTGTCTTCCGGGATAAAAGGAGGAAATTCTAAAGAAGATTGTGTAGACTCTAGCGATGGGTCCGTAAGTGACTGTGGAGGCCAATTCTAGATCCACACAGCTTCCCACAGTGAGGACACAGGTTACCAGATAGAAGATGGTCCTGTAAAGGATTCATTTGACGTGCTTTTCGCTTAGCACGTTTCTCCCTTTCACCTTGCACTCGGGCTTCTTCAAAGTCCATGGAACCTTTGTGAAAGGCCAACCTCCATTTAGATCGTTCATGGGCCAGAGCTTCCCAGTTTTCGATGTTTATATTGCATTTTTTTAGATTAGCCTTATGAACATCTTTAAACCTCTTATATTGACCACCGATATTCCGCTTTCCATCCTTGAGTTGGGAGTAAAGTAACTGCTTTGGGAGGCGGCAGTCAGGCATTCGAACAACATGACCGGTCCACTGAAGTTGGCGTTGAAGGATCATTTTTTCAATGCTAGTAGTCTTTGCTTCTTCCAGTACACTGACATTTGTTCGCCTATCTTCCCAAGTAATTTGCAGGATTTTCCGGAGGCAACGTTGATGAAACCTTTCAAGGAGGTGGAAGTGACGTTTATAGATAGTCCATGTTTCGCAGGCATACAATAAAGTTGGTAATACAATGGCTTCATAAACCAGTGTTTTGGTCTTCTTACAAATATCCCGATCCTCGAACACTCTATGTTTCATTCGAGAAAATGCGGCACTTGCGGAGCTCAGACGATGCTGGATTTCACTGTCGATGTTAGCTGTAACAGAAAGATAGCTGCCAAGATAGAGAAAATGATCGACATTTTCCAGTATTGTCCCGCCAAGCTGGATAGATGGCATCACCAAAGGGTTGGCCTGTTGTAGGGTTATGTGAGGGTTGTTTAGCCCTCAAATATCACCCACCGCCCGGGTTCACATAACATGAAAACCTGGTCGGGGGGTTGCCTATTCAGGATGGCAGCTGGCACACGCTGCAGCTCCTTGAGGGTAAATTAACCCATGATGGGCTGCCATGTCATCTGAACCAGGTCAATGGCTTGGATCCAGATTTAGATGGATGCAACTGAGCTGGTGGAAGCAGACTGCCCTACGCCCCCTCCCCATGGCAGCTCCTCCAGCCCCCTGAAAATGCGCCATCCTGAAGATTGAAGCCATGATTATGGCTTGTCTTCTCATCCAAACCTGGCAGGGGTGGGTTGTGCGTGGGTTAAACAGCATAACCCAAAATAACTCTCATATAACCCTAACATGGGCCATGTGTTCTGCAAGGGTTGTTTAATCTTCGCACAACCCATCCCCACCAGGTTCAGATGACACAACAAGCTGCAGTTGTGGCTTGAATATTCAAAACAGCCACTGGCACATACCACCGCCTACCATGGCTTAAATAAGCCATGATGGACTGTTTGATCATGTGAACAGGCCCAGTGTCTTGTTATTCTGATGTTCATCTGTTGGGCTCATTTTTCTGAAGGAAATATTGAAAATACTATGTCCTTTACTCCCCCCCCCCCCAGATTACTCTTCCACCACACCAGGCAGGCCTCTACTGAAATGCATTGTTTCTACCCACCTGGCACATCAGATCAACAGCAGGATTGTCATTCTGATGCCAGTCATTGAGATAATTATTGCAGCTAGGACTATGGTCACTGGGGAAATTGTGGCCTTTTTGTCACAGGGCTCATCATCACCGTGGTCTATCCTGCAAGTACTTGGCAAGATGATTGTGATGGATATGACCTTAAATGGAAAAGGGTTTCCAATTACATTTAATCATTAGATCCCCTTATGGAGATCTACATTTCTGCATGGGAGATCTGCATGGGTTTCATGCTTTTTGTTTAGCAAAGCAACAGATCAGCACTTCATGGCAAATGCAAGGTTCCTTTGTGCTGCACCTCCATGCTTGGCTTCGCTCAGCTGCATTCCTGTTTGAAACCAAATCTCATATAGATCATCTTTCTTTCAACAGCAAAGGGCTTTTCAGCATTTACACTGAAAATACTCTAGAGTGACTGTAGAAGACTTACACTGAAATCCTATACATGTCTACACAGCTGTAAGTCTCACTGAGTTCACTGGGGCTTACTCCTAGGTAAGTGGGTATAGGAATGCAGCCTAAATGTACACTGTCTCTCTGAGACTCATTACAGTCTTCAAAGTATTTCTTGATACTGGAATTCACTACAGCATCCATCTTCATGCTCACCATCAGATCAAGGATCTTTTAAAAAATGGCAGCCCTGCTCCTCCAGAGCTGCCAGAGTTATCAGAAGCCCAAATCAAAATAATAATCTTCAGTGTAGAAGAGGAAAGGCACACAAATGGAGTCTGGTTCACTCCGACCCCATTTGCCGTTGACTACAAAGCCTTTTCAAATGAGGCTGCACCAAATAGCAGTCATTTAGGAAGCCATCACTTGGGACTACTAGGCCCTTACAATAATTCAATTAGCATATATTACAAATTGCTTTCTTTCCCTTCTCTGGGGGACTGTCACAGCATTAGCACTTTAACCTTTCTACCGCAGCAATTATCTACCTTCTTTGCAATCAAAGATGTTTCCCCCTCTGCAGTATCTACTCAGGTTCTATTCCTATTCATGATTCTGAAAAAAAGACAGGAGTTTCCAGCCTGGTTCTGAGAGATGTCATGATCTGAGGAAATTCTGTGTTATTTTCCTAGGCAACATCCTCCTTTCCATCATGCTGACTTTGGTATGCAGCTATAGAGCTCAAGGACCCCTATATTCAATCACAATGACCATGAGTAACTTAAATTTGCAGTACGAACTTGCGGTTTCCAGGACAGGATTCTTTCAGGCTGTCAGTGGTCCCAAGAGACTTTGTCAAATGAATGGCCATTGTTGATGTTTAGCTACATCATCTGATATTGGTGCTTTTTCCATGGCAAATAACAATGGATAACCTTTACCTGAAGTACTATATAATAAGCAAGAAAGTATAGTTTCTCAAACTTTGGGTGTGCTATCAGATTTCCTCTGGGACTGATTCCTGCAGCACAAAATCACCCTGTTGCAATGCTGAGCAGTAACTGGAGAAGTCACTCACAAATGGTTCCTAACTCTTCATTATTTGACTCCCATCTGCAGCCTCTCGAATCATTACATAATCTGTACAACATCTCTGAATGTCAAATGTCATTCTTTCTGCAGCAAGGTAGAGTGAGGAGACATCATGACTTAGCAGACACATCATGACTTCATAGAATGGCTTTCTCTCATACCTGTTTCCCCCCTTCCTGCGCATCTCATGGTTATTGTACAAGAGCTTGCTAAATCAGGCCAACCTCTTAATAATGCCGTGGTGGCCACACCAATCTGGCTCACCAACCTACTATGCCTAACATTAGGAAGTTTTCTGTTTTCCAATAGTATAGTATATGGAAACAAGGCAAAATCCTCCAGCCCAATGTACAAATTTTTAGTGTAACGACTTAGGTGATTCATCCCTCGTATGAGTTTCTGAACAACTTTAGGAAGTTCTTCAATGTCAGAAAGTTTTCTACAAGGAGTGCATCAATGGACTCACTTCTCTCTTTTTTTGCTGAATCTCATCTTTTCAAACTCCATGACCTTAATGCACTGTATCCTGAACTACATTTTTCATCTACACACTGAAGCCTCGTTATCCCTTCTCTGCATGTTCACTTGGCTGCAGTTTATGCCTTCTACCCTCCAGTTAAAAGATTTGTTATTTTCTCACTGCTGTGAAACATATAGGTCTTTGCAACTGGTGACTTCCTGTGACAGCTGCTATACTGCCCTGGAGTTTGTCTCTAGTTCTTCCTCAGCTCATGTGAAAAGCATTTGAATCCATGGCTACACATGCTTTCCATTTGTTATCCGTTAAAACTGCCTTTTTGGTCATATTATCTCAGCTAGGAGGGGCAGCAAACCATCTGATATGCTCTGATCCAGCATATTTTTACAAACATCAGGATAAAGTGTTTTTAGATCCTATTAGTCTAATTTTTTCCTAAAGTTATCTTGGATTTCTATCTCAGTCAATATTTGGTGTTCTCACATTCCCCCCCCCCCCCCAGATCCTAACACTGACATGGAAGTCACCCTTCACATACTGGATGTTCAAAGGGCTTTTTCCAGCTGCATTGATAAAGTACCGGTAGCTTCATTCCGCAAGGACATGAGTCTTTTTCTCTGTTATGGTGATCTCTGCCCCTGCGGGGCCAGCCTTTTTCTTCCCAGATGCTCTTCACTGGATTGTCTTAATGCTGCAAGCTGGCCAGACAGCCCTTGGCCATGTGCTATTAAAGGGCACTTCAAAAGAGCCATGCTTACCTACCCTGCTTTCTCCAGAGCTTCTACAGCTCTCGAAGGCAGCTACCTCATCCAGTGCACTAACATTAATACAGGGTTACATCTTGAATGTATAAGCAAGTTCTGGTGCAGACTTTAGTAGAGCTGCTCCAAACAACCTTCCCCCCCCCCCCCCCGACACTAGACCCGCTCCAGGAATGTCAGTGTGCCAGTCTCTCATATGTGTGCCTTTACAAAGACCTTGAAGAAGAAAAGTAGGCTGCTTACTGATGTTTTCTCAGGGGTTTCCCTGTGTGGTCACACAAATCATCCCCTTTCCCTGCTAAAGCTGCCTCTTGTTCTCAACTAGCTCATTCTTCATTGTGGTTGTGAGAGGGAAGGAATTATCTTACTCCCTTAAGACATGTGCAACAGTTAAAACCTTCCCATATCCTAAGCTTCTGCTATTGAAAGCTCCCAAGACATGCTCTGCATAAATGCAGAAACTGATATCTGTGACTGCATAGGTGACCACAAAAAACAGTTACAGGTAGGCAATTTGTTTCTCCCCATTTCATCTCTTATCTGGGCATGTTTAAAGCATTTTTGTAGCCCATCTCTTTTCCTTTGGCCTATTTGCAGTGAACTGAGGTAAAGAGTTGCCAAGAAAACCATTTTGCGTATTCTTGTTTGGGGAAGCTTTGATTGTCGTGCTTTCTCAATCCAAGACAAATTTATAGCATAACCACTGCAGCAAGGATCAATAAAGGGATTAATGGGAACCTTCCAAAGTGATCCCATATTGCATATGCTACAACACAGTTAACAAAGCCGCAGTGAAAGGGATTTTGTAGATGATGTTTTTTTAATTAAGAAATAATGTCACTGAAAACAAACATTGTCACAGGACAATAGCCTGTTGACATATAAATGTCAACAGTTATGGACTATTTTCCTCAGTTCTAATGGTTTTATTTCTGTGCTACCAGATGATTAATTATGTAGATATTTTCCTTCTGACAAAAGGATAGTGGTTCTTTGATGGCAGCTGCTCACTGTACTGTTTCACCGGAAAAAGTCCTTTTTATTGTTCAAGAGAACGGATCTGGTTGCATCAACCGGTCAAGAGTACAACAGAGTCATAAATGCAAAGTTTTATTTTTGTAACTTCTGTCAGTCAGTAAAAGGCCAGATGTCTGGTTGGCTAGTAATGTTACTTCAGGACAGAATAAAGAGTGACACTCACACAAAGGATTGTGTCTGGCAGCTCATTCTGTGTGAGCCTTATGCCTTACGGACTGAAACCTAATCTATAACTGTGCCATATATCTGCTAACTGGAGTGTTGATTCCAGTGTAGAAGAAGAGAGGCAGGCTTGTTCATTTCTAAGAAAAAGCTGCAGCCACTGCTTTTTATATTTCCAAATTGAATAGAATTCTTGTTGACGCAACACTTCAATTAAAAACATTTTCCCTCCAAGTTTCTCTCAAATCATACATGTATCCACAAATATTGATGCTATTTGCTAAAAAAAATAATAATAAAAAAATATCAATATACCGTACATTTTGATTTCCAATTACGGAGCAAGTGGGAAACAGAATCCTAATAAACTGAAGCATCTCTCCAGGCTTCAAATATTTCATAGTATTGTTCTTTACATAAATCAATAATATCACAAATATCCACCTTACCCCACTACACAAGTGGTAATTGCCAGGAAACGTCATTTGAAATCTGCAGAGCCACCATGAAAACCTAGCAAATTAGGTAATATGTTTTCTTTATGACCAATGCACTAAGTAATTCCCCCCCCCCCATTATTGCTCCAGATCAAGTGAGGAACAGCTATCAGCTCTGCAATAATGGCACCTTGAGGGTGATGTATGCCAATGGAATGAGTATTAGCTTCCACAGTGAACCGCATGTCCTGGCTGGAACGGTGACCCCAACAATAGGAAGATGTAACATTTCGCTGCCAATGGAGAATGGCTTAAATTCAATAGAGTGGCGCCTCCGAAAGGAACAAATCAAAGGAAAAGTGACTGTGTTTGGAAGAAAGCTCAGGGTAAGTATAACCCACTCCTACCATCAAAAACAGTTGTTTTAGACATGGACTATTTTCAATTCCAATATCATCTTCCATTTAATTTTGTTCAAAATGTAAAAATATGAAGTATGCTTCTCTTCTTTGTGCATGAGAACTAAATGAACTATATAGAATGTCAGGAGTGCATATGAACAGACCCATACCTTCAAATGCAGCACTACCACAATCATATCTGAAAATCAGGGACGGAAGGTACACTTTAATGCACCAAAGGGAAGCATGGGTGGGAGGGCTGACCCCCCCCTTATCACACACTGGCCGGATTTACACACTGAGCCCCCTGATCACGTGCTGACCATCGCAGCGCACAGCTTGCCATGCTGTCTGAACCCGGTGAGGTGTGTGGCGGTGGGTGGCTTCGAAACCACCCCAAAACCCATAGCTTGTAGGGTTCTGGGGTGGTTTCAAAGTCACCCCACAGCGCGCACTTCACTGGGTTCAGACAACATGGCAAGCCGTGCACCACAAGGGTAATTAGGCAAATTGTGTGGCATGCGCACAGCATGCGCGGGGGTGGGGAAAAGAAGTCACCATATTGCACAACATGATATGCCTTGGGTTCCTTTCAGGAAAAAAGGTGGGGTATAAATATAATCAATCAATCAATCAATCAATAAATAATAAGCTGTGATGACTTATAAGCCATGTATGTTTCAGAGTGGCTTGTCATGTTGTCTGAACCCAGCAGCATGGTTCGTTAGCCACACACAAGCCATTCTGGTCGGGTTCAGACAACGCAACAAGCCATTCTGAAACAAATATGGCTTATAAGCCACCGTGGCTTGTCGTGTTGTGTGAACCCAGTCAGTCTGTCCACCAAAGTCCTTTCCTCCAGCTTCCCGCCCCCTCCAATCTTGGTTACATGACTGGAAATGAACTTGGCTGGGACAAACTCACTGGAAGAAGGGTTTGCAGAGAGAAAGATGGGCAGAGACCCACACACCCATTTGATACTTTAAATTGCACTCTCTTCCTCCTCATTAAATGTGATTGGGGCACACCTGGGTTTGATGCCAGGGGTCTGCAGCTGTCATATAATCTGGTCCTCAGTGTGGTAAAGCTATTATTTAGATGTATTCTAAAGAAACCTGGCTAGTATGTATGTTAAGCATTTATATACTGCTTTTCAGGTGTACAACCTTCCAAAGCTTTTGTAATGATACAGACACAATAAGGATTAATGCAAAACAACAAAAGAGAATCACAACAGAAGAACATTTTAAAAGCCAGATCAACATATCACTCAAACTAAATGTCCTGAAAAGCCTGGTTTAATATTTTTTTTAAAGTCTTCAGCTGGTGCCAAAAAGATACCACAGACAGCACCGGGCAAGGTTTCCTAGGGAGTGAGTTCAAAAGTTGGGGCACCGCAACAGAAAAGACCCCCTGTCTCAGATCATTCCCCTGCTCACATGCCCGCATATGATAGAGCTGTCAGTTGTTAGATCTGTTGCCGTTCTAGCAAGATGCAAAACAGTCTCTATTACTGTTATGCTTCTTCACAAAACTTGGTATAATGGTTTAATTCGTGTATCCATCCTACTGAGACCTCCATCATTTTCACTGGTTGATTGGTTCCTATCTTTACTTGCTAATTGCAGCTTGCACTGAACTGCTGAATAGTGTTCTTGCATACTAGAGGTGGCAGGCAAAGGATGACTATAGATTGCAGTTACCACATGGCTGATACTTGTAATCATGGAGTCTGTGTGAGCATCATGCTATGGGGGTTCATGTGGGGTCACATGGGTCCCCTATGAAAGGGACCGTGGGATCACGCTGTGTGGCATAGTAATCGTCAGCATATGTTTCCACTTGATCGTAATTCTGGAAAAATAGGGATCTCATAAAACAAATCCCCTTTCTATGTGGCCTGAAAGTAATTGAAGCTGGGTTGTAAGCGAGGAGAACGCATTCCTCGCACTGCTTTGAACAAGAATCTAAAATAAGAAATGTGGGGTGGAGAACTGTTTTGAAGTGTCAGTCCGAATTGCCCCCCCCGACCCTCTGTGGGCATGTCCACGTCCACTGATGTCATAACCCCCACCCATTTTGTCTTTCTCAGTGCTGAGGGAGGCATGGATTTCTGTGCCTCTCTGAGCACAGAGAAAAGGACTTGGCCAGTGATAGAAGGAGCAGCTACTCCCACTGCTGGCCAAGTCAGGCATATTCAGAGATGGCGAGTAGTGTGTGAACAGACTCAGCTGGCTCTGGGAGGAGCTGCTCCCAGCACTGACTGAGTTGGCTGCCTCCTCCGTGCACCTCCTACTATTTCCAATAGGGGTGGCTATGCAAAAGACATGCAAAAGAAGACTCAGGCGGCAGTGCAGGTCACAGCCTTGCTGTTACTGCTGATCTGTGAGTGGAGATAATGGTGGTGGTGGGGATTCTCCTCGCACCGCTTGCCCTCCCAATTGGGAGAGGGAGCAGCATGCAGGTGAACAGTGGGGATTCCTCCAAGGGGCACAGCTTGAATCTAGGGAGGCTATGCAAGCCAAAGTGGGAACCTCTGTGCACTGGATTAGGCTCATGGGCTGGAGGTGTTCATCCCTGCTTTAAAGGATGACTGCTGGATTTGATCGTGCTCTGTAGGACATCACCTTTAAATGTAAATTGCAGCGTGACAAAAAAGGGCATCACATCTAATGTAATGCTCTCCTGATGTTGGCATTTTTACTTGATCTTTGTGGACACATCCCCTTTCATTAAAGAAGCATGAAAAATTTTCCAGTGGACTTAGAGATGGCCATGTAGTACATTGTCGCTATTTGTCATCTTAGTTCATGCAGCTCCTTCCCTCTGTCTGTACCGATACTCTCTCCTATTAACTGATGAGCGTTTGGTGCATTACATTATCACATGCTGCTGTTCAAATAGCACTCAGTGGTGTCCCACCCCTTCTAGTTTTCCTACAGAAAATCATCCTTTCAGTCTTCCTAATTTGTTTTACAAGCTGCATTGAGCCCTGCATTCTTAAGATTTGTTTTAGGATGTGTTAAACACGCTACTTAAATGTTAGTTGCAGGACATGAAAGTGGGTAATGTTAAAAGTTTACTTTCTCACTGGCTTACACTCAACTTTAGATTGTGTTACCAACCATGTTTTGCCCATAATGACTGTCACATACTCCTGTATTTTGCAAAAGGGAAACCACTATGACATTAGAAATTAAACCATGAATGTCTTGATTTCAGGCCATGTAACTGATCCGTGTAAAATGCTGCACTATAGAAGCTGATTATTAATAGAAATCATTCTAGGGTTTAGGGTTTTTTTCTTGCATGAAATCAGCTCTGCTGTTTGACTAGACTCTCAAGTAACAAGTAAGGCCCTAAAATAAATGGCTATAATCCTGGCTCTGAGTAGTAAAACCTTAATAGAGTCACTTGTGGTAATTAGCAGAAGTTAAAGTACAAGTCTTAGAGCTGAATTCTTGCCAGGCAAAGAATTTTTTTTGCACCATGTATATGCAAATCAAAACACAGCTTTATCTATCAACACCTCAGCATTTAATTGTCTTGCGCTAGTTCCTGTAACAGTAATCACATATCCATTTAGCTCTTTTAAATGAAAATCACTATGAGATTATAACGGGTTGAGTGGACTGAAAGTGCAATTTGAAAACAAGAGGGAAAGCATTGAATGTATTTGCATCTCATTTATTTTAATTCAGCTTTTTTCAAACTGCATAGTGAATGAAACAAAAGCAGCTGCACCAGAAAATAGTAAAGGAGCAGACAGGAGGAATAATACACACCGCTCAGGTCAGTCACAGTCCTGGGTGAAACGCCTGCCCCTGGACTGGGACTAATGATGAAGGCATAGGGTTAATGGAGATGTCTCAGTATGCCTATGATTTGCATTATGAAATGAGGTCTACCTAAAATGTAAGAGTGGATTTTCAGAAAATCAGGCAAAACAAGGTCATTTATTTGGATTTCTGCCAGCTACTTGATGGATTGATCCATTGTTTTGAAATAACTATATAAATGCTTTTGGGGGTACTACATTTCTAGAATTGAGAAGAACTTCTCAACTTTGTCTATAAATAACACCTTCTAAATCAGACACCATTTCCCCTGAACCTCAATGTACAAAGTCTGTTTTGGGTTCTTTGACAGTGAGGAATGGGTCTCTGCACATGTTTAAAAGCACTCTTTTCTGACTACTTCATATGATCCTGCGCTGAGCAGCGCCACAAAAAGCTGGTTTAAGGAGTACGTTCAGGGTAGCAATGAGTTGATCTATATTTTGGCCTTGTGGTTTGTTCAAGCATCAGGAATTGTTTCTGTATTGTTGTACAGAAACAGACATGCACATTTGATTGTGTTTGGTGTTTAAGGAGCTTTTTTCTTTGCTGGTAATGGTTTTAGTTAGTGTCAGGGATGTTGAAGAGTCCTTGGTCTCGAGTCTCGAGTCGAGTCACGAGTCTTTGGACCCGAGTCTCGAGTCCGAGTCCGAGTCCTTGGTCCAAAATGGTGACTCACGAGTCCCGAGTCCTGAGTCACTCCCAAAGCTGACTCCATGAGTCCCTATTAAAATCAATGGGGTTTCCCCCCAACAAAATAAGACTACTTCAGATGTGTGGCTTAAATAAATTCTAGGCACAAGTGTGCCTTTTTATTTCAAAACTCTGCAACTGATTTTGGCAAGAACAGACTAGGCAGACAAACCCAAAATAACCAGGCAGGCAGAGGAGGCAGGGAATCTCAAAACAGGCAGGCAGAGGCCTTTGTCTTGGACAATTCAAACTGTGGAACTGGTTAAGAAGAGACCAGGCAGGCAGAGGAGGCAGGAAACCCCAGACAGGCAGGCAGAGGCAGCCAAACCCAAAATGTCTGACCCTAACCCTAACCCCCCACAACAACACATCAAAATAAATCTCAACACATCGTTGGGGCTGCGCTCCTGGTAGCTGTCCATAGTGGCCGAGCAGCGGCGCTCCTCGCTTCCATGCACTCTTCACCGGTGATCGCGCTCCTGGCACAGCCAGAAGACTCATCAACAGCCCTGAGATGTTGACAAGTCCTTGGTCTCGAGTCCCGAGTCGAGTCTCGAGTCCCATTAAAAATATTGGGACTCGAGTCCGAGTCGAGTCAGAGGGGGGACTCAGTCCGACTCACGAGTCGAGTCCTCGAGTCCGAGTCCCCATCCCTGGTTAGTGTAGGGAGAAGTACTGATAAAGCTTGGATATAAGCTGCAGAAAGTCTTGGTAATGGTAGTGGAAAATTGTTAAATGCATCTCTACATTCATTGTTTCAGTTCTCAAATGTATTGTTTGATAATAACTGGGTTTTTTACATTATTTTTAACATCACATCTAGTTAGGGCATTACTTGGAACTAAATTGCACTAATGTCACTGGCAACAATCCAACACACAGTTAAGTGTGCAGAAGCCCATTGATTTCAGTGAGCTTAAACAGTTAACTGTATCTTGGACTGTGGAGTATGGGCTGGATCCAGATTTAGTCATACCTGAAGTAGCCCTCTGGATTCAACCCACTATGTCTTACTTATGAGTAAATACATTTAAGACCAGGGCGTAATTCAAGAAAAGGAAAAGAAAAGGAATATATGTTCACACAACATATAATTAGTGTATAAAGTTATGTACCATAATATTGTACCATAAAATAAATTTTACACAGAATTAGAGGATCTCTCTCAGCATCTGTTTGCTATGTTAGAAGATTCATGTTCAGAGGTAGTACATTAGTGGGCCTCAGACATTGGAGGCAATCTCTAGGCAATGGGTGGCCATTGTTGGGGAGAGAAAGCTGGACTAGATGGAACATGGTATGATGCAGCAATTCTTATATTTCTGCCCATGACTGTTGTAGCAGACGGGACCCCTTACTCCAAAGCCCACACCCTCAATGTGTACTTCACTGTCACCAAGTGCCACCTTGTATTGGTCACTTCAGACTTTAAGCTGTCTTCTTAAGCTGTGTTAGCCGATTATATGTCTTAGGTCTTATATGTAGCTGTTCACCCACGTTTGTTTGTCTTTATTAAGAGCAGTTTGTTTTCATCATCATCAGGCGATCACTCGTGACCGAGTAAGATTGTCTTCCGGGATAAAAGGAGGAAATTCTAAAGAAGATTGTGTAGACTCTAGCGATGGGTCCGTAAGTGACTGTGGAGGCCAATTCTAGATCCACACAGCTTCCCACAGTGAGGACACAGGTTACCAGATAGAAGATGGTCCTGTAAAGGATTCATTTGACGTGCTTTTCGCTTAGCACGTTTCTCCCTTTCACCTTGCACTCGGGCTTCTTCAAAGTCCATGGAACCTTTGTGAAAGGCCAACCTCCATTTAGATCGTTCATGGGCCAGAGCTTCCCAGTTTTCGATGTTTATATTGCATTTTTTTAGATTAGCCTTATGAACATCTTTAAACCTCTTATATTGACCACCGATATTCCGCTTTCCATCCTTGAGTTGGGAGTAAAGTAACTGCTTTGGGAGACGGCAGTCAGGCATTCGAACAACATGACCGGTCCACTGAAGTTGGCGTTGAAGGATCATTTTTTCAATGCTAGTAGTCTTTGCTTCTTCCAGTACACTGACATTTGTTCGCCTATCTTCCCAAGTAATTTGCAGGATTTTCCGGAGGCAACGTTGATGAAACCTTTCAAGGAGGTGGAAGTGACGTTTATAGATAGTCCATGTTTCGCAGGCATACAATAAAGTTGGTAATACAATGGCTTCATAAACCAGTGTTTTGGTCTTCTTACAAATATCCCGATCCTCGAACACTCTATGTTTCATTCGAGAAAATGCGGCACTTGCGGAGCTCAGACGACGCTGGATTTCATTGTCGATGTTAGCTGTAACAGAAAGATAGCTGCCAAGATAGAGAAAATGATCGACATTTTCCAGTATTGTCCCGCCAAGCTGGATAGATGGCATCACCAAAGGATTGGCTTGCACTTGCTGATGAAGCACTTTGGTTTTTTTGATGTTAAGTGAGAGACCAAGTTTTTCGTATGCTTCTGCAAAAGCATTTAGGATAGTTTGGAGATCATCCTCTGAATGTGCGGAGACCACATTATCATCAGCATACTGAAGTTCCACAACGGAGGTTGTAATTACCTTACTTTTTGCTTTCAGCCTGCTGAGATTAAAAAGCTTTCCATCTGTTCGATATATAATTCCCACACCGGTGGGAAGTTTCCCCTTGACAAGATGTAAAACCATGGCGATGAAAATGGCAAATAATGTTGGGGCGATAACACATCCCTGTTTAACACCTGATCCCACTTTAAATGGAGCACCATGAGAGCCGTTGTTGTCCAAAACCGTTGCCGTCATGTTGTCATGGAGAAGTCGCAAGATATTCACAAATTTATTGGGGCATCCAATTTTCATAAGGATAGTCCAGAGAGCTGTACGGTCTACAGTATCAAAGGCCTTAGCCAAATCGATAAATGCCATATAAAGGGGTTGATTTTGCTCCCGGCATTTTTCTTGGAGCTGACGTGCAGTAAAAATCATATCTACTGTCCCTCTAGAGGGGCGGAAACCATATTGAGTTTCAGGGAGGATCTCTTCTGAAATAGATAGAAGACGGTTTGCGAGAATCCTAGCAAATATTTTACCTGCGGTTGCTAAGAGAGAAATGCCCCGATAGTTTCCACAGTCTGTTCTATCACCCTTCTTAAAGAGGGTGATAGTTATGGCATCCCTGAAGTCTTCTGGGATCTCTTCTCTTATCCAGATTTTTTCGATGAGTTTATGAAGATGTTGTACAAGTTCGGGCCCCCCTTCTTTAAAGATTTCAGCAGGAATCCCATCTGGTCCACTAGCTTTGTTGTTCTTCATTTGATTAATGGCTTTTTTTACTTCATCCAAAGTGGGGAGTATTGCAAGTTCCTCTTTAATTTGTTTTTGCGGGATTTGCGAAAAAATCTCATTATCCACCTTAGACTTACGATTTAAAAGGTCATAATAATGCTCTTTCCAACGCAGTGCAATAGACTCTTTGTCTTTTAAGAGTTTGGTGCCATCTTTTGATTGTAAAGGGTTTGTACCATAGGTTTTTGGTCCATAAATGGCCCTTGTGGCCTTAAAAAAGGCCCGTGCATCATGAGATTCTGCAAGTTGTTGAATTTCTTCAGCTTTCTTTTTCCACCAAGCGTTCTTAAGTTCTCTTGTTCTTCTTTGGACCTCAGCCTTTGCGCTAGCGTAGGTTTTTTTCTTGGCAGCGCAGTTAATATCATTTTGCCATATTTGGAAGGCTTTCCTTTTTTGGTCAATTATATATTTAATCTCATTGTCATTTTCATCAAACCAATCCTGATGTTTCTTAGTTTCATATCCAATAGTTTGTTCACAAGCTGCAGTAATGGAGGTTTTCAGCTTAGACCAATGGTCCTCAATGTTGTCAGGAGGTTCCGTAGGTAGATGTTCCTTAAGAAGTGATTGAAGACGAGTTTGCTTAATAGGATCTTGAAGGACTTGGATGTTCATTTTACGCCTTGGTTTCCTTCCTTGAAGCCTACGTTGGGGAGCAATGTTGATAACCATTGTGGACCGGATTAGTCGGTGGTCTGTCCAGCAGTCGTCGGCACTCACCACGGCCCTAGTAAGAAGTACATCGCGGCGATCTCTAACACGGACAATTACATAATCCAGAAGATGCCAGTGCTTTGACCGCGGGTGCTGCCATGATGTTTTAAACTTATTCTTTTGTCGAAAGAGCGTGTTTGTGATAGTGAGATTATGCTCTGCACATATAGACAAAAGTAAGAGTCCGTTCGGGTTGCTGTTACCAACTCCGTCTTTTCCAATAGTTTCTGGCCATAAATCAAAGTCACGCCCGACTCTTGCGTTAAAATCGCCCAGGAGGATAATTTTATCCTCCTTAGGTATCTCTGACAGGAGAATGTCCAACTGGCTGTAAAAACTTTCCTTGATGTCATCATCAGCATCTAATGTTGGTGCATAAGCGCTCATAATAGTTACCTGTTGGTTATTGGCGAGCTTTAATTATCAGGCGTTCGTTAATGCCAGTAGGAACTTCTGACAAAGAGTTCACTAGTTCATTTTTTATGGCAAAGCCTACACCATGTATTCGTCGGTCCTGCTCAGGTAGTCCTTTCCAGAAGAAGGTATAACCTCCTTTTTCTTCTTTCAGCTGTCCCTCTCCTGCCCTTCGAGTTTCTTGAAGTGCTGCTATGTCAATTTTAAACCGTCTCAGCTCCCTTGCAATAATAGCAGTCCTACGCTCAGGGCGTTCACTATCTATGTTATCCAGCAATGTCCATATATTCCATGTTCCAAAATTCAAATGTCTTTTTCGACCGCTAAAATGGTGACCCCACTGGACGCGGTAATCCAGTCAGGGGAGAAAGAGGTAGACTATGTTTAGGGCACCTTTTCTAGCCCCCTCCCCATACGGGGTGAGCAGAGTGGATCCTAAATAGGGCTGCTCAGTCATGGATACAGCTGCCGAGCTGCTCGACTACCTCGTTCCTTGAACAGGGCGACTGAGTCTGCATCCACCGCCCATGTGCTGGTCCATGACTAGGGGCTTCCAGATTCACAGTCCTGCTCCCGTTGCCATTCGCCAGTCGCCATGGGACTTTTTTTGTTTGTTTGGTTGGTTGGGTTGGGTTGGGTTGGATGGGTTGGGTTGGAAGACGCCTGTGCGTGAAACTGTTTTATGTGGGGAGATCGGTGCACAACGAATCACCACACAAACTTGACAGAGTATGGCAGAGATCCAATGGCACGGTTACCCTGACGATTGGAAAACCATTCTCTGCTGCAGCCTTCATCCGCCTTCACAGCCGTTGTAATTTAGGTTTAATTATCTTCCGCCTGTTCTGCCGTTGAGGACTTTATGTTTTGGATCGTTCTTTGTCTGGTTCCTCTCCCCGGACCTTACCGCCATGGGTGACCCTACTGGGAGTACATAGCTCCCGACGGCATTGCTCATTTGTTTTATTTGATTACTTGAAGTAGGGTGCCCCTCCGTTAATTCACTTCTTACTTTCCTGTCCACCAGTCAGACTCTGGACACTTAGAACTTTGAATAAAAAGATTGATTTATTGTTCTAACAAAGTCTCTAAACTGATAGTCAACTCAGGCACAGATAACTTGGATTTTCAACAGTTAATTCAAACTTGTTCTTTGCTTAGATTCAGGTTAAAGGCAGGCAGATGTTATACAGTGCTCTTTGTATCAACTTGGCTTGGTTACTTGAAGTTACAGTATCAGACCAGGGGACTTAACTGTCCCTGTCACTAGTTCAGAGGTTCACCTTCTTCCTCAGACAGAAGGTCCTTCACTCCCTAAGTGGAGACTCCTGTGAACTGTTCTCTACTAACACCTTCACGTTTGCTTTCTCACAACTTAGTACTAGATTTCCTGTCTGAACTCCTCTCTTCAGTACCACCTTTCCCTACCTACTCTAATAACCTCCCACTCCCTCTCTCACTCCAACCCACTCTCTTCCCCAACTGACAATCGACTCCCCTTAACTGTCAACTCCCTGGGGTTCTATGCTCTCTGCTTCAACCAATCAGAGCCTCTGGAATGTTCAGGTTGGCCCTCCCTGGGCTTCTGCCTGTCACTCCGCCACAACTGCCAGCTGTAAAAAGGTACCAGCTATGACTGATAGCTCCACAAGAAGAATCCTAGGGAAATCCAAGTCCAAAGTTGAAAAAAAAACCCCAGACTAAACCATTAACACTCTTGTAGTAAAGGCCTCTGCTGAGCATGTCTTCTGCAGTGGCTATAGAGAGTTGTTTCCACCTATGCTACATAAAGTTCTGCTTCTCATTGATTAGGTAAAAACCATAATTAAGTCTCCAGAGTGAGATCTATACTATAATTTTGTTATGTAGACATGTATTAGTATCTACTGACAAAAATAAGTTTATCAGCTAGGAATTGAATGCTGTGTAGTCTGTTTTACACAGCCCCCCATGAAGGCTCTTCTCTTTTATGTACACCTGAATATTATGTGAGTAATGTTTGCTGAAAGAGTCAGTAAGCACCCTTAGGAATTGTTTATTGCGCCTTACACAAGCATGAAAGAACAGATGTGTGTGTGTAGGTAGCAGAAGAAAGGCAAAACAGCTTTCTAGATAATATTAAGTCATGATATTGGTAATGTGATTCTTGTTCCCAGAGAGAGTGGGAGTTAGCCATTTTATTTGGGTTTCCATATAATTAATATGACATGGCAATTATACTCTGTGGTGCTTCTTACTCTGCTGGTAGAAAGTGATGTTTTAGAGCAGGTGCGTAATGTTTGTGAGATGCTTTCTGTGCTCATAGGCACATAGGTACATACATTTTTCATTATTAGAACAGTGCATTAGAGATCTTAGTCATCCTCACAGCAATCATGTGGCATAGTCCCCCCCCCCCCAGGGATTCAGATGGTTAACTGAACAGGGGAGGCTCTTTCTTAACAGTTAGGGCTGGCACTTCCACCTGCCAGAGCCCTCCACATTCTTTCTCCCCTCCTGCAGCCCCAGCAAGTGACTTGCATTGCGCTCTGATGCTTGCGCAGCAGCTTCAGCTTGAAACAAGTCTGCTCAGAATTCCTTTTCCCTGCTGGATGCTGCATATGCAGCATGCCTCTAAATCCTCATGCGATTCTAAGGGGGAGCAGCATGCAGGAGGACCACGTGGCCAGATTCCCCGTTTTGTCCTCATTGGTTTTCCGGACACACATCAGCACACAGAACGTTCTTGAGTGATGCTCCCAGCCAACCCTGGTGCTGCTTGATTCTTGACTTTGGCTGCTCCTGCTCAGGGGTGTAGACTTCTCAATTTCCAGGGGAGGGGATGGGGCTAAACAGCTGGTTGCCTGGAGGGGGCTTTGCCAATTCTTGGAAATCCGGGGGGCATTGCCCCCCAGGAAAGCCCAGTGGGTGCTTGAGGGCCCCCCCATAGTTTATGCCCCTGTCCTCCCTCTTCTCTTCCCCCCTCTTTCCTACACACTTTCTTCCACCACCACCACCACCACCACCTCTCTCTCTCTCTCTCTCTCTCTCTCTCTCTCACTCACACACACACACACACACACACTCCCTGGAGGTAATTTAGATTGTCCCCCAAACACATAACAGCTGGTTGCCTGGAGAGGGCTTTGTCAATTCTAGGAAATCCCAAAGGGAGCTGCCTCCCCTGCAGTTTACGCCCCTGCTCCTGCTCAGTATACTCAATGCTTCCTCCAGCTCGGGCCCATTAGGTTCATTCAATCACTCTTCTCAAGGCTGGAGCACCAACCTTAGGGAAAGACAGAGTGGGTCTGGAGAAGGTTAGGGAGGGACTGGGGAGGGAGTCATTGTCTGGTTTTGAGGGCTCCCGGGCGGGTGTCCTGAAGCCACCATTATTATTATTTTTACTACTACTACCACAACATTTATATCCTGCCTCTTTTTCCCATTTTGCAAGGAGACCAGGACAGCTTCTATGGTCCTCTTCCTCTCCCTTTTATCCCCACAACAACCCTGTCAGGTAGTTAGGCTGAGAGTCAAAGTCACCCAGTAAGCTTCATGGCCGAGTGGGAACTAGAACCTGGAACTCCCGAGTCCCAGCCCTCTAACCACTACGCACACTAGCTCTCTCCTTGGGGAGGCAAAGGGGGGAGGTTGTGTGTGGGAAGGGCCTGCACTGCCATCAAGTGACATTTGATGCTCCCAAAGGCTTCCTCTTGTTCTTCACCCTGCCCCCTCCCCTCCCCTCCCTCCCCTCTCCTATGGCTGCTGGAAGAGACTAATAAAGCATGTAGGCAGTAAAGGTACAACGTGTTTTATTTCACAGTGCAAACTTTTCAAAATATTTCTTCCTACTCCCAGGGCCGGTGCAAGGCAGTTTGGTGCCCTAGGCAAGATCAGATATTTGGCGCCCCCCCTTCCCACTTGAGCCCTCCCTCCCTCCAGCCCTATGCCCATTATGAAATAAATTTCCCTCCCTGGGAACTGCTGAGCCCCATAGAAAAACTTTGTGGACTTTGAGACTTTTCCTTTGTGTTCACGGGGAAAGCAAAGAGGCAACATCAGCCCAGCTATGCCAGGAACTCCCAAGGGCCTTCTCCTACTCCATATACCGTATATGTAAAAGCCTGTCTCCTCCTGCGGGCAGCACAAGGGATATGAAAAAAGGATGTGAGAGAGGTGTGGTGGTGCTACCTGTGAGGAATAGAGACAAAAGGGCGTCTTGCAACCTGTCCTACCTCACAGGGTGGAGGTGCAGAGACACCGGTTTGACTCATACACCTTCTGGGTTGCAGAGGGGGGGAATGCATGTAGTAGAAACATAGCAAAGAGAGAGCCCGTGGATCATCTGGTTCAAATTTAGGAGAGGCTTTACTAAACTTGCTGCTTCCCCTCCTCTCTCTATCACTTTGTTGCAATATTTCTTTATCAGAATAATGTATATTATCCTGTCTTTCCCTTTACCAGCCTAGTGCTCAAGGCAGACAACAATATTCAAAGTACAGTAAAGCAAACATCAACAGCTCAGGGCACAATCCTAAACACGTTGAGGCAGAAAAAAGCCCCACAACTCCCAGCATTCACCAGGCAGCATGGCTGGCTGTTGGAATGCTGGGAGTTGCGGGGCTTTTTTCTGCCTCAACGTGCGTAGGATTGCGCATGGCTGGCTGGGGAATGCTGGGAGTTGTAGGACTCCCCCCCCCCCTGTCCAAACACGTGTAGGATTGCATCCTAAAAGCATTTAAAACCAAAACACAGAAATGTTTTGTGAAACACAGAAATAGCATGTTAAATAATTAAAACATTGGAGCCCCAGCTAGCTTAAAATACCCTTCCCTCCCTCCCTGGTTGCTGGAAATAACTGCTTTCAGGGGACGTTGAGCTGAGGAACCTGAGGCACACGCCGGAGGGAGAGAAGGCGAAGGAGGTGTTTGCAGGTGCCTCCTTCCCGCCGCCCACCAGCCTCCCATCATTGGCCCCTGCCCGCCTCCTCCTCCTCCAGCCTGTCGCCTTCTCTGCCTCTTTTGATGCTGGTTGTGAGGAGGAGCCTGCCTGAAGCTTCAGCGGCGCCAGCTTGGAGACCGAGCCCTGAGGTGGTGGAGAGGGAGGGAGGAACGGGCATGCCTCTTTCACCTCCCCTTCCCCGCCACAGGATATGATTGGTAAAACAAACTTGGTAAAATACGCATTTTAGTGCTGTATTTTTTTTTCAAGGCATTTCTGGCGCCCCTTTTAGCCCGGCGCCCTAGGCAGCTGCCTAGTTCGCCTAATGGTAGCACCGGCCCTGCCTACTCCCTTCTCCTAAACTAGTCAGCAGACCAAAGCAACTCTGCCTTTCTTAGTGCATGTGCCAAAGAAGCCAGAGCCTGATTTGTGTCAGAGGTGCTTCTTTCACTGTAACATTCACACTGAAGAAAGTTGGAAAGGTATAGGACCGCTGTAACTTGAGAATGGCCAGACACACTTTGCTGGTGACACATGGTATCTGGCTTCCATCAAAACCCCCAAAGAAAGGTACAATTCGTAACGTATGGTAGGCAGCCTTCTTTCTACTATGAGTCTTTCTTCCTTAGGAACTGTAAGAGACTAAGAAAGGATAATACTACTTAGGACACTCCATAAAGTTAAATACAACTCCTTCAGATTCCCATACTACCATACTCTCTCAACTTTTGACAATAATACCAATGCATGGGACAATTTTCAATTCCCTTTTGTGGGACTGCTTCAAGAGAACAGCTTTCCTCAAGATTACTGCTAGTGGTCTCTCCCTGCTTTTAAGATTATATATATATATATACACACACACACACACACACGATGCAGGCAGCTTGAATCCTTATGTGGAACACTGAAATTTGGGGAAAGAAATTGGAGAAGAAAGAATTTATTTACTAATATTCATTTTTTTAAAGCTACTTCATTACTTTAGAGACAGTCTATTTGCCAATATCAAAACCTCTGGGAAATCCTGCATGTATAGTGATTTTTACGACTTGTCCACTGAGAAATGAAAACCATGGTAAAGAGAGACCTACTTCATTAAGTGGAAAAAATCAGAGTGAGGAAAATGAACGATAATTAAAAATTATTTCCTTACAAATCAGAGTTGTATTAATTTTAAAATTGCATTCTCTGTAACTGAATTCCTGCAGAGTGGGTTGGGTGGGAATTGGGCTCACCCTTGCTGTGAAAATAATTCAGAATAACTTTCATGTCCTAAAGAAAGGCTTGGGGTCTATTTCCATATTGTTTGATGTGGTGTTTAAATTTGGATAAGAGAAAGTGTTGCTTAATCAAAGCTACTGTAAAATATAAGCTGAAGAACACATTCCCAGGAACTGATGAATACTTCTTAAGTAGTCACTGCTGTCAAAGATATCTAATTTAAAGACTTCTACTTTATTAATGGTTCATTCACAATTAAATTGCTTAAGAAGCTTTATTAGATTACTGGGTTGGCCTGGATTCTTTGGTCCATCTCCAGTGAATGCAGTTATCTATCTTTCATATTAAAGGATTTGCCGTAGCACATGCTAAATTTAAGGTTACTACAACTCCTTGTCTTCACTTCTAAAAGACCCTAAAGTCACAAACTCTTTATATGGTGTATATTTATTTTGTGACCTTCAAAAAACTGTATCTGGGGAAAGTGACTGCTGCCAATAAAAGAGAAGAAAATGGCATCTGTTTGGCATAGATGCCAGTTACGAAGGCCCAGTTCACAGATTACAGCTGCCCCATGAAATGTTGGTGTGATGGGGGCTTTCTTGGGAGGACCATAATGTCTGAAAGCTGCTTACCTCAAGAATCACTCTGATCACATCCAAAGAGTTCATGTGCTTTCTCATTTTAAGATTATATATATGCACACACACATACGAGATGCAGGCACCTCTGAATCTGTTTGCTTATGGTGAGCACGGAAATTTGGGGAAACAAATTCAGGCAGAATGAATTTCTTTACTAAGATGCATTTTTTAAAAGCTACTCCGTTACTTTAGGCAGTACTAGTGGCTGCTGGCAAGGACAGGACATGGAAAATCTGACTGTGATACCAACATTTGTCTAAGAACAAGTTTTACATGTTAAGTCTGGGGCAGGAATCGTTTGTCACTGGGTGCAAGCTGATGTAGATGGGTGTCAAGCTTTATGTTAGCTACTGTTATAATGAGTTACTGGGCCATCTAAGAACAAAATAAAGACACTGTGAGAACCCTAAGGGGAATAGCAGCAAAGACTTAACATTTCTTTTGGCTAACCTGCCCCTTGCTTTTCTATGCAGAAGTAATCTAGATTACCAAGAACAATGTGAACTCTCCTTTATATATTATGCTTTTGCACACCTCAAGGCATTTCGGTAGTCAACTATTACATCACCTTGAGCTAAGCCTCTTCTTCCCATTAGTTTAATTCATAATGAATGATCCTTCAACACCAGCTTCAGTGGACAGGTCGTGTTGTTCGAATGCCTGACTGCCGTCTCCCAAAGCAGTTACTTTATTCCCAACTCAAGGATGGAAAGCGGAATATCGGTGGTCAATATAAGAGGTTTAAAGATGTTCTTAAGGCTAATCTAAAAAAATGCAATATAAACATCAAAAACTGGGAAGCTCTGGCCCATGAACGATCTAACTGGAGGTTGGCCTTTCACAAAGGTTCTATGGACTTTGAAGAAGCTCGAGTGCAAGGTGAAAGGGAGAAACGTGCTAAGCGAAAAGCACGTCAAATGAATCCTTTACAAGACCATCTTCCATCTGGTAACCTGTGTCCTCACTGTGGGAAGCTGTGTGGATCTAGAATTGGCCTCCACAGTCACTTACGGACCCATCACTAGAGTCTACACAATTTTCTTTAGAATTTTCCTCCTTTTAAAATCTCCTTTTTGTAAATTTTCTTTTTTTTTATCCTGGAAGACAATCTTACTCGGTCACGAGTGATCGCCTGACTGACTGACTCTTTGGCCACCTCCTTTTCTTTAGCCTTTTCCCTATGAATGAGGGTTTTGTCATACCTTTTGTTAAGCAGATTACTGGCTGATGGCTCAGGATGGCCAAGGAAATGTCTCTCAATGGTAGCCAATGGCTAGGAAATAGTTAGAGATTTCCCTGGAATATTCTGAATGGAGAGACCACCAGTTTGCAGACAAGAATATCCCCTCCAGTTAAAAGGAAGGAGAGGTGTGTGTAATAATAGCAGTTTTGAAACAGAAAGAGACACAGAATGAGATAGGAAAGAAGCAGACAGAGGGTGAGCCAGTGGTGAGCTCTGAAAGCATCTTGGGTTTCATAGATCATAGAGTTGGAAGGAGCCTACAAGGCTATCTAGTCCAACCCCCTGCTCAATGCAGGAAACTAGAGGAGGGGTCTCCCATCCAAGTATTAACGTTGTATCCCTCACTAGGGGATAGGGGGATACTAGGGGATTCCCCTCGCCGGATCGTCACCTTGAAGTGGTGAGTGGGCTTGCGTGTTCCGATGAATCCTGTGAGCAATGCCGTCGGGAGCTATGTACTCCCAGTAGGGTCACCCATGGCGGTAAGGTCCGGGGAGAGGAACCAGACAAAGAACGATCCAAAACATAAAGTCCTCAACGGCAGAACAGGCGGAAGATAATTAAACCTAAATTACAACGGCTGTGAAGGCGGATGAAGGCTGCAGCAGAGAATGGTTTTCCAATCGTCAGGGTAACCGTGCCATTGGATCTCTGCCGTACTCTGTCAAGTTTGTGTGGTGATTCGTTGTGCACCGATCTCCCCACATAAAACAGTTTCACGCACAGGCGTCTTCCAACCCAACCCATCCAACCCAACCCAACCCAACCAAACAAAAACAAAAAAAGTCCCATGGTGACTGGCGAATGGCAACGGGGGCAGGACTGTGAATCTGGAAGCCCCTAGTCATGGACCAGCACATGGGCGGTGGATGCAGACTCAGTCGCCCTGTTCAAGGAACGAGGTAGTCGAGCAGCTCGGCAGCTGTATCCATGACTGAGCAGCCCTATTTAGGATCCACTCTGCTCACCCCGTATGGGGAGGGGGCTAGAAAAGGTGCCCTAAACATAGTCTACCTCTTTCTCCCCTGACTGGATTACCGCGTCCAGTGGGGTCACCATTTTAGCGGTCGAAAAAGACATTTGAATTTTGGAACATGGAATATACGGACATTGCTGGATAACATAGATAGTGAACGCCCTGAGCGTAGGACTGCTATTATTGCAAGGGAGCTGAGACGGTTTAAGATTGACATAGCAGCACTTCAAGAAACTCGAAGGGCAGGAGAGGGACAGCTGAAAGAAGAAAAAGGAGGTTATACCTTCTTCTGGAAAGGACTACCTGAGCAGGACCGACGAATACATGGTGTAGGCTTTGCCATCAAAAATGAACTAGTGAACTCTTTGTCAGAAGTTCCTACTGGCATTAACGAACGCCTGATAACTCTTCGATTAAAGCTCGCCAATAACCAACAGGTAACTATTTTGAGCGCTTATGCACCAACATTAGATGCTGATGATGACATCAAGGAAAGTTTTTATAGCCAGTTGGACACTCTCCTGTCAGAGATACCTAAGGAGGATAAAATTATCCTCCTGGGCGATTTTAACGCAAGAGTCGGGCGTGACTTTGATTTATGGCCAGAAACTATTGGAAAAGACGGAGTTGGTAACAGCAACCCGAACGGACTCTTACTTTTGTCTATATGTGCAGAGCATAATCTCACTATCACAAACACGCTCTTTCGACAAAAGAATAAGTTTAAAACATCATGGCAGCACCCGCGGTCAAAGCACTGGCATCTTCTGGATTATGTAATTGTCCGTGTTAGAGATCGCCGCGATGTACTTCTTACTAGGGCCGTGGTGAGTGCCGACGACTGCTGGACAGACCACCGACTAATCCGGTCCACAATGGTTATCAACATTGCTCCCCAACGTAGGCTTCAAGGAAGGAAACCAAGGCGTAAAATGAACATCCAAGTCCTTCAAGATCCTATTAAGCAAACTCGTCTTCAATCACTTCTTAAGGAACATCTACCTACGGAACCTCCTGACAACATTGAGGACCATTGGTCTAAGCTGAAAACCTCCATTACTGCAGCTTGTGAACAAACTATTGGATATGAAACTAAGAAACATCAGGATTGGTTTGATGAAAATGACAATGAGATTAAATATATAATTGACCAAAAAAGGAAAGCCTTCCAAATATGGCAAAATGATATTAACTGCGCTGCCAAGAAAAAAACCTACGCTAGCGCAAAGGCTGAGGTCCAAAGAAGAACAAGAGAACTTAAGAACGCTTGGTGGAAAAAGAAAGCTGAAGAAATTCAACAACTTGCAGAATCTCATGATGCACGGGCCTTTTTTAAGGCCACAAGGGCCATTTATGGACCAAAAACCTATGGTACAAACCCTTTACAATCAAAAGATGGCACCAAACTCTTAAAAGACAAAGAGTCTATTGCACTGCGTTGGAAAGAGCATTATTATGACCTTTTAAATCGTAAGTCTAAGGTGGATAATGAGATTTTTTCGCAAATCCCGCAAAAACAAATTAAAGAGGAACTTGCAATACTCCCCACTTTGGATGAAGTAAAAAAAGCCATTAATCAAATGAAGAACAACAAAGCTAGTGGACCAGATGGGATTCCTGCTGAAATCTTTAAAGAAGGGGGCCCCGAACTTGTACAACATCTTCATAAACTCATCGAAAAAATCTGGATAAGAGAAGAAATCCCAGAAGACTTCAGGGATGCCATAACTATCACCCTCTTTAAGAAGGGTGATAGAACAGACTGTGGAAACTATCGGGGCATTTCTCTCTTAGCAACCGCAGGTAAAATATTTGCTAGGATTCTCGCAAACCATCTTCTATCTATTTCAGAAGAGATCCTCCCTGAAACTCAATATGGTTTCCGCCCCTCTAGAGGGACAGTAGACATGATTTTTACTGCACGTCAGCTCCAAGAAAAATGCCGGGAGCAAAATCAACCCCTTTATATGGCATTTATCGATTTGGCTAAGGCCTTTGATACTGTAGACCGTACAGCTCTCTGGACTATCCTTATGAAAATTGGATGCCCCAATAAATTTGTGAATATCTTGCGACTTCTCCATGACAACATGACGGCAACGGTTTTGGACAACAACGGCTCTCATGGTGCTCCATTTAAAGTGGGATCAGGTGTTAAACAGGGATGTGTTATCGCCCCAACATTATTTGCCATTTTCATCGCCATGGTTTTACATCTTGTCAAGGGGAAACTTCCCACCGGTGTGGGAATTATATATCGAACAGATGGAAAGCTTTTTAATCTCAGCAGGCTGAAAGCAAAAAGTAAGGTAATTACAACCTCCGTTGTGGAACTTCAGTATGCTGATGATAATGTGGTCTCCGCACATTCAGAGGATGATCTCCAAACTATCCTAAATGCTTTTGCAGAAGCATACGAAAAACTTGGTCTCTCACTTAACATCAAAAAAAACCAAAGTGCTTCATCAGCAAGTGCAAGCCAATCCTTTGGTGATGCCATCTATCCAGCTTGGCGGGACAATACTGGAAAATGTCGATCATTTTCTCTATCTTGGCAGCTATCTTTCTGTTACAGCTAACATCGACAATGAAATCCAGCGTCGTCTGAGCTCCGCAAGTGCCGCATTTTCTCGAATGAAACATAGAGTGTTCGAGGATCGGGATATTTGTAAGAAGACCAAAACACTGGTTTATGAAGCCATTGTATTACCAACTTTATTGTATGCCTGCGAAACATGGACTATCTATAAATGTCACTTCCACCTCCTTGAAAGGTTTCATCAACGTTGCCTCCGGAAAATCCTGCAAATTACTTGGGAAGATAGGCGAACAAATGTCAGTGTACTGGAAGAAGCAAAGACTACTAGCATTGAAAAAATGATCCTTCAACGCCAACTTCAGTGGACCGGTCATGTTGTTCGAATGCCTGACTGCCGTCTCCCAAAGCAGTTACTTTACTCCCAACTCAAGGATGGAAAGCGGAATATCGGTGGTCAATATAAGAGGTTTAAAGATGTTCATAAGGCTAATCTAAAAAAATGCAATATAAACATCGAAAACTGGGAAGCTCTGGCCCATGAACGATCTAAATGGAGGTTGGCCTTTCACAAAGGTTCCATGGACTTTGAAGAAGCCCGAGTGCAAGGTGAAAGGGAGAAACGTGCTAAGCGAAAAGCACGTCAAATGAATCCTTTACAGGACCATCTTCTATCTGGTAACCTGTGTCCTCACTGTGGGAAGCTGTGTGGATCTAGAATTGGCCTCCACAGTCACTTACGGACCCATCGCTAGAGTCTACACAATCTTCTTTAGAATTTCCTCCTTTTATCCCGGAAGACAATCTTACTCGGTCACGAGTGATCGCCTGATGATGATGACTAGGGGATTGATGTGGGGCAGTAGATTGGCTGCCAGGTAGGAGCATAGATGCTGTTTGCCCTACCTATTTGTATATTTGTAAACAATGCAAATATTACAGAAAAGGAAGCCAAACCCTGGTAAGTGCTGTCCTTGGAACTTCTCACCACTTGGAGGAAGAGGGAACACATGACAGGCTCCTTTGGGGGGGGGGGCGGACCATGTGTGCCTTAAAATTTAAGCCTCTATATTTTGTGCCACCTTTCCATCTAAAATACTGGGTTGACCCAGTATCCTCATTCCGCCAGCAGAAGGACACTGCCGGAAGAACAGGACTTCTGTGTCCTCTCTTCCCCCTCTGCACACACCCCCCGTGCACTCTCCAAATCTCCTCCAGAGTGTCCCCCAATTTGAAAGCCCCAATTTCTCCTTATTTCTCCTGCGGAGGTTGTTTTCAGCTTTTTCGTAGCAAGTGTAACATGTCAATTGGTCTCATGACTGTAAATTCTTTTCTAAGCCTGCTCCCCCATATTGTGTTTTCTTCATCTTTGGTTTCAAAATTTTGATCTTTAAGGTCAAAATTTGCTAACAATAGAGAACACACTGTAAACCATCAAGAGCCCCTTTGGTATGAAGAGAGTGGCCTTTCTTTTGCACACCCGGCAGCTTATTCCACTAGTCCACCCCAGTTTCCATACACACACCTTTCTTTGCTGCAGGAATGCTAGCAGAAGCATTTCAGATTCCACACACTTTCTTCTCAATCTGCCTTTGCCGCAAAGAATCTTACCCACAATTGTGTGAGACGCACTGCAGACTAATGAATACGGGCTGTGTTGGATGCTGATTCTAAGTTCCCTGGACTGTCATTAAACAACACAGCAGCAGCTTCCTGGCTGTGAATCAGTTCATCAGACAGTATGCATGTTCAGCAGGGACACAAATATCCATGGCCTTCCACTAGACTTGTGAGATGTGATAGTCCTTCCCTTCTCCATCCCTTACAGTCTTCCCTGGGGCAGCAGTCAAAAGTAATTTATAGTTTAAGCAAGACTTATGCTGTACAGCACCTTGCTAGCAAGACACAGTCTCTCCCTTAGAAGCTAAGCTATTCGTCTGGCTGAATGGGCCCATATCAAAAGCATGATGGATGTAAAGTAACAGTAAAGTAAATTGGGCAAAGCGGTTAGAATTTGAGAGGTGCAAAGGGAAATAGAGCTTGATCTTTTAGAATAAAGAAGGAAAAAATCTTGAGAATTGCTTAAGACTTCACCATTGGTATACTCTTTCCAATGCTGTACATATATGTTCTGCCATCCTATGCTGTGTCTCGAACTCTGTCCCTCCCCATAGCACATATTTTACCTGATCATTTTTTCAGACATTTATATATACTATCTGGGTTCCCATATCATTTATGAGGATCTCAGTCCTGCAATTACTAAACAAATGAACACCCTTTATGTGTAAAAATTGCTCATAACGCTTTTAGCTCAAGGCAGCATTTTCAGATCTGCTTCTGTTGAAAGGAGTAGGTTATGCTCCTGCTAGTTGCTTTTTGGGGCCTGATTCTGCCACAGCCTGGCAAGGTTTTATCTTCTGAACTCCATTTCTGGTTGGATCTTTGGATTGGTTTTCCTGGCCAGGTTGGAAAAAAGTTTTACTGAATCAGAAATTCATGCAGTTTTTTACCTGCTCACTTACCACTGATACTTCTAGGTATCAGTTCTTAATCTTACTGCCTTCACCAGTGGGGGATCTGTGATTATCTAATAATTATCAAATAATTCACCCACATCAACCTGCCCATACTTTAAGATTAGCAGCTGATGATCCTCTCATGTCAGATCGTCAATAAGACCAATCAGATTACCAGGCATGAGACAGGGCTTTTTCAGTGGTAGTCCCACAGCTGTGGAATACACTTCCAACTGGCCCCCTCAATGCATTCTTTTAGAAGGGCCTTTAATGACCCATTTATTTTGTTTAGTTTTATTATAAGAGAGGTTTTATTGGACTGCTATAGGTTGTTTTATCTGTATTTGTTTATTGGTTTTAGTATTTCTCTGGACTGGAATTTTAAATTGTCTGTTTTAGCTTTGTTTTTTAATTAATATTTTATTGTGTTGAAATTTCGTTGTTATTTTGCATTTTTTGGAAACTGACTTGGAAGGGTTTTTACCCTTAAAGGCAGCATATCAGATCTTTTAATAAAATTATCATTCTGTGGCCCAATAACCTGAAAGGGTAATACCTAAAGAACAATGAAACTAGTTTTAGGGACCCGAACCTAAAGAACAAACAATGAAACTAGTTTTAGGGACCCGAATGAGCTCTAGTCTTTTTCATTAAGAGGGACATCATAGCAAGCAAACTGCTTTTGAAACCAAGAGAAATTTCAGAATCAGTTTGTGCAACGCCAGGGCACTGGGGTTCAGCTGTTCAAAGAAAAATATCCACTGGCCTAGTGCTTGCCCCTTCTATGCACTGAAGCAGCTCTTTGTATCCTGGTCCATATTTAGCAGAAACTAGAAAGATCAGTAGCTGTTGCACACTGAGAGGTCTCTATGCATGCCCACAAATCTTGGAGGCTCTTTAAGATTTATAATCTCAGACTGGTGTATTGCCACATCTGTAGAAGAGGGATTGCATTATAATGTAGCATACACAGGAAAAGGACACAATCCTAAACATACTTATTAGGGAGTAATCCCCATTGAACACAGTGGGACTTGCTTCTGAGTAAACATGCATAATATTACACTGTTAGAAGCAAAGTAACTAGTTTGAGGACAAGACCTACATGTGGGCACAAACAGATGTCATTCTTTTAACATGACTGAAATTTTTTAGAGAGAAGGGTTTCGAGTAAATTTGAATAGAAATAGTACATTAGTTAACTTTTATTTATTTTATTTATTTTATTTATTTTATTTCTTATATTTATTAATCACCCATCTGGCCGGTCACTAAAGAAATGCTCCACCTACATCATTCTTATATTGCATATCTGAAGGACAAATTATGTATTGAAGTTAATATCTTCTGTTTAATTAGGTCCATGGAAGGAACTTGCTGTCTATTGATTATGACCGAAACATTCGCACAGAGAAAATATATGACGACCACCGGAAGTTTACACTACGTATTATTTATGATCAGCTGGGACGCCCTTTTCTCTGGCTACCCAGCAGTGGACTTGCTGCTGTGAACGTCTCTTATTTCTCCAATGGACGGCTGGCTGGACTTCAACGTGGTGCCATGAGTGAAAGAACAGATATTGACAAACAAGGCAGGATCATTTCTCGCATGTTTGCAGATGGAAAAGTATGGAGTTACACATATTTGGAGAAGGTAGGTAACCTTTGGTATGACCTACAGCATTACAAACATGGAAGTCTGTCCATTCTGGGATTTAGCTAAACATACACATGTACGGTAACTATATAAAGCAAGCATTGATGGTCTAGTGGTTAGAAATATGTGCCATATCTGTGAATTTTAAGTGTCTAACATAATCCTACGCATATTTACATAGACACATACTCCACTATTACCAGTGGTGCCTACTATCTAGAAAATGTGTTTAGGATTATAACACAAATTAACTCATAGAAATTCTTTGTTCTCCATTTGCCACTTCAGGTCTGCCATAAAACAGAATACACCACTGAATAATTATATTAGTACAATTGAAATATTTTAAGTGCAAAAATGCATTGCTGATCCCTTATTTTGGAACCCAGCCCTACTGACTAGTTAAGAGAGCAATCATATGGGTGAGGAGCCTGCATGACAGAGCATTCTGATCTTGGAGACTCTGTTCTGTCCAAAGCCCTGCTGGGCTCTTGCTGGCAAGGCAGAAGGAACAATGGAGACACAAGTTGCCTCTTTCTCCTCCTTGGATCCACAGACACTTCCTCCCCGCCCAACACCACACCACACTTGCCCATTCCTCCCCCCTCTATGCGGTAGAGTTCCAACCTTGTAGAGTGAGCCACCATGGAAAGCTTCATAGTGACTGGGAGGAGCCAAGAGGAGGGCTTTGATGTAAAAAAAAAAAAAAGCCCTTCAAGGTCGGAGCTTTGACTAAAAACTTGGAGGGTTTTCCTCGGACAATCCTATGGGCCTGGGACATGTCGGAGGATTACAGGCATCCAGCTGGGGGAGGGAGGAGTGCGGAGGATAGGATATCCTCCGTGCTCCTTCCGCCTTCGAAAACATCTAGATGGCCAATTTTGGCTGTCTAAATGTTTCTCCCCTCCTCCTGAGGAGGAGAGGCTGAGGCACCACCTCGGAATCCAGTGGAGCCTCGCTCCTCCTCTCCCCATGCCCAGGAATGCCCCCCACAAGAGAGAACCGAGCAAGGCCTGTGGCTCACGCTGGCTCAGCTTGTCTGAGCGTGGAAAGCTAAGCAGGGTCAGGCCTGGTTGTTACTTGGATGGGAGACCCCTCCTCTAGTTTCCTGCACTGAGCAGGGGGTTGGACTCGATGGCCTTGTAGGCCCCTTCCAACTCTATGATCTATAAGGTCTTCCATGCTTGGTTCCTTGCAGGTATGGAAAGAACCACGCCAGCTATGAGGTGGGGGCGGGCGCACACTCCATGGCGCTGCAACCTCATAAAGGATTTCTGAGGTTGCAGTGCCTTCTATGGCAATTCCTATGTGTCCCCCAGACAGGGTCTGGGGGACATAAGATTGCGCCCTAAATGTATCATTCCAAAACATGACAAAGACCCTCCATCTTTCAATAAACCTATCCTCAGACATTTGTTCTTCTCTAGCCCTTATATAATAAGTTAATTTCATCATTATTGCCATATCCCAGAGCCTAAAAAAAAACAGATCAGCACCCTTTTTCCAAAATGAAGCTATTGAGATTTTTTCTGCTGTCAAAAATTAATTACTAATTCCACATCCACCTTTTCTGCACAATCTTTTAAATAATTAAGAAGTATACTAAGAGGATCCATTGGAAGCTTATAACCCATTATCAGCTCAATGTAAAACACAGCTAGATTCCAATAAGATTTCATTTTGACACAGTGCCAAAAATGTGCATATAATCTGGTACTATTTGGTATTCTTGGTCATACAACACATAATTTATATTCTTCGTTTGTTTTTTCAATAGTCCATGGTTCTACTGCTTCAGAGTCAGCGGCAGTACATCTTCGAATATGATTCTTCAGACCGACTGCATGCTGTCACTATGCCAAGCATTGCACGGCACAGTATGTCCACTCACACATCTATCGGCTATATTCGAAATATTTATAATCCTCCCGAGAGTAATGCCTCAGTGATTTTTGATTACAGCGATGATGGAAGGATTTTGAAAACATCTTTTTTAGGAACTGGTCGACAGGTTTTCTACAAATATGGGAAATTATCCAAGTTGTCGGAGATTGTGTATGATAGTACAGCAGTGACTTTTGGATATGACGAAACCACTGGAGTTCTCAAGATGGTTAACCTACAGAGTGGTGGCTTTTCTTGTACCATCCGCTATCGTAAAATTGGCCCTCTGGTTGACAAACAGATTTACAGATTCTCTGAGGAAGGTATGGTCAATGCAAGGTTTGATTATACCTATCATGATAATAGTTTTCGAATTGCTAGCATCAAGCCTATAATAAGTGAGATACCTCTTCCAGTTGACCTTTATCGTTATGATGAAATCTCAGGCAAAGTAGAGCACTTTGGCAAATTTGGGGTAATTTATTATGATATAAATCAAATAATAACTACAGCTGTGATGACGCTGAGCAAACACTTTGATACACATGGACGCATCAAAGAAGTTCAGTATGAAATGTTCCGATCGCTCATGTATTGGATGACAGTGCAATATGACAGCATGGGAAGGGTAACTAAGAGGGAATTGAAACTTGGGCCGTATGCCAACACAACTAAATACACCTATGATTATGATGGAGATGGGCAGCTCCAGAGTGTGGCTGTCAATGACAGACCAAACTGGCGTTACAGTTATGATCTAAATGGCAACTTGCATCTGTTGAATCCTGGAAACAGTGTCCGATTGATGCCACTGCGCTATGATCTGAGAGATAGGATTACACGCTTGGGTGATATGCAGTATAAAATTGATGATGATGGTTTTCTATGTCAAAGAGGCTCTGATGTATTTGAGTACAATTCCAAAGGCCTCTTAACAAGAGCCTACAATAAAGCAAATGGATGGAGTATTCAGTACCGTTATGATGGAGTAGGAAGACGGGCTTCTTACAAGACTAACTTGGGACACCACCTTCAGTACTTTTATGCTGATCTTCACAACCCAACCAGAATAACACATGTCTATAACCATTCAAATTCAGAAATTACCTCTCTCTACTATGATCTGCAAGGTCATCTTTTTGCAATGGAAAGCAGCAGTGGAGAAGAATACTATGTTGCCTCGGATAACACAGGTACACCACTGGCAGTGTTCAGTATCAATGGTCTAATGATCAAGCAACTGCAATACACAGCATATGGGGAGATCTATCATGATTCTAACCCTGACTTCCAAATAGTCATTGGATTTCATGGAGGACTGTATGATCCCTTAACAAAACTGGTCCATTTTACTCAAAGAGATTATGATGTTTTGGCTGGACGTTGGACCTCCCCTGACTATACAATGTGGAAAAATATTGGTAAGGAACCTGCTCCATTCAACTTGTATATGTTCAAGAGCAACAACCCTCTCAGCAATGAACTGGATTTAAAGAACTATGTGACAGGTGAGAAATAACTCATGGTCTAGAAAACTAAGGAACCTTGTGGAAGGATGTTAAGGATGGGATTTTGCATTTGGACAAATCATTTAGTATCAAGTAAGGGCTCAAAATACTTCATACTTGGAAAAAATGGGAAGCTCATCTTCAATCTAACTGAAACTATGAAATTTAGCAATACGGGAGGAGGGGTTTCAATGAGATTGCATCTTCAGCTCCCCCATTTTTTAAAATTGATGATGCAATCCTGTACCTAGTTATGTGGGCTTAAATTGCATTGCAATCAATTAGTGTGTAAACACACATGATTGGATGCAGGCTTGTCAGTAGCTTATTTACATGAGGAGTAGCTGTGCACAAAGTTCATCCCATGTGATAGTTTCTAAGCTGGCTGGTGGAATAGTCAGAACCATTGGGCTTCATGCACGTGAAGTAAGCTTGCCAACTTAAAATGCTGAGGGCTAGGCAAAAGCTTCATGTTCAGCACCTTGTAAGACTGTGTCCTAGATTTCATAGATCATAGAGTTGGAAGGAGCCTACAAGGCTATCGAGTCCAACCCCCTGCTCAATGCAGGAAACTAGAGGGGTCTCCTAATGATAACTTACAAGCAGACCTCACATTCAGGACCGGTGCAAGGCAGTTTGGTGCCCTAGGCAAGATCAGATATTTAGCGCGCCCCCTTCCCACTTGAGAGTGCTGTATTTTTTTCCAAGGCATTTCTGGCGCCCTTTAGCCCTGCGCCCTAGGCAGCTGCCTAGTTGGCCTAATGGTAGCACCGGCCCTGCTCACATTGATATACAGATGAAGTGCTATAGCTTCCTCAGTCATACAGAATGGAATGCTATTTAATTTCAATGGGGTTTAGCCATTTCCTTGCGAGAAGTCACATTAATTAAACTAGAGCCAAAGCTAAGAACTGACGCCAGGCTCCTGACAGCAAATATAGTATCCTGCGCACACTGTCTGGGAAGTGACATTTATGTCTTCATGCTAAAAAGGTTGTAGGATCAAGCCCAGTAGGAATTAGAACTAAAACCTAGTACAGAAGAAAGGAGAAACTTTAAAGTTTAAAACCATTCTTATTGCTATAAGTATTGAGACGTACATTTGGATACAGTAAGTATAAACTGTGTGCTTTAGGTTTGGCTGGAAGTTCTAACTTTAATTCTATTGGTACTAATTTGCCTCTTAGTAGGATCACACAGTACTGAGCTAGCTGCTAACTGTTTCTTAAAAGAAAGACAATTAAGATCTATTCAAAAGATACTCTTTCAGAAAAGTGTGCCATAATTAAAGTCACCGCATTTTTTTAAAAAAAACCACCCATGCAGCGACTATAATTTGAGAGGAGGTTAAAACTTCAAGGAACAGTAAATTATCTTTCCAGATAGTTGAAGCATACATTATTATGTTCAGGGCAGTGTGTGTGGAATATTCAATATTCATTGAATATGTATTGTATCTTAACATATTCCTTGGTAAAGAGAGAAAGAACTGATTCATAGCCTAAAAATGTTGAGTCAAACTGCAGATGGAGAAGCAGTGGAGAGGGTGGGGCATTTTGAATGGAAAAATGACTGGAATGGAAAGAGTTAAGGAATCCTTCCATGCCCTGCTCTATACTTAAAGGTGAAGCCTCCCCACACTGCTTTTGGTTAAAAAGATTCACCCTAGATTGGCTCCTACAGACTTGGTTCATTTACAAACTGTAACTGAACTACATTTGCGTGAAGCTGCATTAATAGTTATTCACACATACCAAGAAGAAAGGTTAACCACCCATATAGTACATTTATTAAATCATTGGTGACTCAGCTGTTCAACACGGCTTTCTCAGTTAATAGTTCCCTCAGATTTCCATTAACCATTGCCATAAACCATTGCTTCCTTGATCCAAGCATTCTGCCTTTTTGTTGGTGGCCTTCCACACACATGTAACAGCCAATAATGAGGATTTACATCTTTTTGCTGAGGGAAAGAACTCTGAAACAGACAGTGGTATTCTTCTTCCCCACCCCTGCCCCCGCATTTATTCTATATCAGTGTTCTCCAACCTTGGGTCCCCAGATGTTTTTGGCCGACAACTCCCTAGCTGGCTGGGGCATGCTGGACGAGTTGTAGGCCAAAAACATCTGGGGACCCAAGGTTGGAGAACACTGTTCTATATTGAGGATAGCTGAAGTAAAATACTTGGAAGGAAGTAGTCTGCTATAGATGTCACAGTACTGTGCCCATGTAATCCTCACAGTACATGATGACCACAAAACTTGGCAAGTATTATAAAGCATTTTGTACATTGAGAAGTGCTATGTGAATATAATCATAGTAGCAGCACTTGTAGCAGCAGCAGCAGCAAAATAAATTGGTTTTCCAGGAATCATACCGTAGCAAATTTAAAGAAGAGTTAGTTCTTACGATGCCTATCAATGGAATAGCCATAACTGAGCAGAGTCCTTCCCTGTCAATGCTCTGCTTCTTAATACAAATGTCACAACTCCTGTCCTTCATAGTACAGCAGCATTTTTATTATTCAAACTGCCAAGCCAAAAAAAAAAAAAATGCCTAGAAATTCTGAGAATCTGTCCTGGCTTATAATTAGGAGTTAATATTCAGTGTTGCTGATGTTGACTGCATACCTTCAGGTCTCATGCATGCATTTACTTTTAATTCTCAGATGTGAAGAGTTGGTTAGTGATGTTTGGCTTTCAGCTCAGCAACATTATACCTGGTTTCCCAAGAGCAAAAATGTACTTTGTGCCACCTCCTTATGAGCTGTCAGAGTCTCAAGCATGTGAAAATGGACAGGTAAGCAGAAGCATTCTCTATCCGCACAGTAAATTTACTTGCATTTAGTATTATTTTGTCAGTTTAACAACGGCAAGCATAAAGTAAAATGGGTGATACTTGAAGTAAACTGAATCAGCTGGATCTCACGCTGTGCTCCTTTCTTCTCTGTCAGTGCAGATCATTACCATCATTGCATCATTACTCTTGAAATATTATTTAGCAATGATAAAGATAACCCCCAAGTTCATTGATCATACATTTGTCTTGTAATAGCAGTCCTTTTATGTATTATAAATTATGATGTGTAGTTATTCTGGAATTAATAAAGCTTCACACTTGAAATCAAGGTGCATGCTTGAATGGAAGTACATTCAAATTCTCTGGCAAATACTAAGGACTCTGATTTCGGGAACCTGTTGCCATTTTTGCTTTTTAACTTACTCTAACATAATGTATGGGATATCCATATCTCAAAAATCACCCAAAATTATTTGTAAAAATTCAGCTGCAGTTTCTGTTCCCAGACATTACTTGAGCTATTTCTTGATACAAATCCAAGGAAAATTTCAGATAAAATTAAAAGGAGCTTTTCTTTTGACTTAAAGTAGAAAAGCTACGCTTTGAATTAAAAGTTGGAATATTTTTGGACTAGTTTTTTTTTGTTAATCCAGTCATAAATGTTTTTAAGTTACTGGATTCTGCTTCCTAACATGATGAGAATTATGTCAGAATAGATATGACGTTATCTCATATCTGCAAACGCACTTAAAATACTACGCCATGAACCATTGTCACGAATGCATAAGATTTTGCATAGTTACGATGAGCTTGAATTCCATTTGAGTTAACAATATTCCTGCATTTTGATTACCATTATTTGACCTGTCAAATCACATGGGAACTACTCTCTTGGCCAGCCTTCCCCAGCCTGGCGACCGCTATATGTGTTGCACTAAAACTGCCATTGTCCCTAGTAGCATGCTATGCTGGCAAGAGGATGATGGGAAATGTAGTCCAATACCTCTGGAAGGCACTAGGCTGGAGAGAAGGCTGCTCTTGGCTATCCAAAGCCACAAAAGTGGTCAAGATTGATCCAAGGAGCTACTACATTGTTATTAGATGTAGACAGGCTCCCTTCACTGGCAATATCTGTTGTTCAGAGATATAAGAAAACGTACCTTGTAGCAGATAGGAGAAACTTAGTATAAAGAAGGATTGTTGTCTGGAGAGCTCACATCAGTGTGTGTAAAGGACTGTCCATATGCAGCAGGACATCTGTTGTATTTCCTAACAGCAGATTTTGGTGTTGCTTTTGGAGCACTCCTAAGACTGTATTACCTTGCAGTAAGTCACATTGAACTCAGTGGGACATTCTTCTGAGTAGACAGACATAGGATTGTGCTTTAAGTTTCAAAAGGAGGCTTGTCTAACAGACCATTAGGATGGGAAATTAGAAGTTCAGCTATGCATGTGAGGCCCCCTAGATTATGTTCTGGACAAGCAAGGGAGGCAATTAACACAGATAAGAGATTGTGCCCAATGTACTTTTAAATCTGCAGATCATCTGATCCATAACCAGCTGCAGCTCAGCTGTCTGCCAGTGCCTACACTCACCATTACAATCTGGAACTGTAGTAGTAAGTCTCTAACCCAGCCTTCTCCAACCTGGTGCCCTCCAGAAGATCACTGGCTATGCTGGCTGGGGCTGATGGGAATTGAAGTCTGAAACATTTGGAGGGTACCTGGTTTGGGAAGGCTGCTGTAGCCTATCTATCTCCACTACCTCGATAAAGGTGTTTTTAGCAGTGGACCTGTAGTGCAAAGCCTCCCTTCTAATGGAGGAACAGTAAGAACATAAGATGAGCCCTTCTGGATCGGACCAAAGGCCTGTCTAATCCTGCATCCTGCTTTTTCACAGTGACCAAACAGACACTTCTTAGGAAGTCTCCCAAGCAGGACATGAGAGCCATAGCCCTCCAGGGCTGGCTCCAGGTTTGCCCTGGGCAAAGTATCATCTGGTGTGCCCCCTCCTCTCTTAGAGGGCCTTGGTTGGTTTACCTAGCTGCGGTCATAGTGCTCCAAGCAGCATTGAGCAACTCAGTCTAGCCACAATGCTCCAGAGCAATGCTAGCTTGGGGACAGTATAGGAAATTTAAAAGGTGCTAGATCCAGCTTCCTAGTGCTGCTTGGAGGGCCAGGCAACAGCAGTGGGCCCTGCTAGCTGACCAAGGGTACCAGATAATAATGTCAGCCCTGTAGGGACATCCTGTCTCTCAACCTAGAGGTGTCAGAGTAGCTACATATATGCTTAGTAGAGCCAGTGTGGCGTAGTGGTGAGAGTGTTGGACTGGGACTCAGGAGATCCGGGTTCTAGTCCCTGCTTGATCATGAAACTCACTGGGTGACTTTGGGCCAGTCACTGACTCTCAGCCTAACCTACCTCACAGGGTTGTTGTGAGGATAAAATGGAGAGGAGGAGGAGGATTGTGTAAGCCGCCTTGGGTTCCTTGCAGGAAAAAAGGCGGGGTATAAATATAATAAATAAATAAATAAATAAACCTATCCTCCATAAATCTGTCCAACCCCCATTTAAAGTAATTGAACCTAGTAGCAGCAACTATATGCTGTGTGGAGTATTTCTCTTTGTTGGTCCTAAATTTCCAACAGCTTCATTGGATGATCCCAGGTTCCAGTGTTATGACAGGGAGACAGGTTCTATCTATTCAGTTTCTCCACAACATGCATAATTTTATATGTCTCTTATCATGTGTTCCCCTTACTTGTTTTTTTTTCCAAACTAAAAAGCTCCAACATCATAATCTTTTCTTGTAGGGGCATTGCTTCAGCCCCCAATCACCTTGGTTGCCATTTTCTGCACCTTTGTCAGATGTACAGTATACTTTTTGAGATGTCTGGACCAGAACTGTACACATTATTCCAATGTGATTGCACCATAGATTTATATAAACATTTTATTACATTACAACATTTTATTTTAAGTACTTATATTCCACTTTTCAAGGAAAAGTTCTCCTAAGGCAGCTTACAAAAGATAAGTAAATCCATAAAGCAATTTTTAAAGTAAAACAATCTAATTACAAAAACTAAAAATAACAGCTGTTTAAAGCCAACTGAAATGCTTTTAATAGGATGCAGATTCAAACAAGTAAGTTTTAAAGATCTGTTTCAGGTGTGTTTCAAGGATATGGCTATTACTAAGAAGCCCTGTCTTTATCATCCTCCAGTCTGATGGATCTTGATGGTGGGCCCGTGACTAGGGCCTCAGATGCTGATCTTAATGCCTGGGCAGGTTCATACGAGTGTAAGCAGTCCTTCAAATTAACTGGTCCCAAAGAGTTTAGAGCATTAAAGGTTAACATCACTACTTTAAATTGAGCCTGGAAATGAATAGAGGCCAATGCAGTTGGTACATTATCAGTGTCGCATGCTCTGAACAACTAGCCCCCAAAGCATTCTAGAGGCTGTATTCCCTAACAGTTGAAGTTTCCAAGATGTCTTTAAAGGCAGCCCTAGCATAGAACGTATTATAGTAATATTGCACAGGATCTTTATGCACTTGCCAAAATCACTGGATTTAAGCATAAGTTTATTAGTGACATAATTAAGTAATCTGCTACAGAAATTATTCATGTGAATGGGGCTTTTAATGAGCATTAAATAATTCCTTGTAGTCTGTGTTACAAATAATGTCAGTTGACTTTTTTTCTCCCATTTTGTTCTAGTTAATTACTGGAGTGCAGCAAACAACAGAGAGGCACAACCAAGCCTTCATGGCCCTGGAGGGACAAGTCATATCTAAAAGATTACATGCCAATATTAGAGAGAAAGCAGGCCACTGGTTTGCAACCACCACCCCGATTATTGGCAAGGGGATCATGTTTGCTGTGAAGGAAGGCAGAGTAACCACAGGTGTTTCAAGTGTCACGACGGAAGACAGCCGAAAGATTGCCTCAGTGCTTAACAATGCTTACTACCTGGAAAAGATGCACTATAGCATTGAGGGAAAGGACACCCATTATTTTGTCAAGATCGGCTCATCCGATGGTGACCTGGTCACCCTGGCAATGACCAGTGGGCGTAAGGTTCTGGACAGCGGAGTCAACGTGACGGTGTCCCAGCCAACCCTCCTAATCAATGGAAGGACTCGAAGGTTTACAAATATTGAATTCCAGTACTCTACCTTGCTTATTAACATACGTTATGGCCTGACCCCTGACACGCTGGATGAAGAGAAGGCAAGAGTGCTGGACCAAGCTCGGCAGCGAGCCTTGGGGTCGGCCTGGGCCAAAGAGCAGCAGAAGGCACGGGATGGCAAAGAGGGTAGCCGCTTGTGGACTGAAGGAGAGAAGCAGCAGCTTTTGAGCACAGGGAGGGTTCAAGGTTATGAAGGATACTATGTGCTCCCAGTTGAGCAGTACCCAGAGCTGGCAGACAGTAGCAGCAACATCCAGTTCTTAAGACAGAATGAAATGGGAAAGAGGTAACAAATTAACCTGCTGTCATCCTTGCCTGGATGAATCAGTAGTTACAACTGTTATCTCCTCTCCTAAGGAGATGAAGACCAACGGGGCACTTGGCTGAGCTACTTTGGGATAATAAGTGGCAAGAAAGCTCACATTTTTTGAGTTCAATGCTGCTGTCCAAATGATTAAAATCCACATCCTAAAGTGGACTAAAGCCAGACTGAAAACTTTAAACCGTGCAAATTCAAAGGTACCCCATAAATATTACCCACTTGTTCTGGGTCTAAAGAAAAATAAATCAAAACAAAAATATTGAAAAGGAAGGCCTCGTCCTATATTACCTCACTCCATTCACATGTGAGCAAACTTTCAAGAAATCCAAGAAGGCCACCCACCTCCACTAGACCAGCAGATGGGAAAAGATTCTTCAGGCTGCTTGTTTGATAAACATTCTAGAGGTTTTTCATTTAAAAGCAAAATACAGGTGCATTTAATACATGACTTCTGGGGTGATTTGTGTGTAGCAACTGGAAGAAATGAGGAGAACAGGAGCAACAGAGCACTGGAAATAGTAACAGAAATATATTAAGGAATATAAACCTGCACTTGCACTCCGACCCTGCTTTTGTCTGGCCTAAAGTTAATTTATTCAAAGAGGGCAGAGTGAAAAGTTCAATTCAAAATGGTGGCTATAAATCACTACTGATAAATTTCATACTCTGTTTGTCTTTGAAGATTCCATTGTGGACAGTATAACACAGTTACAGGGTGTAGTCTGTTTAGATTCAGTAGTTTGTTGGTATCAGTTCTAGTAGAGCTGTGGGCATTGTGTTAACACTATTGCAAATGGGCACCAATTCAGATCACCCTGTACATACATCAGCCAGAAGGCACAATCACTGTTTCAGATTTTAAAAAGAAAAATTATTAGTGTGTTTGTTTGGTCGAGAAACTGAGACAATCACATTATGGTCACCGAGAAAAAAATAAAATAAAAAATATATAAAAACAAGTCTAATAAGAACTTTGGTACAGAACTTTTTTGTAATATACATGTATGAATTGTTCATTGAGTTTTTATATTAATTTTAATTTGCTGCTAAGCAAAGAATAGAGACAGGCAAAGATAATTTATGGCAAAGTGTTTAAATTGTTTATACATAAATAAAGTCTCTAAAACCCCTGTGAATTTAATGTCTTCTGTTTTAGAAATGTGCTGAGAAAGTAAGTTTCTTTCAAATGTAATGCATTAAGACAGTGTTCTCCAACCTTGGGTCCCCAGATGTAGGCCAAAAACATCTGGGGACCCAAGGTTGGAGAACACTGCATTAAGAATTGTATATAAGGAGATGACGATAGCATAGTAACAATATGGATTAAGGACTGTGCTGTCTCAATAATTCCCCTGGAGGGCAATTGCTGTAAGTCTTGCCCTCACCACTGTTCTAATGTACATAGTTGCCTATTTCACTGCCAGTTGTGACTCCATGTTAGGATTTAGTCAAGGGAAGCTCCCGTTAAAAAGAAGGGTGATGACTGAATCGGTTCAGTATAGAAACGTCTTGACTGACAAACTTCCCATGAATACTTCAGGCAATACATTTTTAGGTGACGCATGTGTAAGCAAATGTATGTATTATACACATTTGGGGCTGGGATTGGCTGCAGCTTCCCAATGAGTGAGCATTCAAATGACTCACAGGTCTGCCATGGTACAGTGTGTGAGGCAGACTGTGCTGTGGTGACATGTAGCACATGTAAACCTAGTAATGCCTTCTTATTCAGGACAGGTGGGAGATTCAAGTCAGAAAATAGGAAGGACTTCTTCACACAGCTCATAGCTTAACTATAAAATTTGCTACCACAAGATGTAGTGATGGTGACCAACTTGGATGGCATTAGAAGGGGATTAGACAAATTCATGGAGGATAAGGTTATCAATGGCTGCTATTCCTGATTGATGGCTGTACGCTACCTCCAGTACCAGAGGCAGTATGCCTATGTGCATCAGTTGCTGGGGAACACGAGCAGGAAGGTGCTGTGGCATTCATCTCCTACTTGTAGGCTTTCCACAGGCAGCTGATTGGCTACTGTGTGTGAACAGAATGCTAGACTACATAGGCCTTTTGTCTGATCCAGCATGGCTCGTCCTTTGTTCCTACTGAAACTTTCTTCCCACCCTACTACTCTGTAGATTCAGTGCAGTCACTGTGGACTGCATGAGTTGAATTTTAATTCAAAAGTTTTCAAGTGGTCTCCCATATGATGGTTGTAATTTAACAACATATGACTGCTGCTAAGAAGAAGAAAACCAAAGCAGTGGTCTGCAGTACAGCAATGTTTAGGAAATAGTTATAGCAGGAGACATATCTACACTATAAACTCCCATGATTCCTCAAAGAATCCTGGGAATAGTGGTTTGGTGAAGAGCTTGAGAATTCTCTGTTAGAAACTTCTAGTAGTAGTACTCATCACAGAACTACAGTTCCCAGGGCTCCCTATGGAAATTACTGTTAAACGTTTGTCTAGATATGCTGATGATTTACTACTTGGGTCATAGGTCATACAAAACACACACAAAGGATGCTCCACTGGCATAAAGTGGAACCAGACAGTTAACAATTGCAGTTGTTGATCACTAACCATGATGCCATTTTGTCAGTAGGCAATACTAAGATTAGCATGGGTTTTCAGAAAAGATTTTCTCAAGTACTAATTAACCTTTGCATTTCATAGAATACTTTCATACTAGAGTCACAACACTGCAAACACAGTGATCTGGTTCACATGACATGACACCCCATTGTGGCTTATTTTACTCATGAGGCTCATTGCATTGTGCTGGACGCCCATGGGCACCATTTTTACATGGTGCCTGTGGGCACCCCACTTGCCATAGCTTGTCATGTCTTCAAGGGGGGGGGGTTGTTTTGTTTTTTGGACCTGGCTCCTCTGAGGTCCTCTCACTTTTCCACCTCTCCCTGAGATTCTAGGTGCTCAGGAATATGGAAAAGTGCGAGCCATCCCCTTTTACAGGAGCACAGAGGGTTGACAGCTAGCTGTCAAAACTCTAGCTCCCTTTAAAAGGGGTTTCTTGACAGCGCTCCCCATGGTGTTTTCAGAGGGACATATGCAGGCATAAATGCATATGTCCCTGTGGAAAAAAACATGGGGAGTGTTGTCAAAAAGAAACCTTTTAAAAGGAACCGGAGTTTTGACAGCTAGCTGTCAGCCCTCTGTGTTCCTGTAAAAAGGGGTGGCTCAAATCTCCATGCTACTGTAAAAGGGGATAGCTTACACCCAAAACTCCTTTTCCCCAGAAAAGAGGATGGGATACACTTTTGCACTTTCCTGAGCATCTAGTTTCAGGGGAAAGTGCATCACTCTGAGGACTGTCAGGGCAAAGAGAGAGAAAAGAAGAAAAAGAAAAAGATCTTTCCACCCCCTTTTGAGGATCTCATCACTCCCTTTTGGTGAGCAAAGATCTCTTGCACCTTCGCTTTCCCTTGACAGCTTGCCTTTTGACAGCTAGCAAGAGAAAGCAACGGGTAAGAAAAGCCTATTCAGACTCTCTTTGGGTCAATGTCCCAGGTTGGTACCTGCTGCACTCTGACAGCAGGCACCCCCCTGACATTTCCCAATTGAGGGTCCCATTTTTCCACACTCATGCAACTGCACTCCTCCGCAGTTGCACAAGTGCAACTAAAAAAAAATCAAAATTTAAAATAAATACATAAAATGGGGGGGGAATGTGCACATTGTACTTATTTATATTTTTTTAAGTTTGTCTATCACTGACGCTCAGGCACTTTGAAGGGGCTGTCAGTGGCTGTCAAAATGGAGATCACAAAAACCAGCTGTCAAGCCAGACTGCGATCTCCGGGGGGGGGGGGGGTTAACAGCAAAAAAGCTGCCCTCTCCCACCCGTTCAGTCTTCCCATGGTTATATACAGGGCATTTCTTCACACTCATATATACAGCCATATGTTCCTGTCTAAATACACCTATTGCCTTGTCTAAACCCTGCTTTAAAGCCCCCGCTGAGTTTTGACAGCTGTCAAAATGGAATGGGATGCACTTTTGCTCTTTCCCAAGCAGCTAGAGTCTTGCAAAAAAGTGGAAAGTGTACAGGAATCTGAGGAGAGTCAGGGCAAAAAAGAAAAATATGAGGATCTCGCCTGAAGGGGGTATAAATCTCCCACCCCCTTTTCGCAAACAAAGATCCCTTGTGCCTTTGTTTTCCCTTGACAACTTGCCTTTTGACAGCTTTCAAGAGAAAGCTAAGTAAAGAAAAACCCTATTTGGAACCTCTTTGGGTCAATGCTTCTCCCCCGCCCCCAGTACATTGCCCAGCTGAGGCTTCCCATTTTTGCATTTGCGGAACTGTGTACCTCTGCAGTTGCACAAGTGCGGCTATTTTTTTTAAACAAAAATATTTGTGCACACTGTGGGCACAAAAAAATAGTTTGCCAACCACTGACAGCCCCTCCAAAGTGCCACTTGGGCACTTTGAAGGGGCTGTCACTGGCTGTCAAAACAAAGATTGCAAAAAATGGAGATCGTGATCTCCAAAAAATAAAAGGTCAAAGGGGGAGTGAAGCCTCATTGAATGAAAAAGTGCTTGTAATCGCAGTGGAGAGCAGCAGCCAAGTCAGAGCTGCCATGGAGTCCCCGAGGAGCAAGAGGGGAGGCAGGCAAGAGGGCGTGAACAACCCACAGTGGGCCCGATTGTCTATCAGGCACACCAGGGTTGTTTAGCCAACAACCAAATCACCGTGGCTTATTGCCAGGGTGGGTTAGCGTGACATGCGAACACGCATAAATAGCTTATGTGTATTAAAGTATGGTTAACGTTGCAGCTCCTTTTTTTTCTAGTAGCAGGGAGTTCCAAAATTCAGCTTTCTTCAAGTTAAGTACATATGTCTCTGGAGGTTTCTTGACAATATTTCCAGGGGATGGTGTGTGTGTGTGTGTGTGTGTGTGTGTGTGTGTGTGTGTGTTCAAACCCTACCCTAAGTCCCTTTTGGCCTGATTTGCTGTCAACTGTCCAGAGAGCTTCAGCTATTGGGCAGTACAGAAATGAAATAATAATGATTTATTTTCAAGAACTTTCCCCTTCTTGGGGTGCAGTTTCAGAATTGCAGATATCTTCTGAAATCCTCTGACTCAGGTAGAGTAGATAGATTGGCCTACTCATTCCTTCACTTCTTCCTGGTAGTCAGCCAAACACTCTCCCATTCTATGCTCCCTCCCTGGCCAACATGAAATGGGGACATGCAAAACAGAGAGTAAGAGACCTTATGAGTTCCCATAGGATAAAATTAGCCCAAAATATGGCATTTTAAAGAAAAAAAACTACATACATGTTATATTGCTACTAGGGCAAAGCACATACTAGACCCTCCCCTGACCTGACACAACAAATGGTTTCCCAAAATTCACAGTACAGAGAAATTGGCCAATAAATTTAATGCTAAATGCTATGCGGGGGGGGGGCACTTCACAATACTTGTCAAACTGCTAGATGTCACTCATCAAACTTTAAGTTCCTATAAATAAGCCATTTTTAAAAATCCTTTCTACTTCACAATTCACAGATTATCCTCAAACTGACTTCTCCTACATTGACAGGCTGCAGATCAATCCTCTCAATTGTTTTCCAAGCCATAGAACTTACTAACCCCCTCCCCCGGTCAAATTTCTGGTTATAATGGTGGAATGTGATTTGTCCCACTCACTTGGTAACATGATAAGATAATCAAAATATAAACACACATTAGCTAGAGCACAGGAAAAGGCAGAGAAAAACAAAAGTATAAGGAGAGCATAAATTCCATTAGTACCAAATGCTATTAAATGCCTAGGTTAAAAGAACCTGATACCTAAATTTGAGCAGAGTAGGTGTTTAATGAATAGATATGGACAATGCTCTAATATATTAAATTTTTCTATTTGAGAATGTTTGAATTCATGAACTAAAAGATAGGCAACGAAGCAGCATATATCATTCCAGGAAATGCAGGAGCATGCAGAGGAGAGTTTGGCGGGCAATAACAACAACTTGTATATAGTATGGCATGCAAGTCCTTTGCGGGGTAAAAAGGAAAGCTCTAAGGATCCAAGTCAGGATAGTGCGTGGTCAAAAACCGAGAGTAATACTTTGAATGTTATTACTAACAATGTTATCACTAATAACATTGTTGTTACTAATGTTATTACTAGTAAGCACAAGATTAAGGTTGCAATCCTATGGGCTCCACCCTCAATGCTCATAAGCCCCTGATCTTGGAGGCTTATGCTCATCCTATGCAGGGTGGGAGGAGCGGCAGAGGCGATATTCGCCTCCCCATCCTGCATCTTCTCTAGATGGGCTTCGCCAGATGGGGAGGAGGAGGAAAGGAGGCTGAAGAAGACTCAGATTCGCTCGTATCCTGGCCTCTTCAGTCTCCTCCCCTCATCACCCACCCACCCACCCTCTTTTACCCCTGAGAGGTCGCCAGCGTGGTTCTATCCGCACTGGCTGCGAAGGGGAGCAGGGTTGGAGCTCCAGTTCCCAGCCCCGAGGTCAGAGCACTCCCTCTGACCTTGGACCTGAGAATCTGAACTATCCTTTGGCCCCGAAGATGCTGTCTAGGGGCCATAGGATTGCTCCCTAAATGATTTGTTGAATGGAGCACTTGGGAACAATAAGAAGAGAAAGCACAGAGGAGGTGTAAATGGTAAATTCTCCCAATGGAGGGATGTAAACAATAGGGTCCCACAAGGATCTATTGGGACCAATGCTTTTCAACTTGTGCACAAATGATCTAGAATCTCGAGTGAGCAGTGAGGCGGCCAAGTTTGCTATTGACACCAAATTATTTGGGTGGTTAAAACAAAAAGGGATTGCAAAGAACTCTAAAAGGATCTCTCCAAACTGGGTGAATGGGCATCAAAATGGCAAATGCGGTTCAATGTAAGCAAGTGAAAAGTGATACACGTTGGGGGGGGGGGGATTCCAACTTCACATATAAGCTGATGGGATCCAAGCTAGCTGTGACTGATGAAGAAAAATATCTTGGGGTTGTGGTGGATAGCTTGATGAAAATGTCAACCCAGTGTGCGGCTGCTGTGAGAAAGGCAAAGTCTGTGTTAGGCATAATTAGGAAAGGAATAAAAAATAAAACTGCCACGATTTAAGTGCCCCCTTATACAAATCTATGGTGTGACCACACTTGGAATACTGTGTCCAGTTCTGGTCATTGCATCTAAAAAAGGGATATTGTATACCGTAGTTGGAAAAAGTGTAGAAAAAGGAAACTAAAATTATCAAGGGGCTGGAGCAATTCCCCTGTGAGGAAAGGTTGCACCATCTGGGACACTTTAGCTTAGACAAAAGGCAAGTAAGGAGAGATGCGACAGTGACAGAGGTATACAAAATTAAGTATGGTGTGGAGAAAGTGGATAGGGAGACAGTTTTCTCCCTCTCTAATAATACTAGAACCTGGGATCATCCCATGGTTTTAAAATGGGATTAAACAAATTTATTGAGGAGAAGGCTATCAGCAGCTACTAATCCTGATGGCTATATGCTTCCTCCAGTCTCAGAGGCTGTATGCCAGTTGCTGGGGCAAATGAGCTGGAGGCTGCTATTGCACTCATGTCCTACTTGCACATTTTTCACAGGCAGCTGGTTGGACACTGTGTGAACAGAATGCTGGACTACATGGACCTTTGGTCTGATCCAGGCATGGCTCTTCTTATGTTCTCAATAAGGAGAAATCAGCATCCTCTCTATAGTCTGTAGAATGGGCATGTGTGCTATTGAAGTTATCTGAATACAAGTACGTAGGCTGCTGAGTGCACATGAGAACAATAGTTGTGATGAGACCTAAGCATTGCACAGCACAGGCCAAAATCAATTTGTTTAAGCTGTCACAAACTCTGTTGTTTTTGCTCCCAAGATGCCTTTGGAATTCAAAATAAAAAGGAATAGTGGTTATCTGCATTTGAAACAGTTAAAAGCATTGGATAGTTGAAGCTCCATAAGGTAATTTGAAAGATAATAGTGATCTTAGTAGTTAGCTTTGGCATTTTCTCTTTGAATCACACATTATTCTAGTAAATAATATGATGTCCTCTGTGGTTCCAGAATGCTAGAAGGTTACCTATGTACATGTACCCCACCCCACATTATCTGACTGGAAAAATGGGTTGTGTCCTCAACATGTTTACTGTAGCTATATGTTTTGTGCTAATATATTATGTAAAAACATTTCGCAGATGCTTGGAAACAGGATACAAGTTACCAAAAGCTAATTTATGAATATTAAGCCTTGACCAAATGAAATCATCACATGACAGTAAGCCCCATTCTAGGTAAAGCACCAAGACACTTGGTGAATGAATGCCCTTTGCAAGGCAATTGTTTTGATTTCCTGCTGACTAACATCAACCCTAGCTTCTTAGGTGGCCTTTAAGAGGAGTGTCAAGTATGAACCCAAGTCTCTGGCATCGCCTCTAAACCTTAGCCAAAGTTTTGTGCCAGTTTTGGGCACTACTGTTGGGTTTGGGCATTCACCAGGCCCCCATCTAGATACGTCAGTTTCACTCTTGAGGTGATGGCACAAATCCAGTACAAAACTTTGGCATAAGTTTGATGGGGATATAATGTTGGATGGGTTGTGTTAACTACGGACCCATATTGATGTTCAGTACACAGTCGTGGGTGGCAGCACAAAGCTTTGGCATAGGTTTGGAGGGAATACCAGCTTTGGGGGTTCGTATGAACACTCCTGCCTTTGAGCCCTGCAGTATGCTATCATTAATAGTACATCTTTCCAAAACGTGATACATATTCATCTCCAGTCATTGGATTATAGTAGACACCAAAGTTTTAATGCCATTAATAGAACTATAGGAACTGGAACAGGCATAAAAGGCAAGGCAGGAGCCACTGTGCCAAAAAAAGTGTCTTGACAGACTCACCATATATAATAAAATAAATAAGATTGGGGCTTTAATAACTAATCAAGATTCTGCATTAAAATAACTCGAATGTAGTACCAAGCAAAGGTGAATTAAGCAGATTAGTCAAGGCACAATATTTATTTTACTTCTGCAGAACTAGGCAGAGCACTGTAGGCCTTGGTCACTGCTACCCACCTTCCACAACCACCACACACACCCTTTGAGACTCACTATGGGGCGGCACCTACATAGTTTCTTCAAACCTATCTTCCCAATTTTAAGAACCAGAAACTTGCTTCATAAGAAAGGCAGATTTTCATGAGGAAAAATTATGTCCCCAATATTAACTTTGATGCTTGTGTCCTGTTATCATGGAATTGCTATATAAACACAGTCCCACTTATGGTACTCCCAATTATATTGTTCCCCAGGCAGGAATAAAAGAGACTAAGGGAGCAATCTTAAAATGCTGTTTAGACAGAAAAAAAAGCCATACAATTCCCAGCATTCACCAGCTGCCACTATCTGGGGAGCATGTGCAGGGACTGCCGGGGAGGAGAGGGTGAAGAAGAGGTCCTGTTGTGCATGGGACATTGGCTCCAAGCCATCGTGACCCGCAGAAAAATTCCTTCCCAACAGAATCTGATCGCAAAGTCAGGGCAATATATATCTGTTTAAAATGTTTTCAAAACATCTGCATCCAATGTCCCATCTTCACTTGTCACGACTGGAGATGCTTCAACATAAGTGGGGGCTGGGTTCAGAAAACAATCTTCTACCTTCTTCACTCTTCACTGCTGCAGTATTTAAGTTCTTCATACAATGATACGTTTCATTTTCTGCTTCAAATGTTAATCCAGTTCTTTCTTGTTATTGTTATTGGACAACTAATTGGGGATTGTCTTTTCTTTTTGCACAATATACAAGCGGGAGGGGAGGGGGGAGAGAGAGAGAGAGAGAGAGAGAGACTGTTGTATTTAAGGTTGAAAATTACCCAGAACCCTTTTGCATCCCTAAATAAGGGCACACCCAATAGGTTGTGGTCCCGATCTCAATCTACAGCTAGAGATAGAAGTTAGGTTAGGATCTCTTTCCCTCTTGGTGTTGCACCATTACCATGAAGCCACATGGTGGCAGTCTTGCCAAAGACTCCAAAAGAGCAATGCCATTATCTTCCGAATCTGGAGTTTATTTATTCACTCAGTGCTAAAGAAATGTGCAGATTCTACACTGGGTCCCACACTGGAACAGCTTAATTTTTTAAAATAAAACTTTCTTTCACATTAGCTTTTGAATTAGGCTAAAATTTTGTGCAGTGTCCTTAAGTTTATGGTATTTAAACTTTGAAAGAAATAAATGTAGAATCCATGAGTATCTCTTTTTTTCAACAAAGAAAAATTGCAAAAAACATCTAATTTGGGTCATATATACGATGGAATAGATTTTATTTTGTCAGAGTTTGATCAAGTTGGGCACTCACGGAATATGCTAGTGGGTGAACACAGGCAATCTGGAATCTAGTTTCTGAATCATGGAGGGTCCCATTCCACAGGTAGAAAGACCCAAGTGACCTTGGCCCCTTTTTCAAAATCTTACATTTGATCAATTTAGTTATATGAATATTTGTACATAATGCACATAAACAGTGTAACAGAAGATGAACAACAACTTAAGCCTCTTATATGAAAATGCTCTGTTTATATTCTACCCCTCCCACAACGTACACACACACCAAAAACTAGCAGAGCTGAGCGAGAAAGCCATTTCTTCACTGTAGCTCTCCGTTGTCCATTATGACCTTTTCTGCTTTTTGGCAAACCCAAAACAAATTGGGCCTGGCTCCTGTGCCTTAAGTTACCTGGTAGAAGAGGAACTTTTGGCAGGAAAGCTTCTCCTGCTTCTGCTTTAAGCATCACCGCACAGGAACCTGAAGTTCTTCATCAAATATAGATTGACATTTTGTCATTCAACACAAAATTCTTCCTTGATGTACAAAAACAGGTCTGTCTTATTCCATCATGTAAACAGGGGTTTCTGCTGTTGAAAACGTTAAGAAAAGCCGTAAGATAGGCATGGTGTTCAGTCATGGGAAACGGATCAAACTGGATGTCAGCATGACTGGGGGGGGGGGGGTCATTAAATAGAGCTGCTAATATAGTCCAGATGCCTTGTGATAAGAAACATGTATTTACAAATACAGGACATCTTTCCTTCAAGTACTAAAAAAAGGAATAAATAAGTCTTCATTTTGTTTTTAAAAACCTGTTTTTGTTTCATGATATTGGGTTGAATCCAGACTTAGTCACAGGAAATGGGGCTGACTGAAGAGGACCTCCCTAGCCCCTTATCCCAATGGCAGCACCTCAAAAATGCTGCCCAGATGGCCAGGGAACCTGCTGAATGTGGGGGCAGCGTTAAGGAGGAATCCAGCAAAATCAGGCAGAGGCACCATCAGGACCGGTGCAGGGCAGTTTGGCACCCTAGGCGGAATTATATTTAGCGCCCCCCCTCTCGTGCCGTGGGGGGGGCTCCGGAGCAAAGCAGCCCTGCTCTGCAACCCCCCCCTACGCCGCCGCCGCCACCACCACCTACCTACCTACCTACCTTCCCCCTGCCCTGGCTGCTGCCGCCGCAGCCTCCAAGGAGGAAGTGACGCGACGGGACCCCCGCGCTCTGTTTTTTGCCAGGGAAACCAGGGCAACAGGGCTGTTTAAGCCCTGTTGCCCTGGTTCCTCCCGCCAAAACAACGCGGGCGGGGCTCCGGAAGCGACGCGGAGAAGGTAGGTGGCGAGGGGAGGGGAGGGGAGGTGCGGCGGCAGGCGGGGAGACACGGCGGCGGCGGGCGGGGAGGCATGGCAGCGGCGGCGGGCGGAGGAGGCGCGGCAGTGGCAGGTGGGGGGAGGCGCGGCGGCAGCTTCGGCAGGCGGGGGGAGGCCTGGTGGGGGTGGCGCAGCGGCGGCAGCGAAGAGGAGCTGCAGCGTTTCTGCGCCCTCTTCAGCCACGTGCCCTAGGCAACCGCCTAGTTTGCCTAGCGGTAGCGCCAGCCCTGGGCACCATCCATGAGCAGAACAGGGGCCACCATCTCTGTGTGTGGCATTTTCACGATGCTGGAAGACATGCTGTTGGGAGGAGGGGAACCGGGAAGTCTGCATCCATCAGCCCCACTGAATGCACCTAAATCTGAATTCCACCCATTAAGTAGACTCCATCAAAACTGTGGATTCTGAACTGAAAAATGGGGAAACTCTTCATACAGATTATCTTTAAGCTTCTGATTTTGATTTTTTAAATTTACTATGATAATTCTGCAGGACACAGTGATCTGGTTTATGCGACACAACAGCCCACCATGGCTTTATTTACCCATGGTGCCTGCAGGCACCTGGCTTCCATGTCCTGCGAACCCAGGTGGCAGGGGTTGCGCAAGGGTCAGACAGCCCTCAAATAACCCATGGCTTGTCTCTTTGGATGTTACGGTTCTTAACGTGTGATGGTTCTGCCACAGTCAGAGCAGTGCAATAGTCTGCTATTTTGTGACCACACTGAAAGTCTCAAGAGTCTGGAGACTCTGGAGGCTAAAGCCATGGTTTTTAGGTGATGAACTAATTGCTGATTAATGTGTGAAACAAATGTGAGGAAAAACCTACATATGATTGTAGCGTTTCATAGTTGAGTTATGAAGTCATGTGAAGTGTTCATTATTGGTTTTATGGGAGCCTTGGATCACCATTGATAAAGACACATTCTGCCTGCACAGTAGTTTATAACACAGTACCAATTCTACAGCACACAGTAGCTGCAGAAAAACATTATTCGATGCTGTGAAGCTGGCTGCCACATGCTAAATTCAGCATAGATCAGCTTTTGATACATAACCACATCAGCAGTTGCAATCAGAGTCAGAAGCTAGTGCACGCCAAGTTCAGCCCATGGCATCGGGCTTTATGATTCTCAACCTACTTGAGTCAGCATGTGCATTTCCCTTCAGTGGTCCTGTGAATTGGCCTGTAATGTTTACTTAAGGGCTGGATTTTAGCTGTGAATTTAGATCTGCTTTTCAATAAAAAAAAAGTTGACCTGGCTGACCATCTCCAAGTTAAACATGACCTGTGCGTGACTGAACACATGGAGCAGCCAAGTGGCATCCACAGAACAAATATATCTCTAGGCAGCTCTGTATCATGATTATCTTTGCAGAGGAAAAGTTACTACAAGGTGACTATTCCCCCCCCCACACACAGACAGAGCTTTTGTGTGGTAAGGAGGCCTTGTGAAAACAACCCAATATGACGAGAATGCTATTAAGAATATGATAATGATCTTGCCCCACATGTCCCAGAATGTACACATCTGACAATTATACACCTATATCTACAACTTCTTTGAACAGTGAAATGGGCTAAGGACTTCTTGTGGAGGTGTCAGAGGCTTATCTCAGAATTAATATATTGCTCAAAGGCTTAAATGTACACACACACCCATATACTCCACATTATTAAATCCAATTTACATTAATTTCTGCTTCATATGCATTTCATTTGAAGGAAAAAAAACCCAGAGACTACCACTATTGTACTTTATCTGCTGTTTAATTCCTCTAAGACAGGTGTTAAGATGAGATATAGTTCTGATCATTTGGTTAGGACTACACTTCCAAAAGGAAGTCCACAGCCCTCATAAGAAGCGTTGGGTAAGCAAGGGTTCAAGAGAAAAGAAGGCAGCCTGCCCACCTCCCCAGCAGGGCAGAAGGCAAAAGGTCATGACTGAAGGCTTGAATGGAAGAGTGAGTGAAGCCTAGAGGCATGCATAGGCAAACGAGTGGCAGGCTTGCATTGATTAAGACCTGAATATTGCATATCCCCTAAAACACAGGAAGATTTCTCCTGAAAAGATATGGCTCCCCCCCCCCCACTGGGCGAATACCACCAGAAGCTTACTCCAAAAACAGTCCCATCAGCAGGAAGACCCAAACCTTTGTACACCCATCAAGAGCTATCAAAATACAAAGAGTAAGGTCGTTAGCAGGGTTGGAAGACATCTGTGGGGCAAAGACCACCCCCACTGCTCTCATTCCCTCCAAAAAGGCGGGAAAGAGACTATAAGAACTAAGAGGTTTTAGCAAGGTGGGTCGGGAGAAGGAGCTGAAGGGGTCACCTTGGAACGCGAACTGCAGGGCTACAGCTGGAACCTCATCACAGCAGACAGGTAGTAGCTGGGACTTTGCTTTTCTATCCTAGGCGGGAATCTCTCTCCCCCCCCCCTTTTCCTATTCAGGCTTGTCAGGGCAAAAGGGACTCTTTCTCCTCTCCAGAATACAGGGTGTGTTTGAACCATAGCGTAAGGATATTTTGCTGCCTGACATCACTAGGTTTGCTTTACCAACAAGTAAGACGCTGTACCTACTCTGTATTCTTCTTCAATAAAACCACCCTTTTGTTTCTAGAGTCTGTGTGTGTGTGTTAAGTATAAAAGGAGCAAAGCGCACACTTTCCACCCCAGCAGCGCAGGTTTTACCCCAGCCAAAGATCCTAAACCTTTCGTAAGAGTGTGGGGTTAGAGGGAATCTAGCGCCCAGAATTATCTGTCGTAACAGATTGGTGGAGAATGCGGGCAGCAAGAGTTAATGATGAGCGGGTCCTCAGCGGCCCAGCTCTTCCTCACTCAGCACAAGCTGCAGAGATAGAAGCAGTCCTGAAGGTGTTGCAGGCAGAGCCTAGAGACGCTAAAGTTGCCATCTACACCGACTCAGATTGGGTAGCAAGGGCAGTAGCTGTATGGTTGCCAATCTGGGAAAGAATAGGCATGTTTACTGCAGATGAGAAGCCAGTAGCCCACGTTTCCAAATGGAAGCAAATCCTAGAGATCCTCAGGCAAAGAACTGCAGAAACATGGATTGCACACACAGCAGGGCACAGTAAGAAACCGGGAGGGCCAGCCAAATGGAACCAGGCAGTGGATGCAATAGCCAAAAGCGCCGCTGAGCCAAGCACAGGTTGTAGAGAGGCAGAGGCCAATCATCCCATAGCTGCACTCACAACCAGGGCACAAGCACGAACAGCAAGTGTAACCACTCTAGACCTAGCAGAGCTGCAGAAGAGAGACAAAAAAGTAGAAGCATTAGCAGCAGCAGGCCGAAGTTCCAAGGGAAAATACCAAATCCGGCAGGAAGACGGATTGTGGTGGGCCATTAGGTCAGACCAAGTTCGCCACTGGATAGTCCCAGGGTGTGTACGGGGGGACTTGATTCAGTTCATTCACGAGCAAGGACACAAGGGGAAACTAGATACCCTCACCAGAGTGAAGGAGACAAGATAGTGGCCAAAAATGAAAGAAGAGGTGGATCAATGGTGTGACAATTGCCTCGCGTGTGCCATGACAAACTCAGACAATTCGGGTGCCAAGGCTCCTCTTCAACACCAGAGGATCTCGGGTCCTTGGGAAAGGCTCCAGTGTGATTTCATAGGACCTTTACCAAGGACAGTGAGAGGGAACAAGTACTGTTTGGTAGTGGTTGATGCCTTTAGCAAATACGTAGAAGCAATCCCATGCAGAGATGCTACAGCAGCCACCACTGCAAAGGTACTGTTTAACAACATCCTGACTAGGTGGGGCGTGCCTAGAGTATTAGATTGTGACAGAGGCAGCCACTTCATAGGAGAAGTTATGCAGGAGCTGTGTAAGGCTCTGGGGATCAAGCAACGATTCCACATTGCCCACCACCCAGAATCCTCAGGACTAGTAGAACGGACAAACAGAGAAATCAAAAAGGCATTGCGTAAACAGATCGGGCCAACAGGGAAGAATTGGGATGAGAGGTTGCCTCTCATTCTAATGGTCCTGAAGAGCTCCAGGGCAGCACATGGGTACTCGCCCTTCCAAGTCATGACAGAGAGACAAATGCGAATGCCAGAGTCATGGTGGCTGGGAGTGGAACTGCCAAGTGAATGGGACGCAAAGGTAGTCTCAGATGCTTGGGTGCAGTCACTGATGGAAGAAATAGCCAAGATCCACAAGAATGCAGCCATTAATCTTGGGCGGGCACAGCAAGCTATGGACAGGAGACTGGGCTGGGTACGCAACCCACGCCAATGGGAAGTGAGACAGGCAGTCATGTATAAGAAGTTTTCGGTAAAAGAGCATGCCCTGGCGCACAAGTGAGAAGGGCCAGCCTTAATTGTAGACAGAGCCAGTCCGGCAGTCTACCAGGTTGAGATCCCAGCAGGTAAGAAGGGCAAGGCATAGAAGAAATACTTTCACTGCTCCCAGTTAAAAGAATAGAAAGGAAAGCCTCCAGATGCAGGTGCAGTGGATCTGAGCACAGCAACTGAGCAATAAATGGGCATTCTCTCTCCTGGTGTTCACAGAATGACCCAAGCCTCAGATTGCAAGTGCACAGAGAAGAAAACCACAAAAAGATCTGGGCAAGAAGTCTATGTGTGTCTGTCTTGTATGTTGTGTGTGATTAGAAATAATTGGGCATCGCCAAACTAAGCGGGTGGGGGAGGGTTAGGACTTCACAGTTTTTCTCTCTTTACCCTATCCAGCCAAAATGTAGAAGACCCTAGTTCTGTGGGGAATCGTGCGAGGAGTCATAGGTGATTGGGAAGTCACCAACGGGTGGAGGTGCCATGAGGTGGCGCGGCCAGAAATTGACATAGCGTGCACTCTGACCGACCTGATCCGGGAACAAGTCCCAAGAAGGCATTAAAATCCTCCTTCCGGGTGAATGTGCAGCATGATGCAGCTTGTGAGGCAGAACACAGAATTCCCTGCACGCGCAGTGGGGCAGAGATCCAAACCAGCTTCTGCTTTACTGGCAACTACAAGAGATCCAGGGCACAGTTGCAATGTGCACCCCTTTTCAACGCCAGCCAAGGAGTGGATGTTTCCAGAGAGCCTGTCTGTCACATCATCTTAGTCACTGCGATCACTTGGGCAGTAGGTTCACCAGTCCACTTCCAAATCATGGTGGTCAGCGAAAAAGAGAGGCAGAAAGGCGAAGAAATCCTGCTCACTCTAACGGCCTCCACTGGGCAAGTTTACCAGAGATCTTTCCAGAACTAGAAGCATTTTTAAGGCAATGTGTCTGTGGAGAAGCTGAAAAGCCAAGGCATTTTGGACTGGGGTTTGATGTTAGATGAGAGGCATTGTGGAACTAACAGGGAACATATTCCATTTAGCTCGGTGAGTTATGACGCTGTTATTGACTTCCAAAGTGCCCCGGGCCCTTACACCCTCAGGGTTGGGCAGAAGGTTCTAGCAATAGATCCCCTAATCAAAAATGTGACAATGTTGTCCAAATTAGAATACCCCATAATCGGGTCACACGTGCTAAAAATGAATCAATTCCAAGAAGTGATCTGGCAACCAAAAAGATCCTTGAAACAGGTCATTATACCACTCCATAAATTGAATATCTCCCAGGAGTTTCCACAATGCGCACCATACCTGACCACGAGTCAGCAGGGATGGGGAAAATGGGAAGACTTATGGCAAGGGAGGTTTAGGAGAACCAGAAACACCAGGAGTGTCGGAGAAGCATTAAGCTTAGGCGTAGGCTTCTTAGATGCAGGAGACACTGAGATTGTGGACAATAAACTAATGTATGCCACCGAGCGAATTGAAGAACTGGCAGAGCCCATCACCAGGGCACTGGCACACACTGTAGAAGTGCCTCAAGTCATTTCTGCAATCCTCCCATTGTGGGAAAGGGTGATAGAAAAGGACAATTTTAAGATTGTAAATACTGTCATGTCTTTGCAACAAAATGTCTCTTTAGCAATGTCATGCATGCAGGCTCAGGGACTAGCCCATCAGCTAACAATGTCTCTAATTCACATGGCCATTAACCAGGTACTCCCCCAAGAGGTCAAAAATGTAATTGCTCCCTACATGTCCAAAGGAGAGCAAGAGCTAGACAAATGGTGGGAGCTAAAGAATGCCACGTATGACAGAGAAGGCGAGGAACTCACACTGTTCCTAGCCACTGTAGAAGCCAGGGAAACCATGAGAGTTTTTCCAGTTGTTCCCTTGGGTATCCCAATCAGTAAAGGTATGGTCATGTATGCGCAAGAAGAACAACACTGGGCACGCCTCAGGGCGGGAGTTTGAGAGACCATAAATGTCAGAGGGTGTCAGCATCACCCAGGGTTAGGCTTTGTGTGCGAGGACCAAACCTTTGAGACTCCACGCAACTGCTTTTCCTATGGGGCAAGAAATACATCCTACTGTTCATTTATGCTCAAGAAAGAGTCTAGTTCAGCTGTCATATACACCAGACAAGAGTGTGTGTGTATCAAGACAAGTTGTGCATATGTGATAATCAACAAGCAGTTCATTCAACCAATGGTTAGATATGTAAATAGGTGTTTTTGTAGTATAAGTACAATAGTAAGTTGTGATTTTGAATTTAGTGTGCCAGTATAGACAGTGCAAATGATTAAAAAACAGGTAGGGCTTTACCCTACCCTCACACCCATTTCCTTAGGTTATGGCTTGCAAGACCTACAGGGATTGCTAGCCCACCCAACACTGCAAAAAGAACTAGACATGGTTAAAGAACTAGGAGAGCAAGCAGTTCTAGAAGTTCACCATGACAATCAGGAAATCAAGAAAATTGCAGCCTCAGTGAGGCAAGCAGGAGCAAAGAGCTGGTAGAGTTCACTAGCGGGGTGGTCCCCAAATTTGGCAGGAGTGTGGGCAATCTTGCTCCACCCAATCGTAATCATAGCCATAGTGCAAAGCTGTCTTTTCCTTGCAATCCTAGGTATGCTTGTATAGATAAAAAAGTTGACACGAAAGTTCCAGAGGCTGGAGCAGCGAATGAATGCCCAGTGCCAATTAAAGAGGTGGTAGCTTCATATTTTCCGAATACCAAGCTACCAACGGGGGGACTGTTAAGATGAGATATAGTTCTGATCATTTGGTTAGGACTACACTTCCAAAAGGAAGTCCACAGCCCTCATAAGAAGCGTTGGGTAAGCAAGGGTTCAAGAGAAAAGAAGCAGCCTGCCCACCTCCCCAGCAGGGCAGAAGGCAAAAGGTCATGACTGAAGGCTTGAATGGAAGAGTGAGTGAAGCCTAGAGGCATGCATAGGCAAATGAGTGGCAGGCTTGCATTGATTAAGACCTGAATATTGCATATCCCCTAAAACACAGGAAGATTTCTCCTGAAAAGATATGGCTCCCCCCCCACTGGGCGAATACCACCAGAAGCTTACTCCAAAAACAGTCCCATCAGCAGGAAGACCCAAACCTTTGTACACCCATCAAGAGCTATCAAAATACAAAGAGTAAGGTCGTTAGCAGGGTTGGAAGACATCTGTGGGGCAAAGACCACCCCCACTGCTCTCATTCCCTCCAAAAAGGCGGGAAAGAGACTATAAGAACTAAGAGGTTTTAGCAAGGTGGGTCGGGAGAAGGAGCTGAAGGGGTCACCTTGGAACGCGAACTGCAGGGCTACAGCTGGAACCTCATCACAGCAGACAGGTAGTAGCTGGGACTTTGCTTTTCTATCCTAGGCGGGAATCTCTCTCCCCCCCCCCCTTTTCCTATTCAGGCTTGTCAGGGCAAAAGGGACTCTTTCTCCTCTCCAGAATACAGGGTGTTTTTGAACCATAGCGTAAGGATATTTTGCTGCCTGACATCACTAGGTTTGCTTTACCAACAAGTAAGACGCTGTACCTACTCTGTATTCTTCTTCAATAAAACCACCCTTTTGTTTCTAGAGTCTGTGTGTGTGTGTTAAGTATAAAAGGAGCAAAGCGCACACTTTCCACCCCAGCAGCGCAGGTTTTACCCCAGCCAAAGATCCTAAACCTTTCGTAAGAGTGTGGGGTTAGAGGGAATCTAGCGCCCAGAATTATCTGTCGTAACACAGGGGTGGGCAACTTGTGGCCTCCAGATGTTGTTGGACTGCAATTCCCATCAGCCCTAGCCAGCCTAGCCGATGGTGAGACATATGCCTTAGAGCAGGGCTCTCCAGCCTTGGGTCCCCAGATGTTTTTGGCCTACAACTCCCAGCATGCCCCAGCCAGCTATGCTGGCTGGGGCATGCTGGGAGTTGTAGGCCAAAAACATCTGGGGACCCAAGGCTGGAGAGCCCTGCTCTAAGGCATATGAAATTCTGTGGGCAAGAATTTCTAAAAGGGTGAGATGAAGTCCGTGTCTGGTTCCAAGAGCCCTTCTGGCAGCACAAGTACTATGACAGAAGTAAAACATAGTGCTGCTTTACTATTCTGAATCAGACATATATAGCCATAGAACAAAACCACAGATACTTGTATATAAGAAAGGGGGAACAAGCATGCCCTAGGGAAAGAATTGCCAGGAATACTAATGCTCAGTAGAGCCATCCTTTATTTTCTTTATCATCCCATGTAAAGACGGTTTTTAGTAGCTACTTTACTGTCGTAAATCAGTCCGGTCTACAGATAAGCCGTTAATACAGTCCAAGGTTGAAAGCCAAGAGATATGTCCGAAACCAAAATAAAACGAAGCAGTGTAGGAGCAGGCTGAAGCATGGTCAGGGGTGTTCCGAAGTCAAGAAAGTCTCGGTCCGGGGGCCGGCAGGAGTATCTGGCTATGGTCGAGTTGCAATGACAATTGCTTCCAGTGTCCGAAGTGTGTTTGGGGCCTGTCTTTTAAACAGGCACTGATTAGCAAGGCAGCACAGCTGGGCCAGGCTGCAGATGACACGTGCCTGGCCCCACCCCAAACACACTCTGGCACAGCTGCCCCAAGTCTTCCAAACGCAGGCACAACATATACAATACTAAGGGTTCACACAACATGAGAACCCATACTCGAAATTGAGTACGGGTTGAGTGCGGGTTATCATTGACCCATGGGCTGTTGCTGAAATGTGGGTTGTTGTGGTGTGTGAACCCATCTGTACTAACAAACCATGATTTGTTAACCAGGAACAACTCACAAAGAGAACCCATGGTTTGCAGTTGGGTTGTGAACTGTACATTGCTCAAGATTAACAAACCATGATTTGTTAAGTGTGGCTGGGTTCACACAGCACAATAACCCACATTCCAACAACAACTCATGGTTCAACGACAACCCACACTCAACCCTGAGTGTGGGTTGTCATACTCTGTGAACCCAGTCAATATGTTTTGCCACACTGGCTTGTCTTTTAGCTTGTGCCTGAGGTCAACTCACATGAGCTGTAGAATGTGTGAGCCTGAGAGATAAAACACAATAGCAGTCATTCTAGTGATTGGGGAGTGCCAAAAACATGGAGCTCTTGGTTTCATCTGCCCCTGTAAGGGGCATAGGGAGATTGGGTTGACTAGTAGAAAGGGGTTCCTATGCTCATTTTGGGAGAGGAAACGTTCCTTCCTTCACCTTCAGTGTTCAAGGCTGTCTCTAATATTGGAATAGAAAGAACCATCCAAGCGTGCATCCAGCCAGGATCTACTCAGGTCCTGATTCTTCCAGACTTATGTTGTTACCGCCTGTGCCATCTCATATTTCATTACTGCACCGAGGAATGTCAGATAAATGAAGTACCCTTCACCTGCCCCCATTATTTGTGTTTTCTCCATCAGATCTCATGCCAACACACCTCTCCAAGAGGACAGATATTCAAACTGAGGAAGATGTCTTAATGAGAGGGATACAAGAAAACAACTTTGATTTTTATCTGCATAGTAATCGAAACACTGCCTAAGCAACACTAGTTGCCAAGAGTCTGTTCCTCAGTTACCCTGCTGCCATTGGTTTTGTCAACAAATCCTTGGGTTATTTAAAGCATATTTGCTTTATTTTTAATTTTTAATGTGATCAGATCTTATTTGTGTACCTAATGTAGAACCAAATGACTGGAAGAGGACCAATGCCAGCCATCAAATGTGTTCACTCTTATATATACTTAAACTCTTTCTAAATCCATATTCCTAATCACTTTCAGGAAGGAACAATATATTGATTTTAATAACTTGCTTGACTTTTGATCATTTACTTTAGCCATTGATAAATATTGTGCGTAAGAGAAAGAGGTTCTTTTAATCACTTTGCTCTTCTGCAAGGCTGTGGAATGGGGGTTGGGTCCAGAGAAAACTGAGCAGAATCCCACTCACACTACAGGATTTCCCTGGCTCCTCGCCTCCCACCACCACTACAGCCCCTCCACCAAAGCTGCTCCTGTGGTTCCAAAGATCCTCTGGAAGTGCATGCGGCCATAGCAGGGCAGGGAAACAGGAGGGATTCAGCGGAGAGATGTCTCACAGAGTTCTTTTCCATTCACACAAGGCATCTCTGGATTCAAGCCTGTGTCCTCTTAAAATAAAATTTAAAATCTAGATTAAAAGAAAGAAAGAAAGAAAGCTGGAAGGAGGTTCTTTTTAAAGAAACACTCTCACTCCCTATCCCCAAAGTATTGAGAAAGTGGCCCAGCATGCAAGAAAGATACTTCCTACTGGCAAAGTTTTCTCATTAACTTCAGAGCAAATACAATGAACCAGCAGGCAATACAAATGAAGCCAAATCAAAGGACATTCCAGCAGTATCTTTGTCCATAGTGCTGACGCACCAAAGCATAAAAAAATTTCCCCCTCCAACTGAACCCTGGCAGTACAGGCCAGAGCGATAGGGTTTTAAACTCCTTTCTCAACTCTGAGTCTAGAAGTGTACTGAGGAGTAATGTAAAGAGGCATTTTGGATTTGGCTAGGAGAGGTCTTGGAATCTGGGATGGGACAGGGTACTGACTGTGATTGGTGTAGGACTACCACAGCTTGCTTGTGCGCTTGCTCCCATGTCTTTTGATCATTAGCGATAGGAGTCCTCCATCTGGAAACATGGCAATTGGGCTTGCATCTAGTAAGTGTCCTTAGGATTGCAGCCTTGGTTGTTTTCACAGAGCAAGTTTCATTTGAGAGGAGACAACATTGAAGATGGTACACACCTATTTATCTGTGAGAGTACAAAAGGCGTTATGGGGCACAGGAGGATGCAATTCATAGATTTCATAGGATCATAGAGTTGGAAGGAGCCTACAAGGCCATCGAGTCCAACCCCCTGCTCAATGCAGGAAACTAGAGGAGGGGTCTCCCATCCAAGTAATAACCAGGCCTGACCCTGCTTAGCTTTCCACACTCAGACAAGCTGAGCCAGCGTAAGCCACAGGCCTGTATATACGCTGCAAGGTGGTTTTTGACTAAAAGGTACCCTATAAGAAAGAGGAAACAAACATAAGCAAACATCTATGGCCTACCATGAGTTAGTGAAATATCCAGGCTGCATCTATTATGTGAATGAGCCTTGGGCTCGTGAACTCTCCCCTCTCGTCCTCTTCCAGAACAGCCACGGGGAGATGGGATACAGCTAACCATTTGTCATTATTCATCATATCGGAACCTGGACCAGCTCTGGTAAGCCTGAAGTATGATTTAGAGAAACGTGCTCAATTCAAAGCGTTGTTTCTTATCCTGGCTTCTAAAACATAATTCAGACTACAGACAGTCCCTGAGTTAAGAACATCCGACTTACAGACAACCCATACTTAAGAACGGACTTCTGGGTTCCCTGGCGCTAAGTCGTTTACGTAGGGTACATAGCGTAGTTGTGAAGAAAAGAGCCTTTGGGGGTTCTCTCTCTCTCTCTCTCTCTCTCTCTCTCACACACACACACACACACACACACACACACCTCATGTGTGAACCGGCTGGGGTGGGTGGGGTGTGCATAGTTAGCGTGTGGAGAAAGGGGCCTTTGGGGGTTCCTGCATGCATGCACACACACAACACCCCCTCATGTGTGAAGGCTGGGGGTGTGTGTGCATAGTTCCTCTTGAATGAATGGCGCCTAGATGCCTGGAGAAGCTGGCCTAGGGCTTTCATATGTAAATAGTTCAAGCCATGAGTCATGAGTTCCCTTCCCCCTGCCTGGCCAGGTGAGGTGCATGGTGATTGGCTAAGAGGCAGCAGGGGAGGGGAGGGGGGGGGGAGATATAATTCCCAAAGCGTGGGTTTTGGTCTTTGTTCTACCCGGCTGTGGTAATGGCAGTAAGCCAAGGACCCCAGGCAGCTCCTGGTGAAATTAGCTGGATTGAGGGCTCTAGTAAAGGCAAGCCTTGTGGGAGTTTTACCCATCTCGGACCTTCGGGTAGGTGTGGTAATCTCCCTCGGGCAGCGAGGCTGTGCTGGATTTAACCCTTGAAGAGAACACCCTCAGGTAACAGGTGTGTGCCTGGGAGATATTAAGGAATCAGGTTTTATTGTTTTGCAGCTTTACTGTATACTAACGTCTCTCTCTCTTTATTTTGTGTGCTTCTCTCATTTCCCTAATCTTGTTGTAAAATGCTACCAGAATAAACCTTGTCCTGGTTTTACCCCACATGCTGTTTGTGGATTGCTCTGTGGCTTCAGTAACTAAATCCAGGTTACAGAATTAAAAGTGAGTCCCTCAACAGAGATCCAAGTAGGATTGCAGACAGCTGAGGCTGGCAATCTGGTACCTTGAGATCTCTGGGGGTCTTGGTTCCTTTGGAGTAGGAAAGGGTGGGGGTGTGGCGGGCCAGCCAGCCCCCCCTTCCTCCACAGTAGTATACTACGCAATTTGCGGAAATGCCTATTTTAACGTACAGGACGCTATGCTGTTCCGACTTGCATACAAATTCAACTTAAAGACATTCTTAAGAACGGAACTCGTTCGAAACCTGGGGACTGCCTGTAATCACAGTTTGTCCAAGCTTGGATATAGTGACAAATGAAAAAGGAAGTGAAACTTCCCTATCTTCTTGGGGCCATGCTGGAGGAGAAAGGAAAGTGCAAGACTCTGAGGCTAAACTATAAACTATGGTTTAATATTATGTCTGAACGAAGACAGACAGAAAGTCTTTGCTTTGCATAACAAAGCAGCATGGCATTAATACTATGAAACTGTGAGATCCAGCTTGGATTAAGAAGCTGTGCTGCCTTCCCTGGAAGACAGTCCAGAGTCTAGATGGTTACATATTCCCCCCCACCCCACTTGGGGCTTCTGATGACAAGAGGTCATATTAAAGTCAGCTGAATAAAACAGACTAGTCTCAAATATTACCTGGTTCCATTGGGGAAAAAAGTCAAGATTCAATGTGTTAGGTCCAGATTTAGTCATATTTAGAGCAGACCCATTGAAATAAATGGGATCTATGATAGTCATGGCTTATTTGTCCCACTGATTTCAATGGGTCTACTCTAAGTATGACTAAATCTGGATCCAACTTATGGTATTTAGTTTTACCTCTAACCCATTCACAGCCCTTGCCACAAACACAGAGTCCCCAGAAACTTTCCATATACAATTACTCTGACCAGACTGCAAAGGAAGATGGGACTCCTATGCTCTTAACGTAGTTGCATATGCCAGTTTTCTCCCCCTGCTACAACAAACACCACCAGCTAAAATGTAGTTCTGCACAACTACTGAGATTACAAGACCTCTGTGCTCCTCTGTAACTGGTCACATCAAGATTACCATCGTTTTGTATTGCATCTGTGCTTTGGTCAGGCAATGATGCTGATTTCTGTGCTATGAAAAGCTTTGCCTGCTGATTTCTGCAGATCAAGCTTTGGTTAAGAGGCAAATGAGTAGGCTGAGACACGATTTAGTTTTGTTTTTAACCACACTATCCTACATGCAGTGTCCATTGTATCTGAAGCAAATGACCTCATGCCACTATGTACTTCAAACCTGCAGTTCATAAAGATGAACTTTTGATGAACCTGTAACATGGCAGACCTACTGGGCAATGCAGCCTCTATTTGGGAGTGGTGGTGGATAAGGATCTTCCCACCCACCCACCCACCCACCTGCAACCACTTACTGAGACAGAAAGAGGGAGGATAACACAAATTAATATACAAATATGAATGCTGGAGTGGTAGCCCATTCAAAATTAGATCAACACAACCTGAGCCTGATAAACTGCAATGCAAGTACAAAGCATGATATAAACCATTTAGCCACACAAGTTTCTTAATGTATGTTGGAATAGGAACATACGCATCTAGGGAGCCCCAAGGTTCTCACTTTGCAAGTCCCCATCCCCACAACTTCCCTTAATGCAAGGATTATATAGGAAAGCTTGGCTTAATCCTTGCAAATGGGTTAATACTTCTATCAATGATGGAAACAAATGGCTCCCTTCTAGCATCTTGGAGATTGTGGTGAGGAATTCATTGTTTCCCTTACTGCAGACCTAATTGTAAAGGGACAGGAATTTACTGCAGGTGTACAAAGTACTAAAGATTACAAAGGTGATGTAGAACAAACAGACTGCTGAGTTATTTGTAATCACCAGCCCAGCCCTGTGTCACTGAAATTCCGCATGACTCAGGGCCCCACAGCAGGTGCCTGCCTGACACACATTCCATCCTGAGAGCCCGCTTGCTGAGGTATGTTTGCTCAGTACTTAGGCTATGACATCCCAACTTACACACCATTTTCACTTTTGACTGTATGCCACTGTTGTAAATGCCACTTCATGTTCCCCCTTTTCCCCTGCTGCTGAAGCAACAGCAGCGCTGGGCATGGAACTATGTGTTATGGGAGACATGTAGCTGCTGCCAAAGACAGCAGCCTATATCCCCTCAGTCGCTCCCCCTCCCAGTAAAGTGTAATAAGAGGGTGTGGGTGACATGATGTTATCACACTCCCAAGTTTTCCCACCCCTGCCCCACTCCAACCAGTGAAGTGGATGAGAGAGGAGGAAGTAAGGAAACTCAGAACATGAAGACATTAGCAATGAACACAATATCTTAAATGAATATTGGGCTCATTAGGATATAACTTTGATCCAACCTACAACTAGGAGAATCAAGAGAGACTGTGCTTTTAATAAAGCCAATGCTAAGATTATCAGGGTTGTGCATATTCCCCTCAATTCTGTGCTGGACAGGTAGAACGAATCTATACACTGTGGCATGGTATAGATCTCCTTAGCATGTTTCCTAGCATGGGTTTCCTTAGCATATTGTTTCTTTGTTCAGTATACAAGGCTGCAGATAGTTTCCCTAGCCCATGAGTGGAAAGTGAGATTCCTCTCTAGGACAGGACAGCTACCAGTTTGTAATAACCATGGACGAAATGGTTTCTCAACTGCTATGCATAAAAAACGATGCCAGATCTTCCTAAACATCCATCCATGAACATCAACTGTGAACAAACCACTCCACAGTAGGAGGACATGCAAGATATTGCTTTGGGGGACAGATGTCTCAAAATCCTGCTTCTGACAAAAATAAGACATGCAGCGTTTCTTTTTAACTTCTGTTCCCAGTCTGTTTATAGGTTTCCCAAAGGACCAAAACTTATCTTTTTAAAGCTCAATACATCAACACCACTCTGGATGTTCATTAGGCCTCCAGAGACATTTTGCTAAAACCCTCTTGTAAAAATAAATGTCTTACAGAAATTAGAATTTCATGTGTTTAAAACAAAGCTGCTAAAAATGGCAAAACATAAAAACTCATACATGACTGCTGAGGCAAGATAACCTTTGTTTTACTCTGCATAGCTAGTATGTTTCTCAAAAAAATGTACATGGTGGTCCAAGAGTTCCACACCCAAAATGGAGATCAGCACACCTGAAGAAGCAGAAGTTTAATCCATAGTTGGTGATATAACCCTAGAATCTCTTTAACCAAAAGAGAAATCACCCACACCTGGATCTGCTAAGTGTGTTGAAAATTTACCTAATCAAGATTCATGGAAGAGGGAAAGGACTGTGTGGAGGACCAGCACCCGGGTCCTCTGCGTGAGTTCGGCGCTTAACGGGTTAACCGGCACTGAGCTACAGCCCGTACAAGCGATTGAAATTGACTAGGAGGTTTGCGCAGCAAAAGGAAACTCCAGAGCCTTTGTATGACCATATAAGGCGTTTATTTACTACAAGTTAAATGGAGAGGAACTAATAGCTTTCTAGGTATACTACAACGTCAACATGACCTGACGTGATCTCCGAGTTTTATCAATGAATGGGTTCCCAGGGCTAGCGTATTGAGGGAAGTCAGTTACCTTAGACCCGAGACTCTACGCTGGTCAGTTTCATGCCTGGCTCCGGATCCGCCTGATCCGGGGAAGAGAACAGCTTATCCCAGCCACCACTGGGGGATGAACTTGCCGAAGCGACCCGTGTTCCCAACAACTCCCAGAAGATGTGCAAGGGGGTTTTCTACCCCACCTTTTCCCGCTCTCCTGCCCCTTGCCTGTCAGGTGGGCTCATCCCTGCCCCCTGTGTGGCAGGTGGGCTTATGCCCCCCCGGGAAAAGATGACGTTTTCTGGTCCGGGGTGTACTTTACAGCTCATAGTGGCTGCCCTGTCTTCTTGATGGTCCACAATTCTCCTTTGAGGATTCCGACCAAGCACTTATTTGTTGGTCTGCAGGTTTCGTCTGGCGGAGCCAGCACCTCCAGTCCCCCTCCCACCCCCTGTGGAGAGGTTTATGCAGACAGAGCTTGGCAGGGAAATGTGTGCGTGCGTTGTGTGTGGTGGGTGTTCATGTTCCTTTTACAGTTGGGCTTTCTCCACAGACTGAAAGACTAGTCAATCAGGAGATGATTTGTTACACTTTTCTGCTCTTCATAGACCTTGCAGTATGCATGAAGTTTGAACTAACAGTCCTTAAATGTTGATCAATTAGTTAGACTAAAAGAAATATATAGGAGCACTTCACAGCCCCACAGAGTAGTCTTTAAGGAAAGAGGAAATGCCTCTGAAACACACATGACACACACAAAACTGAGTTAGCATAACTGCACAGCAAGATGAAATAGGGTGGGATTTGAGGCTTCTGCTATAACTTGACAGAGAAGAGACCCAGGAAATCAAACAGGCTGTTTACAATGGGGTTTCTAGGCACTATAAATATGGTGCTTGTCTGGTTAACGTGACCAAATCTTAAAGATCTGTCCAAAGTAGGTCATTTCTGCCACAATGCTCTACAATACAGCAAGCCTATCACATAAAATGTCCATCACTGTGACAGATCCACAAAGGAGAGGTCTGGATTTGGTTAATGCAACAGCCTGGCATATGGGAGAAGACTCCAATTATGCAGCAAGCTACGAGAAGAGGGTCTCTTCAGATTGAACTCTGAACTGACATAATAACAGATGTTTTCTATTGCTCTATTCTTATTTCCTGTTTCTCTAAAAGGAAGCCACACTGCTTCTATAGTCTACCCCTACTGTATTAATTACCCATTACTTTTGGAAGTATCTCCCCAGCCTCATTTTTGCCACCTTTCTTCCAGCAGGGCTGCTGTACCTTAAACACTGGCATGACAGTCAGAAATCTGACAGGAACAACAGGCAGCTTTCCCTATCACTGCATAGTCAAGCTGGGGGAAGTTGCACCTGTTGGATTTCTGGGATAAAGGCACATTATCTGCATTTTAAAGCATAAATCAGGATACGTCAGGCTTCTGAACACTTAAAATTAGTTATACTGGCAGTACAATATGGGATATAGTCAACTTTCTTTACTAATGCTTTCACTAATGATGGAATCTTACCTCAACCCTAAACATACTTAGGGCACAATCCTATGCATATTTAGACAGAAACAAGTCCTACAATTCCCAGCATTCCCCAGCCTGCCATGCATAGGTTTGTGGCCACTGCCACTGTCAGGGAGGCCACTGACTGGGTTTGCTTGACACAGTAAACCTTATTCAATTCAACTCAATTTATTAATGCTTCAGCCATAGGCCATTCACATATAAAATACTAGCTTTTGCCCGCGGCTTCACTCGCGTGATGAAGAGTGACCGTGCCAAGTTTGCATGGGCCGTCATTTTCCTATAGGCACTATTTGTTCGAAATTCCTTAAGGTCGCTGACCACTGTTTTGAATCGTTCTATAGGAAAGGTCCCCCGGGACTACATAATGGAATCCTAGCTCCCCCAGGACTACCAGCTCCCCCAGGACTGCACAATGAAATCCCAGCTCCCCTGGGACTACCAGCTCCCCCGGGACTACACAATGAAATTCCTGCTCCCCCCCCCCCAGGACTACACAATGAAACCCCTGCTTCCCTCCCTGGACTACACAATGAAATCCCTGGCCCCCCGGGACTACAAAATGAAATCCCTGCCCCCCCCCCGGGACTACACAATGAAATCCCTGGCTCCCTGCCCCCCAGGACTGCACAATGATATCCCTGCTCCCCCCGGGACTACACAACAATGAAATCCCCCCCCCCCAGGACTGCACAACAAAATCCCTGCTCCCCCCCCAGGACTACGCAATGAAATCCCAGTTTCCCCCCCCCCAGGACTACGCAACAATAAAATCCCAGTTTTCCCGCCCCCCAGGACTACACAACAATGAAATCCCAGCTCCCCCCCCCCGGGACTACACAATGAAAGCCCTGCTCCCCCCGGGACTACACAACAATGAAAGCCCTGCCCCCCTAGGACCACACAATGAAATCCCAGCTCCCCCCCAGACTACACAACAATGAAATCCCTGCTCCCCCCTGGACTACACAACAATGAAATCCCTGCCCCCCCCGGACTACACAACAATGAAATCCCTGCTCCCCGCCCCAGGACTACACAATGAGAAATCCCTGCTCTCCCCCCCCCCCAGACTACCCAACAATGTAATCCCAGCTTGCCCTCCTCGGGACTACAAAACAATGAAATCCCCCTCGGGACTACCCAACAACGTAATCCCAGCTTGCCCCCCCCCCCGGGACTACCCAACAATGAAATCCCAGGTCCACCCTGGCTGTGGTTCATACGAACATTCTATATGTCGTTGGAGCGATTTGCATAACCACTCCTGAATGGCGCCTGCGAACATTCCAAGTGACACCATTGGCTCTCATCTATTTTGGGCCATACAGGCACAGTGAGGGTTTTTCGGAGATTTGAACCCACCGGTCTTTGTCCTTGGGTGATGGAGAGTATGCGTGCCAAGTTTGGGGTGGATGTGTCAAAATGTGATGGAGCCTATGCGACAGTCATTTAAAAAGTTTCCCTCCCTTTTCACCCCCTCAGAGAACATTCTAAGTGTCCTATCGGCTATTTGCATAACTGCTCCTATTGGCTCCTGCAGGAATTCTGAGGTGAGGCTGATTTGCATAACTGCTGCCCTGTTGTTTTGCTCATAGGAGATCTGAGAGTGGGGTGATTTTGCCCCCTTTTTTCACCCCCTTAGGGACAGAATTTCCAAAAATCCTTCCTTAGTGGGTGTCTACGTCATAAAAGCAATGTTCCTTCAAAATTTCACGTTCCTAGATTAAACTGTTTGAGCTGGGTGTTTACGAGTCAGTCAGTCAGGACACTTTCTTCTATATATATAGATATACAAAATATATAAAACCTTATAAAAGTACCACCCGAGTAAACCTACCGAGGTTTAACGTATGGTGCGAACCCAGGAAGGGTTAGGTTGGTTAAGGAGAGTCTCCTTAACCACCCTACTAAGCCATGGCTTGTAGTAGGGTTTACTTACCCTACTGAGGTATAGCTAGCTCTGGAGGGTGGGGGGACGTGGCTGCATGCTGTGACAGCATGCGGCCACGCCCCCTCATTGCTGCCACCACCGACACGCTCCTTAGCACACGGCCACACACCCCACTACTGTCACCATCGTGCTCCCTCGCAACAGTGAGTTGACCCCACCATTGCTAGGGAGTACCCCGTCAGCTGCAGCAAGGAAGTAAGATTGGCCGCGTGCTGCCTGACAGCACGCAGCCTATCCTCTTTGCTGCCGCTGACCCAACACTCCCTAGCAACGGCAGGGTTAACCCCGCCATTGCTAGGGAGCACCGGGTCTGTGGCAGCAGCCCGCCCCTTGCCCAGTGCTCTTGCTTGTTGTGGCACCTGTGGGCACCACAACGAACAGGAGCAGGGGGGCAAAGGGGGAAGGCCGGGGTTGCCATTGCTCAGCGGGCTGCTACAGCCCTGCCAAGCAAGGGCAACTGACAGCTGGCAAAAAGTGCCGCTTGGGCACTTTTCGCCAGTTGTCATTCCTGCTCTGCTCCCATGATTTTTTTAAGTGCATGCAGCCTCTGGAAGGGAATACAATCACTAAAACTGTGGTTCAGTGTTATGAGGATGAACCTCGCACTCTCTTCCCCTCCAGCACAGTCATAAAGAGATTGGAAGGTTCGACTTCCACTTTAGATTAACTGCAGTTTAGCATGATGTTATCTGAATTCTGAGCTGTGGTTAATCTTAACTATGGTTAGTTGAAACAAGCCAGCTTCATAAGCTATGGTTTGAAGCTCCCTTGTTGCAACTCACCATAAGTGCTCCGATAAATGGAGTAGCTCACACTTTTCTATTTTCTCAAGCACCTAGAGCAGGGCTCTCCAACCTTGGGTCCTCAGATGTTGCAAGACTACAACTCCCAGAATCCCTTGCCATTAGCCATGCTGGTTGGGTATGCTGGAAACTTTAGGCCAGCAACATCTGGGGACCCAAGGTTGGAGAGCCCTGAGCTAGAGTCTCGGGAAAGGGTGGAAAAGGTGAAGGGCACTGAGAACACTCAGGTCCAAACAAAAAAACTAGAGGAACTCACAGGGAAGGGGGTGATCTACACGCCACCCCTTTTCACTAACAGATATCCTTGCGTGGCTTTGTTTTTCTCTTGACAGTTCGCTGTTTGACAGCTGTCAAATGGGAAGCAAAGCAACAAATTAATCTATTTGTAGCCTTGCTTTGTCAAAGTCAATAGATGTCCTGTACTTTGATAGGAGAAACCATCCAGGGCTCTGACAAGGCAAGGCTGTATATTTGGGATAGTCGGAGTTGCACACTTCTGCAACTACTGACCCAAACATGCATACATACATTGTATATATATATAAAAAATTTACAAACAAATTTGCACAAATCTCGGGCGCAAATATAGATATATTTTTAAAAAGTGGTGAACCAGTGACAGTCAGTTGCTTGGGCACTTTGAAGGGGTAAAATGGAAAAAGAGCTGTGGCAACCATATAAGGGGTCACAGCTGGTGTGGAGGAGACTAAGCCAGTGACAGTGGCTCCAAAGTGCCTCTTGAACACTTGATGGAGCGGCTGTCACTGGCTATGGACCAGGCGAGCTCAACAAGAGCAGAAAGGGGTTTTGGCCACTCTGGCCACAATGCGGTCAATCGCCCAGGTTTGGATGACACGCCAACCCATCGTGGGTACAACAACCCTTAGAACAAGCCATAGGTTGTCAGGGTAGCGTGTGGCTCTCAAACAAGCCACCCTGCGGGAGTTAGTTCGTGTTTGTGTTGTCATTTCTTACAGTGAAGGGTTCTAGCCCAGCCTTCACCCTGACATGCTAGTTTTGTGTGCTTAGGACTCTTCTGAGAGAGCATTCTGTTATTTGAGTGCTCACCTGCAATTTGAAGTGGTACAATGAAGATGCAAGTATACCACCTCATCTGCTGTTTTTTATAACTTTGTTTGGTAGTAATTGGGTAGACTGAAGGACTTCAGGTAGAGACTGAGTTCACACAACACAAGAACCCATCATGGTAGGGGTTGTTATACCCACAATGGGTTGTCATGTTGCCTGAACCTGAGCAACCAACCCCATCGTGGGTACCAGGAACCAGGTCTGTGGCTCATGCTGGCTCAGCTTGTCTGAGCGTGGAAAGCTAAGCAGGGTCAGGCCTGGTTATTACTTGGGTGGGAGACCCCTCCTCTAGTTTCCTGCATTAAGCAGGTGGTTGGACTCGATGGCCTTGTAGGCCCCTTCCAACTCTATCTATGAAAGCTACTTAGCCACTTGGCAGGAGCAGCAAAACCCCTTGCCGCTCTTGCCAAGTGGCTCCTGGGCAGCTGACTGCCTTTGCCAGCCGTCCCAAAAATGCCCAAGCACAAATATCTGCGGAAATTAGGGGGGGGGAATTAAACAAAACAGCTCGGCAACCATGAGCAGCCCCTCCAAGGTGCCTCTGGGGAACTTCGAAGCGACTGTCCGTAGTTGTCAAAATGGGGATAACGAAAGACAGCTTGACAACTGGCTTTCACAGTCTCAAGAAAAACAAAGTTTAAGCTGCAAAAAGCTGCGGTAAGTCCAAAATGGTTTGTGATCATGGCGGAGATAGGGGAGACAACTCGATCTACCTGCGGTGTCCCCTGGGATAGCCGCAGGAAGTCTGAGGGGGGAGGAGGGGGAGGGAGGAGGCCAACAACCCACAGTGGCTTATTGCCAGGGTGGGTTGTCGTGAAGTGCGAACATGCCCACAGGTGTACCATCTCATCTCCTGTTTGTGAGAATGAGGCCTAAGTCATGACAGAAGCATACTCTCCAGTATCTCACAGATGGAAATACAGTACAGGCATTTGTCTTGTGTGCATGGAACACCCCCTTTTCATACAAAGGATCACTCTTCCTTCCCCACACACTATTGCATACTGCTGAAGACTTTCATCTGCTTGCTGTATTTGCTCTGCAACAGCTTGTCTGATAAAATATTATCATATCTAAGAATTCAAAATGAAACTCACCAGTTGTCAGCATGCAAAATGGTCAAGCATGCATTATACAGCAACCCCCCCCCTGCAAAAAAGTTAAAAAAAAAAAAAACCACCCAAAAGCAAAAGAGCAACAAATTAGGGAGAGTTACAAAAAAATAAAAATAAAATAGGAACAGCTGAGGAGATAGGCAGAGGGAGCCCTTTCATTCTCTATAACAAAGAGAACAGCAAACAAAGTGTTACGCTTTCTTAGCTTCAGGTCTTTTCAAGCACTATTCAGTTTCTAAGGAGACAAAAGCATTACACACAGCTCAGGCTCCCCTAGCTCTGGCAGGCCTCCTTGTTCCTTATGCTGCATGCATGTCCTAGTATGAGGATGCTGCTACTAGCAGGGATGCTGCTACTCTCTCAAAAACAACAATGGCTTTGGATTAAATTGCAAGGGGGCTAAAGCTGTACAATTATACTAAGTTTTCAAAGTTCTGAAAACTTTATGGCATACTGTAATCATGTGTTCAAGAGGGCCACTGCAACTATGAGGTTGCTATCAAGCATACAGTTTGCCCTAAAATGAAGACAAGATTATTATGTCTTTTTGTTGGAGAAACAATTATAAACCCACTAGAAATGATAATGACTTGGGTCTATTATTTTAAAGGAAAAATTAGCAAGCCCCTCTCAGCATTGCTAATTCAACCAACACTCAGGGGCAGCCCAACTGCACAAACAACCTTCACAGCCAACACAACAGCCAACACTCCCTCTCTTTATAATTAAGAATTATATTTCTGAGTATCCTCAGTTTGGCATGAATACTTGGAAGGCGGTTCATGGACACAGAAAGATGCAGAGAGGCACCTATGTGTTCCTCCCCCTCATCTGGAAAAATTGCAGCCTTGGAGGAAGGGGAGATTTTTTTTAAATCAGGAAAGCAGCATAGAAGGGGAAAGGGAAGAACACCCCTCCCCCAGCAGTGTAGTCCCAGTCCTCCTGCTCCCTCTTCTCTCTCTCTCTCTCTCTCTGTGCATAGCAGAACCTGATCAGAGATCACTTGTGTGACATCTAGTTATACCTGTAGGTCAAGCCTGTGGAGAAATACAGGCTGGAACTAATCCAGATTCTATCACACTAAAGCTACTTCAAAACATGGCATCGGAACTAATGGAACAACGGATTTGTGACATAATATGAAGTTTGAGACTTCGTCTAAGTCCTTTCTTTAAAAAGCAAAATATCAAATATTCCAAAGTTTCCTATTACAATGGCAGCTATAATTACAGATTCAGTTAAAAAATGAAACGTGCTAGGAGAGGCATCCAGAGTCAAGCCAATAACCAATAATAAGGAATTCCCTCAGCAAGCTGACTTCCACACTGCATTGTTGTTTCTTTATCCCTTTTGTCAAGAAATACAAGTTGAAAGCATGGAATTGTTTTATACTTGTTTTATCACATTCAACTGCAGCCAGTTTGGTGCTGTTAATACCCTATTATGACCTAAAGCTTATTAAATACTTAGGGCCAGTTCGCACCACCCAGGCTGCGGGTGGGGGAGGCACCACGGGGCGATCCGTGGGGTCCGGCGGGGCACCGCAGATGACCTGCGCCCTGCGCACATGGGCGGACCCCAGTGGAGCCGGCAGCCCCCGCACTACAGTGCGGGCCTCCCGGCACTAGGGGGAAGGGGCCCGGGATGCCCAGAGGGGCCATTTGCCCCTACAGGCTGGAGCAGTGGCAGCTCCGGCCACTCTGGGCTGCCGCCTCTGTGCGGCCCCCGCGGGACGGCCGCCCACTGTTCACACAGCAGGGTGGCCACGTGTGGTAGGGGCTTACCCCTCTACCGCCCATGGTCACTTTGCGTGCGTCCTGCAGGGGCACCCCTGGTTGGCGTTCACACGACACGGGAACTGCGGGGGACTTCTGCTTCCCCATGGTTCCCGTGTCATGCGAACACGCCCTTAGATTTGGAGTGTTGTTGCTATGCTGGCCTGAGAAAATGAGAAAGTACTACCTTGAAGCCATAAAAAAAATTAATTTTCAAATCATATAACATTATGGTTTAAAGGAACCAGAGGCCACCTAGCCTTATCCATTGTTCTGAGTGTGGGTCAGGCCTGGTTATTACTTGGATGGGAGGCCCCTCCTCTAGTCTCCTGCATTGAGCAGGGGTTGGACTCAGTGGCCTTGTAGGCCCCTTCCAACTCTATTATGAAATCTATGAAGTAGTAAGAGCCTCTGTTCGATACCCAACAATGAGTTGTTATCAGCCACAGTAGCCCATAGAAAAGGAGTTTAAAGGCAAAGAATATGGCAACAAACACAACATACAGGCCTAGAGAATATCAGCAATAATAACCTCTTTATCAGTTGGTGGAAAATACAGAAATTAGAGATGGCAGAAAAAATTCAGTGATTCCAGGTTGTCTTTTCAAGCCCTGCCATTAATATCATGGTAAGATAGCCAGAATTGCACATCTTGACAAGGCGCTAGGAATTCATTGAGAGTTCCCTCTTCCATACAGTAAACAACACTCCCTTTTACAAAGGTAAAAAATAACTATACCTATGAATCATCCTCCCTCCACCTTATTTGTTCAGGAGCCAAGAGTCACCTGTCTGTTACTTCATAATTCAAACATATTTTGAAAACACCAAATTCCTTTGTTATGATTGTCAGTGATAACATGATCAATTAAGGCTTAAAACTGATGCACTGAACATAATAGGCCTTGCTTCTGGGTAAACATGCACAGATTTGCACTTTGAAAGCCAACACATTCTACCAGAAACACTTTAATGGATGAACATTGTTAGGATTTTAAAACACATGAGAAAAATAAATTAAAATTATTTTAAAAAATTAAAAATTAAAATCTCTGCAATTTTAGGCAGAACATTCTTAGTAACATCGTCTTGAATATTAAAAGAAATCCACTACCGAGGGAAAAAAAACTTTTGTTTTTATTTTATAGCATTCTATTATATATATATATATATATATATATATAATTCTAGAAAGAATGCTTGTCATGAAAATTAAGGGTGTTAGCATTAGGGATTTGGGTAACAGCTATCCTAAATAAACTTATTCAAGCGTGTTTAGGACAGTGTTACGTAGTAGTTAGAGTGTTGGACTGGGACTCGGGAGATCCAGGTTCTAGTCCCTGCTCGGCCATGAAACTCACTGGGTGACTTTGGGCCAGTCACTGACTCTCAGCCTAACCTACCTCACAGGGTTGTTGTGAGGATAACATGGAGAGGAGGAGGAGGATTACCTATGTAAGCCGCCTTGGGTTCCTTTCAGGAAAAAAGGCGGGGTATAAATATAATAAATAAATAAATGACTTTAAATCCAAATCTAGCAGCTGTCCCCCCCACCTGCCCGTTTTACTCTAGAGCAAGCACAGCTGCCCCAATCCAGTTTAGGTACCTAGCACGAGGGGCAGGGGGGCTTTAACCCTTCCCACCACCACCACCACCACCACCACCACCACCACTGTGGGCCCAATCCAGATAGGGAGTCCTGCACCTACTCCACAGTAAAAGTAGGGGGGGGGAATATGTATCTGTCTGTTTTAGTCCTGAGATATTGGGCAGAAGACATTGAAGGCTAAAATATGTGCACTAGTGCAAAAGCTTTAGTTGCTACACTTATTTTTTTATAAGGTTTTCTTTTGTTGCATTCTCAGAATAAACACTCAAAACAAAGGATTTGCTAAGTGATGAAAGTGGGTCACTTACCTGGCTATCTCTCTTGATAAAGAATTCCAGTGTGTATGGGCTACTACCAGAGATGCTCTGCTCTATGCCAACCCAGCTAGACAGCCCCTTATTGTGTCAGTGAAAGAGCTACACTGTGGTGGGGCAACTGCATCACTTCAGTTTTATACGAAGAAATGGGAAGAACCACATGACATATCCAAGAGGTCAGAGCAGCACAAAAAAAAACCCAATACAACACTACCAAACCCAAATGCATACACAAGATCATAAATAAATGCAGCTGTAGATTAGTGGTTGTTATTATTATATTATCATCTTCTTCTTCATCAACAACAAAACCCATAATAAAAAGTCAAGACAGGTGGGAGGTGGACTAGAAAGGAGTGACTGCAATGGAAGGAGGAGATACACACACACACACACACACAGATATATATCCATATCATAAATATTTCTCTGTGTATAAATCAATAATTGCATGTAGCTGAGATTGTACACAAGTACATATACAGGCCTGTGGCTTATGCTGGCTCAGCTTGTCTGCGTGTGGAAAGCTAAGCAGGGTCAGGCCTGGTTATTACTTGGATGGGAGACCCCTCCTCTAGTTTCCTGCATTGAGCAGGGGGTTGGACTCGATGGCCTTGTAGGCCCCTTCCAACTCTATGATCTGTGAATCTATGTCCACAACACACATACAGTAATACCTTGGATTGCAAGTAACTTGGTTTGAGAGCATTTTGCAAGACAAGCAAATTTTTAAATATTTAATTTTTTTTTTACTTGATATACAAGCGACGTCTTGCAATACAAGTACTGTAGTACGGCTTAAATTAAAAATCTCTGTACAATTTTTTTGGGGGGAGATTTCATTTTGATATAAGAGTGTTTTGGATTACAAGCACGTTTCCGGAACGAATTATGCTCTCAATCCAAGGCATGACTGTACCTCAAAAGGAGAGGTGGGAAACAGCCCAAGGAGGACTGAGCATGCTCGGTGAGCACAGAATGTTGACTGAATGGTGGGGGAATGAAAACTGGAGGGAGGGAGGGAGGAATGGAATGGAGTGGCTGAGCTCCTGAACAGCAGCATTCCATACAGCACTGTTTTGTTGCAGGGCCCCACTTTTAAGTTTCAATCGTACAGAACTAATGGAAACTGACAAAACATACTGGGAATTTGTGCTCAATTTTCTCTGGGTAAGAACGTAAGAGGAACACTGCTGGGTCAGACCAAAGGCCCATCTAATCCAACATCTTGTTTCCCACAGTGGCTAATCAGAAGTCTCCGGGAAGCCCGCAAGCAGGACATGAGGGCAATAGTCCCCTTCCGCAGTTGTAACTGATCTTCAGAGGAATGGTGTCTCTGATCCTGAAGCAGTATATAGCTATCATGACTAGCAACAGGAGAAATCACCTGACAGGAGCAGAATTTTAACTCAGTTGTTACACTTCACCTGGGAGCACCCCAAATACTGATCTGCAGTGTAATGACTGGAGTGGCAACAGGTGAAGGTGGTTGTTTCACATCCTAGCAGCATTCAGTGGCTATTATTACTACTTTTCTCCACATGTGTAGGAGACTTATTTTGAGGCATCCTTGTGACTGTTGGTGCACACTCATATCTTTTAATGTTTACTCTGTATCAGGGCCAGTGCTACCATTAGGCCAACTAGGCAGCTGCCTAGGGCGCAGGGCTAAAGGGGGCACCAGAAATAGGGAGGGAGAGCTCAAGTGGGAAGGGGGCGCGCTAAATATCTGATCTTGCCTAGGGCACCAAACTGCCTTGCACTGGCCCTGCTCTGTATTTGTGAGACAGTAGTGCCGACGGCCGAGCGTAGGTAATGTCAAAGCTGGTCCGAACTGTGATAAATTATTCCATTTCTGTTGTATGATTTACTATGTAATGGGTATTTCAAATAAAATCTGTTCAGTCTGAAGATCTGTGAAATGGAAAAGAATTATAAACTGATGTCTCTGAGTATACAGAACCTTGTTGCTTTTGTCTTTCTTTTCTTGTCATCTGCTATAGCAACAAGCCTGGCAGCTCCTCCCATTCTTGTGAGTCCCAGTGGTGTAATGGAGCCAGAATTCACAGGGATGCAGACACTCTGTAGGGGGCTCAGTCTGCCACACTCTGCCACCCCCCTCAGAATTCCATTTTCCTTCTGAACGTAGCTGCAATTCTCGGGGGGGGGGGGAGAAAAAGGAAATTCCTCTTCCCACACAATATATTGTTCCTTGTTGTAATATTGGGGTGGCTTGGTCTTGAATGGGCAATTAAGACCCACCTTGACAAAAGACTTGCTCCTAGTGGTTGTAGGTTTTAATTTTTTCTCCCTATATATGTTGTGTTTTACTCTACATGTACAGTAATTCTATTCATTTGTGTTTGGCTAAAACCTGTACATGGTTGCCTGTAATAAAATTATGACAAAAGACCTGCTCCCAGTGGAGATGAAAACTGCTACAACTGGTTTGTTGATACGGATCAAAAAAGCTGCCTTAATTTTTGGACTCTCCTTAGGGGCGTAGCCATGGGGACTGTTAGGACGGCGCCTGCACTTTACAATTTACCACTCCACCACTGGGGAGTCCTGTTAGGAGGAGCTGAAAATGTGGAGCCTTTTCCCCATGGAAAATATGGAGACTTTCCCCCATTCCCATGAGGTCCACCACGACCACAGAGCGCCCGCACTTATTCCTGACATCTCACATAGGTAAAACGCGGACTATAGAGCTTGGCACCATTTGCTCACTCAAATCTGCGGCAGGCTTGGTCAGGGCAGGCGGGAGAGCCCCCCCTCCCTCCCTGTCACACAGTCTTCCTCTTGTGATCAGAGAGCGAGGCACAGCGCAGCCAATCTCTCAGTCCAGTTTTCCAGCCTCAGAGCTTCAAACTCAGAAGTGTTGAGAAGTCCACGCCGCGAACAAAGACCCGGTGGAGTACGCGCGTCCTCCTGAATTGCTTTCGCCCATTTCTCCTTGCAAAGTCACAGCCCTGCCCTTTCATTAGCTCCGGGGGAGGGGGGGGGACGTGCAAACCTACCCAACCCTCTCCTTCAGGTTGGGCTACGCTACCCTCAACCTGGCCGCGGTCAAGACTGCCGACGGCTCTTCATTCCTTTCTAGCTGCCCGCCCCAGGCAGGAGGAGGCGCTTGTCTCCAGCGCGGCCGTGTTTACAGTAATAGCCGCCGCCGCCACTTTTTTTAAAAATAGAGTTGAGCCTGCTCTACTACTACCTGTATTACAGTAGCACCGGCATGAGAGGAGGAGGGGAGGAAGGAACGCAGGCAGCAACAGCAGCAGCGTTACTGCAAGAGTCTCTGGCGTTGTAGACGGAGCGACAACTTGGCTGGCTGGCGGCCGCGCTTCGGTACCAGGAGAAGTCCGAAGCACTGGGTGGGCTCTGCCGTTTTAAGGACGAGCGGCACCGCATCGCTGCCCGTTCTTAGGCTCCGGGAACCTGCCGCTGAGGTGAGAGGCGATGGAGCAGTGAAGGGGAAGACAGAGTTACTCGTTGTACCTAGGCGGGGACGGCCAGCCCCGCTCGCCCGGGCTCTGGCATTGCTTGCAGTACCTGGAAGAACCCTCCTCCTCCACCAGCTAGCGCCACTTCTCTTCCTCCTCCCCGGCTGAGCATGCGAGTCTTCCGCCCCGTCGGCTGCCTCGTTCCCGCCACGCTGCCCGCCGCGGCCCCTCGCCCCGGCCCGCCGTGCCAGCTGCTAGGCTGGGCGGGGGGTTGCTGAGCGCTTTGCATGGGGCCGCCGCCGACACGGGGCTCGGTCCGTTCCGCCGCCGGAGAAGATGCCCAGACAGGAGCTGCCTTTGCCCGAGGGCTGGGAGGAAGCTCGCGACTACGACGGCAAAGTCTATTATATCGACCACCGCACCAAAACCACCAGCTGGATTGACCCGCGGGACAGGTGAGGAAAGACAGACAGTGCGAGGCGGCGGCGGCGGCGGCCGAGCCAGGAAAGAGCTTGCTTTGCAAGGGCGGCAGGTACCTGGAGCGGGCTGAGCTCTTGCGGGCAAAGGGGGAAAACTTGGGACGAAATGTGTGCGTGTGTATTTACACGGCCCCCTCTCTCACCCCTCCTCCAGTTACGCTCCATGGCGCGCGTATAAGGGAATATACAACTGATAGCCTGTGGGAGACTTGAGGATTGGGGCCAGGTGGTGTTAATTTTGGCTACGTCTCAGCACCAGAAACTACTCTTCAGTGCCAGGGCGCACTTTTGGAAGATACGAAGTAGAGCACGAATTAGCAAAGGAAATGGTTTCTCAGAGCATGTGCAAGTGCTTTTCACTCCCCACTTGTTTAAATAACTATAGATTGCTCACACACATTAAGGAGCAGGGCTTCCAGGGAGGCTTGGACCTCTCTTTTGACCGAAACAGACTTTGCTTTTTCCTGTGAAGGCCTTCCAAATGGCTCCCTCATGTTTAAATGCACTTGCCACTTGGGCCAGCCCATTCAAGTGCAACATTCTCACATCAGCGACCTGCACAGGTACAATGCTGGCATCATAAAGCTGAACATGCAGGTGTTTATATTTTCATAACTTCCCTTACTCCAAAGAGCTGGGGGGGCAGTATACATGGTTTCCCTTGCTGCATCCCCATTTTATCCTACAACAACCCTGTGAAGTAGGTTAAATGGAGAAAGAGTGACTGCCCCAAGGCCACTCTGTTGAGTTTCATAGATCTCATAGATCATAGAGTTGGAAGGAGCCTACAAGGCCATCGAGTCCAACCCCCTGCTCAATGCAGGAAACTAGAGGAGGGGGTCTCCCATCCAAGTAATAACCAGGCCTGACCCTGCTTAGTTTTCCATGCTCAGACAAACTGAGCCAGCATGTTTGAGGAGGATTTGAACTATATCTCCCTACAATCTAGCACTCTGGCTAAAACCATATACTGACTTTTAAATGTGCTGACCCACATGGTAGATGCATTTAAATGTGATGAGCTTATGTGGAATGCTTTACCCAAGTGTTTTACCCATGGCCTGCATCAAGTCTGTTGCAGCCCTAGGCTAATGTAGTATGTTGAAGCAGAGGACCGGGCCAAGCATGGGGGCCACTACTGACTTGACATGTAGTTTCATTCGACATTTCCATGACTGACCTGGAGCCTGAGGTGTGGCTATTTTAGCCTGGTGAGGGATATACCCACTTACTTGTGCATGTGCGCGTGCATGAGAGCAGAGGTGCAAGTGAAAACCTGTCCTCTAATACCAGATTATGGAATTGCACATGCTGTGGTTACTCAGTGCAGAGAAATCGACTAGGGAAATCCACTCTGGACATCCTCAGAGGCATTTTCTTCTTTATTATTACACCACAAGTATGAAGGCTGAGCTCTGGGCATTAAGCTCTAAGGTTCAGTGCTCCAGTCCCCATAGCAGCCTATTCCCAGCCCCTCACTAACTGACCTGCTGATGGTTGTAGTTGCTGCATGATTATAGTCACCCACATCTTTCTGCACTTTGCACAGTGAATCCTGACGTTTGAATGGGCTCCCAGATATTTATGCAAATTGAATGCTTACTGGAATGGTGCTAGTCAGGACTAGCTCCCTCCTCCATTTTTCAGACTTGTCAGAACACAGAATTGCACCTGCTCAACTAAAGGTGTGTCTCGGGAAACTGGTGGAATCAAACAGGTGTATAGAACTTGTCAGTCTCCTTGGTTGCTGCATGTTGAGGCAACTGAGTGTACTTTTTTTTAGAAACAGCTAAATTAGAATTTGCCACCAACAACTGTAATGGGTTATTACTTCTTAGAAGCCATTGTCAAACGAAACTTGAAGTTCACTGGTCATCTTGTAGGCTTTATTTATTTATTTATTATATTTATACCCCACCTTTTTTCCTGCAAGGAACCCAAGGTGGCTTACATAATCCTCCTCCACCTCCATTTTATCCTCACAGCAACCCTGTGAGGTAGGTTAGGCTGAGTCAGTAACTGGCCCAAAGTCACCCAGTGAGTTTCATGGCCGAGCGGGGACTAGAACCCGGATCTCCCGAGTCCCAGTCCAACACACTCACCACTACACTACACTGGCTCTGATGGTGGGGTTTGCTACATTTCTTCATTGTGCTCTCTTTAATACAAGTGCTAGAGCCAATCAGGCTGTGGGTACATGTTTGTTCCTCTTTGCCTCAATTTGGAAATATTTTCTAGATGAGTAAAAACTAGATGCTCCTCTCTGTACCCCTAAGCATTACTGCTGTTTCTATTGCTACTCCAATATCTCTATTCAGAAGACACCAGCTATCAAAGTAGTATAAAATGCCCCCAGATAAATATGGCTCTATAAATACAGTTTAGAGCTTTGTTTCTAAGCATGCTATTATGGGAATAAATCTGTTTGAAATAATTAGGAGATAATTTCAGGTATATATAATTAGAAAATGGTAGGAATATTGGGATTTGAGCTGAGCAAGTTGAGTGGTAAGAAATGTAGAGCTAACAACTGTAGATTCTGTGGCCTTTGTGAACAGGAGCTCTATTTTTCTTTGGTTAGAATATTGTGGCAGCCCTACACAACTAGTTTGGATGTGCAAAATCTGGCAGTGTCTTTTTTGGCTTTTCACTGTGCATGGTGAAGTACTCAAACATTAAAGAACAAATTAATATTAACACCTTGATTTTACATAATACATCCACTTCCCCCCCTTCTCTCTCTCTCTCTCTCTCCCTCCACGTGCACACACACACACACACACACACACACCACACCTTGGGGTGACTTTTATGTCCAAAAGGATCATATAGAGTTGGTGTAGGCAGGCTATCAGGCTTGTGGGATATACTTTTCTTGTTTTACTACAACTGTAAGATTCAGCAACCAGGTGCAAAATGGTGGCTCAGTGTATGGCTTACCCCATGAGCCATAAACTGGGATGCTCTGCACATACAAGTACAAATCCATATCTGAGTTAGTTCAGATCAGGGATTATAACGACCCAATTGAGTTGGGGAAGGGTTTTTGGTTTTTTTTGCATTTGTTACACAATTGGAAGTAAAAAATCCCTGCTGATCTACTGAAAATCATCCCGCAATCTACCAGTAGATCCCAGTCTTAACCACTGGCCACCCCTGATGTAAAGTTGTCCTAGGTGGTGCATGGGTGAAAATAGAACATCCGTCCTGATGCTTCAAGACAGAAGTGCTGCATTTCATGCAGACAAGGATATAGTATGTGTTAATATGTTTTTCTTAGCATATCAGAATGGTGTTGAAGAGATTAAATAAGGTAACCACAAAGGGAGGGTGTTGTTTTCTAGAATTAATACAGTCTTGAAGATTCAGGAACAACTTAACCCAGGAAATGTACTTTTTAAAGTTCTTAAGTTGTTTTACTTTGTGCCAAACTCCTCTTCCTTCAATACCAGTGTCATTCATAAAACCATCAAAAAACTTCCCTTAGAACCTATACTATCCATTTTATTTTTTAGGTGTGTTATTACATTCCCTTGCTATTTTGCTTTCTTTGCTGTCTTGGCAACAAACTGTATTATGATTCTGTGTATGTTAACTGATGTTGATTTTGCCTAAGTGTACAAAATATCATAGTCTCTGCCGCTAAATTAAACAGGCAAAATATTAATATATTGGGATACTAATGTGAGTGATGCATCTTGGATGACCTGTGCAGTTTGGAATCTTGCATTGAACATGCGGTGTTTGCTGAGTCACTTCTTTCTCAATGTATCTCTTTTTGGCTCTTCCTTTTTATCTCTTCCCTTTACGTTTTAAACTCTGCGGTACTTTTTTGGAGATATTATTTTTATGTACACTGAAAACAGTAAAATCCCTCTAGATGCATTGCCTAAAAGAAAAGAATCCAAAAGAAAAATGCTGAACAAGCCATGGGTATCAGGGTGACATGTAAACCACCCCAACCACCCACCCTTGCCGGGTTCGGACTTCATGACAGCCTGCACCCGGCAAGGGTAATTGGGTTAATTAGGCAGCTCATGACAGGCATGCACGGAGAGGGAAAATAAGCCATGCTCTGAACTTGTACTCAGGATGGGTCAGAACAAGGGGAACAAGTTTTACTCTGGGGAATGAAACAAAACCTTAGGAAGGTTCTTTGTTACTTGATTTAGGCTAGCTGGCTATACATCTGAGGAACTGTACTATGGTAGATACGGTAATCACCTACCAGTATACAAACCAAAAGGCATCACGGGGGTTGTCCAATTTGTACCTAACCTGCTGACCTGTCTGGTGGATGTTAAAGCTTCAGGATTGGGCCATATTTCCCACCAAGGCTCTGGATTGGCCAATTTACAGGTACTATCATGGGTTTCCTGGCTGAGTGGTGACTTGCCAGTCAGGTAGGCATTTGCATGTTTCTGTAGGTCCATGAGAATGACTCCCTTTAATCCAGGGCTCTCCAACCTTGGGTCCCCAGATGTTGCTGGACTACAGATCCCAGAATCCCTTGCCATTAGCTGGCTGGTATGCTGGGAGCTGTAGGCCAGCAACATCTGGGGACCCAAGGTTGGAGAGCCTTGCTTTAATCTAATAAATGAGGAAGCACATTCACAATTACTCTTGTTCCTCTGCAGCCATCCAGTGTGTTGTTCTTGTTCCTAGCAGCCTTCCATTCCTGTGGCTCTGCTGCTGCTGCTGGACTGAAATGGATTCTTGAGCCAAGGTGTCAGAGTAATGTCAGCAAAAATGTGAAGCACAGCTACATGTGTCCGGAGAGCCAGCATGTCTGAACTCCTCTGTAAAATTATGTGGTTTGACTTTAGAGCTGTTGTTGTTCATATTTTGTTCTATCACTAATCCCTTGAATAAGCATTATTTTGTGTCAGTGTGCCAGTGCCCCAATATCCCAAATATTGTACAGTAATACCTTGGATTGCAAGTAACTTTGTCTGAGAGCGTTTTGCAAGACAAGTAAAAAAAAATTTTAAATTTTGACTTGATAAACGAGCAAGGTCTTGCAAGACAAGTAGTCACATAGCTGCCACAGAAGCCTGCAGAGAGGTGGCCTGGCTGGATCAATTGATCAAAGACTTCGGGTTGGTGCGAAAGGAGCCTGTTTGCCTGATGGAAGACAACCAGAGTTGTCTGAGACTGTGCCAAAGTGAGAAGTTCCACGCCAGAATGAAGCACATCGGGGTGAAGTATCATTATGATACTCCACCCCGATGTGCTTCGTTCTGGCATGGAACTTCTCACTCTGGGACAGTCTCAGACAACTCTGGTTGTCTTCCATCTTGAGCGGGCGTAGGTAGCGGGCCGAAATTGGCCCCGCTCACGCCCGCCAGAGACTTGCTTTGATATAAGAGTGTTTTGGATTACAAGCACATTTCCGGAACGAATTATGCTCTCAATCCAAGGTATTACTGTACTTTAAGATGATAAATTGAATACTGGGTTGGGTCCTGACTTGGTCGTGCTTAGATAAGATCCATTGAAATAAATGAGGCTTAGGTTAGTCATGACTAATTCATCCCATTGATTCTAATTGGTTTACTGTAAGTATGACTGTCTAGATCCAGCATCGTATGTTGGTAATCTAAAGGTGAACAATTTCTGCCCACCCAGGGTTTTCTGTCCGCATGTTTCATTCCAAAAATATTTTATATGCACCATGTATACAAAAGTTATATCTTAGCAAATGAAAGGCAATTCATTTAAAGGTTTGCTTTCTTTGTTCTCAGTCTGGTAGAATCAAATTTTTCTTGTGTGCACTTGGAAAGAAAGCAAAACTGTATTGCATTCCATAATCCTTCTAATGAAGCTATATACTCCATAATGGGATCCCACTTCACCTTTTGTATGCTGTGTTCTTGAGAAAGTATGTTTTCAAAGTATGTCTATAGAGAACATGCTTATAAATTGTGAATGACAAAGGACTCAAACTGGGGTTTGGGTTTATACTACGTGTAGTTTCTAGTGAAAGTTGGACTTGCCTTTGAAGACTTAGGTTCAAAGCCCTGCTTAGTCATAAAGCTCACTTGGTGACCTTTGGCCAGTTACCAGCTCTCAACTTATTTCATAGAGCAGTGACGGCGAACCTTTTTGAGGCTGAGTGCCCAAACTGCAACACAAAACCAACTTATTTATTTCAAAGTGCCAACACTACAATTAAACCTGAATTAAACCAGTTTTTAAACACCGCAATTAAACCCGTGTGTGTGTGTGTGAGAGAGAGGGGGGGCTGCCTTTCCTCGCCGCTGCCCTCCTCCAAGGACCCGGTCAGCCTCCCGGCTGCTCCGCCCACCTCCGTCCTTCGGTGGCTTCACCCCCCTGTGCCCCCAAAGCCGCTCGAGGGCTGGCGACCTATGGCTCGCGTGCCCACAGAGCGGTCCCTGAGTGCCAGCTGTGGCACGCGTGCCATAGGTTCGCCATCACTGTCATAGAGTGTTGTGAGGATAAAATGAGAATGACCCCATGTACAGCACTCTGAACTCCTTGAAGGGAAGGTCAGGAAAGAACATACACATTTAATAAAATTAAAGAATGGAATTGGTGGGGTTCTTTCTTCTTTTTTTTACAGTTTTGCCTCCTTGATTCTATATTGCTTTCTACATCTTTCCCCCCCATTTGATACTTTGCTAGAGTTGCCTAGGTTACTTAAATGTTTTGCAAGTTAATACACACTTCCTTGTGCTTTTCTTCAATTATTGAGATTAGTTTAGATTTACAAGTTATACTTGGCTTTTCATGATGCATAATTGAAAGGAAGCTAATTTTCAGTTATGTAGAGAACTTTGCAACCACAAAGATTTGCATTTGTTTCAGATAATGTCTTAATTGGAGTATTTTTATTCAAACAAGCAAGGTGACACATGATGATATTCTGGAAAGTGACAGCTATTTCAACATACAGTGTGGGCAGATGTTTTGCTCTTGAATTCTGAAGCATCCTTGTATTCACATGTTCCGGACTAAAGAAACAGAAATGTGGACTAAAGAAACAGAAATGTCGACAGCTATTAGTTAAGATGCCTAAGGTAAACATCTTCATACTTGGGATTCCTCTAAATTTAGCTCGCCAGAAGCTAGTGGAAAGTGGCAGAGTAGTTTTATACATGTTTTCTAAAGCATCAGAACTGCCCACTGTCTGAAACACGAAATTGTGTATGCTTGGGAGGGTGGAGTGTTAGGTAGTAGTGGGGTTCTTAACAGTATTCATATTCTTGACTCCTTCATACACAGATAATGGAATGAATCCATGTTGTCACCAGCCTCCACAAACTAATGGTCTCAGACACTTCTTTTCTCTCTTAAACACACTGTTTTTGAATACACTCATCTGCAGTCTACCTGATCTTGCAGTATTGCTCAATCTATATGGTAATGCCTTCTAATCTTTTCTGACCTTGTTATCAATGCAGCATCTGCGGTGAAGCAGAGATTTCAATTACACATTAGCAGTAAAATTCAGCTTTCATTAAGCAGTCAATGTCTAGCCAGCTAGTGACTGTTGCATTTCTTCTATGGCAACACAAGCTAACAATATGTTGCCTAAAAGCATAAACCACACCCCACTCACACATCCCACCTGAGACATGCACAGTCTTGTGGTAGTGGTGGAGCTCTGTGGGATGACACCAAAATCTGTATTGCAAGAAATCTAAGGCCCTTACTGATCACCAAAACATCAATGTAGCTGATAGCTGTAGTCACATTGTAGTCAAATGTTTAACTAATCTTTGTCATGCCCTAAAAATCATTGTCATGCTACAACCCAAGGTCCATATTCCCGGTCTATGTTATAGGAATAGATATTTTTTTTTTAGGAATAGATTTTTATTATAAATAACTCATACTACTAAAGACAATATTATTTACAACCTGCTGCGAAAACGCGTTACAAATTCGCCACCAAAATTTCAAGACTTTCTAACTAATACAGTTATAGATCTACACTAATTTAAACTAATACATTCACTTAATTCCTAATCTACGGTCTATGTGGTATAGGGTTCTGTTGATACATATGTGTCAGATATATCTGAAAGGAGTGGATGCTTGTCATTTTAACCTAAACCAAATACCCTAGATAAAGGGCTTTAAGTAAAAGTGTAATGTTTGGTGTTGGAGTTGTTTTGCTAGCATGTCTTAATTTTCACAACTTTTCCTTAGGTAGCAAAATAGTACATGTGAGGATCTGAAAGGAAGTCGGGGTAAAATGCATCTAATTTTGCATGTGTCTCCCAAGGCTCTTAAAATCAAAGTTTTCGTTTACAACTTTCTGCCACTTAGTTAAAGTGAGAGATTGGAATATTCACAGAGTTCTCAATCAAGCTTCCCACCCTGCTTTTGATCAGTTTGGGCAACTATATAGAGTAAAACTGTTAAGCTGTTGAGTGCTTAATGCGTTTAAAAACACTGGCAATCTGAAGACCAGTTTTCCCTGCATGTCCTCAGGTTAGAAGCCCAAGTATACACAGCCGGAGTAAGCCACAAGGAGCTGTAGTGCCCTTGGGTGCCATTCTGAATATTCAACCTCCCAACCACGGGCTGTCCTGTCCTTTGAACCTGGTGAGGGTCACACAAGTGTTAAACAGGCCATGGCCTATGCAAGGATTGTGGATATCCCCCTTTTACCTACAGGCATTTTCTCATTTTCATTTCTCATTCTCATTTCTCTTTTCTCATTTTTCTTCAAAAGTTAACATATGCTTAAAAAATAATCAAAGCACTCTCTTTCTGTTCAATGTCTTTTGTGATTCCCTTGTGCACGTGCACACACAAGCCCGCCCACTCCAGTTTCAATGTTTAAACCATCTTGTAGGAATGACTTTCAGTAGCGTTCCATCCACTGCAACTCTGGGTCTGTTCATAGATGTGAAACGTGCAGTGCTGGTACTTATCAGTAACTTAATCCATCCTCCACAGTAGGCTGGATAAGTAGCCATCTTTGACTAGTGTCTGTCTGAGGGGAAAAGATTCACATGAGTGCAATTGGGTGTTTTTGCTTCGCTACCAGTCAAGAAAGGGCAACAGCAGGCATCAGATTGGGAAAGTCTGCAGCTGCATAAGCTCTAGTTCTGCCAAAAAGAATAATGAGAGCAGTCAAGAAAAGGAACAAAAGCAGAGGAGAGATGCCCCACATCTCGGAGATTTTTTCTTTACACTCTGGTTTTTCATTTGCAAATCAGCAGTGTTCTGTTTGTTGTTTGTGCTTCTCACTGCACTTTCTTTTCTTTTCTTTTTTTTGCTTAACCTCTTTCTTTGGAAACTCATTTTATTTAGCCAAATTTAATTGCATTCCACTGAAGCATCATTCAACTGCCAAATACAAACATGGTGAGAGTGAATTTTTGAGCAAAGTTTATAACTGAAATTTTGTATTTAAAATGAAATGATTTAGCTATATAACTTCTGGCGTTTAAGTAACAGATGGGACAGGGAAAAACAAAATACTTCACACCCATAAACTCATTAAAAGTGTACTTGCTAATAAACATAACAGACTGTGCCTCTGGACAGGGCCCATTTAAAAAATCATAAATATGGCAGTTGGAATAAAAAAAAGTTGAAACTGTTTTCAACATATATTTTACCATTACGTTTTGTACAAAAGATGAAATCCTCCGGTGCCTGCTTGCATGTGTTGGATATACCTTTTTGTACAAAAATATAGATGACCAAGAAGAATATACTAATTAAAAAGGGAAGGGGGATTTTGTTCCTATTCTTTTAGACGTACGAATAGTGAGGCTTCTACTCATTTAAAAGTTAAAATAGTAAGGCTTTCACTTACACTTGATACATGTAAAAGTAATATCCCAAGAGTTTCAAGAACATTCAGTATTTCATAATGGAGATATAGTATTTGCTGTTGCAACGTCACATTTAAAGTCTTGCTGAAAATTCAGCATTTGTAATTTTATACATCTCTCTCTTCATTTTACTTGGATAGCCTTAAAAAAAAAAGAAAGAGAGAACAATGAGAGAGACAGACAGAAAGACAGAGATTGCTTAATCGGGGTACCTTAACTTGTGAGAGTCAGTGCAAAGGAACAAGAGGGCTTCAGGCAGAATAATCCAGGTTGCCTCAGCCAGAGCTTGCTAGAATACCTGTCGGCATGTAGAACTGTATCTGCACTGATTGTAAGTGGCTAGAATAGGATAAGACTGGAGATACCATGAGACCAGAGGTGCAGGGCTGCTGCATTCCCTTTGACATCAACTTTTTGTTCAGAAAGGGAAAATATAGCTTTAGCCAGATGTACTTGAATAATCTCAGTATGGAATGGTCTAAGGGAAGGTGGTAAAGGATGAGACTGCCCCTTAATTATCTGTAGCGCAATGTACCAGTAGACACCTGATGGGAAATGGGAACAGTTGAAACTTACTACTATGAATTGTGCCTTCTTAAAGTTGCTGTCATGAGTGTGTGTTTTAAGAATAAACCTCTTTGTCCTACATTTTTACAGACTGCATTAGATTATTTCATTTGCTCTATTAGCATTTTTCATCATGTTGGTATATAACCACTGGGTTGTTTATGCTCTCCCACATTGTTTTCCTCTTATTGGAATAAGTTCTTAAGTTATTCTTCATAGGGTCTCCCGTTGCGTCACTTCCGGTTTTCCAAAAATGCTCACCGGGAGGTGAACAGAGGGACGAGCGGTGGGGGGTGCTTGCCGGAGCTTGCAAGCACCCCGAGAGCCAGGTGGGGTGCTCGCGGTGCGTCCCGGCCGGTGCAGTGGCCAGGCGTCCCGGCCCGGGGGTTGGGGACCCCTGCCCTAGTAGAACAGAGGCCAACCTGCTGAAAGTGCTACTCAGTGCTTTAGCATAGGCCTGTTTCTCCAACCCCTTTAAATTAGGACCAAAGACTGTTTTGCTAGTGTAAATGTGTGCGGCCCAAATTTGGATCAGGACTGTGGTGATTTGGGAGGGGGGATTTAAGCTTCCCCCCTCCCATTTTTGTCCTGAATTTGGAATGGTGGAATTTCAGGATGAAAATGGGAGGGGGAAGCTTAATCCCCACTCCCGAATCCCCACGGTCCTGATCAGGAACTGGGGCCACATGTACTTACACTCAGGTAAGAAAGCCAATCGCACGTAGTTCTGCTATGCATGATTAGCAGAATGCTTAGAGTTTGGCCCTTAGCAGTATATGTGTCGAGGATTATGAAGAGTATAGGAGAGTGGAGGGCAGTGCATTTGAGAGGAGCGCAATGCAGAATTTGCTTTTTCCAGATTCTTTAAAATATGTAATTAAAATATTTTTATATCCCCTTATATCCAAAGATTTCAAGGTGGTTTACAAAAAACAATAAAATTAAAATAACCATATATACATAGTACAAAAAGAGGCAGCAGAGAAAAGCACAGTTGAAAGTCAGAGTTCAAAATGTGTTTAAATATTTTAAGCTGCTTTAAAATGCCTGGTTGAATAAGAAAGGCAATAAAGTTCATGTCAGACTTTCCTGGAGAGGGCAATTGAGGTGTCACTGCCAGAAAAGCCTTTCTATTTTTATTTTTGGAAGGCAAGCAGGGGCATATAGGAAGGGTGCTAAGAAAGTGGGCAATTGGGAGCTGCAGGGAGGTACTCAGACCCACAGAAAACTGGCATTTGGGTCCGTGCGGTTGTTAGTGCAGAGGTTTGGAGAGGCAAGTTGTGGCACTTTGGGACTGAATGGCATGAGGTAATTTTAGAAGTTAACCACTGGTTCCTACACTTCTCCCCCCACTCCCACACACTCCCATATCTCTGATTGGCTTTGGTAAGAATATTTGGGTGTGAATTTTAACCCTCCAACCCATTTGAGTTTGACATTGTAAGGTGCTGCCATTGGTCATGAAAAGTTATTCCACCATTTTGTGGGTAGGAATTCCATATAAAATTATCTGCTGTCTTGTCAAAATGCTTCATACTTTTAAACTTGCTGTGAATGACGTCACTTCATCGGATGCTCTTTAGTCTTCTAGAGAGCATCTGATGGTCTAGTATAGTCTTCTAGTGTAGTCAGTGTTCCCATTTTTATAGAAGCAAATCATTTGTGCGTCACACACCTTCCATACTGTGTCAACCACTTCTTTTTCTAAGCTCCAAAATTCCTTTATTTAGCTAACCCTTGGGGAGAGGAACGCCCCCCCCCCGTTCTTATTTGAACATTAAAAAAGCAATAGCTTCTCTAGCATCCCTGTAAGTGTACATTTGTTCCCACATACATATTTTCTGGTCCAGTTCTGTAGCCATCACTTCCATACCCTTGTGCAAAGTCCCGAATTCTCCGGTGCCTCCCTGCAAACTGCTTTAAACTTTTAGTTTAGTCAATGGCCCCTTTAAGAAACAGTAAGCAGGGAGGGAACAGACAGTAGGGGGTGTGTGTGCGCGCGCGCGTGCGCACAAGTGCAAGCACTGACCCCCCCCCCATGTATACACACTTTCCTGTGAGTAAGTCCCATTAAACGTAATAGGACTTACTTCTGAGTACACATGCATAGGATTGCACTGTTAACGGTACTTTGTTTTCAGAGCAGTGGTAAATTTTACTTGGCTCCACCTGTGTACCCCATGTGAAAGTCTTTTTCTAACACATGCTGAAGTGCCATGGAGAAAGCTCTCTACAGTAATGATTAGGATTATTCTGCAGGGATTTTGGATTGTTTTTTTAAAATGCATTAGAAATTTTTAAAAATTAATTTTTTAGCAGAAAATACACCCTCCTCAAGAGAAAGAAAGAAAAAAATCCCAACTACCTGAAATAGCAGCAACAAACATCATCATTCCATTTTGGCATTATTGTTCAATCATGGTGTTGTTGTTCTTGTTTTTTGATAAAGTACAATAGAGCCCACATGTTTTTTTCTGAGTGGAGAAAATAGGAGCTTACAGGGTGGGCCTTTGAACCACTTTGCACACTCAGAGATATCTAAATGTTAAATATTATTATTTCTTTGGCAAACTACTAATGAGAACAAAGCCACCATGGAGGGATCCATTTTTAAAGTGGGAGGGAGATCTTTAAAACAAGGAGTTTCCTGCACAATGTGGGGAAAGTAGGCTGAAAGTTATGTTTGACTGAAATAATGGCATATTCCTGGGTTTTAAGCTCTTTGGGGCAGGGAACTGTTCTCTTATACTCAGGTAAAGCACCATGCACATTGATAGTACAATAATAATAATGACAACAACAGCAATCACTATCATCATCATCATCATGGGTCTGGAGATCAAAGTGGGTTCAGGGTGGTCAGGGCCCTTAAAACGGTTAGAGCATCCTGGGGTGGGTGACTAGGGCATTTTTCTGTTTTCTTTTGCCTTCCAGCTAAAATTCAGCCCGTCTGTGATTTGTTATGGGTTATTAGCTGTTTCACATTGGTGATTGACAAGCCAAGTTGATACAAATATACATAAAATAAATAAATAGGCATGCCTAGATGTTCAGCCTTAGTTACCAACACATTGAATTAAAGGATGCATTTCTGCACAAAGAAAATTTGTAGTTGGGCCAAATATTATAATATGGCAAATACTGACAATAAAATAAGAGACAAGGATAAACACTTCATAACTATAGCCTTTTACCTATTATTGCACGGAAATTTATGGAGAGGCAGAACATAAGGAGGATCAGAAAAGGAATATATAGATCTAGCATCAGAAAGAAAGTACCGTAGGTACTTCAAACGGTAGAGTGAAGTTTGAAGGCCTGAGTACAGGATACAGGGAGAGCAAAGAAAAATACTGAGGGTTCAGCTTTTGTCAAGGTTTTCAGTTTTGAGATCCAAACCCTGAGAGGGAGGAGAGTCATGGTTACATGACTGTTTGTTTGTAATGAAGACTTTTCACCCATTTATTTATTTATTTTATAATAATGTTTATTTTTATAATAATGTTGTATTTATTGTTAATGTTGTGTACACACACACACACACACACACACACACACAGAGAGAGAGTTGTATTTATTAATTAGGGGTTTTCTTTTTCCCTCAGGCTTCCCTAAATGCAATACATAAATTCAAAGATTTCTGTGCTTAAAATACTGCAGTTTTGTGTTTCCTCTAATAACTTTTGTACCTGACCATGCCCTTTGGTTGCCTGGCCATACCCTTGGCCACGCCCTCATGTTGCCTGGCCACACCCTCTTGATCCCACCTTCATGTTGCTTAACCATACTTCCTACAAATTCACATGTGCGTCCCTATTTTCATCTGTGAAATGTTGGAGGGTATGCTCTTCATTTTGCTTTAGAATAGTTAAAAATCAGCTACCATGTACATTTATGCTGCCTTTTTCTACATGTTGGTTGGGGTACTGTTTTGAGCTTGGGAAAGAGAAAGGAAGTTGTCCTACTCAGTTTTGGAGTTCTGTGCACAATGTTTATAATCTGTACTGTAAATGTAGGATATAAAATACTTTCCCTCTCCCCTGCCATGAGAAGTGGGCAAATGCAAAAAGAAGCAGCAGATAAAAAGTAATTTGCTGTATTTGAGCTGTTACCAGGTAACAACTTTGCTTTGTTTCATAACCACTGTAAATTGGGGAAGGTGCTTCTACCTGTAATTTTTTTACACACCCTCTTCACTGAATTATAACACATTCTAGATTTCTTGAGTCAATGTTCATCAAAGCTGTCTCATATGAATGGAAAATTATATTTCTCAATCTTTAATGCAACAGATATTTATTAAATTTCTTTTTAAAAGCATACACAATATATGCCTTTTTCTTTTTCTTTTTTTTAAAGGGAGCCTAATTGTCTCCCCACATCTAGTGGGGAAATTACAATCTGATTTCGTTACTGGTTTGCAACTGTAGCTGCTCCTGGAATTGCCCAACACTGTAAAACTGATACTTCAGTGTTGGAATTTCTTTTGGTTACCTCCTGGCCATACAGCAGTAATTCTAAGTATTCTCTGGAAGCCAATGTTAAAGTGGAGTACCTTCAGTTATTCCTATCTGGGAGGAAATGGGAAAAGTAATACCTCATCAGATGTGACCCCAGGCACATTTCCTCACTTACTTTTACAAGAGTGTGTGCGGTAGCTCTTTCCAGTCGGAATTATGGGGAAAGCGGAACTGTGTATTCTGTAACTGTGAAGTCTTAAAAAATTGCAGCATGTGGGTGAATTGCAAGAATTTTTCAATATCTGGAACATAGGAGAAGTCTCTAATAGTATTAATTTTGTTGACCGCTTTTTTAAAAAAAAAAAATCTGTGTTAACTTGACAATACTTAAGGAAACTGCCATACTTCAATGGCATTTTTCAATGCTGTCCTTTTGTCTTTGGAATGTATTGGTTGGGTTCAGCTTCAGAATTTGGCTATCGTTATAACCAAAATGATGTTCCACAGTGATTAAGATTTCCTATAACCGGTTCTCAAAGCTAGCTGATTTATGCTGCTTTCCTAGTCAGTGATCAAAAAGCCTTCCAGGTTCAGAATAGAATTAATACTGTATCATGTTGGCTCAAGCTCCACAAAGTGAGGAAACTGGAAGCTAAGGCAGATACCTTAACTGACATGCCTCGTGATCAGTAATGATGTGCAATGTAAGCAACAAACAGGCATGGGTCATCTTGCAGGATGATTCCTCCAAAAATATAGTGAGTCTCAGATGCTTCAAACGGCAATACAGGATGAGGAAAACATGAGGCATCTTTGCTGGTCCCAGGCACTCCCATCATCCCCAGCTGGATTTGGGCCTGAAAGACCAAGGAAAAGTGTTGGTGCATGGAGGGTAAGTTGTAAGCAAGCGCAGCTTGTGACACTGCACACACTGGAGTTCTGGCAGCATTCTACCTTCAGAATGAAACTGAGCATGCACTCCCATACTCCACGCCCCATCCCTCCCAGAACAGAGCAGGGGGGGCGGGATAGATAGATACCTCTCCCACAGGATCTGCAAGGGGAAAGGGGAGCAGGTGGGTTGGTTATGCCTGTGCAGATGGATGGGGCTGCAGGCAGCAAACACAATTGTGACCCGCCCCTGGACACTGACCTTGACAACAGGAGGTGGAGAGGCTGCAGAGTTGCTTCTGTCAGGTCTGAGCTTTGACAATGTTATCCATTACTAACAATGTTAAAATGGTTGATAGATGGTATGCGGTCTGTACCAGATGTACCCATGCAGCTTCAAAAGTTGCCAATATTGAGGAACAGATCTGACTCCAGGAAGGCTTGGCAGACTTCCTAAGCAGGGGTTTCCTGAAAGCTTTTCCCCCTGGAGTCCATGATGAGCTGCATGTTGACTAGGTCAAAGCTGGAGCTGCTGGTGCATATTCCGTACTGTGCTACATGAGTGTCAGATCTAGCCCTAGTGCTGCTGTGGGCCCTACAACTTTGAAGCCAGAGGCTGATTCAAAATTTGAAGAGATGCTTTAGAACCAATCCAGTTGTGGGAAGATCAGAGCCAGATCTGTGTTAACTTGACAATACTTAGTTCTGCCTGACTTCTCATCTGCTTCCAGGCTGAAGGAGGATGATAAAATCAACTACCTGTACAGCTGCAAGATGTGGCCTTGAGCAAGAAGGCTTCTGATTTACAGCCTGGGTTTATGAGAACTGAGCAGGAGGAAGATTCTGCAGGGGATGGGGTGTCTCCTAGGTTACGGTGTCAACTCAAGCGGGAAGAACAGAGACATGCTTTTAGATGTGGTACTCTGCTTTCGGGCTAGATTCCCCTGTCAGGATAGATTGTCTGAAGAGGAGCTTTAGCAGCCGCTCCCTGGCATTTAAGCTGGTGCACAGGCTGAAGAACCTTTGCTGAGAACAACATCTTAATTGCCAGGAATACTTCCTTGTCTGGACTTTTTGTGAATTCTTGTCTGCCTTGAATCCTGTTGAATCCTGATTGGGAATATGTATATTGCTGGACATGAACTCTGACTCTGTGTGGATTCTAGCCTTGGAACTTTCTCTTCAACAAAGCATTGTACCAATAGCCGCTGCCTAGGTTATTTGATTTATTGGGATCTATAAACACTGTAAGCTTTGCCCCAAGCTCTGGAAAGCTGATCTGTGTAACCCGATCAGCTGCAATAAAGAGTTCTGTTGTTGTTTGTGTTCTGTGTTGGGTTACTTGGAGTGTCAGAAAGCTGGGCCTGTCAATGAGTGCTGAATTTTTATAGGCTGAAAAAATTGGTATCTTGAAAATCTCTGCTTTCATTTTTTGTTTGTTTGTTTCAGACAGTCTTGAATATGTGTGGCCATTGCCTGATGAAATTGCAGAAGCTAGAATGAGGGATAAACAAGACTTACAATGATCCAGAAATGGGGCATGTCCTATATAGATCCTCATCTCTGTGGCTAGATGAAATATAACACATTAGGCCATATAAACAAATACATGTAAGTGTTATTAATTTGGGTAATTTATACAATCACAGGATTAATTCGGGTTACCTTAGTGCAGAATTTTTTGTAAAGTGCAGACAAAGGCACAAACATGACCATAGATGGGATCAACAACTAGTGGCAGATATAGGCAATCAGATAAAACTTACTTTTCTGCATCTAATGCCCATATAAAGCCCAGCAGAGGCTAAATGGTGCTGGAAGAACAGGCTTCACTATACTTTATTCTCAGGTTGCATAATAAGTAGTAACTGAGCTCACACAACATGCTAATTAAAACTCAGTAGGCAGAGTGGCTTAGCGTGTTGTCTGAATGCTGCGTGGTGGTTTATAAGCCAACCTGGTGTGGCTTATAAACCACTCTGCTAAGCCATGGTTTGCAATAGTTAAGAAAACCCTAGTAGGTTTAATGTGTTGTCTGAACCCAGACGTCAGGCTAACCCACTGAGAAGCCAAAAAGGCACAGAGCCCCTTGGCAAGAGCAGCAAAAAAAGGGCTGCTGCTCTGGCCAAGGGGCTAGCAAAGGGGGCTTTCCACTCCCCTCAACTTTCTTTTTTAATGTAAAAGAAATGGAATGGACACACTGTCCATGCCAAATTGGAACTTCGTAGCCCACTGCTACCTATTTCTTTTACATTTAAAAAAAAAAGGTTGGGGGGAGTAGAAAACTCCCTTTGCAGCAGAGGTTTTGGCTTTTGGGAGGGGCTCATGACACCCCCAATCCCCCCTTACACACAGAATTCTTGGGGTTTTGGGGGGGGTCCTGGGAAGCTCCAACTGTTCCCTCAGTTTTGCCATTTACCCCAAGTCAATAGCACCTTGGGAAGTGGCAAAACCAGAGGGAATCCCCAGTGGCACAGGGGGGATTAGTGCAAATGACAGCTTTGGGGTGCTCAGGTGGTGTACCCTGGGATACCTGCGGGAGGACCAATGAAGGAAGAGGGTGGGGGAAATGGCCAGGAAACCCTGCTGTGCCTGATCATTACTAGGGGCCCCAGGCAGCTTTGAATCCACAGAGGTTTCAGAACCTCTGTGGGTTAAAGTGTTGTGTGAACCCAGCCGTTGTTAAGGTGGTTGTGCATATTTCTGCCCAATCCTAACCATGTTTACTTGGAAGCCACATTGAGTGTTTCCTAAGTGGAGGTGTTTAGCTTTCTTGTTCATCTTGTAAAAGAAGTACTCAACTTGGCATACTGATAACACTGAATAGAAAAAAGGTGGTTGGGAGGTGGTGTATCCTGTTCTGCTCCCACTGCAGATCAGTTGATGGTTCTGGAATCCCTTCCTAATGTGCTAATCACATTAGGAAGGGATCTGATTATCCTTTTTCCTAATCATTTATTCTAACTATTAAAATGTATTATGAAACACATTTCTATTTTAAAAAGCAAAAACTGTTGCCCTGCAAAATAAAATAGTATGCCCCCCAACAATCCAAATCCAAAAGGTTTACTTTATAACTCAGTAGCAGTAGTAATATGAAAACAATACCAGTTAGTCCTTATAAGCCAAGTTCTAATTAAACAACAGAAAGAGTTTGCAGTACAGTGGGTTTCCCTGGGCAGGGAATTATAAAGACTTGGTGCAACGGCCAAGAAGGCTGTGCTCTGAGTCCCAACCCCATCCCGCCTTCAAAAAGGAGAGCCTCTGCTGCCAATCTTGGGGGGTGGGGAGGAATACACGGAAAAAGGCACACCCACAGCCATGCAGGGTCTGCACTATTTAGAGACCTAAAAATAAAAACCTTTACCTGGAATTGGCTGGTTGACAGACAGTGCAGATGAGCAAGAATAAGTGTAGTGAGTTTCCTGCATCCTACTCTAGTTAAAAGGTTGCCCCCCCTAGAATTCTGCACCAGCTCCACCTATCTTCCAAGGGTAGGTCCAGGTAGAAAACACCGCAGCTGAAATATGGTTGGGAATGGCTAGGTCCAAGTCTTAGAAGAAGAGTCCAAACTGGTTTTTCATTCAAAGACAATAGATCACTGACCTGGCCACTCCATCTGTGTAGCAAGAAGCAAGGCAAGGTCCAGGATTACTCCCAGGCTGCAATACTGATCTCGAGGGGATTGGAGTTCTTACAGAACAGGCAAATCTGCCACCCCTAGTTAACATGATCCCCAATGATCAGCACTTTTTTCTTATCTGGATTCAATCCAGTGTATTCTCCCCAGTTCATTATGAAACAGTCCAGATGCTGGCATCTGTCTGCATCACAGATGGGGGGAAAACATAGAGTTGGGTCCCATCAGCATATTGATGACACTGCACTCCTAATTGGCAAACTCTTACCCACCCACCCCAGCTGCATATATATTGAATCCAGTGGTACCCCACAGATAAATTTCCCTGGGTAGTTTAGAAGAATCAGTATCCCTGTATCTCTACATACGGATTGTCAATCAGGGCCACTAAAGCCCATTTTGAACCTGATTCCTAGGGTCAAGATAATTCCTTTCATCTAAGGCCATATAAAGCTCTTCCATCACTGGTTGTTTTAATCATCTCATCCCCAAATGGGACAGTCTGTACTGGCTTGTTCACTCACCTTGTCCCCAAACAGGACACTCTATACTGGCCTGTAGTTACTCACATCAGGCTAACACAAGGATGATCTGCAGCCTGCTGTAAGTTTTAAGAAGAGAAGAGATAATAGCTATTGGCAACAGACCAAGGCTCTCCTGGCTGGTTGACCAATCAGGATGGGAAAGGGGCATGATGTGGGATTATTTGTAAGCAGCTTTTCTGCCTCCTCAGGATACAATATTTGAATATTAATCTAATTGGACATGCAGCAGCTTTGGGCTCCTTCACAGGAACTGCCATACTAATCATGTCCAAGTCAGACTGATTGTGAGCATTAAAAAAAAAAAAAAAGAACCTCGGAAGTGCTTTGCAAACTAGTTGTAGAGATGGTGATGGGCCATCTACCTTTTAGGTCAGCTAGGGTGTAACAATCTCATCACAACATAAAATTTTTTGGATGTTGTGGTTTAGCAGAGTCTCCACAGTATACCATGCAAGAGTCCAGTTCATTCAGATGTTTAGGAGAACAGGCTTATTTTGCACTTAGAAATGAGCTTGTGTCGGGATTGATATAGGGGATGTAAAATGAAGAATGTTCTTCTTGGAGAGTGGGAAGATAAGAGTAGACAAATAGCGTAACAGTGATGGGTATATAGGAAACAGTTTCTGGTAATTTTGGCACAAGGTACTCTAACGGTAGTTAGTGAGGTGGAATTTTAAGTTAGGACAAGGGTGTGAAAGAATAGCAGAGCAAACTAACACACATGAGTGACCCTGGACTCTGCCTAAAAGAATATGCTAAGCCATTGGGTGTGAGGTCAAAGTGACATTCTACATGGTTAAATATTAGTTATTTATGACTACAAGTAACAGTAAGGAATGCAAAAAATGTTTGTGTTGCTGTTTGGCAATAGGTATGCTATTGTTCTTTGACCCTTAAGTACTGGACACATTACATTGCGATCAAGGTTGATGATCTAGTGGTCTTAGTACGTATTCTCCAGAGTAGTAATTCTGTCTTCTGCATCTATACAGATAGCCTCTTTCAGCCAGAACAGAGCAATCCTAAGTAGTGGGTGGGGACTTCCAACACCCTGTGTGTGGAATCTTTCAGCTCATACTGGCCAAAAGTGGGATGGGTGGGTGAGTAGGTTATTCTGGAAAGAGGCCAACAGATCTCTGTATTTTTAATCCCCCCTTGAAACAAATAGGGGGAAATTAACTATGCCAGCTGCAGCCTGGCATAGTTGATGGGCCTGATCCTGTGGCCTCTTGAGACAATTAAGGTGTTTCAGATCCAAGACCATCTCTGAGATGCACCTGAAATTCCCAGTTTCAGGGCCTACAGCTGGTGGGAACACTACTGGCAATAGGTCTGTGCCTGTGGAATTTTCTGTGTGTGTGTATGTGTGTACTGGGGTGACAGACAGATGTGTCATCCTGTCAGTGCAGCTCTTCACCATGGGCGGATGGGCACATCTGCCCTATCCTAAATCCCGCAGATGGCTGTCTGAGGGGGTTAGGATTGCACTTGAGGATGCCAGCTTGATGGCTGATCATGGTATAAACTGAGACTGAAAGTTTTGATCGGCCCTTTAGTTCAACAGTCTTGCAGGATTTGAGTTGGGGGGGTATTTTTATATTAAAGGGGCACCTGTTTCTTGAGAAGTGGCTCCACCATCCATGCTACATGACAACTGCTTTTTCAAATTCCCTTTTCAAAAGAAGTTTTTGATGTGGCATGGTTGTCAGCTGTTCAAAACAAAAATATCCAAGATTTAACTGTGATAGAACAGGGCCCTTGTGTAAACCTAGGCAGCATAAATGTGTGGATCCTGGCCACATAAATGTGTAAGATTCTTTTCTATAAAATACACTGCAAAGTGCCCATATATACTCGAGTATAAGCCTACCCAACTATAAGCCAAGGCACCTAATTTCACCCCAAAAAACTGGGAAAACTTATTGACTCCAGTATAAGCCTAGGGTGGGAAATGCAGCAGCTACTGGTAAATTTAAAAAATAAATTTAAAAAATCAAGTTAAAGTACTTCATGCACACTATTTAATTCTACCAAATAAAATGTGTAGAAAATGGAATACTATTTAAAAATCCATTGGCAATATATATAAAAAAAAGTGACAAGATGTTGAAAAGCCTGTTCATAGAAGATTTGTGTGTCACTTGGCTCAAAAAGTCATAGGATTTATATACGGTACACAAAATAGCTGTGGGGAGAGATCTTAGTCCTCCATAAGTACTGAGTAACAAGTAAAGAAAATGAATTCCTGGTACAGTAAAACTATCTTCTGGAAAGGCCTTTAAACAGAATAAAAGAGGGGAGAAGGGGAGAGGAAGAAAGAAGGAACAAACAATTTTTTTTAGCACAAACGCATTCTAAATCCCCTTCCACTTTTTCTGTAGTCATTAAAGTTGTTCAGGAAACTCAAGCTCACTGAGGCCCTCCAAATTCCTTTAAGCTTTATGCTTAATGCCTCACCACCGCCGAAGCCCCCCCCAGGACCCCTGCCGCCACCCCCAGACCTCCCGCCACCCCCGTCACTGTACCTGCTCCCGCCGCAGAAAGCCCCGCTGCCACCGAAGAAGCCTCCCTGCCGCCGAAGAAGCCCCGCCGCCGCCGAAGGAGCCCCGCCGCCGCCGAAGAAGCCCCGCCGCCGCCGAAGAAGCTCTGCCGCCGAAGAAGAAGCCACGCTGCCGCCGAAGCCCCGCCGCCGCCGAAGCCCCGCTGCCAACTTCCGCACCAACTTCCGCCGCCGAAGCCCTGCTGCCGCCGAAGAAGCCTCGCCGTCGCCGAAGAAGCCTCGCCGCCGCCGAAGAAGCCTCGCCGCCGCCGCAGCCCTGCTGCCGCCGAAGAAGCCCGCCCCCGCCGCCGAAGCCCCGCCGCCGCCGAAGCCCCGCCGCCGCCGAAGCCCCGCCGCCGCCGAAGCCCCGCCGCCGCCGAAGCCCCGCCGCCAACTTCCGTACCAACTTCCGCCGCCGAAGCCCTGCCGCCGCCGCAGAAGCCTCGCCGCCGAAGAAGAAGCCTCGCCGCCGCCGTAGCCCCGCCGCCGCCGAAGAAGCCCCGCCGCCGCCAACTTCCGCCGCCGCCAAAGAAGCCTCGCCGCCGCCGAAGCCCCGCCGGCGGCAGCATGGCTTCGGCGGTAGCGAGGCTTCTTCGGCGGCGACGGAAGTTGGCGGCGGGGCTTCAGCGGCGGCGAGGCTTCTGCGGCGGCAGCGGGGCTTCGGGGCTTCGGCGGCGGCGGGCTTCGGCGGCGGCGGGGCTTCTTCGGCGGGGGCGGGGCTTCTTCGGCGGCAGCAGGGCTGTGGCGGCGGCGAGGCTTCGGCGGCGGCAGCGAGGCTTCTTCGGCGACGGCGAGGCTTCTGCGGCGGCGGGAGCAGGTACGGTGGCGGGGGTGGCGGGGGGGTCTGGGGGTGGCGGCAGGGGTCCTGGGGGGGCTTCGGCGGCGGCGGAGCTTCTTCGGCGGCGGTGAGGCTTTTTCGGCAGCGGCGAGGCTTTTTCGGTGGCGGGGAGGCTTTTTCGGCGGCGACGGGGCTTTCGGCGGCGGGAGCAGGTACGGTGACGGGGGTGGCGGGGGGGTCTGGGGGTGGCGACAGGGGTCCTGGGGGAGCTTCGGCGGCGGGGATGCTTTTTCGGCGGCGGCGGGGCTTTCGGCGGCGGGAACAGGTACGGTGACGGGGGTGGCGGGGGGGTCTGGGGGTGGCAGCAGGGGTCCTGGGGGGGCTTTGGCGGCGGCGGCGCTTTGGCGGCGGCGCTGACTTGAGTATAAGCCGGGGGGGCATTTTTCAGCAGAAAAAATGGGCTGAAAAACTCGGCTTATACTCGAGTATATACGGTAAGTTCAAAATATAGCAAAGTTTCAGAAATACAGTATGATAGTAATAAAGCACAGATATGTTAACATTTACAATCAGAAAAATTACACTGATATGCTAGTCAGTTCTTTTACCTTCTCCCTCCCCCCCCCTAAAGAACACTGTTCTAAAGAACACTGTTGTGAAGGTTTACGTTGAACAAATGCGAGTTCTGCATAATTTTTCATCCCTGGCATCTTGAATCTCAGGAAGTAGGCTGTAGCCTGAGACAGCTCATGTCATACTAAATCTGTTGGTCTTAAGGTGCCACAGGACTTATACAGTGCTATTGAGAGGGTGGTTTCATAGATTCATAGATCATAGAGTTGGAAGGTATTGCACTCATATCCTGCTTGTGGCTTTCCCACAGGCAGCTGGTTGGCCACTATGTGAACAGAATGCTGGACTACATGGACTCTTGGTCTGATCCAGCGTGGCTCTTCTTGTTGTTCTTATTTTTTGCAGCAGCAGACTTCCACTTGCACCATGTGGCAAGTCTACCCAGAACATTGTTGTGTCTGTGGGGGAGGATGCTTGAGGGGGGAGGGCAGAGGAAGAGGCATGCCAAGATGGAGGTTTGTCTCTGCTCCAGCTGGGGATGTCATGGGTTTGCAAGGCTATGCTTGGAAGTACTCTGACACGGTAGAATCCTGAGAAGGTTGTAGCATGTGCATATTATTGATTGACTCACATTTTTTTGTTAAGCACTTTTCCAGCACTCTGTATGTTTAAAGAAAACACACATCCAAGCTTTTATATAAGAGCCAGTGTGGCGTAGTGGTGAGAGTGTTGGACTGGGACTCGGGAGATCTGGGTTCTAGTCCCCGCTCAGCCATGAAACTCACTGTGTGACTTTGGACCAGTCACTGACTCCCAGCCTAACCTACCTCACAGGGTTGTTGTGAGGATAAAGTGGAGAGGAGGAGGATAATTCTGTAAGCCGCCTTGGGTTCCTTGCAGGAAAAAAGGCGGGGTATAAATGTAATAAATAAATAAAATAAATAATAAATGTAATAAATAAATAAAATAAATACTAGGTATAACCTAAAATATGCTGGTAGTTAAGCCCCTTAAAGATTACATCATTTAATCTACTTGTGCTCAAGCTACAGCAAAGGCTTAGAAATAATTATAAGTGTTTTTCTGGTTCACACTGTCCTAATTCAAAGAACAGGCAGAATCCTGCTGGGTTATTTAATGACTGATCACAGCCTTGTATGTATAAATAGTATTTTGCTATGTCAGGAATAGTAATTCTCATTTAGGGTGCATGTAAATATCAATAATGCTGCTATAAATAATATTTTAGCCATCTAATTTAAATCATATGAAATATTTGGGCCATTTACGTAACTGGTAAGTACTTAATAGATTCTATTTGACTTCATGTGCATTTCCACCTTTTGAAGTGTCAAGGAGAGTATCGCAAAACAAGAGTTCAGTAAGTACGGTATATATTGAGCAGGCATGATGCCTTAAATTTTTAACTGTAAAGCATATGCTTTGGCAACAGTCTTCTTTTCCTAAAAATCATAGATGATGATATGTAAAAAAAAATGAAAAGCAATTTTGCGAATAAAATTGCTTTTTAGAGTTGTTTAATTCAGATTTGCTTTGATCTGTTGAAAGCAGTGTTTCTATCCAATTTGAAAATATAAAAACTAGATGCAGATGGACTCAGTCACATTATTGAAATCGTTAACTTCTGTGATTACTTTGGCATTTGAATGATAAATAGGAGGATATGTTAGAGTAGCCCATGGTGCATTGTTAGAGTCCAAAGGAGCTGTATAGTTGAGCACAGGGCATTGACTTCATTATGCTGAAAAACAATGCTGTAACTTCACAAAGGGTTCCTCAGCTCCTGTTGCTCTTCAAATCAGGCAGAGGTGGTGGTGGTGGTGGTGGAGAATCCAAAACAAAATAGTGTTTCTAAAGGTTGACTTTCTAACACAACACATTCGATGGTCTGATAAATACATAAGTAAATGCCAGATGGGATGCTCTTCTTAGCTGCCTGGTGGTTGCCTCTGCTGCCATAGTGACAAGAGGCTTCCCTCTGTGCTAGAGCAGAATCTCCAGGGACTTAGATTGGATTATGTGCCTCCTGATTAATTGCCTGAATGGGAGCAAGACTGGATGGCGTCCCTGCTGCTGTAATCTTAGTTTCATTTAAGATGGTCACAATTTAGCCTTGAGATCTAAATACCACTATACAATTGGTGGCAAGTGGGTTTTATTTTTATATTGCTCCAACCTATGGCAGTGTTCTGGCTTCTCTAGCTGTTGTGGTTTTTAAAATGGAATCCTTCAGTCATTATAGGCTCAACATATTTGCATGTCTCATGCCCACCTTGAAGAGACTGGGAGAGAGGAAGAGGAATGTTTTGAGAGACACTGGTTAAGCTATATATGGATGCTTGTGATCTTGTGTAGTTAAGCCACACTAGTTACCGTAAGTAACATTTAGAAAGCAGTGCTATAGATTATCCTGTGCCCTGCCTGCAAGAGCCTGGCAGGGAAGAAGATGGTGATTTTGCCTTCTGTTCCTCCTAAAAACATAAAACAAATTCAGCTAGATAGGCCTCCTGAGCCCATCTAGCTGACTTACCGGTGGCTGATGGGTATGGTGACGGAGAGGCTGTAAGATCCTGGCCTCGCTCTCCCCTCCCACCAGTCCACACCCTTCTTGACTTCTCCGAGGTTTTCCAAGGTTGCTGTTGCCCATTGTCATATTCTCTCTTCTGAGGTCATAGCATGTGTCTACAGCCTCAGGAGGGGAGTATCCAACATATCCTATGGTCCCTGGGATGCTTTCCCAAGGACCACAGGATTGCTCTGTTTAAAGTCCCCTGCCCCTGTGTGTGTGCGTGTGCGTGTGCGTGCGCGTGCGCGTGCGCGTGGTGTGTGTGTGTGTGTGTGTGCACACTACCACAACCCATCTCAAGCCTGTCTCTTTATAATCAGTTTGTCTTCATACACTGATATGCATTTTTTAAATCTCATTTTTAATATGCCTGGTTATACAGTTGACCTGAGCATACCACATGAACCTGTCCGTACCATATAGCTTTCTACAAATATACTTGGACAATGAAATCTAGTTAAACATTTTATTTCCTTTAAGCTGGTCAGACTTTCGCATGTTTGTTCACCTAAAGGCTAGCAGCAATTGAACAGGAATGGATTCCTTTCTAACCTCCTCATGGGAAAGATGAAACTTAGGTCTGTTCCTCTTCGACACATTTGGGAGTGGCCTTATTTGGATTATACATCTCCCTTTTCATCTCCATATATGGTGAGATAGGGAGCAGTTCTTGGGTTTGCACACTTTGTTCCTTTCATACAGTAAAACCTCCTGGACTGTACCACTTTATACTGTGTGGGGTTTACATGATTGAATGTTCCTTTTCACTAAAAATAATAATAATAAAAAAATCCTTGCACATAGAAAACTAGAAGGTTGGGGAGAAAGTTGCCTTGTTTCATTAAGCCACAAGGATGAAATAACAGATATGTTGGAGGCTTTGCTCTGGAGGCAGACTTTCTTCCTTGATATATAGGCAGTCTCTGGGTTACAAACGAGATCCATTCGTAAGTCTGTCTTTAAGTTGAATGTGTACGCAAGTCGGAACAGAAGCCGCACAATGTTTTCAAAGTGTTGCAAAGTATAGTGCGTTCGTTCATAAGTACGAACCATTGTATTTAACTCAAGATTTTTACATACCGTATATGGCGGTCTGTTCTTAAGTATCAGTTGTTTGTAAGTCGGAACGTTTGTAACCCGGGGACTGCCTGTACATTGCAAACTGCCTATAGCAAGTATTCCAGAGTGCAAGTATTACAAACTGCTTATGGCAAGTCTGTTGTACATGAGTCCTATAGAATCTTAAAGATTAACGGATTTATTTGTAAAATAGAAAACTCTTATAAAGTGGGTTCTAGTCTATTAAAGCTGATGCCACGATAAATTGATTGGTCTTTAAAGTGCATCAAGACACTTCGTATGGTGAGATTATTATAAGATATGCCCTCCCCCTGTAGATTGCCACCGCCAGTTCCTATAGGCAGTCACTTACTTCATGAGCCTCAGAGGTTGGGGTGGGGATGGGGGCTTCATAATCAGGTAGTTATACTCATGCATCAGAAGGACTCTTGATTTATGTAGTATTGGCTCAGTGGAATGTGACAGGCTGATCCGGTTTCCAGGATACATGGAGGGTGGGAATGTAAACAAGAGTTCTTGGCTACATTCTTGGGATTTCACTTCACTTGAGAGGAAGGAGGGAAATGAACATGACCTCCAAATACTTGAGAGTTCTGATCAAGATAAAAGGTGTTAATGCTGAGCACATTCCTTATTTAAAAGAAAATACACTGGAAATAGAGCACAACCTCAGGATCATCTTCACTACAATGATATGTTGCATGGGTGACCTGTTACTGCCAAGAGGTACTGCATTTCCATGGGAAAATGGGTTTTTCCCTTTGTGTTTGTGAGGGAGCAGTTATTTTAATAGGCTTTGCTTTAGAGCAGCATGCTGTTCAAAAGTGGCACTTGAGTAGGTAACTTGAATAAAAATTCACTGAGGTCACTGCTGTGAAATGTCCTGTTTTTGATTTTGATGTCCTGCGATTTCTTAGAGGAAGTTCTTTTAATACGTGCCTCTTCATTTGAAGCATTGAAGTACAATAATCTGATAACATAGCAAAATATGGAAGAGGCTGGTATCATGGCCAATTCAGAATGCTAGAAAAGCAGGTATCTCCGCCTCAGAAGAGTCAAACAATTGGTACATTATATTATTGCACCATGAATTAAGGACAGTTCTAAATGCATTTGACTGATTTGGAGTATGTGCCTAGTGTGTCAACCTGGCTTCTGTTTGAGCTGTGTGGGCCCAAAAGGTTGCCTTGGGCAAGGCATTGGGCTGGATCCAGAACGGAAAGGGCCTGCAATCTCCTGCTGGAGGAAGGGGAGGTGATTTTCACTTATTACCCTGTCCCCTGTGCCACGTCCCACACTGTTTCAGCGGGTTGGGATAGATTTTAAAATGGGAAAGGGGGATGCAGGAATTAGCAAGAATCACCTCTCCCCATTCCTTCATTGGAGCTTCCCTGGAGTAGAGTTCTGCTCATGGAAGCTCTAGATTATGTGAGGTGGCTGTTGTCCCATCCCCCCAGTAACAACAAAGCACTTTAATATTGCTGTTATAGTGCAAATAAGTTATATGGATGTCTGGTTCCCATCTCAAATTACACCCTACCTACTCCAGAAGGTTTTAAGCCATATAAATTTTAAATACTGTAGAAATTATTGAGAATTAATTAATTAATAAATATAAAAATTATATTCCACCCTTTTGTGCTTACTAACAACAATTAAAACAAATAATAAAATACAATAAAATTCCAAAAGAGAAAAAAGAACAACTGCAGTATTTTAAAAACAGACAGATACAGCAGATAAAACAGAGACATCAGCTAAAATGTATGCATCCAATAAGATAATCACTTGCCCAAACAATAATGTTTTTGCTGTATGGTTCTAGGGATGTACAGATTTTGTTAAATCCATTCCATCTGCATTCTGTGGATTGTCAGGCACCTTTCGATGGTTGACAGAATCTGATTTTTTTTTCAATTTCCAAACTTGCGTTCATGTGCACTTGTGCAAATTTGCACTTCAAAAAATGCACTAATCCCCCCCAAATGTGCAAAAAAGACCCCAATGTGCATTTTCATGCTTCAGCCTATAGAGGGAAATGAATATTTTCAGTTGGTGTTTTTTTTATTTCTCGTAATTTTTCTTTGACTGAATTTCTATAACATTCCATTAAGTAAAAAAGCCAGTCCGCAAGTCCGAGGAATCCATGCAATTCTGGAAAAGCTGGTCCGCTGCGGAATCCGCAGGTCAGATTCACAGAAACCTGAACTCATTTGAATCAGTTGCGGATTTCTTCAGCATCACTAATGGTGACACATACAGTCATGTGAAAAAGAAAGTACACCCTTCTCGAGTTCCATGGTTCCACAGATCAGGACAGAGGAAAAATCATCGGGCCTGTAGCAGGTCTCAAAATTAGGTAAAGACAACCTCAGATGAACAACAACACATGACAGAGTACACCGTGGCATTATTTATTGTGCAGAAATACAGCCAAAATGGAGAAGCCATGTGGGAAAAACTAAGTACCGGTACATCTTATGATTCAGTAGCTGGTAGAACCACCTTTAGCAGCAATAACTTGAAGTAATAGTTTTCGGTATGACATGATCAGTCTCTCACATCGTTGTGGAGGAATTTTGGCCCACTCTCCTTTACAACATTGCTTCAGTTCATTGCGGTTTGCAGGCATTTGTTTATGCACAGCTCTCTTAAGGTCCCGCCACAGCATTTCAATTGGGTTGAGGTCTGGACTTTGACTGGGCCATTGCAGCACCTTGGTTCTTTTGTCAGCCATTCTGTTGTAGATTTGCTGGTGTGCTTGGGATCATTGTCCTGTTGCATGACCCAATTTCAGCCAAGTTTTAGCTGCCGGACAGATGGCCTCACATTTGACTCTAGAATACCTTGGTATACAGAGGAGGTAATGGTCGACTCAATGACTGCAAGGTGCCCAGGTCCTCTGGCTGCAAAACAAGCCCAAATCATCACCCCTCCACCACCATGCTTGACAGTTGGTCTGAGATGTTTGTGTTTGGTTTGTGTCCCAGCCTAAAACAGCCACCCTCAACTCCAATAGAACTTGGTCCCAAACAGAGTTCAGGGCTTCTCATGGGCACCCAGGAAGGGAAGCACAACCAGGCTATTTGAAATCCAGGATTTAAAACAAAATAATTTGCTTTTCAAACACTTTCATAGAATCATAGAATAGTAGAATTGGAAGAGGCCTATAAGGCCATCGAGTCCTGCTCAATGCAGGAATCCAGGTCAAAGCATCCCTGACAGATGGCTATCCAGCTGCATCTTGAATGCCTCCAGTATGGGAGAGCCCACTACCTCCCTAGGTAATTGGTTCCATTGTTGTATTGCTCTAACAGTTGGGAAGTTTTTTCCTGATGTTCAGCTGGAATCTGGCTTCCTTGTAACTTTCTTGGTTATACTGTACTTCGATTCTCTCAAGTTATTGCGAATGTAATCCAACAACTCAATGGCAAAGGATAACCAGTGCAATCAAATATTAAGATGAAACAGAAGAGGTGTAGATGCACTTGGGCTCCACTTCAGGTTTCCGGCAGACAAGGAAATATATAATCATTTATTTTCCAGGTGATGTCTCTGTGTGGCAAATATCCCTTGATTGCAATGATAGTTTTTGGCATTAATTTCCTGTGCTTAGAAATATATCTACTAGTGTATCTGTATACCTTTAGAGGAGCCCCAATGCCTGCACTAAGTTGACTGAAAAGCAACTAATTTCTCCAATTCTGGATGTTCCCAGTCTGTTCTGGTGTGTACAGAGTCTTCGAACTTTTACCAGTAAAGGGTGGATGATATTGTGGTGGGGTCCGCTTGCTTCTTTTTGTCATCGCTGCACACACAGCGATAACAAAGACATGTGCCCCCACCCAGCCTGCCCCCTGCTCTTGCTCATTGTGGCACCTGTGGGTGCCGCACTCCGTGAGAGCAGGGGGCTGAGCCGGGGGGGGCGCTTCCTCTCACCTGCCTGCCACACTGATCGACCCACTGGATGATTGGCATGGCAGGCAGGCAGGCGGGAGGAGGTGTGTTCTCTTGGGCCTACTCCTAGGTAGACTGAGGAGAACACTCCTCCTATCCCCTCCCCCTGCTGGGCAGTGCGATCGTGAAGCAATCACGCTACCTGGTGGGGGGGCTGCATTCCCACACAGCCTCTTCCCAGGGAGAATGTGAGGGAAAGCCCCCACCCCACCGGGCAGCGTGATCGCGAGGCAGTTGCGCTGCCTGGCGAGGGAGAAAGGAAGGCACATTCTTCTGCGCCTCCTGCCCTGTTACCCCCTCTCTTGTGGCAGCAGGGGGAGGGGAAATGGGGCGGGGGGGTGCCGAGCCACTGTGCTTACATTCCTCTGAAGGAAGGCCAGCACAGTGGCTGGTTCCCGCAGGCCTTTTGGCTGCAGTATCAGCTGTAGGTGGGAAGTACCTGCTGGGCTCAACTTCTTTGAGAAGAAGTAAACCCAGCATGTCCTTTCCCTGCTACACACTGCCTCCCCAGGCCTTGGATGGAGGTTGAGCAGGCGGCACACGGCGGACCCCAGCAGTTTCCCCCCTGCACTCTTGCCGATGCGTTGGCAAGAGTATGGGGGGAAGCCGATGACAGCCATGCCATTTAGGCACTTTGGTGGCTGTCATCGGCCAGAGCCCCTTGGCCAGAGCAGCAACCCTTTTTTGCCACTCTTGCCAAGGGGGCTCTGTAGCCCTTTTGACTTGTTCATGGCTTAGTGTGTCATCCAGGTTCGGATGACACGCTAAGCCTTCTAGGATTTACTAAACCCTAGAACAAGCCATGGCTTCATGGGGTGGCTTCGTAGCTACCCTGAAGGCACCGTGGGGGAGAAGGCTGGGTTCAGATGAGGCGCTAAGCCACCGGCCACGGTGGCTTCGCATGTCATGCAAACCCAGTCATAAGCTCCTCTCTGCTCATGCATGTAGTGCTGAACTATGGTTACCGTACATGTAAATATAGCCACTGTGTTCTCAAGTCAACAGAACTACTCTGGAAATTAGTGGGAGTCTAGGCTGCAAACTTATGCACACTTACTAGGAAGTAAATGCCACTTAATTTAGTGGCACTTACTTCTGAGTAAACATTGGCTCAAACAATATTGGCTCAAACAGTTTGGCGGTTATGCTCATTAACCTTTAGGAGTGAAATTGCATTGTGATGGATAACTATAAATAAATTAGTTTTGCATTGTCTGAAACCCCAGGAGTTATGACTAATGTTGGTTTTGGAAATGGGATTGATTGAGATGGATACTTGGAAATGCTCATATGTTTCCCACTATCTTGATTTTGTCAGTGTTCAGAAGTTCACTCTCTTGGGCTTTTAAAAATGTGTAATGACCCAAATTCTTGTTTCTCCAGAGGGGATATGCTGTAGCTGGAAGCACTCCAATGTCTTCTCTAAAATCAGAAAATATACTTCTTATTCAGAAACTCTCTGGAGCTTAGAAATATGTAAACAAAAGAAGCATTTTCTTGCACTGGAAAAAGAGCATTCTGGAGCCTTCCTCTCTATTGTTTACTGTTTTGGAACTGTGAGTAAACCAAACAGTATGTAGAGAATTACCCATGGCTGGCTCCGAACTGGCTCACACTTCTGTGTTAATTACTCAATGATTGTAACATTAAATGGTGACGTGTATGTATGAATGAGGTATCACTGGTCAAATACCGCAGATTAAATTTTTGTATTGCTTTGAACACAATTCTTTTTAATATTCAGTTAACGTGCCACCTTTAGTCAGGTAATAAGGAATCAAATTATGTATAAAACATGTGAAACAGCCCTGGGTACCCTCACTCTGACTTCTTTGACCATAATTGAAAATGAAAACCCCTGAAAATAAAACCTTTCTGATTATGATAGAAAAGTACCTTTGCTGCTTTCAGTTTCTTAATTCTGCTGTTCAGGCTCAATGTGACTCAGTTTAAGCTCTGCTTGGGCAATCTGCCCGCACAACCATCCATTGGGGTACATGTCTGTAGATGGGAGCCTGCACTTCACATGTAGGCTCCCTTCTACAACCATGCCCCCCCAATGTGGCAGTGGGAAGAGACACTCTACCTCTTGCACAGTTGTGAATCAAGTGGTGGAGTGTGTCACCTGAATACAGCTTTTCTGATGGCTTACATTGTGTTTCTCCTTCAAAAGTGTGGCTCCTCAATGCAAATGTGGTCCTGTACTTGAGAAATGTAGGTGAATATAACTGGGTTTTATGTACACTTTGGTAAGTTACTGCTTAGTAAATGGCTGTCTGTATCTACCCTATGAAAGTGCAAAAGAAGAGGGTGTAACGTCTGATGTGCAGTTCTCCCCCCCTCCCCACCAGCACCACTTAACCTCCTTCACATACTTCCTGAATTAGTGATCTGAATGATGCATTGAGGGCATCTTTATAGTGAGCTTCTGACTGACCAGGTGCTCATAATATTAAACTACTAGAAAAGAGGGTTCTGTCATTACCCCGTTTTTGTCATAAACTGGTTACAATACAGTGAAAAGTGAGAGCAGGGTTCTTCTAATAGTAACTGCTTGCTCTGATACATTTCTCAGGACTGGAAAATAAAATTGAGTAATGTATAGGTGTGTTGTAAGATAAGTGCAAATTTCCTTTGCTTTTGGAGAAGGCCAGAATGTAAAATAATCGGCAAGGATAATATTTACAGCTGCTTTTACTTTGTACTGCTTTCTCTGGTAAGTCTTGCAACACTATGGTATTAAATCTCATATTTTCTGTAGCTGGATAGATGTGACCCAGGGGGAAAAAACTAGGCCTGCAAGCTTTAATCAGCTGAATCAGTAAACTGATCAAGTCAGCTGCCAACAGCATGCCTGAGGCAGGTGCTCCCTCTGCCCAGTGGGCCTTCTACCCCTCCTTCCCTGGCCAAGTTATTTCAGTTAAAATAGTCTAAATGTAGACTGATGTCTGTACTTTAGTCTTACTGGCTACAGTTACAGCTAGACGGGCTTGTTGAATTCCAGAAGTCTATGACCAATTCTCAGTTTACCCAAACTACTGGTTTCAAAATATCTTTCAAGCTCTTCAGAAAAAATATATATTATTTTTAGGGTGCTTATCAGTTCAGTTGTTTCTTGACTTCTGGAAGAAACAAACAAGCCAGGAATCCTGGGTTAATAAACTATGATGTGAAAGAGCAGCATGCTGGTGCACACAGCCTTTTCACTCTAGTTTGCTCCTCCCTTTGTGGGAGTGTAAACACACCAGGAAGGGATAGCTTTGTATTATATCCAGACCTGGGATTATGGTTAAGTACACCCCAAAAGCTAGAATTGTAAACCAGCTTTAAACCAGGGTTTGTTTTTGGTTTATGGATCCTGGTTGTTTGGGTGTACTTATTTATAATCCTGAGTTCAAATGTCATGCAATAGCTATCCCTTCCTGGTTTGTTTACCCACCCTCACAAAGGGAGGAGCAAATGGGCTGTGTGCACTAGCTCGTCACCTTGAAGTGGTGAGTGGGCTTGCGTGTTCCGATGAACCCTGCGAGCAATGCCGTCGGGAGCTATGCACTCCCAGTAGGGTCACCCATGGCGGTAAGGTCTGGGGAGAGGAACCAGACAAAGAACAATCCAAAACATAAAGTCCTCAACGGCAGAACAGGTGGAAGATAATTAAACCTAAATTACAACGGCTGTGAAGGCGGATGAAGGCTGCAGCAGAGAATGGTTTTCCAATCGTCAGGGTAACCGTGCCATTGGATCATTGCCGTACTCTGTCAAGTTTGTGTGGTGATTCATTGTGCACCAATCTCCCCACATAAAACAGTTTCACACACAGGCGTCTTCCAACCCAACCCAACCAACCAACCAAAAAAAAAAAAGTCCCATGGCGACTGGTGACGGGGGCAGGACTGTGAATCTGGAAGCCCCTAGTCATGGACCAGCACATGGGCGGTGGATGCAGACTCAATCGCCCTGTTCAAGGAATGAGGTAGTCGAGCAGCTCGGCAGCTGTATCCATGACTGAGCAGCCCTATTTAGGATCCACTCTGCTCACCCCGTATGGGGAGGGGGCTAGAAAAGGTGCGCTAAACATAGTCTACCTCTTCTCCCCTGACTGGATTACCGCGTCCAGTGGGGTCACCATTTTAGCGGTCGAAAAAGACATTTGAATTTTGGAACATGGAATATACGGACTTTGATGGATAACATAGATAGTGAACGCCCTGAGCGTAGGACTGCTATTATTGCAAGGGAGCTGAGACGGTTTAAAATTGACATAGCAGCACTTCAAGAAACTCGAAGGGCAGGAGAGGGACAGTTGAAGGAAGAAAAAGGAGGTTATACCTTCTTCTGGAAAGGACTACCTGAGCAGGACCGACGAATACATGGAGTAGGCTTTGCCATCAAAAATGAGCTAGTGAACTCCTTGTCAGAAGTTCCTACTGGCATTAACGAACGCCTGATAACTCTTCGATTAAAGCTCGCCAGTAACCAGCAGGTAACTATTTTGAGCGCTTATGCGCCAACATTAGATGCTGATAAAGACATCAAGGAAAATTTTTATACCCAGTTGGACACTCTCCTGTCAGAGATACCTAAGGAGGATAAAATTATCCTCCTGGGCGATTTTAACGCAAGAGTCGGGCGTGACTTTGATTTATGGCCAGAAACTATTGGAAAAGACGGAGTTGGTAATAGCAACCCGAACGGACTCTTATTTTTGTCTATATGTGCAGAGCATAATCTCACTATTACAAACACACTCTTTCGACAAAAGAATAAGTTTAAAACATCATGGCAGCACCCACGGTCAAAGCACTGGCATCTTCTGAATTATGTAATTGTCCGTGTTATAGATCGCCGCGATGTACTTCTTACTAGGGCCATGGTGAGTGCCGACAACTGCTGGACAGACCACCGACTAATCCGGTCCACAATGGTTATCAACATTGCTCCCCAACGTAGGCTTCAAGGAAGGAAACCAAGGCGTAAAATGAACATCCACGCCCTTCAAGATCCTATTAAGCAAACTCGTCTTCAATCACTTCTTAAGGAACATCTACCTACAGAACCTCCTGACAACATTGAGGACCATTGGTCTAAGCTGAAAACCTCCATTATTGCAGCTTGTGAACAAACTATTGGATATGAAACTAAGAAACATCAGGATTGGTTTGATGAAAATGATAATGAGATTAAATATATAATTGACCAAAAAAGGAAAGCCTTCCAAATATGGCAAAATGATATTAACTGCGCTGCCAAGAAAAAAATCTACGCTAGCGCAAAGGCTGAGGTCCAAAGAAGAACAAGAGAACTTAAGAACGCTTGGTGGAAAAAGAAAGCTGAAGAAATTCAACAACTTGCAGAATCTCATGATGCACGGGGCTTTTTTAAGGCCACTAGGGCCATTTAAGGACCAAAAACCTATGGTACAAACCCTTTACAATCAAAAGATGGCACCAAACTCCTAAAAGACAAAGAGTCTATTGCACTGCGTTGGAAAGAGCATTATTATGATCTTTTAAATCGGTAAATCTAAGGTGGATAATGAGATTTTTTCGCAAATTCCGCAAAAACAAATTAGAGAGGAACTTGCAATACTCCCCACTTTGGATGAAGTAAAAAAAGCCATTAATCAAATGAAGAACAACAAAGCTAGTGGACCAGATGGGATTTCTGCTGAAATCTTTAAAGAAGGGGTGTGTGAATTTGTACAACATCTTCATAAACTCATCGAAAAAATCTGGATAAGAGAAGAGATCCCAGAAGACTTCAGGGATGCCATAATTATCACCCTCTTTAAGAAGGGTGATAGAACAGACTGTGGAAACTATCGGGGCATTTCTCTTAGCTACCGCAGGTAAAATATTTGCTAGGACTCTCGCAAACCGTCTTCTATCTATTTCAGAAGAGATCCTCCCTGAAACTCAATATGGTTTCCGCCCCTCTAGAGGGACAGTAGACATGATTTTTACTGCACGTCAGCTCCAAGAAAAATGCCGGGAGCAAAATCAACCCCTTTATATGGCATTTATCGATTTGGCTAAGGCCTTTGATACTGTAGACCGTACAGCTCCCTGGACTATCCTTATGAAAATTGGATGCCCCAATAAATTTGTGAATATCTTGCGACTTCTCCATGACAACATGACGGCAATGGTTTTGGACAACAACGGCTCTCATGGTGCTCCATTTAAAGTGGGATCAGGTGTTAAACAGGGATGTGTTATTGCCCCAACATTATTTGCTATTTTCATCACCATGATTTTACATCTTGTCGAGGGGAAACTTCCCACTGGTGTGGGAATTATATATCGAACAGATGGAAAGCTTTTTAATCTCAGGAGGCTGAAAGCAAAAAGTAAGGTAATTACAACCTCCGTTGTGGAACTTCAGTATGCTGATGATAATGTGGTCTCCGCACATTCAGAGGATGATCTCCAAATTATCCTAAATGCTTTTGCAGAAGCATACGGAAAACTTGGTCTCTCACTTAACATCAAAAAACCCAAAGTGCTTCATCAGCAAGTGCAAGCTAACCCTTTGGCGATGCCATCTATCCAGCTTGGCGGGACAATACTGGAAAATGTCGATCATTTTCTCTATCTTGGCAGCTATCTTTCTGTTACAGCTAACATCGACAGTGAAATCCAGCATCGTTTGAGCTCCGCAAGTGCCGCGTTTTCTTGAATGAAACATAGAGTATTCGAGGATCGGGATATTTGTAAGAAGACCAAAACACTGGTTTATGAAGCCATTGTATTACCAGCTTTATTGTATGCCTGCGAAACATGGACTATCTATAAACGCCACTTCCACCTCCTTGAAAGATTTCATCAACGTTGCCTCCGGAAAATCCTACGAATTACTTGGGAAGATAGGCGAACAAATATCAGTGTACTGGAAGAAGCAAAGACTACTAGCGTTGAAAAAATGATCCTTCAACGCCAACTTCAGTGGACCGGTCATGTTGTTCGAATGCCTGACTGCCGTCTCCCAAAGCAGTTACTTTATTCCCAACTCAAGGATGGAAAGCGGAATATCGGTGGTCAATATAAGAGGTTTAAAGATGTTCATAAGGCTAATCTAAAAAAATGCAATATAAACATTGAAAACTGGGAAGCTCTGGCCCATGAACGATCTAAATGGAGGTTGGCCTTTCACAAAGGATCCATGGACTTTGAAGAAGCCCGAGTGCAAGGTGAAAGGGAGAAACGTGCTAAGCGAAAAGCACGTCAAATGAATCCTTTACAGGACCATCTTCCATCTGGTAACCTGTGTCCTCACTGTGGGAAGCTGTGTGGATCTAGAATTGGCCTCCACAGTCACTTATGGACCCATCGCTAGAGTCTACACAATCTTCTTTAGAATTTCCTCCTTTTATCCTGGAAGACAGTCTTACTCGGTCACGAGTGATCGCCTGATGATGATGATGTTCACATCATGATTCATTAAGAATGATTGTTGTGAAATCTGAATCAGGCAAGTTACGATTAGTGATAGACGATTAGTGATTCCAAGTGGTACCTCAAGAACGGCTATATCTATTCTACCTTACTTCCTGCTCTTTCTCTAACGTTCAGGGAAATCTGATGCTAAGAACAATGGTTAAATATTGGAGTTGTTCTTCAGAGAATCATCTAATTTGAAGATGTTGATACTGGTCGAAATAAATTTATCACAAAGGAATATGAAGGGCTTTTGTTTAAAACTGAAACAATTTTTAGCTTTTTCTGTGTTCATAGGTGCTGCAAGCTTGAATCAGTTTAATTGGCAATATATTAAATGTTTAATGGACTGGGACTCGGGAGATCTGGGTTCTAGTCCCCGCTCAGCCATGAAACTCACTGGGTGACTTTGGGCCAGTCACTGACTCTCAGTCTAACCTACCTCACAGGGTTGTGAGAAAGTGGAGAGGAGGAGGAGGATTATGTAAGCCACCTTGGGTTCCTTGAAGGAAAAAAAGGCGGGGTATAAATATAATAAATAAATAAATAAATAAAAAACACTGGTGACAACACTGTTTTATTTTTGGTCCTATTTTTGTTCCGATTGCTACGGTAACAAGAGTAAATTTGATAGACAGTTTTTCTAATGTAGTTCAAGCCATCTTATACTTCCTTCAGTATATAGCAAAGGCTTTGATTATATGCAGAATTATACTGAGGCTTTGATTATATGCAGAATTATTTATTTATTTATTTAAATCAGTTGAATTGAAATACAGTTCCAAGATAGTTGTTGATGGGCCTAATCCTCAACAATTTAAGTTCTGAAAAATTAAGTTATTCCTTCTCTTTGTCCAACTTACTATTTGATGCAAACGTTTGTACTGAAGCCGTTGTTCTTCAGGCATGGTAATTCAGAGCAGATTAAAATAGTCTATTTGTCCACCAGAGTAGCTTCCTCTCATGACCCAGGCTGAAATCAACACACAGGGTACATTGATATGATTTATGGCTGGTATGCCATGCTACAGCATAGAACAGACACAAATATCCAGCTCCACTTCATTTCCAAAGAACATTGGCTTTCAAAAGGTGGGTTGTAACCCATGATGGGTCATGGTAGCAGCAGCACCACTACTATTTTCTTTTGGGGATGATGATGATTTAGCATAGTGGGGGTAGGGTAACAGAGAGAACTGGAGCTACCATGACCCATCATGGGTTACAACCCACCTTTTGAAAGCCAATGTTCTTTGGAAATGAATATTGAAAATGGCCGCCTGCAACCCAGTGTGGCTTAAATAACCAGTGAACCAGCCCAGTGTGTGTGGAAGAAAGAGGGAAAGTCAGCAAAGAAGGCAAGTTAATGAATTCTCCAGATCATACTTTTGGGAAATCCAGAATGTGACACATGCACACACTGGTCTGGTTCGGATGTCACAGTAAGCCAGAGTTCTGACGAACCCTGGTTTATTGGGATTGAGCCGTGTGCTGGTACATGCTGTCTCATCCCACCCACTTGGCTCCTCCTGCAAGTGGGAGCAGCTAAACAAACCATGGACCCTCTGTCCGTGTTTTGTTTATTGTGATGTCTGAACTGAGGATTCTGTCTTATCTCTCCCCGAACAAGCCAGGGTCATAAGCCATGGTTTGTTGTGTACTTATGACTCTGGTTGCGGAGAAACAAGTCAGAATTCCAAGTTTAGACATCATGATACATAAACTGCAGATGGAGACTTGGTGGTTTGTTAGTCACTCCCACTGGTCAAAGGAGCTAAGTGGTAGCAATCGAACCAGCGTGCTGTTCAATCTCAATAAGTCAGGTTTCTCCAGATCCCTGGCTTATCATGATGTCTGACCTGTCCCAGCATGTGAGCCTAAGTTGCATTCTCCTCTTCTCTTATCCTCTCTCATGTCCTCTCCTCTTCCTGATTTTCTCTTATCGTAGATTAATTTAATCATTATTAATCCTTGCTTAATAAATCACAATGTGAATGAGCAGCGTACCGGTGCAAAAAGGCTGTTTGCTGTCATTTCACTTTTCCCTTCACCAGAATAAGTAACACACCAGTAAGGGATAGCTTTGTGTGATGTCCAAACCTGGGATTATACCAAAACAAGCCAGGATTTTAAAGCCAGCTTTAGACCAGGGTTTCTTATTGGCTTATGCATACTGGCTTGTTTCAGTGCGCTTAGCCATGGTTTTGGGTTCAGATATTATGCAAAGCTATCTCTTCCTGGTTTGGTCACTGACTGTTATGAAGGGAGAAGTGAACAAGCTGTGTGGTTTTTTAAGCCAGAATTTTTGGTTTTAAGAAATAAGTGATCGCAGCCAGAGTTAATTGTCACATCAGAATCGGGCAAATTATAGCAATAACCAATATTGCCTCCAAACTAGGGTTTGAAAGCCTTCCTCAAATTACAGCTTGGAGGCAAACTATGGTTAACACTAATAATAGTTTATCTGATTCAGATATTGTTGCAAACTATGGTTAGAAACCAGGAAGTGGAGAAGCAAGTATACAGGCTGCAAGATGTTCCCAATTTTTCAAACCACTAATTTGAGATCTAAATTGAGCCAGAGAGAAGGTGTATGTGCAAGAACATCATGGGATACAACTAAACCTCTGAATCTGAGAATTTCAGTTATTGGGCTGTTTAAAAATGTAAAAAATAAATAAAATAAAACCCCTACAATTTTGTTGGCACTGTAGTATTGATTTGTCACCTAAACAGAGCAGTCAGTGAAACTTCTCTCTCATATACTGAAGCTATGGAATATAAAATGGTTGACTGCTTTTAAATAAATTCTTCTGAGGCTGAGAGCTAGTGCCCTTTGTCCTTGGTGTATAACGGTAAATCTTTCTACATTCTGTGGGAGGTGGGAGTGTGTTGATGGCTAGTGTGAGCCTGGGGGGTTAGACAAGAGTGGGTTAATAGGCCAAAATACCTGCTGGCTCAGACCATCCTTTGGGAGAACATCCCTACAGGTGATAATGTTGCCATGGAAACTAAATAGTTCGATGATTGCTTCTTGATACAGGCCCATTTTGGAAATATATATATATATATATATATATATAAAGATATGCACGGAGTATGAAAGGTAAATGTGTTGAAATGTTCACAAATGATTTTGTCTCTCAAACTAAATAAAGCTTACAAGATCAACTTTGTCCTGTGTAAAGATGTAGAAAAGGGGTGGGGGGAATGCATCAGAAAGCTTACAAGATATACTGTATGTATGCATGTACAGATAAATGTGAATGTGCCCGAGAATTTAGAGGATTTCTAAGGGCATGAATAAACTGCCTGTGAAGCTCATTGTATTCAGATAAAACTTGAAACTTGAAGAATTCTGCAGCTTTATCTTAGTGCTATCTGCTTTTGTTTAAAATGAATACAAACAGTGAGTAAATTAATTTTGACTGCTGGTGTGAAAAAAGCCACACCTTGAAAATGTCTTGTCAAAATCCTATTGCATAATGAATGTGTTTGAAAAGACACAAGCTGATTTTGCATTTAAATCTCAATGCTAACTCTTCAATAAAACATTAGAGTTAGCATGAGTTTTGTGAAGGGAAATCATTCTTGGCAAATCTCATTTTTTCATTTTATTCATTGATATTTCGAGTATGTGGATAAAGGTGGCAAGTTGGTTATTTGAACTTTTTAAAATAACCGGTTTTGATATGCTGTCTCACCAAATGCATTACCTTTTTTTCACCCAAAACCCCCCAAACATTATTCTACTACACAACGGCATTTTGTTTTGTAAACTGGCAGCTAGATGTATTGTGGTAGGGTAGCAATAAATCACTGGCATGCCCTTACCTTGAGATCAAGTGCATTTGTGCTTCCATATACTCTAATGGCAGTAGTGATAAGATGCTTGTACCTTCCATTTGTCCTGGGGTTGAAAAATGATTAGCTGTAGCTTCTGTGGTTTAGGTGTAGCTTCTGTGGTGGCAGGAACAGATTCCTATGCACCACCTTGGACATCCCATCCCCAACCCCTTAACACTGGTTCCTTGGAAAGCTGATAAGATGGCCCTTACCTTTGGATCTGTATGGATTGAATATACTTAAATAATAATAATTGTATGATACTGCCCCACATAACTGTTCTATTTTAGGATGTAGACTAGAGGCAAGTGGGGCATTGTATGTTTGCCTGTGGGAAAATGAGACTTCCTAGTAGAAGGAATCTGACCTAAGCTTCTCCTCGGGAGCTTTTCACTTACCGAGGCTGTTGTGCCACATGATATTTCTCAAAACACGTAGATAAGTTGGTTCTAAGAACCATTAGTACCCTGAAGCATGTCCAGAGGAGAGTGACTAGGATGGTGAGGGATCTGGGAACCATGTCCTATGAGGAATGGTTGAAAGTGCTGGGTATTTTTAGAGTGGAGAAGAGAAGGTTAAGGGGCAACATGATAGCTTTTTCAAATAGATCAAATAGGTCATAGGTTAGGTAGATGATGTCTAAGGGTTAAATGGAAAATCGGAAGGAGAGGTGGAGTTCCGTAAAGGCGAGTCTATCTCCTCTGGGAGAGGCACTTCAGTTTCTATTTCAACATGGTGCTGGTCTTTCTTTCATACTCTCTGTATCAAAGGTGAATGACTTGTGGCTCTCCAGATGTTTTGGCTTACAACTCTCATCAGCCCTAGCCAGCATAGTCAGTGGTGAGGCATGATGGGAGATTCGGCCCTCTAGATTTTTTTGACCCACAAGTTGACCACCCTCTGCTGGGCCAAGAAATGATCCCACTGACATGATAATTAAATTGGAGAAAGAAAGAAAAAATAGAACTCCAGGCTGCAAGAGAGGTGAGTGGAAAACTAAAAAGAAAAGGGCACAACAGAAGCAAGGTTTTAAATTGGGGGGGGGGGGGAACCAGCAGTGAAGAACCACGAGAAAGAGAAAGTTTTTTAAAAGTGCTCTTATTGAGGCAAGGCAAACCCTCGAATAATTAAAGAGCCAAGTTAAAATTTGAGGACGTGTGTTTGTAAAGTTATGACTCCTATAACATAAATGGCTCAACTTCTAAAATTTGATTTTCAAAATTATAGTAGGAGGTCCAGCTGGATTAGGAGATTTGAGAGATATAGGATGGCATTGGGGTTGATACAGAAACTTCAAGACCACCAAATGAACACTCAATTTTTTGCAGTGGGGGACACTGCAGATGATATTCTCTGTAGTTTTCCTATCACAGTAGAGTGCCGTTGTTGTTGTTGTTATTATTATATTTATACCCCACCTTTTTTCCTGCAAGGAACTCAAGGCGGCTTACATAATCCTCCTCTGCATTTTATCCTCACAACAACCCTGTGAGGTAGGTTAGGCTGAGAGTTAGTGACTGGCCCAAAGTCACCCAGTGAGTTTCATGGCCGAGCAGGGACTAGAACCCGGATCTCCCGAGTTCCAGTCCGACACTCTAACCACTACGCTACACTGGCTCTTGATTATTAGAAAAGTGAAAGAATCTTTTGATAACCATTTTATACGAAGACGAAATGTCATATATGAAAGAGCAAAATTTAACAGGAGGTGCCAGGAGCCAAGGAGAAACTAGCTGAACAGTATAACTATGGAACAATAAAAGAGCTTTTAAAGGACAGGATAGTTGTGAACATAAAAGATACATTGTCAGCTCTACTTAAGTTGGATGCTGGTCTCACATTAGCCAATGCAATAGCAAAAGTGAAAATGCATGAAACCATAACTAAGTAACAGTTGGACTTAAATTCTACCCCGCAAGCAATGATATACCAGATAATGTGGGCAGAAATCAAGAATAAAAATGAGAGAAAAGGTAGCTGGACTAAAAGTACAACCTAAAACCTCAGCACAATCAGAATACATGTGAAACCAAGACATGTCACCAGACCTTATGGAGAGAACACATGTGGCGGATGGCATAATTAGCATAATGCCCTGTGAAGGAAGTAGAATGTAGGTGATGCAACAAAATAGGGGCACTTTGCAGCAGTATGGAGACTGCCTACAACTATAGAAATGATACAGAAACAAATAAGAGCTAATGATGAGGAACCTGTGGAACCCATATTTTTAGGATCTATTTTTTCCCCAATATGACAGGTGCCATCTTGATATAAAGACATAAACTTAAATGGAAAAAGTGTTCAATTTAAATTTTATACAGGAACTACAGTCACTGCAATTCCCACAAAAGACCCATATCAAGACAACTGCAACCCACAAATAAGATTCTGTGTGGAGCCAGTAACAATATATTGGGAGTTTGGGGTGAGTTTCAGACGATACTTGAAAAAGAGGGGGTGGTTCTTCATCAACCTGTGTATTTGATACAGGACCTCACTGCACCCCTATTGGGGTTTCCTGCAATACAGCAATTAATTGGGGAACATCACTCAAAACAAACAAATTATTTCAGAAATAAACCCCCAGGTTTTTATGGGATTGGGCAAAATATCAGGAGACTGTAAAATCACCATCAGCCAATCCTTTTGCTGTGACAGCGCTACATCAAGTCCCAATTCCTTTGCAAGCTAAGGTGAAATATGAATTAACTAGAATGGGAAAAAGGAGTAATCTCTCTGATAGATGAACCTTCTGAATGGTGTGCAGGAATGCTTGTTGTGCCAATTGGGAAAATGGCACAAGCCAAATGGGAAAATCTGCATTTGTGTGGATCTAACACAACTTAAAAAACATGTTTGCTGGGAAAGTCACATGCTTCCAGCAGTTGATCAGACATCAGCTCAGTTATCAGGAGCCAAGATTCTCACAAGCTACAGTTGGCTTTTGGCAAATCTCCCTTGCTGAGGAATCTAGACCATTGACCATTTTCATTACTCCTTTTGGAAGATATTGTTTCAATTGGCTTCCATCTGGCCTTTTGTTTCCCTCATAACACTTCCAAAATATAATTTCTCAAATCTCTGGATTTCTAGGTCAATGCAGACCATAGAGGAAGCATACTCAGCTGTGGCTGTCTCTGTCAGGTGTTCTTTGTTCCTCAGTGGCTGGTGGGAAGGCAAAAGAAAGCGAAGCATTGTGTGTATATCCTGGCTAAGTGTGATTTCTGACTTGGCATTACAGCAGGACCTGGTTGCCTGAAGGCAGTTTTATTCACCACAAGCAAAGGCCTACCGGTAATTATAAGTTTGCAATATGTTCCTTTTATGAGTGTTTCAGACTGCCACCAGTACCTGCTCTACTAGCTTGCTCCTTTCACTGAAACATGTATAAAGGTGAATGAACCAGGGTTTGAAGCTATTTTTTAAACTCTTGATAACAGCAATCCCGGTTAAGGTATATGCTGATGGTAAGCCTTAACCTTAGTAAAACCTACAGGGGAATGGCAGAAGAAATTATGATGAGGTGAAGGGGTGGGTTGTTCCCCATCTCTTAACAATGGTTAAGGGATTGGTAGTGTTCTGTCTGCATCAGCCTGGTTTCCATATAGGTTTGCTCCTTATTCTGTTAGTAGTTGTTGTTACATTTCTGATCATCAGTATGTGTCCATTTCTGCCTTCTGCATGTATTCACAATGGGAAAATGGAAGCTTCCTAAAGAGGTTAGATAATGTGGAATCTATTAATATAATTGCCACATAATTTGGCATGATTATGCCAATTTTGTTCATCAGTGCATTGTCAGTAGTGACTTAACTAGCCAGGGATCTTTGTTTATTTTCTAATGTAGGACTTAACACAGATCTGTATATTATTGGAAAAATAGGTTATGCATTTTTACAGAATTGCATAGTATTATCTCAGTATCCTTTAACATATATGTGGGTAAACCAGCTCCAAAAGCTGCCTGGGAGGTGACCTTTTCAGTAGTGGTGCCCCAGCCTCCGCAGACAGAATTGTGAGGCATCTACAGTATTATAATTCAGATACTAGCGTAGTGGTGAGAGTGTCGGACTGGGACGCGGGAGATCCAGGTTCTAGTCCCCGCTTGGCCATGAAACTCACTGGGTGACTTTGGGCCAGTCACTGACTCTCAGCCTAACCTACCTACAGGGTTGTTGTGAGGATAAAGTGGAGAGGAGGAGGAGGATTATGTAAGCCGTCCTTGGGTTCCTTGCAGGAAAAAATATAATAAAATAAATAAATAAATAAAGCTTAATTTACCAAGGCATTCTATCTGAATTGCTTCTGCGGCGTTTTACTCGATTTATCAGTTTTATTGACAGGTGTTTTACTACTATTTGCCTGTTTCTTCTTGTTTTCATTTATTATTAAGGTTTTATCCTTTGCAAAAGTCATATTATTTTTATATAATTTAACCGTAATGCATGATTGAGGATACTGATGATGATCATCAAAGATTGTCCCAGCTTTTAGACCTGCCTGTTAAATAGCAATGTAAACTACCGTAATCTAAAAGCCTAGAGCTAGAGGAGAGCTGTGCCATTATGGGCCTGGTTGTGCAATCTTATTTATGGCAAGCATGCATGTGAATTAATCCTAGGCAGTAGAGAGAGGCCAACTTGTTCCCTAGTTTAAGGTTGAATGAAATGAATAATTAAGCTGCTAACTTTTTAATGTTTTGAAGTATCACTTCAAAAAAATGAATCTTTTTGCCCTTTTGCTGCTTCATATTCTGTTGGGAAATGAACTAATCGGAAAGGTGGTAGGGATGGTAAATCGGTATGCTGCCCACTTTAACAAGAGAATGAATAGATGTCAAAGGATTTTAAAAAATAGTTATGGTGGTAGAGGGGAGGGGAGTGTTCATCTGGTTTAAATGTGTGAGTAGAAGGAGGCTGGAGAAACAGGAAGGAGGATAGAGGATCATTTGGCTTTTCTGACTGTCCTGGCAAGCAACAGCTAAAGTGGGTGCAGCGGGAAGTGAACAATGTTTTATGAAAAGTGATAAAATAAGATACCTGAAAATAATGATTTCCTTTTGGAATCCAGCGAAGGAATGTGATTGTGTAACAATAAGTGAAAGACTGCTTTGTTAAGCACATGCATACACAGCTTGTTCCAGCATAACCTTTTAGGGTTCCTGATGTACTGGAAGTAGTGGGAACTGTGGCACTGCTTTCCAAGATACTACTATTTGGTGAACCATTGCTTACATTCCTGCTTGAGTGGCTGTTCTGTTATGTGCATGGTAGTGGTTGCCAGTTGGGTACTTGTAATGTGGAATGGTAGTGTCAGTTGCATTGAGTCCTTGTGTCTGTTCCAGTACAGAAATGAATCTGGGACTATTAGTTCCACCCCTCTGCCACTGACACCCATCCAACTCCAAGGTAGTGGTGAAGCTGGAACTAGCCACAGCATAGAATACATACCATAAATTATTGCCTAAATAATGTTAAAGGCATGGCTCTTAACAACTACAATTTGCCAGCATTTTGGAGCTTGAGTGAACATGGAAAAACCTTAATACAACATATGAAGCTGAAAGGTTTTTTGTTAATTGAATAATGAATTGAATTGAATAATATGTGTGTATGGATAAAAAATTTAACGCTCACCACCATTTTACTGAGGTAATTAATGACATTGACTGGAAAGGGTTTAAAAACCAACAACAACAACAACCCCTCCCTATATTTTAAAACAATGGGGGGGGGGAAAGAACCCTCTCCAGTTGCCTCCTTTTTACATTAATGGCAGTGACAGAAAGAAGTGTTAATTTATTTATTTTTTAACATTGTAGGGTTATAGTACTATACCATTAGAATGGAATATGTGTGTATGTGGATTTAACAAGGTGGTGGATTAGAAAGATTTTTTAAATGAAAAAATCATTATATCCCTATAAGGCTAATTTGAAAAACTAAATTAAAAAAAACACAACGCATTTCTGGTCACTGCTATTCATCATCTTGGTGGTGACTAGAGAAGGGTTTCCCCCATCATTAAATATATATATATTGCATTATAGGGTTATAGCACTATAACACTCTTTCATTTACATAGTATTTTGCTATAATTTTAATACAGTTTTTAAAAGCATGTAACCAAAAAATAATAAACAAGTGATAAAAATGGTGTCCACTACAAAGATTATACTGAAGCTCTGCTGAGCTATGATTGGTTCACCTGCCTGATAGATCATTGCCCATATCAAAACAACCCCTCTTATAAGAGACAGAAGAATAGCGCTAGAGGCAGCTACACCTGTAGTGATTGCATTACTCTTCCATTCTTCTCAGAAAAAAGTTGTACTTTCTCAGGTAAGAAAAGGCAGCAGCACTGGGAAAATACTGGAGGATTTGGCGGATTACAAATGGATGACAACATCCGTTTGTCATGTCCATTTGACATACCCATTTGTTGCACACACCTGTAAAATGTAAGTAAATGATGCATGGTGATTCCCAATAAAGCTTCATTTGGAAGCAGCCCTTGTTAAAGGCAGCTCCTGTGGATTCAGTTTATTTTGGAAGGGTTGGTATACACAGGTGACTCCTGGAGGCGAATGGTTTGCTGTTCACTTTTGATGGAGTTGGGTGGAGTAAGTTGTGTACACTGGAATGTGTTATGTCATATCAAAATAAGACTGGAAATTCAGTTTTCAGATGCACCTACTTGCTTTACAGCTGCTTGGTCAATGGCCTGTCACGCTCTTTGTGACTCTTTTGGTCAGTTTTAGACCTAGTGGCCGTCATTCTTGCCTTCATAAGTCTATGCAGGGACTATTTGTAAAGACTGTATTACTGTAATGTGCTCCAGTGACAGTGGCCCTGATGAGTCTGCCTAGAACTTCCTAATGGTTGTTGGTTACTGGGAACACTTTAATAAGCTTTTATTCCAGCATCTGTAGTGCATCTCTTAAATGGCTTTAGTTCCCTATTGAGCAGGGGAAAACTTGCTGGATTAGCGGCAGCTTGCTAGGTTTTAGGAAATTTTTGTCTGCTTCGGTAGATGTATTTCCTGTCAGATGGGATTGAGAATCCAGGAAGTGTTCCTGACACTGAAAATGGAGATGGAGAACTAACTGGGGAGAGAGGCTCAATTGAGACTGCAGACTTGTGCAGCAGGAGGGGAAAAACATGCTTTATGGCTGCACCTGAAGATGGAGCTTAGAGCTACTCTTGTTTTGTGAGCAAGATGATAGTGCTTTCTACACTGAACTTCAACACAGCAGTAGAAGTTCAGTGCAAAGCGTAAACAACCGCATGAAGAATAATAGGTAATTCCAGCTATAATACTGAAAGTCCTTGTAAAATATAACTTTAAAAGCCAACCAAATAAAAATCTAGTGCTGTGACTAGCCCAAGCTGGACCCAGTTAAATACAAGTCAATGCTACATGCAGTTACCCATGCAACATTATACAATAAAGTTTTAATAATGTTTATAAAGAAATGATTATAACACAGAAAGGGCTGTTTGAAATTGCCCCCATTTTACAACGACCCTTCCATATGGTTATATCCTACTGGCGCCCATCCATATGATGGTCTACATTTACTTTCTCTTACCTAAGTAAATGGTTTCCTTTGATTTAACTTTTGTGGGAGAAAGGAAAACATGTGATATCTAAGAGGCAGTATTTTGCCATATGAATCTGCATGGTTTTTAAAATAATAATAATAATAATAATAATAATAATAATAATAATAATAATAAAAAAAAATTCTTACCCGCCTCTCCACTTAGATCGAGGCAGCGAACAACCATAAATACAAAATACAACTAGTTAAAAACATAGTAAACATTATTAAAATATTCTTTAAAACCTTTAAAAGTATCCTAAAAACTCTTAAAATTCCACTGGGTAGGCCTGTCGGAAGAGGTCAGTCTTTATGGCCTTTTTAAAAGCCAAGAGATTATCTAGTTGATGAGTCCCCTCCGACAGGCCATTCCACAGTCTGGGAGCAGCAGAAGAGAAGGTCCTCTGGGTAGTACTCGCCAGCCTAGTCTTGGCTGACTGGAGTAAATTCCTCCCAGAGGACCTAAGTGCGCAGGGCGGATTGTACGGGAGAAGGCGGTCCTGCAGGTAACCCGGACCCAAACCATGTAGGGCTTTAAAGGCAATAACCAACACTTTATACTTCGCCCGGAAACTGATTGGCAGCCAATGTAATGCTTTTAAAGCTGGTGTTATGTGGGCACCTCTAGATGTACTGGTGACCAATCTGGCTGCCATATTTTGCACCAATTAAAGTATCTGAACTTTGATAGGGTACAACTTTGTACCCTTATGATAGGGTACAAAGGTAGCCCTATGTACAGCGCATTGCAGAAGTCAAGCCTCGAAGTTACCAGCGCGTGCACTACCGTCTTTAGGTCTTCCAACTCTAGGAAGGGGCGCAGCTGGCGTATCAGCCGGAGCTGATAATAGGCACTCCTAGCCGTCGCATCTATCTGGGATGTCATTTGGAGCGACGGTTCCAGAAGCACCCCCAGGCTGCGAACACAGTCTTTCAGGGGAGTGTAACCCCATCCAGAAATGGTTAACACACCTCTAAACCCAGGTTGTGGCCTTTGACAGCAAGCACCTCTGTTTTGTCTGGATTCAACTTCAGTTTGTTTTTCCTCATCCAGATCTGCTGGAGTGGCTCTCTTCCATGTCCTGTTGGTGGTGAAAGCACAACTGACTGGAAAATGGGAGATGCCCTTCTCTGTACCTCCTTAAAGGGTAGAACTCCCTGCTAAGGGTGGTTTGTTTGGCTCCCTCTCTCTTCGCCTTTTGCCACCTGGTGAAGAGGATTCTTTTCCAGCTAGCCGTTTCGTTGATGAATGTTTGAAATCACCCTCTTGTTTTTAAAGTTTTTTATTATCTGCTATGCATGACTCCCAATGATTTTGTTTTTATGATAGGTTTTTCTGGTTGGTTTAATATGATGTGAGCCTCTGTGATTTTTATGATAGAAGGGCAAGATATATTTTAAAATAAATACTTTAACTCTTGGCTGTTTAAATTTAATAGAATGCTGTCTCTCTGTGTGTTTTGTATATATTTAAAATATAAATATATACACAACACACATGGTATTCTGTGTGTGTGTGTGTGTGTGTTGTGTGGATAGACAAATATAGGGTACAGCCAGAAGCCAGCTCTATGTTAGGCTGTGCCCTATTTATTACTCCTTTTCTTTTTAAATTTTTATTTGCAATTATAGCTAAACAAAGCCTAAGGGGAGGGGGGGAACCTGAATACAATAGTACCAATAGCAAGAACATAAGAAAAACAAGAATAAAAGCATATCCAGTCACAATAAATGTTCACAACACCATTGATTTAACAAATAAACATTTTGACACTTCTGTTTCAAATATTCATATTAATATAAACGGTCCATATGGCTAAATAAGCATCTAGACAAAACGGAAAACTATAAAATATGGGCCGGTTCGCACGACCCAGGCTGCAGGTGGGGGAGGCACCACGGGGCGATCTGCGGGGTCCGGCGGGGCACCGTAGACGACCTGCACCCCACGCACGTGGGCGGACCCTGGTGGAGCCGGCAGTCCCTACACCGCAGTGCGGGCCTCCCAGTGCTAGGGGTGGGGCCCGGGATGCCCAGAGGGGCCGTTTGCCCCTACAAAATGGAGCGGTGGCTGCTCCGGGCTGCCGCCTCTGTGCGGCCCCCGCGGGATGACCGCCCGCTGTTCGCACGGCAGGGTGGCCACACGCGGTAGGGGCTTACCCCTCTACCGACCATGGTCACTTGGCGTGCGTCCTGCACATGGCTGTCCTGCGGGGGCACCCCCGGTCGGCGTTCGCACAACACAGGAACCGCGGCGGACTTCTGCTCCCCCACGGTTCCCGTGTCGTGCAAACATGCCCTATGTGTTCAAATGCAGCAAGAGCAATAAGATCTTCAGTCCACTGAATAATAGGTGGTGGGTGTTTATCCTTCCAGGCTTGGAGTCTAAGTTTCTTTGTAACTGTTAGGGCTCTCAGAGTCCACTTTTTCTGTCCGTCTGTTGATCCACACATCACAGGTATATAATTTAAAAAGCACATGAGCATCTGCAATCATTACAGTTTTTCAACAACAAAATTTATGTGGCTAGTAACTTCCAACCCAAAAGAAGCCAACACAGGACATGCCCACATCATATTCCTCAGTGATGCATTATCCGCGTTACATCACCAGCATCTAGCAGAGCTACCCAGCTTTTTCTTAACCAGCCTCTGTGGTGTCCAGTATACATGAAACATCAATTTTTGTTGAATCAACCTCAGTTTTAAATCTGAAGAAGTAATTGTGGAGGAAGGGGGGGCTGGCTGGCCCGCCACACCCCCACCCTTTCCTACCTCAAAGGAACCAAGACCCCCAGAGATCTCAAGGTACCAGATTGCCAGCCTCAGCTATTTGCAATCCTGCTTGGATCTCTGTTGAGGGACTCGCCTTCAATTCTGTAACCTGGATTTAGATACTGAACTCACAGAGTACTACAAAACCCATGTGGGGTAAAACCACATGGTTTTACCCCACAGAATAAAGGTTTATTCTGGTAGCATTTTACAACAAGATTAGGGAAATGAGAGAAGCACACAAAATAAAGAGAGAGACACTTTAGTACACAGTAAAGCTGCAAAACAATAAAACCTGATTCCTTAATATCTCTCAGGCATACACCTATGTTACCTGAGGGTATTCTCTTCAAGGGCTAAATCCAGCACAGCCTTGCCGCCCGAGGAGAACTACTCCATCTACCTGCAGGTCTGAGATGGGTAAAACTCCCACAAGGCTTGCCTTCACTAGAGCCCTCATCCAGCTCATTTCACCAGGAGCTAACTGGGGTCGGATCCTGATGCCCCCCCCCAAAGGCTTGGGGCCTCTCTTTGGCTTGCCGCCATCCCCAATAGCCAGGGTAGCCGGTAGCCACGCGATCCAGGACGAAGACAAAGACCAAAAACCACGTTTTGGGAAATATACCTCCCCCCCCTCCTCCTTGTAACTCTGCTGCCTCTCAGCCAATTAGATTGAACTTCACCTGGCCAGTCAGGATGAGGGAGGCTCATGAGTCATGCCTCATGGCTTGAACTATTTACATATGAAAGCCCTAGGAATCTAGGCGCTGAGGCTTTCGTTTCCTCCCAGCCCCCTCAACTGGCCCCACTTGGTTTACACATGAGGAGGCGTGTGTGTGTGTGTGTGTGTGTGTGCATCTGCATGCATGCATGCATGCAGGAACCCCCAAAGGCCCCTTTCTCCACACGCTAACTATGCACACCCCACCCCAGCTGGTTCACACATGAGGGTGTGTGTGTGTGTGTGTGTGTGTGTGTGTGTGTATGTGTATGAACCCACAAAGGCTCTTTTTCTCCACAGTAATATATATGGAAGTGAAGGTAATTTTCCATTGATTAGGCTGCACAGAGCATTCCAGTTCCTTATTCCATTCCACTCTAACATACTGAACATCTACTTTACTACATTCCAAAATACATTTCTAAACAACTATTGTAGGCTTAGCTTTCTGTAAAGAGCCAGTTAATTCCTCCCAACAGTATAGGAGGTGCCGAAGCACTCATCACGGATGGCCCATATATAGATGCCAAAAGGTGCTGTAATTGAATATATTGCCAGCCAGCACTAGTTAAGTGATATCTACTCCACAGTACTGAAAATCATAAGAACTCATCATCCAATCCTATTAGCTGATCTAAAGTATAAATTCCACTATCAACCCAATTCCTTGATAAGAGGCTGTTTCTCCATTTTCAAATCTGGATTTTCCCATAAAGTTAATTTAGCATGAGAATAAGGTCAAACTGCAGCTGATTGATTATTACATTTCTCTACTGCCCAAGAAGCTCTCTGGGCAGTTCACAACAATTCAAACCATAAAGTACAACATAACTTACAATATAAAAGTTGAAAACTACAGTATGAAATAGAAGTAAAACCCAAAGTGAAACCTAACAGCAGTGCAAAGATTAGAATACAATAACGGATTTAAAACAGAGACATTGGGCTCGTACGCACAATCACCCATGGGCTATTGTTCGGTTATTTGAGGGTTGTTTCCTCCTCCTACAAGCCATACTACCTGGGTTCAGATGACATGACAAGGAGCACGCGGGCAGGTGATTAGGCTAATAGCTCCCGGCACACTCTACAGCAGTGGTTTTTAACCTTTTTGGTGTCACACCTCCCTTGTGAAAAATCTCATGACCCATGCCTCCCATGTGTTAACGGCCCAAAATTTAGGCTTAGGCAGGACGAGTTTGCATTTTTTTAGTTTATGCTCTGTCTCTGGACTAAAAAAAATGCATATTCAATTAAATGAATGGTGTAGCTCCCAAGATTAGTAGAAAGAAATAAGGTTGGGCCAACCGCCAAGCTGCGCTGCTATGTACTTGTAAAATAAACAATTTATAGTTGAGGGGCTACTCACACCTCTCCTGGAGTCAGTCCAAACTTCCCCTGGGGAGGCATACCCCACAGGTTAAGAACCCCTGCTCTACAGCATAAACAAGCCACTGTGGCTTATTTAACAAACGGCGATGCTGCGAACCAGGTCATGATATGCCATGTTTCTCTAGCTACCAAATTGTGGGTGGAGCCATTCCTTTCTTTTTAATGTGTCTAGATCCTAGTGCCATCCAGCTGAAAAGAGGTGTCTAGTTTGATTGGAGAGCTAAGCTGAAAGATGGAGCTTTAAGAATTAAACAGATCACTTTAGTTTTCAGGAAAGCTTATCTAAATTTTTATAGACTCAGTTAATTAATCTGTGTCTTTATATAGCTTAAAAAATCTTCTCTATACTTGAAGAATTGAAGAAGGGTGGGTTAGAGGATGGCTTGATCCAGATACTCCAGAATCCAGTTGATGTGGAGTGGTATACAAATACTGTAACAACTACTACTAATAGTAGTACTATTACTACTACCACCACTACTACTACTACTTACAGTGTTTAGGCTTGCAGTGCCCAAGGTTCTAAAACTGTAAGAACATAACCTACCGGTAGTTTGTCAATTTAATGCCATACATAGGAATGAGAAAGTCAAATGATATAGTCTAATATTCCTTATCCACTTATTTTTAGTGTGGCTTTAATCATTCACACAGTTCACATGCCATAAATCAAACATGACTTGTTCCTACATGTCTACATATTTTTGAAATAAGACTCCTCCACAGGGAGGCTTGTTTGTTCAATTGTGGGGGAAGAATTTGTTTATAAGAGTTCTTCACGTTCTCTTTCTGAATGAGTACTTATTGAGCCAGACCTAGGGTGGGGATTTTGCCTAGAACATTGAAATAAACCTCGTCTTGAATAAATAGGGGAAATGAGAGAATTCCTAGGTGTTTTACTAAAACTTAAGCCTTTTATGTGTAGAGACCTAATACTGTTATCTTTAATGTATTTTACAGGAAAGGCTGCCTTTAATTTTGTTTTTTACTATTACTAGATAAATGTTGGTGTGCTCTAAATATCTACATCCTTTGCTATTAATTTAGCTATTAAACTGTTTTTAAATTTTTTGTGTTAAAGTTTTTATATTACCGGTATGTTTTGTAATTTTTGTGAACCGCCCAGAAAGGTTTTGCTGTTGAGCAGTATAGAAATATAATAATAATAATAATAATAATAATAATAATAATAATAATAATAATAATAATAATAATACACCTTTTCCATTTCAGGTATACTAAACCACTAACCTTTGCTGACTGCATAAGTGATGAATTACCACTGGGATGGGAAGAAGCATATGACCCCCAGGTTGGAGTCTATTATATCGACCATAACACCAGTAAGTGTGATATGATTTTGCACTTAATTCATATATATTATCCTCATCCAATAAAATCCATGTGGACTTCTCATGCTCAGATACATCTGCACAGTTGAATTTGCTTGTTGTTTTGAACTGTTATACATTGATCCCCTGCTTCCAAATGTCTGCCTGATCAAGCTTCTTATTGAACTAAACCACATCACTTTCTGTTCCAGAATCAAAGCATAAAACACTAATAAAAACTGTGAATGAAAATGGATTACATGTTTTCCCCTTAGAATGTATGTAATGTTTTGCTTATACTCATACTAGTTGAGTATAAGCACTTCCCTGTGCCCACGATGGGGTCAGTTGCCCAGGTTCGGATGACACAACAACCTATCATGGGTACAATAACCCATAGAGCAAGCCATGGATTGGCAGGGTGGATTGTTGCTCACAAACAAGCCACCCTGTGGGAACCTGGGCCCAGGTTCACACAACACAACAACCCACTATGGCTATCTACCCACGATGGGTTGCCGTGTCGTGCGAACCCAGTTGCATTCAGATGACACGACAACCTACCCTGCAATTAAGTTATGCAGTATGGGTTTGTTTGTGGAACAACCCACGGTGCTCCTGACATATGATCGGGTTCACTGTGGGTTGTCCCCCACTCCTTCCCCCTCAGTCCTCCCACAGGTATCCCAGGAGACTCCGTGGCAGGACCCATCTTGTCTTCTCTCCCTACTGTGAATGTGACCCGTTTTGTGGTCACCGCAGCTTCCCCCCACTTTAACACCTACCCACCCCCGGATCACTTTTCACAATCTCTGAAACGACAGATTGTGGTCAGCGCAGGTGAGCCAGTAACAGTCATTCCACCGTGCTGCTTGGGCACTTGGTGGAGCAGTTGTCACTGGCAGTGGCCTGGGTGAGCTCAGCAAGAGCAGCAAGGGTTTTTTGCTCACTCGCCACTTCCCTGTGCCCACGATGGGGTCAGTTGCCCAGGTTCGGATGACACAACAACCTATCATGGGTACAATAACCCATAGAGCAAGCCATGGATTGGCAGGGTGGATTGTTGCTCACAAACAAGCCACCCTGTGGGAACCTGGGCCCAGGTTCACACAACACAACAACCCACTATGGCTATCTACCCACGATGGGTTGCCGTGTCGTGCGAACCCAGTCACTTTGTCCTCCATGCCTGGTGCACCTTGTGACTGATGCAGGTGTCATGAATCCTTCGCAAGTATACGGCCTTGAGATTGGAGCAGCATTTTCTGCTGCCGTGTTTTAGAACAAGATAGCTTTCCACTTGATGGCAGATTGCTTATTCTTTATGGTCAATAAGGGAAACTACATTCAAGATAACACACAGTGCTAAATGCAGCTAGCTTGCATCCCACTTGTGCCATTCCTTTGATTGTTTCCTTTTTAATTTTGTTCTTTTTATTCTGAAGACCTACACTCTACACCTATTTGTCTTAATTAAGTCAGTACCTTTTCTGTCTTGAATATAGGCACAATTATAGTCATTTTCTAATTATTGGGTCTTCTTCCCAGAATATGCAGCTTTATTTAAGTAATTTCTGTTGGATATTACAGATCACTTTAGAAAGCTTCAAGGCAACTGAAAGCCAGATTATTTTAAAACGGAGCAAATGGCAGCTCTAGCAAGGCTGTGGTTTATATATTAGAACACAAATAGGTTAGAACCAACCTGGAAGGAATTAATTGTGAAAGCCTTGGTTCAAGAGTCACTCCTCCATTAATGGAAAGACTCCTAATGTTCGTGAAAGGGTCTTTGATCCAATGGAGGTCCTGGTAGTGAAATGAGTGAGGTGATTTTTGCAGATTCTCCTTGCAACTCTTGTGACACCTGACACATCCTGTACTGTCCTGGAGGCACTCCCAGTTCTCCAGAGTGGAATCGGGGGGGGGGGGGGCAACACAGAGGATTAAGTGAAAAATGCCTCTCCCCACTTTCATCAGCATCATGTGAGTGGAATTCCACTCAAAGGATCCTCTGACTCCGAACCATTACTCATGCAGTTTTTTGTAGAGAGATGGGTGTGTTTCTGTCCTTGTTTGTCTGCTTCTTTCTCAGATTTTGCAGTACAGTTGACCAGAGTCTAAGCTAATGAGATAATTGTCAAGCAACATCTATAAAATGTAAATGCTTCCATTGATACATACAACATGAAAGGGCCAGTGAATGATTGCAGTAACATTCGATGCTATATAGTTGCTTGACCCGATCTGGATATGAGAGCACTGGAAACCCCAGTTAAGAGTAAATTAGAAGAATAGATATAATAAATAAATATTTAAACATACATGTATCAATTGCCCAACTCGCATGCAACACTAACCCTGGTTTAAAAACAAACAAACAAACTTTTGGCTTCTGTGAACTAGCCAGCATGCTAGTTTAGGTGTCTCAGATGCTCCCACTTGGCTCCTCCTGTCTAAGCAATCCACAGACGCTCTCCCCCTGGGTTATATAATACGATGCCTGAACCCAGAACTCTTGACTTGTCTCTTGGACAAAAAGCCAGAGTTGGAACCCAGGGTTTGTATTGCATGCAAATTGGGCTAATCCCTTGTTATTGCCAATTTAGAGTGCATACACTAGGCATGATTCTTGCCTGATGGATTAAGATCTATGGGTGTTTTGTAATCTTGTTTTTTCCTGTTCTTGAGAAATGTTGGTGCCCTCTCTTCCTCCTGCCTGGCCTTTACAGTACCAAAATGCCTTGTTGATGAACCATTCCAACTCTTTATTGCTGTTTTTAAAATTTGTGATGATATTTAACTGTATTTGATCATTGGTCTGGATAGGAATGTTTTTATACTGCTCTTTTAGTTTAAAATTTTAGGTATTGCTTTAATTTTAAAATGTTTTATGATGCTGATTGTAAGCTACTTTGGGAAAACTTGTTTCGAGAAGAGACATAACCCCCCCCATAAATAAATAACTAAATAAATAGTTATTTCTTTGATTACAGTCTCCACAGAACAGATTTTGGCTGTCACAGTCAAATAGCTGAAGGAGTGCATGGCTTAGAGCAGCGTGAGCAACTTGTGGCTTTCCATATCTTGTTGGACTGTAACTCCCATCAGCCACAGCGAGCATAGTCAATAGTGAGGGATGATGGAAGTTGTAGTCCATCAACATGTGGAGGGCCACAAGTTGCCCACCTCTGCCTTAGAGACTGTATTAAACATCAGAAAGACCTTGGTTCAAATCTTTTCTTAGCTATAATCTAGGTGGCCTAAGACAAACCCACATTTTTTTCAGCCTCAGATCCCTATTGGTAATATGTGGATAGTAAGCCTGATGTACGTAACAGATTGCTGTAAGGATTACACGATAATATATCTGACTCACGTTGACCACTCTAAAAGCGTAATTGTAGACATGCCTACTCAAAAGTAAGTTCCATTGAGTTCAGTGGCACTTAATCCTAGTTAAGTGAGCGTGGGATTGCAGCCAAAATCACTGTGTAAATTGAGGGGTGGAAACACATGGCCTGTGGGCTGCAAGCAGCCCTTGGAGACCATCTGAGCAGTTTGCTGTTTTATAGGGATGTGCGAATCACCAAAGTTCTCTAAATTCCTTCTCAAAGATTGTTCCAACTGAGTCCATATCAGATTGTGAGCTTTGGTTTCCCCCCCTTTCCCCCCTGAAAATCTGAATATTTTCATGCATGTTTTTCCAAATATAAGCATCAATTGTGCGCATCTTTGAAATGTATGCATTCTTCTCCCATTAATTAAAGCGCACTTCTGCATATTTGTCAAAAGTATGCATTTTAATGTGTATTTTTCAAATGTGCACATGCTGTCAAACACATCCCCCCTCCACAAATCACATTGCAAGCTCGGAAATCTATGGACTTCGATTGCAGATTATGTCTGAATCAGTATTTGGTCCGGTAGATGACAACCGGGTAAATCCTGATCAAAAATGAACTGAGATGAATTCCTCATACATCCCTATTTAAATAGATATATTTCTGTAAGGGCTTAGACAGATAATATAAGTAGTTTGGAAGCCATCATCAGATTTCAGTGGAAAGGAGAAGATTTAATGCTGCCCTCCATTTTATTCTCGCTATGCATCGCTGCTAAAACCTACTTCATGTTATATTATATAAGTGATACATTAAAATATTAGAGCCTAATTATTCAAAATAAGCTGAAGATCAGTTTAAAGTTAGCAGCTAGTTAAATGAACAGCTGCAAATATATTATATATTGGAAGCCGCGCTCCAATGATGCTTTGCTGGCATGATTTCCATTCATTCTAGTAGATCTTCCAGTAGAGCTTTGTGGTTTTGACTGTTAAAGTAAAGATCATTAAACTGAACTTGGAATAATCACATGCTGACTATACTATTAATGGACATTCTTACTAAGTACTTTTCCCAGGGCTTCATTTTGACAATATGGGGAAAAGCCAAAATTATTCTCTCTTGGCATTGGCTCTAATACAAGCAACTGGACTTGTTCTTCAGACTCAAAGTCATCTCAAAACCCGCTTAAATCCAAGACATATTTGGTAGTTTGAATTAAAAACACAGTAAAAGCACAGTATTTAACACATTAATGGCTAAACATCATTACAAGGAAGGAACTGATTGGGGGACTTCAATGCTAGGCATGTAATCTGTCATTCATAATACATTGGTTGAAATTTTGTGCAGAACTGGCAGTGAGAAATGCTTGGTTCCTCTTTCAGAGGTTGAGAAAAGGCAGCCAAAGATTTGATGCTAGAAATGTGAGCAATACCAGGGATGGGGGGACGGCGACAAATGACCAGAGCCCTGAAGAGCCCGATCTCGGAAGCTAAGCAGGGTCAGTCCTGTTAGTACTTGGATGGGTGAGCGCCTTGGAATACCAGGTGCTGTAAGGAGGGACCATAGCTCAGTGTGATAGAGCACATGCTTGACATGCAGAAGGTCCCAGGTTCGATCCCTGGCCTCCAGGTAGGGCTTGGAAAGAATCCTGCCTGAAACCCTGGAGAGCCACTGCTAGTCAGTGTCGACAATACTGGGCTAGATGGACCAATGGTCTGACTCAGTGTAAGGCAGCTTCCTATGTTCCTGTGTGGTTCTTTGCTAAATTGGGTTGAGACTTTCTGGAAGGTTTCTGGAGAGCCAGTGTGGCGTAGTGGTGAGAGTGTTGGACTGGGACTCAGGAGATCCGGGTTCTATTCCCCGCTCAGCCATGAAACTCACTGGGTGACTTTGGGCCAGCCACTGACTCTCAGCCTAACCTACCTCACAGGGTTTGTTGTGAGGATAAAATGGAGAAGAGGAGGAGGAGGATTATGTAAGCCGCCTTGGGTTCCTTGCAGGAAAAAAGGCGGGGTATAAATATAATAAATAAATAAAGGCTAACATTGAAAAGGACTAGATCAAAGATCAATTTCCCCCACTTCACATTCAAATTTCAGAGTGTGACCTGTGGAAAGAAGGGGATTGGGCGTATTAGTGGAAGTGTTATTAATTGTGCTAAATCTCCTCTGTATTTAATAGGATGCCTGTTGGCTGTGCACAGTGTACGCTAGTTGAAATTAATTGTAGCTGCTTGTAGCCATCATACCAGCAGCTTCTAGGCATTGGTAAAATTAAATGTTTTGGCTCTAGTTTGTGTCAGGTACCTTTCTAGATCATAGGTCATTCAGCCCTAAAGAAAATCTCCTGGCTTGCTTGGATTCCTTTTGTGGCTTCCTTACCACAACAGTTTTTACTAAATATTTAAAAGAACTCCTAAGCTATGCAAATTAGACTCTGCTATCCTGCAGCCCTTCATATTAATTATTCATTATATGGTAGCTAGGCATCCTCACTCAAGCATGATTAGTTCAGACAGCCTGGAGCATTTAAAGCTGGCTGAAGAACTGAAACTTATTTTCCTGATTTTCAAACAAAATCCTTGCAGTAGAACTGAGAGAAACATAAGACTTATCCCCCCCCCCATACACATACTTGCTTGCCAACCAGAATGAAACAGAAGTTCAAATACTTTGCAGTCTCCTGTGTTGTTGACATCATGCACTTTCCTTAGATGAAATCTACGAGCTTCTGTGAATCACAAGTAGGGAATAACTAAGGTCACAAGGCAATTCAACTATTTATTATGGTCTTGGCTGTATTATGTAAAGGTGGTTCTTCTTTCCCTATTCTTGTCTATTCCATGCCAAGTACAAGCATGAGTAGTAGGCCTAAAAATGATAGGCATGACTGTGTATCTGTACTGGAGAGATAGGGAAATCAAACCTTGCTTTGTGTCATTTTAGTATATCCCAGAATGGTAATAAGCTATGATTTGGTAATAACTAGCATGTTTTATATTTAAGGGAATAAATGATCCCGAAAAGCAGAATATCAGTAATATGCAAAACCTGAGAGCAAATTGCATAGGATCTAATAAGACTCAGAAGCAAACGAATAGTTTTATAATTATTTTTAGGATGTGTTTAAAGGTGAAACCCTCCCAAGGCAGCATACATAATAAAAGAAACAATACAAAAGAGTAAAAAGCCATAAAAACAGCAATTACAAATAAAACCAGCCAGGGCCATCTCAAGGTATATTGGTGCCCTAGGCAAGGTACAACTTTGGTGTGCCACACACACACACGCCTTGCTTGGGGCAATGACTTCCCTTGCATATGCATATCCATTGCAGGGACTGGACACCAGCAGCCCAAAAATACAATTAAGAAAAGGCAAACAAGAACAAGTGGGTTTTCAGAGTTTTCTTGAAGGCTTGCAAAAAAGGAGCCTGATGAACCCTTGGTAGAAGCTCAGTAAAATGCAATATGTGTTATATACAGTTCACAATGCTGTTGGCCATCTAGTTTTCCATTGTTGTGTCCAAGACTGTTGCCAATTTTCATGAGGGTACTTGTGGTAACAAAAACAAATCTGAAATGAGTTACTTGATTTAAGTGAACATCCCCAGTCTCCTGACTGGGATAAACAAGCTTCTAGAGAGAAAAATGGGCATCTTCTTTTAAGAAGTATATTCGCTATGTAATCATTCCTGCTGTTGAAAAAGTTGCATGTCTTTAGCAGGCCCGTATGCCATATTGGTAGTGTAAAACATGGGAAATGATGGAAACTTCTATTCTAGGCTAGTCATGGCTGCCATTATTGATTTTAGTATTATCTCTACTCTTTTGAGTAAAAATGTACACCTGTTTTAAAGAAACTACCCAGATAGAGGATCCTCGAGTACAATGGCGGCGGGAGCAGGAACACATGCTGAAGGACTACCTTGTATTGGCACAAGAAGCACTGACTGCTCAGAAGGAAATCTATCAGGTCAAACAACAGAGGCTTGAACTGGCCCAGCAGGAATACCAACAACTTCATGACGTCTGGGAACACAAGCTGGGATCTCAGACAAGCTGTGAGTACTTGATAGATTTTTGTTATTTATCTTTGTTCTAGTTATACTACAAAATCTTCCTTATCTTTGCTCATTCACTAAATCCACCTTCAGCCTCCACAATCTACCTTTGTTATCCTTTGCTAGCATAGTACTACCACAATAAGATGTGGCAACAGTGCTGTGGGCAGGTCAATTCTCCCCCTCACAATACCCCTGTTGCAGCATTCCTGTGCTGTGTAAGGGATTTCCTCCAGCACCGTGGAGACAGAGACTGCTAGCCTGTCACAGAGGCTGAGTCCAACAACAGGGAGCTAAGCATCTGATCCTGTCTTTTGTAGCTGCTCCTTCTTACATCATAGGATCAGTGTATAGAACCACAGAGTTGAAACAGACCTGGGACATCATCTAGTCCAACCGTCTTCTCAATGCAAGATCTGCAGTGCACAATGCAATTAGAAAATAGACCCTTCTCAATAATCTGCACACTAAAAACATTATACAATAATTGCAAGGATGGGTGCCTCTAGCCTTCCCTTGCATAGCTGAGCTGTATTTTGGATTTGTCTGTCTTGCCTTCTAAGCTTAAAGTTTGGAACTACTCTGTAGTTATGGGCCACAATCCACAAAACTCATTTATCCATGAGTAAGGGAACTGCATGAGCAACTGGAGCTTCCTTCTCAGTTTTCATTGGAGCAGCTCCCACTACCAAGAGTCAAAATGCTTCTCTGTTTTTAAAAGTGACTGCCTGTTTGATAGTTAAGTAAGAACCAAAAATGAACACCAACTGTGTATCATTTCCCTTATTCAAGCACGAATGATTTTGGATAATATCCATAAACTACAGCACATAATGTACGTGTGTGTGCGTGTTTGGGTGTTCATATAAAAATATTCTGCATTGAGTCCCTTAATTAACATTAGTGTTTGCAAACAAGGTTTATTAATAGAATCTACCACAGTGACTTCTGTCACAAGCAGATGTTTTTAACCATACTGAACTAACTACAGCAGGGGTGGGGAATGTGTGACCCTTCAGATGTTGTAGGGCTGCAACCTCCATCAGCCCCAGCCAGCATAGCCAATGGTGAGGAATGATGGGAGTTGCAGTCTAACAATATCTGGAGGGCCACACGTCCCCATCCTGAACTACAGAAATATTTTTTTAAAAGGAAAAGCAAGGAGTGTGAGAGCATGGCATTCCAAATCATTCAAATTGTATGATTATGCTCCTTTCCATTCTCTCCTTCCATTCCTCCTTTCTCTGGGAACTGTTAAACATCCAACCAAAAATGTTGTGTTTACAGCTTGCTCAAATGCTTACATGGTAAATATTGTGTTTTGTATTGTATACTGTCCCATTTATTCCTCAGTGCACTTTTAAACTTTGTTTGTTTTCTCTTTATTTTAGTAGTCTCCAGTTCCTCCTCGAGCTCAAAATATGATCCAGAAATTCTTAAAGCTGAAATTGCTACCACAAAATCTAGGGTAAGGGGGGAAATGGAGCTTGACTGATACCTTGTAAGTTGCAATATGTTTAGTAATAAAGGAGTTACAGAGACAGCTGTTATATGATCTGATACTTTCCTTAGAAGACCTTTTAAAGGTATAATATCCTTAAGGAAAGAAATGTTTTAGAGACAGACTCTATAATTTTATTAATTATGTATTTGACATCCACAGTGCAGTAGATGTTGTACCTAACACAAGATGTCCATCCACATCTTCATATGAAGCCTAGGTTGAGCACTGTGACCCCACACTCTTCTACATACACCCGTATTAATTTAATGTTTTTTCAAAGGATGGCTGGTGATAATATTGGCTACATTAGAACATCACGCTAAACTATGGTTTAGTGAGAAGTGGATGAGCCTGGCCTCCTGCCAGGTTTGCCTGATCCCCAAGCTTATGAAGCTTGTTTTGTTTAAACATAGTTAAGATTAGTATGTTAGTACAACATGACAAGCTGTGGTTAATCAAAAGCAAAAGTGCAGGAGGAGAGGGAAGCAGAGAGGCTAGACTCATTCATGCATCACTGAACCATAGTTTAGTGTGATGTCCAAATGCAGCCGGTGTCTTACAGCGCAATCCTGTACATACCTACTCAGAATTCAGTCCCACAGAATTCAAGGAGGCTTACTGACCCCAAGTGGTATGGACACTCAGTATCGTTAAACTAAAATGATTTTCTGTGAAAGTCCAGAAATATTTAAGTACGGTATGTCTTGAAAAGTTTATAGTGTTCTGAATACAGTAGTGGAAAATATTGGTTAAAGTAACAAAACACTGCTTTTTCACATTTCTGCAGGTGAATAAACTCAAGAGAGAAGTTGCTCACATGAGACAGGAACTCCAGTATAAAGAACTTGGTTTCCAAACACTGAAGAAGTAAGTTAATGATCAGTGGTTCTTTACTTTCTAACAAAGAATATATGCTTTGTTTCTAACTAGCTGAATATTGTAGCTGCTTGTCATGTATTGCAAGGGAATCCATGTTAAAGGTAAAATGCAAGTGCAATATAAATAGAATACCCTGTTTAAGCAGATCCAGAGGCCTTTGGATCCGTTTGCTTTGACATTACAAATGGCTGTACTTCATTCAACCTGAATACCAAACATAATATATAGAACAACATATATAACCTGTCTTCATGATGTTATCATTTGCATGTGCTGATTTTAGTACGATTTTTCAGTGCTGTTATGTTTGACCCCACCTGTCAATGGGTGAGTGGATTGAGGTGTGTGTTAATATTCATATAGGGAAAAGCTTTGTACTGCAAGAAACTGAAGTGTGGTGAATTTTCATTTTTTCATACCATTACTTATATTAAGAGGCTAATAATTGTGTTAGAGCTCCAGTATGTATGTGTACATTGCCTTTCTCGCACATTTCTACGTAAGATTATTCAATAATGTAGTGACTCTAAGTCTGCCAGTCTATGCATGTATGTGAAGCAGGTCCCAAAAGAAGGAAGTTACTTCTAAATAAACATGCATAGTACCAGCTGTAGGTGGTGATGATAACTTGTCAAAACAAGAATTAATTTGAGTCCCCCTTTTAATAAAAAGGGATCACTTTCTGAAAACTGATATTTAAGAAATCTGAAATTCAGATTTTCCATTAAATACCTTTGGGACATAGAAATCCTATTGATGTACTTTATGAGTAAGTTCCTTGTGGTTAGAATGTATTATGTTTTGTCTAAAGTTTCCTCCAGCTAATAACTGTTTCTCTCCTATTTTATACATTACCTTGAAGAATTGATATGAAAATGTCTGATACCCAAGGTGGATATAAGCTTGATGAGGCACAAGCTATCTTAAGTGAAATGAAAGCTATCAAGAAGGCCATAACTTCAGGAGAACAAGAAAAGCAAGATCTCATTCAGGTATAGAATCAACTTGGTGATCTGTTTTGCTAGGCAGATCTTAAACTGCCATTGCAGCAACTCTGAATTTCCACAACTGTTTGTATTGAACTGGTACATAAAATTAACATTATCAATACAAATGCAATCAGCCAATCTCCTTGCATGTGTCTTTCCATAAGTAAACTAATGGTCTCTTTCCTACCCCCACAACTCTGTAAAAGAAACCTATTAAATAAAAAGATATGAAGGACTGTAAATTTTAGAAGTCAACATCCTTTCATATTGAGGCAAGGGACTGAGTTTTCAGGTGTATATCAGTGTATTATTCAAGGCATCAGGGCAGCGAGAAGGCAATAAGAAGGTGATATTGAATTTGTCTTGTTTCAGAGCCTTGCCAGACTGAAAGCAAATTTTGTGCAAGAAAGAGGATCACATTCAGATTTGTGGACCAGCGGCACATCCTTGGAAGACTCCAGCATCTTATTCCCTAGGCAGTATCTGGATGCTGGCTCCCAAACGGATGTTTCTGGAAATGTACGTAAATCTAAAATGTTGTTGTCTAGGTCATCATTGTTGTCTTTTTCTCCATTCAGAGCTTATTTAAGGATGTTCTGTAGTAACCTGCTATGTTTGCACCAGCCTCATATAGAAATTTATGGAATAGATTTTTCAGCGTCCTTTAGATATTTTTCTGTGTCCTTTAGATATGAAATTAGCAATGTAAAAAACTCGTATGTGTTGTTTCTTAGCCCTTGAATGCTCATGTTGAACTTTGAGTCTGACATATGTTAACGGATCTAATTTACAAAGGGGGAAGTGTGTTAACATACTTTAACGTTACATTTTGTTTCTTTAGTTTATTGTGAGCAGTAACAATCAATTGGCTGAAAAGGTGAGACTGCGTCTACAATATGAAGAGGCTAAGCGAAGGTAACGGGAGTTTTCTTTATTGCTACTGACAGTTCAATAAGCACTAGATCTACAGTGTCAACAGTTTTTGTGTATGAGGGCAAATCTATTGAAAAAAGTACACATTTAGATCATGAGTGAATTTGTTTGTCTACAGGCAGACCTTGTTTTTGCTGTTGAGAATGTTCTTTGTTTCCTTTTCATAAGGTTTTGTCAGCTGTGTGTCAACTAATGTATCCTTGTGTCAGAATAATTGTGAGGCTTATTGATAATGCTATAAACTTTGTTTTATTGCTGTTGTGTAATTCTCTGAGTGTTTAATATTGGGTTACATTGTTAAGACTGGTGAACAGTTTAACTCTAATGCTGATAATTTACTGTGTAGGAAAGAAGCCATTGCCACTGTTGATTTTGTTGTATAATTAAGACCATCTTACAGCCTAACTTGAGATAGCATATTGAGTAGTATTGTACTGAAATACTCAGCATTTAAGGACTGTAAATAAGACAGTAGGGTGTGATTGACAATGCTTGGGCCTTCATCCACTCTTCTGAAGCTCCATCCCATGATACCACCACTACCCGTTCTCCTCTCTTCCCCACTCCCTAAGAATGGTAATTGTTTTCCAGAATGCAACCCTATCTTATAGAATCTGAGGGCAGGGCCTTTTTCTTCCTATCTTTAGAGATTGTATCTCCATATCTGGGAGAAAGAAAGAGCCCAAAAAGAGATTAGGGATTTTTCAGGTATCCCAAGCAGCCAAGAGAGTGGCTGTTTTGCATGTTTGAATACATGTGCACACATTTTCCTCTAGACTCTTCAGTAGCTTTTATCTTTTTCAGAAAAAATCCTAACATAAATAATAAGGTATTGGATTCCTGTTCTGGCATACCTGAGACAGATAAAGTCTCTGTGACTGCTATAGCAAAACTTTTTGGTACAATACCAACAGATTGAGGTTCCTAATATGACTGACATAGTTAGGACATATGTGAAAAATAGCACTTTAAATTTATTATTTAGAAAAGTATTTGCCCTTTGGTCCTCAGAAGGGCCCCCAAGATGGGGTACTGTAAGCATGGGCTGTTTAATGAATTGCCCCAGGGTACAGTGGGAGTTAGCAAGTGCACTACTTCCCCTGTGCTTGCTGCTTCCACTTCACATCCCATTTGGGAAACAACAGAGGAACACCATGTTCCAGGGTGGTTGTTGTGACATGCGAACCTGGCACTCTGGGTCGTTGAGTGTTAAGTCAGAGTTTTAACCCAACAATGAACCATGGGTTATTGTTGGGTTAAAACTCTGGGTTATTTAACCCTCAGCAACCCAGAGTATTGGGTTCTCACGTCATGACAACAGAGTGACTGTTCCTCAGTTGTTTCCCGAAGCAGATGTAAAGTGGAAGCAGTAAGCGCAGGGGAGGCAGTGCACTTGCTCACTTCAGTGTAGCCATGACTAACTATGGGTTGTTTAATCATAACATGCGAACTGGGCCTAGATTAAATTCCTACTTAACAAATTTATAAAGCCTTAGAACATTAAAGCCAATGAAACATACTGGGTACCATACTGTACTGGCTTTTGTGCAGTTTTGTCTCCATTTGTAAAGATTGAAATGACTCTCCTAAGGCTTAATTACTGGCAGTAAGAGATTTAAGCTACAATATACTTGTTTCTTTTGTATGTTTGGCCCTGCCCTCTTTGCCGTCAGCAGCGCCCACCACTGGAATGCGGCCGCTGAGGTTTTCTCTGAAATGGAATGTGGCCCTCCACCTAAAAGAGGTTCCCCATCCCTGCCGTGTATGGATATGTGGCTAAAATTCTCAGTCAATGAGTGAAGAATGGGTGGGATCGCAGCTTTGTTCCAAGTAGTTTGCAAAGTGTGAACTAGTGTGTGTGTGTGGGGGGGGGAATCTATGCATGATTTCTAAGAAGGTTGTTTAGTTTCATAAGCAGTACAGTGTAGAATACATATAATTCTGTGTTATTTTGAAGATGGAAAAATTGCAGAATATTCAGAACAAGCCTGACCTTTTACCATACGCATACTGATAGATAGCAGAAGTTATCAAATTACAGCTAAGCAATCCTCTTAGAACATACTCTTTACTAATGCACAGAGGAATTCACGGATTACAAACTAATGCCATTGCTAATTCATCACTGGAGCACAATGTTGTGTTTAATCAGGCAGTTGAACATTAAAATGGCTGCAAAGAAGGCTTCGGTGCAGCTTGGATGGATTTCTATTAATTATAGAATTTAAATTAATTAAGCAGTAGCTTTCCTGCTAGGGGAACAAGCTCAATAATTTAAAGAAAGTATCCTGAAATATGGCTTCTGTATAAAGCACCAGCCAAAGCTTTGCCATGCCATCTTGTGTCATTAGATTAAGACACAATCATGAGTGGTGAGAGCTGATAAATTGCAGCCTTCAGTACCAAATTGCCCAATATTATAGCTTAGAATATTTGACCATTTTTATGTATTAATCTCCTCATAGCATTTCTCTAGTTGAAAAGTATCATCTTAAGATGAGAGCTAATAGTATGCCTAATAGGAACATAGAAACTTAATTTGTTTTCTTCCTCCTATAGAATAGCAAACTTAAAGATACAGTTGGCTAAACTGGATAGTGAAGCCTGGCCTGGTGTGCTAGATTCTGAACGAGACCGATTAATGTTAATCAATGAGAAGGAGGAACTACTAAAGGAAATGAGGTTCATTAGCCCTAGAAAATGGACTCACGGTGAAATGGAAAGACTAGAGATGGAAAGAAAACGTCTAGAAGAAGATCTTCAGGCTGTAAGAGAGACGCAGAGCAAAGCTTTAACAGAAAGGTAGAACCATGAAACATTTGGAATTTTTATTTACTGCTGAAATAGGAAATATTATTGATACTACGGTATGTACTTTTCTTGATTTAAGTAGCAAAAATGGATGGTTTCCCTCTTTTCTTGTGAATAAGTAAATCCGTTGCAGACACTGCAAAGCAATGCTTGCATCTAATTTAATTCCATATGATGTTGTAGGGGAAGCCCAGATACTGACAGGGAAGTAGGTCTCTGGCTTTCACCACTGGACTAAGATTCCAGAGTCTTCACCCCACATGAATTGCTTTCCCATGCATGGCTTTGGACCACACACCTTAGACCACTGAAGGAATCCTCCCTGGCTGCCCACTCCTCTGGTTTAAAATGTGACCTCACATGCAACACATGCTCCCTTGCCTTCCTTGAGCCCCATGAGGTCTTGCCAGACATTGGAGTATATGTCCCTCACCGCAGCATCCAGGCTGTTGCTCTCAGCTATTCTTCAATCAGCTGAGACATGGGTGCTTTGCCCCTTTGCTGGGACAAGAGATTTTCAACATTGACCCATGGTGCTCCGGTGTGGTTCAGTTGGGCTCTCTTCTGCTGAAATCACTTTAGCCACCGGGAGTCCCTTGCTTGCTCAATCCCCTGTATGGAGGCCATTCCCAGATATGTATTGATGAAGCATTACAATGATAGAAATATGCAAAATGCCTATTGTTTATCATGCAATTCAAGTTATTTACCACTCCTATGAAAAGTTGGTGTCCACAAAAAAAGATGCAGGCCAAGTTATATTGCAGTCCACGTTCACAGTTTGCATCTGAATGGTCACCTCTTTCCTTTTTCTGCTCCTCATCAACTTGTTTGTAAACCTTTCCAAACTAGATATACTCTCTTCTGTATTACTTGAGACAGATGACACATAACTTACAAAACAAGGGTGGGTACACCTATATGTGTATGTATTTCCTCATGTGATGATTTGTAGCAAATGGTATAAAGAGTTCAAAATGTTTGTGGTGAGCTCTGTTTTAAATAGCTATAGTGATCACACAGCACAAACATGAGGTCACAACATTGCAATCATCAAGTGTTGAACATCAAGTGTTGTATGAACTCATCTCACCCTTGGAATCTGACCCTTTTATTTCAGGGCCAGTTCACATGACCATGTAGAAATTGAATCCATGGCAAATTTGATAGTAGTTTCACCATGGGTGCATGAGCTAGACATTGACATTTATGAACCCAGTTTCAGATGTTGTGCAGTTGCACGAATGCTTTGTCTGTTTATGAAGCGTGAAGAAATCAACAATTTCCTGTGGATTCAATGCTCACTGTAGCAGAGCAGCCTTTGTTCTCTCATGTGAAACAGATATGTAAATTTCCCCTATTAGATAATTTTAATAATTTCAAACTATTGATCTATTGAATTGCACTTGTAGTGGTGAGATCCTACTCACCGTGTATGCTTCAGTCTGAGGGGAGGATAGGAAAAGAGAGAGGGAGAGGAGAGGGTGAGGGATGGATGGATGGATGGAGAGGTTAGGAGAGAGAGAAAAACATAACAGCACGAGAGAGAAATGGCCAGCCAGAGAGACGGCAATTATATAAATGTGCATGAGACAGGACAGAAGTTGGGGGTGCCATGCTTTGATCTTGCAGACATCAGTGACATTTTTCCTGGTACAGTAATACCTTGGATTGCAAGTAACTTGGTTTGAGAGCGTTTTGCAAGACAAGCAAATTTTTAAATATTTCTTTTAAAAAAATTGACTTGATATACAAGCGATGTCTTGCAATACAAGTACTGTAGTACGGCTTAAATTAAAAATCTCTGTACAAATTTTTTTGGGGGAATTTCATTTTTATATAAGAGTGTTTTGGATTACAAGCACGTTTCCGGAACGAATTATGCTCTCAATCCAAGGCATGACTGTATTAATTCCAAGACTGAAACATACCAATATGAAACTGTGGAAAAACCTGTACTTTCATGGTGAACATACCCGTGAAGTTGCCATCTTCAGAGTACATGTAATATGTACTTTGATGTACACATTCTATGTGTACATGGAAATGCTGGTTTGAGGCTTTCTTGTGCTGCCTTGCTTTAATATTTAGTCTGAAGCAATACCTGACAGTTGCAAAGAGCCATTAGAATTGTAGCTATATTTAAATTTTAAATGCTTCTTTAAATGTTATCCCCATAGGAACTGACGTTTTAGGAGGAATGCAATTTGAGAACTAGCCTATCAAGCACTTAAAAGCTGCCACTTCTCCCACTCCATCCCATGTAATTCTGTTGGCTACTGAAAGAGAATTATAACTGGTGCCTGGATGTAGCAAGACTGCATCACCATTTCAGCTGTAGTGTTAGTCCCATGGGAAAATGCAGTAGTAACAGGGTGGAAAAGCCTCTGCGTAATTGTCGGGGTGGGTGGGTTAGACCTAGTGTGTAGGTGGATATTGCCTAGAGTCTGCAATGATGCTTCTGACAGTCAGGCTCTTCTCACTAAAAATGAATTGAATATGCTGTCCTTTATTGTTGTGAGTGATTTTATAGGCTTCTTCCTGTGCACAATTAACACCCATCCCACACAAATGAAATAAAAGCATTTCTGTGGGATCTAAAACCTTCAAACATCTGAAAAATTCCAGAATCCTGAGTCTCAGGTCACACGTGATATTTATTCATCACTTGCTGCAGTCCGGCATTTGAATGCCTTGTCTTGATAAGAAAGGGGTGGGGAACACCTCCTCTTCTAAAATTACCCCTTGCTGCTTGTGGAGGTGACACTGAGTAGTTACAGACAACCATTTTCTCACACATTCTACCACACATCTTCATTTGTTGTGTGGTAAAATCCTTCTGGTCAATTGGTAAGTTAATACAGACAACCCCACTACCCTGTGCTGAGAGAGGATACCCCAGGGTGCTTTGGTCATTTGTATGGGCTCACTATCCTAATGTGTCATGAGTGTCCGGAAGCACAGAAAAACTTTCAAGTCGTTCTGTAGTGTCCATATTCCTTGTTACAGTAATACCTTGGATTACGAGCATAATTCATTTCAGAACCATGCTCGTAATCCAAAACACTAGTATATCAAAGCGAGTTTCCCCATAAGAAATAATGGAAACTCAGATATTCGTTCCACAACCATTTAATCATATAAAAATGATTAAAGTAATACAAAATACAGTACATATAAATTAAAAATAAAATTAACCTGCACTGTAGCTTTGAAAAGAATCGTGGCTGGTGTGAAGGAGACGAGAGAGGAGAGGAGGTGATCTGTTGGCTCACTGGAATCTCCTTCTTTTTTTGCAACTTTAACAAGTTGCAGGGCAAGGCGCCAGCGAGCGGCGGTCGCGCCTCCAAGGGGCTCCCTGCCTGGGAGCCGGCCAAGCGAGCGGCGGCTGCACCAGGACAGCAGGGCAAGGTGCCGGCCGAGCAAGTGGCTGCCCCTCCACGGGGCTCCCTGCCCAGGAGCCGGCGTCGCACGGTGAGGCGCTGCCTGAGTGAGCGAGCGGCGGTCGCGCCGGGCAACAGGGCCAGGTGCCGGCTGAGCAAGTGGCCGCGCCGCGCCGCCCCTCCACGGGGCTCCCTGCCTGGAAGCCAGTGCAGCACGGTGAGGCGCTGCCTGAGTGAGCGAGCGGCGGCCACGCCGGGCAGCAGGGCAATGCGCTGGCTGAGCAAGCGGCCGCCCCACCCCTCCACAGGGCTCCCTACCCGGGAGCCGGCAAAACAGAGCGAGGTGCTGAGCGAGCAGCCGCGCCTCCACTTATCTCTCTGCCCAGGAGCCAGCGAAGCTGTGAGAGGCGCCGGGCGGCTGAGCGAGCGGCCACACCGCGCCTCCACATGTGGCTCGGCTTGTATTGCAAAACCGGGCTTGTGTTGCAAATTGTAATTTATGCAAAGATTTTGCTCCTCTTACGAGAAGCTCGCATACCGGGTTATTCGTAATCTAAGGTATTACTGTATATATCTTTATACTGCAGCCTTGGGGGAATGCTCAGAATTCAAAGTTTTCAGGAGAATTACTTATCAAATTGGGTCACCTGGTTTCACCCAACACATTTTAAGAGGAAGAGAAACAAAGTAGATCTAAATGCTAGGAATGCTTATCACAGAGTTTCCCCCCAAAGAACAAAGAAGGGCCAAACCTTGTTAACAATACTGCCAGGAATGTGTTATTCCAGCTCCTTATGAAGTATGGAAGAAACTTAAATACATTTTGTTTAGTATGTGTTTATCAGTTTCACTCTCTATCATTTGTGGGGTTGGATTTCTCGATACTACAACCCCTCTGCAGGGGTGAGGGACCTATGAGGATGGTCCGCCCCAGGCGTCTTATGGATCCGGATTCCTGAATGCGCTTGGGGAATTGGAGCACATAAACGGTAGCTCGGTCGAGACCCTAGTGGACAACTGGAATGCTGCAATAACCAGGGCATTAGACCGAGTTGCCCCGAAATGCCCTCTTCGCCTAAACAGAGCTCGCACGGCACCATGGTTCACTCCTTCGCTGCGAGCTCTGAAACAAGAGGTGAGAAGGCTAGAGCGCCGATGGCGTAATTCCCGTTCTGAAGACGATCGAACACGGGTTAGAGCTGCATCTTCAGCCTACCGGGTGGCGGTGGAGGCAGCAAAAAATAAATTCTGTGCTGCCTCCATTGCGTCTGCGGAGTGCTGCCCCAGGAGGCTGTTTCAAGTGGTCCGGAGTCTGGTCGGTCCAGCCGCTCCGGACCCACTGGAACAGTCTAAAGCCTCCTGTGAGGTTTTAGCGAAACACTTCGCAGATAAAATTGATCAGATTAGGAGTGGGATATCGTGCGTCATGGACACAGGGAGTGAGCGGGAGGAGACCAATGGCAGACTGGTTTTGTGAGATCGGTTCCAGCCTCTTCCTTCTGATGAAGTGGACAAGGTGCTTTCATCTGTAAGGCCTACCACCTGCTTGCTTGATCCTTGCCCGTCCTGGCTGCTCATGAGCTGTAGGGAGAGACTGGGTGAGGGGATCAAGGCGCTGGTGAATGCCTCCCTCGAGGAGGGAGTGATGCCATCAGCCCTCAAGGAGGCAGTAATAAGACCGCTTCTAAAGAAGCCCTCCTTGGATCCCCAGGATCTAAACAACTTTCGCCCAGTCTCCAATTTGCCATTTCTGGGCAAGGTGATCGAGCGGGTGGTGGGTGCTCAGTTGAAGGCACACTTGGATGAAGCCGATTATTTTGATACATGCCAGTCGGGCTTCAGGTGTGGACATGGGACGGAGACGGCCTTGGTCGCCTTGGTGGATGATATGAGGAGGGCTTTGGATAGGGGCGAATGCTCCTTTCTAGTCCTCCTCGATCTCTCAGCGACTTTTGATACCGTTGACCACGATATCCTCCTGGATCGCCTGGAGGGGTTGGCCGTGGAGGCACTGTATTGCAGTGGTTCCGGTCCTTCCTCTCTGGAAGGTACCAGAGGGTAGTTCTTGGGGAGGAGGCTTTGGACCCTCAGCTGCTCACTTGTGGAGTGCCACAGGGTTCCATCCTCTCCCCAATGTTATTCAACATCTACCTAAAGCCGCTGGGAGCTATCATTGGGAGGTTTGGGGTGCAGTGTCATCAGTATGCGGATGACACGCAGCTCTACCTCTCTTTCAAGTAATCACCGAGGTTGGCCGTTGAGACCTTGACCAAGTGCCTGGAGTCAGTGGGTGGCTGGATGGGAAGGAACATGCTGAAGTTGAACCCCGACAAGACCGAGGTACTTCTGGTGGGGGACAAGGGAAGGTTAGGGGATGTTGACCTGGTGCTAAATGGGGTACATCTACCCCTGAAGGGCCAGGTCTGCAGCTTGGGGGTCATTCTAGACTCCCAGCTGTCCATGGAGGCTCAGGTGGCAGCTGTGAGCCGGGCGGCGCTGTATCAACTCCATCTGATACGGCAGCTGCGCCCCTACCTTCCTAATCACCTGCTCCCATCAGTGGTTCATGGCTTGGTCTCCTCTCACCTAGACTACTGTAATGCGCTCTACATGGGGTTACCCTTGAAGACAGTTCGGAAGCTACAGCTGGTACAGAACGCGGTGGCTCGCCTGGTTAAAGGCAGCCGCCGGCGGGATCACATCACTCCAGTGCTGAAGGAGCTGCACTGGCTATCAGTTGTTTGCCGAGCCGAATTCAAGGTGTTGGTTTTTACCTTTAAAACCCTATACGGCTCCGGTCCAGTCTATCTCAAGGAACGTCTCCAGCAACACCAAGTAGGCCGCTCAACAAGATCTGCCACAGACGGCCTTCTCCTTGTCCCTTCAGCCAGAGCAGCTAGACTGGTGGGGACTAGGAAGAGGGCCTTTTCTGTGGCAGCCATCGTACTGTGGAACTCTCTCCCGAGTGACCTCCGCCATGCCCCCTCTCTGCTGAGCTTCCGCCGCTCACTAAAAACTTGGCTGTTCAGGTGGGAATATGGGGTCGGCTAAGATTTTAAAATTTTATACTGTTTTAAATGTATTTTATCCTGTTTTTATCTTGTGTACATCGCCGAGGGTGGCCGGTTTGCTGGCCAGATGGGCGATAAAATAATAATAATAATAATAATAATAATAATAATAATAATAATAATAATAATAATAGAAGATGAAAGTGTTGGTTAACAATTTTTTAAATTATTAAACCTACATTGATTGGTGGATAATACAAAATTTCAGGCTTTCAAGCTTGCCTTCAGGACCTGAGACAGTGTCCTCACTAACTAAAATAATTTATTAAATTGTGTATTCCCCTTAATGGGGAAGAATATTAGGCAGTTTGAAATGAGATATAGAATTCACATATCTACTACTGAGGTACAGGAAGTTAAGAGGTAGCAATGAAAGGCAGGTGAGTATGTTTCAGACTGATCTGGGGGACCAAAAAAACAAATGTTTCCACTTAACCACTTCATTTTGAGTATCCTTGAGAGTTCTTAGACTCATAGTTAGAAAATGAGTGATAGAAGCTGTCTTACAGAAGACAAGAATTTTATGACCTAGTTATGGGGGGGAAAGGTTTCAGTGCAGTAAGTCCTGTTTGTGTCTGAACTGCTCATGTCTTGGGACTAGAATGGCTATAACTCCAATACAAACAAATAGTTTGTTCATTTAAAAAATCCCCCACTTCTTGGAGGCCTAATCAAGGGGTCATAATTCAGACATTTGGACTCTTATTTGTAGTATGGCTTTCTCTCCATGTGAACTAAAACTATGCCCCTGAATCCTCTGTAAGTTGCAGGATGTTCCGAGGAACACACTCCATTCATGTGAGAAGCTTGCCATTGTGGAATCAGCAGTTCAGTCTGGGATCTTGCACTGCATCTGGCATGAACAGCTTCTTGCAAGAACTGAACGTGCCATAGATTGCAGGGCAATAACAAGGTTCTGCGTGCACACCCAGTTCATGTTAGAACATTCTCACCTCACCTATGGCGAGCACAAACCTCAAGGTGACCCTGGTTCTGCTTTCACTCTGTAAAGAAACTAGTACAGTGCAATAAAGATAAATGCATAGCTGGTGGCTTTAATGCACCTTGGACATGACAAGCGTTCAACACTTATTCACAATTATTTCAATTTATTTTCTTTAGACTTTGAAATGGTCTCACCTGTTCTCTCATCCCAAAGAAATAGTATTAAGTATCCTCTTTCAAATATCTCTTGTCTCCAGTCTGTTAGCATAGGGGAGTGACAGACAACCCTTTTGAAACACCTTCAAATATTCTTTTGCCTCTCAGCCAGGAAACACTAATCTTGCTTATGTAACTGATCTGTTTGCCCCTGGATAGTTTGCATACCTTTTGCAAAAGCGAACAACATAGAGAAGGTCAGGTGCTTCCTGTACGGAATTGTATTTTTCAGAAATTAAAAACAAAACAAAACTATAGATTAATTAATTCTATAGATAGAAGGAAAATTTCTTTGGGTAAAATGCTTATTCCTATTCTGATTTATTTGACATAAAATCTCTTGAGTTGTTCCATAATTGTCTTGAAATATTCTGTTGGAATCTTGCTATAAAGTTATATGAGAAACTGAGAACAAAACCCTGCATAACAGGCAACACACACACTTTGGAATTTATACCCTGTCAATTTTCAAGGGTGTTGTATTGGAAGGGCTGACCATTGCCTCTTAATTTAGTATAGCTTTGAGTAGAATTAGAGTGTCCTTTTTTGTATCTTCTGCAGATTGAAGTTAAATAGTAAAAGAAATCAGTTGGTTCGAGAACTAGAGGAAACAACACGATTAGTAGCAATGTTGCACATCCAATTGAAAAAGTAAGTTTTTCTAGAGGTTTCTTACATGTGGTTTGCATGAATATCATGAGTATACTTCTACAATTGTGAATATACACAATTCTCCCTATGGAAAAGATTATTCAAAAGTTGAGGTCCAACAGAAATACAAGGATCTCATGGGTGCATGGTGAAGAGGCATGACAAGGCAACATGTTCTCTTCTGTAGAATTTAGGTATCAACACTAAGAGGCAAGGATTTCTAGCCTGCATCTAGCAGGTATTGTTATATGAAATATATATTCATTAGGATAGATTCCAGGGAAGTTTACTGCCAGAACTATGCTTACATGGCATACGTGGTTGACTAGTAGAGAAGCAACTTGGTTTTTGCTTGCTTTGAAGTTAGTGTATGTTGAGAGCAGCAAAAGTTGTGTGGAATACAACCTTAAATGTGTCACCCTGTCATTAGAGTACTATCTCCCAATTTTTAAAAAACATGAATTGGTCCTATAGTCATGTACCCTTCTATATTGTTTAGGTGGAGATTGTGTATAAAATTACATCAAGGCTTTTAAATATTTTCGTTGTTCGTTCATGCATGCATGTATTATTTTAAAAACATTTAAATCACACTTTTCCATTACCAATGGCTAAGGATGCTTACAATCATAAAATAAAAAATAAAATAAAATAAAGATAATGAACAGAAACAGCAACAAAATCATATCCCAAGATTATGGGCCAGAAGTGGGCAACTTGTGGTCCTCCAGATGTTTTGGCTTACAGCTTCCATCATCTGTTAACATTGGCTAAGCTGGCTAGGGCTGATGGGAGTTGTAGGCCAACATGTATGGAGGGCCACAAGTTGCCCACCTCTGCTATAGGTTCTCTGGAACAAGATTGTTTTTTACATAAGGACAAAAGGTCACCAGGGAGGGGACCAGGTGGGTTTCCCAGGGTGGAAAGTTCCAAAGTCTGTTTAAATACGACATACTGTTTGTTCATTCAGTTTATGTCCCACCTTTATTCCAAGTTGTCCAAGGTGGCATTCTCTCCCCACCACCCATTTCTATTTTATCCTCACAACAACTACGTGAGTTTACATTAGGTTAAGAAATCATGACTAGCCCAATGGTCACCCAGGAAGATTTGTGACTGAGTGGGATTTGAACCTGGGTCTCCCTGGTTCTAGTTATGACAATTCAACCAGTATACTTCACTGGCTTAGTTGGACCTTTTATATCTAATATATTACTTTTCTCTCCAGCCTGTCCTCTAGCATGCTTTCTTTGTCATCTGGCAGTAGTCCTGGCTCTCTTGCATCTAGCAGGGGATCTCTGCTTGCCTCAAGCCAGGATTCTTCAACCTCAGCTAGCTTTACTGATCTGTACAATGAACAGCTTGAACAGCTGGACTCCGACTATCAAAACAAAATGGACCTCTTGCTATTGGAGAGAGCTACTGGCTTTCGGCCTTCAGGCTGCATCACTACAATCCATGAGAACGAGGTAGTCAAAACTCAGAAGACTGATACTGCTAGTCGTCTACAGGCTCTGAGGTCCTTGTCTGGGACACCCAAATCATTGACTTCTTTATCTCCAAGGTCATCTCTCTCTTCTCCCTCTCCACCTTGTTCGCCATTAGTGATGGACCCATTCTTCACAGGAGATGCCTTCATGAGTCATATGGACTTTGAAGATACTGAAATGAACAGTGGTCTTTGTGAACTTAGTCTAAACACTGGAAGTGGCAAAAAGTACAGAATAGAAGAGTCTAGGACTGGGGATAAACACCTGGACCAAGGTAGAGTGTTAATCACACATTCATTCCAAATGGTTTTCAACACTTAAAACAGCTGTGGGGAATTGTGTGGATCTCCAGATGTTGTTGGACTGTAACTTCCATCATCCCTCACCATTGATTATGCTGGCTAGGACTGATGATTGTTGCAGTCCAATAATATCTAGAGGGCCAAACGTCCCCCACCCCTGCTTTAAAACAAAACAAACAAACAAACAAAAAACCACATTGGTTTTATTTAACAAAGTCACAAGTACTGAGATATACAATACAAATAGCATTCAAAAACAGAACAACCTATAAAGCAAAGATTTTTAGTATTTGGAGTTATAATATAAAAATACCTTTTGGATGTACTATCATTGGTGAAAGTAACATTTTTGCCATTCTAATATATGCCCTGTAAGAGGATACAGATAAGAGAGCTTTTATTGGAATGGGATATTTAATGTGGTATTTGGTGCCCATAAGTAACTCTTACTTATTCAGCAAAGAAATAGCTTTGGGAGTGAAACTACAGACAGTGATCCTGGAAGTGGGAGAGGAATCGGTCAACCATAAAAAGAAAACCTGAAGCACTAATAGTCAACTACTTCGAACTACAACAGAAAAGCTTGGCTTTGCAACTTTGGGGCATGAGCTCTTCTAAAATCTTAATGGTGCAATTGATGGTTAGGTTAGATTACTGCAATGTGCTGTATTGGTGGGCTGCCTTTGAAGACAGATTGGAAATTCCAGCTAGCGCAGAATGCAGCAGCCGGATTGTTGACCAGAACTAGGCAAAAATTAACTCCAGCTCTGGGCCTCCTGCATGGGCTGCCAGTTTGCTGTTTTTGAGCCCAATTAAAAGTGCTGGTCTTGACTTATAAAGCCTTGAACAGCTCGGGATCCCAGTACCTCAGGGTCCACCTTTCCCTATACAAATCTGTCCAGACCCTGAGACTGACATCTGAGGTGCTTTCCTCCATGCCCCTCCAAGAGATCTTCAGAGGATGGTGACAAGAGAGTGGGCCTTTTCTGCAGCAACCTCCCCAATTATGAATGTTTTCCATGGGGAGTCTGTCTGGCATGGACTTTGTCATTTTTCTGGTGCTAGACAAGGCCGTTTTGCTTCTCCTGAGCATTTGGATAGTTTAATGGTCTGGCCTTGGTGGCTATTTTTCTTATTCATTCTTATGTTGAATGGAGGGATAGTTTTAGGTGGTCTTTTGGATGGATAGTTTCACTAAATTTGTATGGTTTTTATGTGTGTGCTATTTCTTATTGCTTTTTTCTACTTCATTATATTTTGTAACTTGCTTCAGGACTTCTTTTGGTTCTGTGAACCAATATGGAAATTTAATAAATGAGTAGAGCTATGGCCTCTAGTCAGTGTCTAGAGGGCCATGGGATTTTTTGGATTTCCAGCTCCCGGGTCGGAAAATCGCTTTGACCTTGGAGCTGGGGATCTGTGCTCGGATCCTCTCCCCCCCCCCCTTGCAGCCAGCATGGAACTGGGTGCTTCTTTGAGGTTGTAAGAGTAACCTTGTAGAAGGATTTTAGGGGGTGGGGAGGCGGGGAGGAGAGTGGCACCACCAAGATATGGCATATCCTGGTGGTGCCTCAGCCTCCTTCCCTCCCCCTCTGAAGTGCTTAAGTTAGACGGCCACAATAGTCTGTCTAGCTTCTTTGCAGAGTGGGAGGAGTGCAGAGGCAACCTTTGCCTCTGTGATCCTCCCGCTCTGCAGAGGATGCCCGTAATCCGCTGAGTTCAGAGGGCTATGGGCATCCCCATTGGATTGCGTCCTAAACTAACTAGGTAAATATAATGAAATAACACGTTGGGCAATCACTTGCAGCTGTGAACTTTGCACCATCGCTTGCAGTAGCAGAACCTGCACTGTCTTGGTTCTGTGGGATAAGCTCTTATAATTCTGTCTAAAAATAAAAATTCCGTCCTATAACTCATACAACTGAATTAGTCTGACAACAACAAACGGGGCCTAATAGAAGACATAAGAGTAGTGGTTATTTTATGTATGTATTTATTAATTATATTTACATCTTTATTTTCATCTAAGGTTGGCTCCCAAAGTGGCTTGTTGCAATTAAAATGTAACTCAAAAGTTCAATACTTTGAGAATACTTGGGTGTGTATGTGGCATTCTCTTCTGGCCTCTGGCAGCTGATGACCTAGTCTAGGTTCTAGGCTCTTCCCTCCATGTGGGTAGAGTGTGCCGAAGGAGATTCAGATAGACTCAGTCTGCTTACAGGAGTGGATGGTTACTGTGTATGAGGAACCTGCCATGCCAAGATCAAGTAAAGTTGATATTCACATGGAGACCCCTGGCATCTCTATGAAGCTCAGCCGTTCTCATTAATTGGTCCTATAGATAAGGAAAAATAGGGGAAAATGAAGAAAGTTTGTGCCATAGTGAGAATTGCAGTGGGAAATGTTATATATCGATTTTCAAAAGAGTGCATACTTGCATTAATATGAAATAAAACCATAAAGTTGTTAACATCCCCCCATCTCTCTCTCTCTCTCTCTCTCTCTCTCTCTCACACACACACACACACACACCACTTGACTTTCTTATCTTGCATATTCCAATCTTCAATCATCTTAGCAAGCCACTTATTTTGTGGCTTGATGAAAGACCAGTAACTATGGATTATGTTCCATGTTCAGGCAATACAATTTGATGAGGCAATGCAACTCTTCAGGCAATATAATTTGATGAGGTCACCTAAATCCACCTATCCTACATACCTTTGCTAATCTGTGAAAGAGCATTTAGTGGAATTTAAGTTAGTATCTTTGAGATTGTATTAAGTAAGCAACATATTTATTAATTGGTTACAATGGGTTACAGACTCTTGATCTAGGAAAGATACTGGAATGCTTTGTCTTTAGCATGGTTGGCTGAGCTCTTCCTTCCTTCCTTTTCTGTCAAGAATGGCCACATTCCTATTTAGAGTTATTCCCATTAGATCTAGGTGGTAATTAGTCTTAACCTTTGTTGGCTCTGAGAATGGCTGAGGCTGTTAAAGTGAAAGCTATAAGGCACTAAGCAGATTAAGTGATTTAGGGTTGTTATTCAGTCAGCAGACAAAATAATCACCACAGGTAGTTTATTTCAGGGCAATAATGAGGAAACCGTTCACTCCCTGGGCTCTGCTCACACAGCTCAGAGTAGTGGAAAAGCTGCTTGATTGAGTTACAGCATGGCCTCCTGGGATCATGTGTCCTCACATGTTCCTGTAAGTAGAGCTACATGGCCTATCCCCAAATCTCTCCTCACATCATCTTAAGAGATTTTTTTAAAAAAACAAACGCTTTGCTGCTCTCCAGTTTAGGTGTTCTTCTCTGTCTAGTTTCAATAACTGGACAATGGAATGCAACTTAGCATATGTGCTCATGCAGTTAAAAATCAGGATCCAGACTAAAAAATAAAACAAGTGAAGTTTTACAAAATAAAAAAGGCTATATCTGGAAACTATTTTATTAGGTTAACTTTTGCTCATATTTGGATTTTCTCAAGAAGTTCGAAATCTGGAAATCTATAGGTTCCATGTGGAGAGAGGTCTTTACCAGTACTGAAACCCTTTGAATGTAATTGTGATAGGCTTCCAGGTGAGTTGTAGAAAATGCCACTGTCTTGATTTAAGATTGGTTCAGACATGGTCTTGATAACTGATGTGTATATCTGGATGGTGGGCTGCATTTGGCTTGATGAGTCATAAGCTGTGCAGGCCTAGATTTGTTTGCTAGATCGTATTTTGGTCTGGTCTAAAATAGTCCAAACCTATTAGTTCAAGCTTATTTTTGAAACATCCTTGAATTGTGGTGGACTGTAATCTTAACCTATGAAACTAAGCTATACCAAGTCAGCCCATTGGTCCCCCTGCCAGTATTGAATCACTGAGTCTTGAATTTGTTGATACAGACAACTCTTGTTAAAATCATTAACACCATTTTGGCTTTCCTCCCTGCATTTTTATAGGTGTAAATTTTGTTGAAGGAGCTGCACCGAAGGTAGCATGTGTATCAGCTGCAGTGTCAGATGAGTCAGTTGCTGGAGACAGTGGAGTGTACGAAGCATCTGTGCAAAGGTATTCTGATCCACATGCTAAACTTTGTATACATAAACCCTGACCAAATCAGCAAGGCCAGGTGTCATAGACTGCCTATTTGAGCTGAAAGGCTTTCCAAGATTTTGTGTGTGTGTTTGTGGGTAAAAATGCCTCAGGTCTGGCATCAGCACCTAGGATACCCGGGCAGCTGCCAGAGCCCATGCATCCCAGCAGGGCCCACTGAGGCTGACACCTACCTTCCCTGCCCCTTCTCCTGTGGTGAGTGTTGCCAGGTTGGCCCCTCCAGAAGCACTGCTGCCAGTCCCGCCCCCCCCCCCCAGTGCTGGCATTCAGTGGCCAGCTACCACCTAGCAGGCCTGCCCCCCTTATCTAGCACCATCTCTGGTCCCTCATTGGACCAGAGGAGCTGTGATTTTTAATTTCCCACAATGCAATGCCATGCAGCACTTGGGTTAAAGATGGTGACTGCCTGGAGCTGAGCAGCCACTCAGCTTCCATAGGAAGTGTGCTCATGCCACTGGGTAAAGCCACCAGGAAATGGCTCCAATGAACAATGGCTGAATCCATCAGTGATGCCACCAAGGGGGACTGTTATTGGCAGTATGCCAAGGGCCCACTGAAGCCTGATGCCAGCTCTATTATTACTATTACTCCTTCTAATGTTTATTTAGCTTTCTAGCCTTTCTTTGGTGAGAGTTACAGAATGGGCCTTGGGTTTCATAGAATCATAGAAAAGTAGAGTTGGAAGGGGCCTACAAGGCCATCAAGTCCAACCCCCTGCTCAATGCAGGAATCCAGGGTCAAAGCATCTCTGACAGATGTCTGTCCAGCTGCCCCTTGAATGCCTCCAGAGTGGGAGAGCCCATCACCTCCCTAGGTAGTTGATTCCATTGTCTTATTGCTCTGACAGTCAGGAAATTTTTCCTGATGTTTAGGTGGAATCTAGGTTCCTGTAACTTAAGCCCATTATTCCGTGTCCTGCAAACTGGGATGATCGAGAAGAGATCCTGGCCCTCCTCTGTGTGACATCCCTTCAAATACTGGAAGAGTGCGATCATATCTCCCCTCAGTCTCCTCTTCTGAAGGCTAAACATGCCCAGTTCTTTCAGTCTCTCCTCATAGGGCCTTGTTTCCAGTCCCTTTATCATCCTTGTTGCCCTCTTCTGAACCCTCTCCAGTTTGTCTATGTCCTTCTTAAAGTGAGGTGCCCAGAACTGGACGCAGTACTCAAGATGAGGCCTAACCAGTGCCAAGTAAAGGGGAATTATCACTTCCCGCGATTTGGAAGCTATACTTCTATTAATACAGCCCAAAATTGCATTTGCCTTCTTTGCAGCCACATCGCATTGCTGGCTAATATTCAGTTTGTGATCTACCACAATTCCAAGATCCTTCTCACTTGTAGTATTGTTGAGCCAAGTGTCCCCCATTCTGTAACTCTGCATTTGGTTTCCTCTCCCTAGGTGCAGCACTTGGCATTTATCCCTATTAAATTTCATTCTGTTGTTTTCGGCCCAGCGCTCCGGCCTATCGAGGTCACTTTGAATTTTGTTTCTGTCTTCCAGAGTATTAGCTGTTCCACCCAACTTTGTGTCATCTGCAAATTTGATAAGCATTCCCTGTACCTCCTGATCCAAGTCATTAATAAAAATGTTGAAGAGCACCGAGCCCTGTGGTACCCCGCTTGTTACCTCTCCCCAGTTTGAGAAGGAACCATTGATAAGCACTCTTTGAGTCCGATTCTGTAGCCAATTGTGGATCCACCTGATAGTTGTTCCATCTAGCCCACTCTTAGCTAGCTTACTAATCAGGATATCATGAGGCACTTTGTCGAAAGCTTTGCTGAAGTCCAGATATATCCACAGCATTCCCACAGTCCACAAGGGAGGTTACCCAATCAAAAAATGAGATCAGATTAGTCTGACAGGATTTGTTCTTGACAAATCCATGCTGGCTTCTAGTAATCACTGCATTGTTTTCAAGGTGCTTGCAGACTGACTTCTTTATAATCTGCTCCAAAATCTTCCCGGGGATTGATGTCAGACTGACTGGCCTATAGTTCCCAGGTTCCTCCTTCTTGCCCTTTTTGAAGATGGGAACAACATTTGCCCTCCTCCAGTCGTCTGGCACTTCACCTGTCCTCCATGATTTCTCAAAGATAGTAGACAGTGGTTCTGAGAGTTCTTCTGCCAGTTTCTTTATTACTCTAGGGTGCAGCTCATCAGGCCCTGGAGATTTAAACTCATTCAATCAGGTGCTCCTTGACCATTTGCCTATCAATCTCAAACTGCAATCCTGCCCCTTCAGTCTGCACTTCAGGTTTGCCAGGGGGGGTCATAGACCCTCTTTTGGGAGAAGACCGAGCCGAAGTAGGAATTGAACACTTCTGCCTTTTCTTTGTCTTCTGTTATCAATTTGCCATCCTCATTGCGTAGTTGAACCACCAGTTCTTTCTTCTGTCTTTTACTGTGCATGTATCTGAAGAAAGCTTTTTTGTTGCTTTTAGCATTCCTCGCCAACCTTAGCTCATTCTCCGCTTTAGCCTTCCTGACACTATTCCTGCAGTTCTGTGCTATCTGCCTGTACTCTTCCCTTGTAGCCTGTCCTTCCTTCCACTTCCTATACGTGTCCTTTTTTGTTTTCAGGTCATCTTTGAGTTTATTGTGAAGCCACATTGGCTTCTTCTGTTGCCCTCTGCCTTTTTTCCTTGTGGGAATTGTTTGCAATTGTGCCTTTAAAATTTCCTTTTTTAAAAACTCCCACCCCTCCTGGGCTCCCTTTCTCATGAGAGTCGCTTGCCATGGGATCTTACTAATCATTGTTCTGAGTTTGTTAAAATTGGCTTTCCTAAAATCCAGGGTACGTGTTTGGCTACACTCAGCTTTTGCTTCCGTTAGAATCAAGAACTCAAGTATAACATGGTCACTTTCCCCCAGAGTTCCCGAAACTGCCACTTTATCCACTAACTCGTCTCTGTTGGTTAGAATCAGGTCAAGGATAGCCGATCCTAGTTCCTTCCTCCACTTTCTGTAGGAGGAAGTTATCAGCAGCACAGCTCAGGAATTTCTTGGAGGGGCCATGTTTGGCTGAATAAGTCTCCCAACAGATATCAGGGAAATTGAAGTCCCCCATTACTACCACATCATGCCTCCTTGAAACAATGGCAATTTGCTTTTCAAAAGTTCCATCCTCGTCTTCTCCTTGATTGGGTGGTCGGTAGTAGACTCCAACCGCCATGTTCGTTTTATTCTTTGCCCCCTTTATTTTAACTCAGATGCTCTCAATGGGGCTGCCAAGCTCCTCTTCCTGTATCTCTGTGCAGAGATACGTATCTTTAACATACAGCGCAACTCCACCTCCCTTTCTGTTGCTTCTGTTTCTTTTGAACAAGTTATACCCTTCAATTGCTGTATTCCAGTCATGGGAGTCATCCCACCAGGTTTCAGTTATCCCTATCAAGTCGTACTTGCCCTCATGTATCAAGAGTTCAAGTTCGTCTTGTTTGTTGCCCATACTCTGGGCATTAGTATAGAGACATCGAAGACTCTGTGCTTTATAGTCCGACTTTCCCCCTACATTTTGTGGTAGACTATCAATGGGCACCGCTGGAGCTGTTCTCTCCATTGTGGCATAGAGGCCTTCTTCCATTGGTACCCCCAAGTTTATGTCTCCCTCCCCTGTTGGATTCAGTTTAAAGCCCTCCTGATTAAGTTCCTCATGCTGTGGCCAAACACATTCTTCCCAGACCTTGTGAGGTGCAACCCATCCTTTGCCAGCAGTCCATCTTCCAGGAAGTGTAGCCCGTGGTCCCAGAATCCAAATCCCTCACGTCGGCTCCACCTTCGTGGCCAGTCATTCACTCGGATGAGAAAACTATCTGGGCCCCGAAGTTCTTGAGTTCCCTTCCCAGCTCTTCAAAGTCTGCCGTGATTTCTTTGTAACTCCGCTTGGCAGTATCATTTGTACCCACATGGAAGAGAAGAAAGGGGTATGTGTCGGTGGGCTGTATGAGCCTTGGCAGCTGCTCTGTCACATCCTTAATCCGTGCCCCGGGGAGACAGCACACCTGGCGAGTCCATGGGTCTTCGCGACTTACTTTGGCTTCGATCCCCTGCAGGAGGGAGTCTCCCACTACGAGTACTCTTCTCTTCCTCTTGCTGTAGGCCTTGGTTTGATTGCCTCCACTTGACTGACCCTCAGCCTCTTGCTCGCTGTCACGTTGGGTGCCCGGTAATCCGTCCTCTGCAGGCTGTCCTCTGCTCTCATCCTCAAGTACATGGAAGAGGTTCCATAGCTCCACTGCTTCCACAGGCGCAGAATGTCTTGTAGTTCTTCTGCTCCTAATAGTCACCCTTTTCCAGGGAGCTCCCCCTACGTTATTTTCCCTTGCCTCTGCAGTCTCCGACTCCGCCTCATCCTGCCGTTGCCCTTCTGGCTCCTGTTCTACGCTTTGGTGCTGTAGATCCACCGTTCTGTCTAAGAACTCCTCACTTTCTCTTATGCTCCTGAGGGTTGACACTTGCTGCTCCAGTCCTCTGACCTTTTCTTCCAACAGCGTGACCAGCTTGCACTTGTTGCACGTGTAGGCCATGTTGATCTCCGGCAGGAAAACAAACATTGCACACCCATTGCAGGTCACCACCACTGCTGAGTCCTTTCCTTCCATAGTGCTCTGTTCCCTTTTTGTTTCTGCCTTTGTAGAAAATTTCTTAGGGACTTCCCCCTTGACCTCCCCTGCCGAACTCCGCTGCCAAACTCCTGTTTGCTCTCCTTGTGCGCTCGCTCTGTTCGCTCGCTCTCTGGGAGCCTTCCCACTTATCACAGTCCCAAAAACAGCTGGAGCCTCTCTCCTGTTGTTCTCCTGCTCAGCTGGGAGTCAGGAACAGAATGAGCTCCCAGGCCTCTCCCTTCCCTTTAAGCTCCCAGGCCTCTCCCTTCCCTTTAAGCTCTCAGGCCACACCCTTCCCTTTAAACTCTCAGGCCACACCCTTCCCTTGCAGCACTAGTAGTTGTTGTTTGTACAGCAGCACTTGTTGTTGCAGCACTTGTCATTCTACTCCGCTGCCAAACTCCTGTTTGCTCTCCCTGTTCGCTTGCTCTCTGGGAGCCTGCCCGCTTATCACAGTCCCAAAAACAGCTGGAGCCTCTCTCCTGTTGTGCTCCTGCTCAGCTGGTTTGTGTGCCTCCTACTTCATTTTCCCTGATACCCTTGCCCCTCTCCCATCATGTCTTCATTGTGGGGAGAGGTGAATGCTCGAAGTGGGAGATCCTACAATTATTTGAACATGGCATCCCCCATGACATCAAGATCAAACCCTCTTTAATGGGAGTTGTATCGTATAGTAAGGGAGATCCTGTGTCTAAACAGGCCCTTTGACAATGTCCTTGATTGTGTATTGGCAAAAAGAGAGGGAGTAAGACAGCTTCTGAGCATAACAGCACTTTTTCATGGTTCAGCTTTTTAGAAAAAGAATAGGCAAAGCTCCCCTTTTGCAGGAATTCCATGGTGTGGGGTGTCCAGCATTCAGTTGGTGCCAACATGCTACTCTCACTCTGTATCTAGCCTTAAAAGAGTTTTCTTGTGCTAAACTGTGTGTGTGCTAGAAGAAACTCTTTCCATATAAACTTACTGATTCTATGCCTATTTAAATGTTCTTGATGTCTTTTCAGGCCCCGTGTGTCAGAAACTGTTGTGTTTGACAACGATGATGCAGACACAGCTAGCACTGCTAAAGTTCAGATTTCAATGAAGTAAGCTGGGTGGTTTCTCCTCTGTTTTGAACTAGTATCCTTATTAATACTTGATACTTCCCCCACTATGGAGTCTTTTATGTTCTGCTAGTAATTCTCAATGTTCATATCATCTCCTTCAGCACATGAGGTAGAAAAATATATATTTGAGTTTGAGTATCTCTGGGATTGATGGAGAATATTGCTGGCTTGATGACAAGGCCTCAGTCAGCACACAGGTCTCTGGATCTTTTTACTTCAGTATCCTTTACTGACATCAGCATGATGTTAAGTGATTGACAAAATTTAACTGCTTGATTCGCTGCCTGCACTGAATAACCTTGTTAACAGTGACTGGGTTCAGACGACACACCATGGCTTGGCATGTGTTATTTAACCTACCTTCAGCCACAGCTCCCAGGGGCACCAAGTTACATATGCAACCCCCGCTTGGGGGTTGTCATGTCATGTGAACCTGGGGAGGTGGGTTATGTGAGAGTTGTTTAACCTTTGCACAACCTACGCGTGTTGCATTTGCACGACACGATAACCCCTGAGTGGGGGTTGCATATTCAAAATGGTGGCCGCATGCACCCTGCACACACCACAGCCTCACCAAGGGTTAAATAATTGATTGTACACCAAGGGTTAAATAATAATTGTACGAACAACCTCAGTGTGGTGGAGTGAAATGTAAACACCTTGCTCATTTTAAGGGATGGGAAGTTAAGGGATGGGAGATTCAACAATCCAATCTGGAATTTTTGTGGATCCCTGAATAAACTAATTCTGGTTCAACCAAACCTTTTGGAACAGAATCCAGCAAATCTGTCTTTCCCTAATCTTAAGAATATTTTCTTAAACCAAACCTTGCTGAGTTGAGTGGCAAGTATGCTTGGGATTGTAGCCCTGCTGTCCAGCCCTGTGCATATGTACTTGGAAGTAAGTCCTATTGTGTTAAGTTGGTCTCGCTCCCAGGTAAGCATATGTAGGATTGCATCCTTAGCAGAGCACCAAATACTAAACTTGAAAATCTGGACGTGCTGTAGAATATGGACAGCCTCTTTTGTGACTAGGGTAATTTTCTTACTGCCTACAGTTTCTTTTTCCACTTATTTTCCAATTCAGGTACGATGACAAAAATAAACAGTTTGCAATATTCGTTGCCCAGGTGAATAATGTGCCTGCTCTCCTGCCACAGCAAGACCAGAAAGTGTAAGTAAGTGGAATGACATATTAGAAATGCCTGTAAAAGATTCCTGTGGCTCTCCTGATCAATCATCTTACATGTCCTTTCTATGTAGTTAGGCAGAAAAGCACAGTCCTATTTTAATCAGCAACCACTTTTGAGCCTGTACAACCACCCACCTGTAGAAATAGTTTTAACTGTCCTTCCATAACATTTGCATTCACTCTTATTGTGGAAAGGACCAAAGCCTTTACGCGGGTTCGGGTACCAAGGGGTTAACCGGAGTGGGGTTAGCCCTTTACGTGCGGTCCGCGGCATCTAGGCAAAAGCCGCGGCCAATTTTAATGCTAGAACAGTGAAAGAAGCAGTCTTATGAATGGGAGCCACTACACTGTTTATAGGTAAACAGAGTTTAATTGAGCGTATCAAAACATACACAAAGGCAGTACGGAAAGCACACGCCTGCAATTGACATGGGTATAGAGCGAATCGCAGCAACAGTACACACAAGGTTTACCTGGAATGACCCTGATTCCTCGACAGCCGCGTAGCTCAGCAGCTAGGCGAATTCAGCTAGTTTCACCGGGAGCTGCCCGGGGCTGGATCCTGAGGTCAGACCGAAGCCCTGGACCTTCGCGCAGCTTGCTGCCCATGACCAACAACTTTTCCCGCCACAGGCCCCTTTCTTTATACCCTCTTCTTGGCTCCCCCTCCCTCCTGCGTGATTGCTTGAACTGAGTCAGGAATAACCTGTTTGGGGATGCTACACAGCTCATTTGACTGCCAGGGGAAGCTGCCCGGGGGTATGCAGATGTGTCCCATTGTGAGCCTCATTGAAGGGCAGGAAAATAAGTGTGGTAAACAAGGTTAAAGGTGGATACCTGAGCTGCTGCTGCAAGTGAGGTGTGCGTGTGCATGTACCTGACCTGGCTTTCTCTTCCCACTTATTCTTAAACTTACTTTAAAATAATATATTTTGAGACCAGTACAGTCATGCCTTGGATTGAGAGCATAATTCGTTCCGGAAACGTGCTTGTAATCCAAAACACTCTTATATCAAAATGAAATCCCCCCCAAAAAAATTTGTACAGAGATTTTTAATTTAAGCCGTACTACAGTACTTGTATTGCAAGACATCGCTTGTATATCAAGTAACAAATAAATAAATAAATATTTAAAAATTTGCTTGTCTTGCAAAACGCTCTCAAACCAAGTTACTTGCAATCCAAGGTATTACTGTACTGAACAAGCTAGCCATTTAATGGCAGGTAGACAAGTGCCTACTTCAGCTTAGCAGATGGCATATGAAGTTGGAATTATTCCTGAAATTTGATGCATTCCTGTGTGCTTTTGCAGATTCATGGGGTTGGATCTAGCTTTTATTCTTCCAGCAGGAACAGCCACTGAGCGGAGCTCCACTCAGAATGCTCCCGCTGGCAGAAGCAGGCGAGGTGATCTCTGCTGATTCCCTCCTCCCGCTGCAGCCCCAGCACCAAGACCCACAATCCTCTGGAGTAGGGGGCATAGGGCACTGTGAGGCATCAGTGACTGCCCCTTCATCTGTGGAATGCTTATGCTGGATCTAACCCATAGTCTTGTGGATGTCGTGTTCTGAATGTGATTGCTTAGCTCATGATTGATCAGTTTCATTGACTGGGTTCACGCAACATGACAACCCATTGTGGGTAACAAGCTATGGTGGGTTGTCGTGTAATGCGAATCTAGACCACTTCATGTAGGGTGGCTTGTTCATGGGCAGCAAGCCATCCTGACAACCTGTGGCTTGTTCTAAGGGTTGTTGAAGCCACGATGGGTTATTGTGTCATTCAAACCTGGGAAGTGAGCTGCTTGGCAAGAGTGGCAAAAACCCCTTGCCACTGTTGCCGAGCTTGCCTGGACCACCACCAGTGACAGCTGCCCCACTGATGCTCGAGCAGCATGGTGGAGTGACCCTCACTGGCCTGGAGTCCTCCACCACAATCATGAGCCCTTTTTCACTGGCCTGCAGAGCCATACGTTTGTTCTGCAGTGGCTTTGCAAAATTTTAGTCAACGTATGGTAAAGTGTATGCCTACAATTTTACTTGAAATGAAAAGAACAATTCTTTCAAGTGAATAAAAGAGGGATTCCATACTATGACCATTACACCACTTGTTTTGGACTTTGGATATCTCTGGAGACATGAACCCTGACATAGTTTTTCCCTTGTACATTGGCAAACCTTTCTGCATAATCCCCCACCCGGGGGACAGGAGACACAGTTCTGGTCAGACCGGTAGTACGTGACCACATCTGCATAACCTCAATAGGGCACATCTACATCAATCCACATGAAGAGGCATAAACAATCCCAAGGTGAGAGGCAGTCTCAAAGAGCTGCCAAGTATCCCAAAAGTAGTGGTGGGACCGAACCTTCAGCAGGCTCGGGGCTCGCTCGGGGCTCGGCCCTCCACGCCGCCCGATCTTGCTCTATCAGAGTGGTGTGGAGCGTTCTCCGCGCTGCTCAAGCCGCCACCGCCGGAGGACCCCCCCGCCGCCGCTGCCGGAGCACTGCCGCCGCAGGACCCCCCGCCAACCCACCCACAGCCTACCTTGTCTTGCGCGCCGCCGCTGCCGCCGGAGCCACTGCTCCGGCTTGATGGACCCCCGCCCGCACTCTGTTTTGGCGGGGGGAACCAGGGCAACAGGGCTTAAACAGCCCTGTTGCCCTGGTTTCCCCCGCCAAAAACAGCGCGGGGGTCCAGCGCGACGGAGCATGGTCCCATCATGTCACTTCCTCCACGCTGGAAGTGACGCGACGGGACCAGCGGGCAGGGAGGCAGGCTCTCCGTAGAGCCTGCAGGTAAGCCCGCGGGGTGGCAGAGAGCCCGCGCGGACACGAGCAGGCCCAGTTCGGGCCCCACTCGTGTCTGCCGGGCTACTCGGCTACATCCCTACCAAAAGATCCCAGTAGACCCAAGGCGCCACCTTTTCCCGGGCAGGAATAAGCCCACCTGATCGCCAAAGGGGCGGGGAGGGGGTGTGCGGGGTAGAAAAAAACCCTGCCAGAGGGACTTAGTTGTTGGGAACACGGGACGGGCTGATCTCGTAGAACCCTAGACCAGCTAGGACCAAGCAGTTCTCTTCCCTGAGCGCAGCAAGGCTCGGAGTCGGCGATGCAGACCGCTACGCAAATTCTGTAAGTCCAGAGTCTCTGGTGTGAAGTGACTCTTTCTTACTTCAATACTCTACGCCTCTGTATTGAAGCTTTCTAGAGAATCAGGTCACGACCTGGTTTTGTTTATGTTGTAACATTCCTGGAAGTCTATTAGTTCCACTCCATTAACCGTGTAGTAAGTAAAGTCTATTCTCTGGTTTAAATACAGTTACGTGTTATATTTAGGTCGCGGTTGGGTTTAAATTGCTTGATACCCCTGTAAAGGGCAATATCTCAGTGCGAGTTAACTGCCAAACTTGCGCCAAAGACCCGGTTGTTGGTCTTTCACAATATCATATCTAAATGTCCATATCATGTTAAGCATAAAATTAAACCTGTTAATAACCAGTGACACTATTTTGAGTTTAATGATATGTTGATTCATATAATAACTGGTATATGAGAACAGATGATGATCTCAGTGCTGTTCACATTATATTCCTCTATCATCATCATCATATCATCATCATCATCATGACTAGAACTGCTTATTACATTAATTTCCCTCCATTTTCAGTTCAGTTTATAAATGGTTCCCCCCCCCAATTTTTAAAATTTTATTTAAGAAAAATTAAAACACTAACAAACATTAGAAAACATACAACAATCCACAAACTAAACTAAAACTAAAATGAACTTCCAAACTTCTCCACAGCAAATTTAAGTAACCATAATCATTCTTCCACTATAATTACAAAGAAACCTCACTTTTCTCTATTGTCCAACATATTTTCTTCTTATTCATCAAACTCCCAAGTACATCAATCCTTATTTTCATAATTTCTGCAAAAAGTGTATTAGAGGTTTCCCCTCCACCATAAACAAAAATATTAACTTATTTGTAACAACGAAAGTCTAACCCTCTCTGCCTGATCCACTGTCATCATTAACCATTTTTGTAAAGTAGGCAATATGAAGCCTTTCTACTCATATATTTTTATAAAATTCCATGACCGATCTTAATATTAGTTTCAACCCTATTTAATCACCAATTTTTCTGCTATTTCATCAAAGCCCCCCCAAATTTAAATCCATTTTTTCCAGAATCCCATTTCATTGTTTTCCCTCAGTCACAACTTTAAAAAATGATCCATACAATAACATCAAAAATTACCTTTTAAATTCTAACTTATTACTAATACGTATAACGTTATTTTATTCTACCAAGTCTAACCTCTTCCATATCCCTTCTTACGGTATATTGATATCCTTCACTTAGTCATTTACTCATAAATCATCTTCCAGTTCAAACCCAACTTGTTCCAAAAAACCCCCCTTTAAAACCCCCATCTATTCTCTTTCAAACATTAACCCCTAACCCATAACCGTTATGGCCTACTTTAGTAATAATTTCTCTTATTTTACCATTATATCGAGGGATTCTCTCTTTCCCTCTCTTTTTCATCCCAAACTGGAGAGATTCTCTTTCATCTTAAAGGGTTCTTTCTCACAAATCCCTTTCGGCTCAAACCATAATTTTTGGGATCCCTCTCACCAATCCCTCACAAGTATTCTCCCATTTGGATCTCTCTCACAGATCCATTTGGGGCTCAGAACCACCTTAATTCTTCCATTCGAACCTCCGCAGCCAGCAATCAAACCCCCTCCCTCATCTCCAATAATCCACAAACATCATAATGTAAATTAGGCCATTTCTGTCCATTCCAATAATAGCTCAGTTTATAACTTGGGACCACAATACTTGACGGAATGCCTCTCCCAACCACAATCTACCCGGAAACTACGCTCAACGTCTGGGGCCTTCCTCCAGTTGCTGCATCCAAGGGAGGCTCAGTGGGTGGCGACAAGGGGGAGGGCCTTCTCTGTGGTAGCCCCCCAACTCTGGAACAAGCTCCTTCCTGAGACCCGCCTGGCGCCAACTTTACAATCTTTTCGGCGCCAGGTTAAGACTGCCCTCTATATTGAGGCTTTTAACTCTAAATAGTACATGGTGGGGTGGTTACTTTTTAATTGGTCTCATTGCATTTCTTGTTTTATCTATATGTCATTTTTAAATCTGGTTTTAAAATTTTGTATAGTGTTTTTATTGTATATTGTATTGCGTGTTTTTATGGATTGTTGTGAACCAGAGAGCTTCGGCTGTTGAGCAGTATATAAATAAAATTATTATTATTATTAGTAGTAGTAGTAGTAGTAGTAGTAGATGACGACAAAATGTTCCCTATGCAATGTGTGGCTAACAAAATGTGCATTTAAAATATGCATTGTTCACCATGCAAATGCTTTGCTAAGAGATTACCATCCAGTGAAACATACAGCTGCAGTACAGGGGAAAGTATGTGATATTATCTAAGTGATTGATACCCCAATTGTAAAATTGGCCATAAACTAGCACATACCTACTGGACTAAAAGGCTTTACTATTAAATAGCACAAATTTGTTATGGAACTGGAACGGTTTAATTTGACTCCCTCACACACAGTATGGATAATAGGCTGACTAATGATACCGTCAGATGGCCAAAAAATCTAGGTTACGCAAATCACACCCTCTAATAGCGAACTCAGGAGGTGAGTGCCAACAGAAACTGAGCCAAAATGGGACCATTAGAAGCAAGAGTGAGGTTGAAATCAGCATATTTGGGGGAACCTAGAGGTTTGTTGAAGTTCAAAAAAATCTTTTTTAAAAATGAAGGAGAAAAACCCAAAATACAGCCCAGCATGCTCAGTAGCCACAGAATGCAGAGTGTCAGTTCTGGGGAAAACTGGGGAGAGGAGGAATGGAATGTCCTGATTCAGCCACTTATGGTACCCTGGAGAAGGACATGGCTGGAATCCTGAACAGGAACCCTGTTAGGGGTGGGGGTATACTGCAAGGTTTTCTTGCAAATCTCACTTGTAGGCTACTTAGTATTTATTTAAAGTATTTATATCCTGCACCTCTGCTTGACAGCAGCCTCCAAAGTGGCTGACAATAAGTGTAAATTAATACATAATAAACATGATTCTTTTTAAAAGGCAGTAGTGACTGAGGAAGGCAGTGGGAGGATGATGTAAAATGTTCACGCTTCTCAGTCCTTCGATATTACAGCTGTTGAGGCAGTTTCAGCCATTGAACACTTTTGGCCCTGTTTTGGTCCCTGGGACAGGGCAGATGAGTAGTATGTAGCTCCTGCCTCCTTGTTCTACCTGGTGACAGGGAGTGAGGGGCTTCATCAGGGGGCTGATTAAAGTCCTGGTGGGGAGATTATAATGGAAAATGTCTAGTCCCCAGGCCTTATTTTCTGCTTTTGGGACAGTTTTGTTTTAGATAGGTGTAAAGGAAGAATGTTGAAGACCTCAGAACACTGAGAACTTTACTTGAAACCTGATGCTTAACCAATGAGTATTAATGTGAATCAAAACTTGGTGAAATACAAAACTTAGGAAGAAAGTGTTACAGAGCACGCAAAAGCAAACTGAGTTGATGTGGTTCATGCTATTAATGCATACTAGTCTAGAAAATATTTTCCAAGGAATAGAGAAAACTGTTTCAAAATTAAGCATCAGTAGAGGTTATTAAGCAGTTGAATTGTTCAATGCATGAATTAGCTGACTAGATCATATCTATAAATAGATATTTTAAAACTACTACCTTTAAAAAAGTAGCAATGAATGGTTTGGGGGACCTAGAGAGTTATCTCACCTAACATCTTCCCATAAGGGAATTCCAGCAAGCTGTTTTTTGTTTTGTGTAAATTAGACAGTGACATCTCAGTTCTATGTGTTCCACTGTCTCTGTGCAAAAGATTGAAGAAAAGAATCCAAAATAGAAGCAGTTTTCATACAGTCTTTCCCAGATGTTTCCAAGTGCTTGCAGTTCTTACATAGTCATGTCATCTGTAATATCTATCTAAATGGTACACATAATTGGACTATTGAAATATTTCATAGGTTTCATCTTGCCCACTCTGTATAATAAAGTTTAAAAAAACATTCTAACGGAAGTCCCAGTGAACAAATGGAAGTCGCAAAATATTAGTGCCTAGCAGAGAGCTATAGTTTCAGGGCAAGAGGTAGAAAATACAGCAGCCTCACTTCAGTTAGGGGATTAGTCTTGCTACCTATACTAGGTTCTTATCTGATTAACTGAACTGTGCAGGACTCTTTGTGTTTCATTGCAACAATCTTCATATGTGCAGTAAGCTTGTAAGGAAAGTAATGCTGATAGGCTATTTTTCAACAGGAGCATTCGTGTGGCTGTTCTTCCTTCTTCTGAAAGCACAAGTTGTTTGTTCCGCACAAGACTCATGGAGGCATCAGACAATCTCCTATACAACGAATTATTTTGTGTTGCAATCCCTCACTCTGTTTTACGACAGAAGACACTCAGGGTTGATGTCTGCGCTGAGGATAAGTGCCATCTTGAAGAATGCTTGGTCAGTATTCATTTCTACTACATGCAAATACTTTTAGTGTTTAGCATTAAACATTTGACCGATGTATAAGCTAACATCCCTTCTACAGTTTGTAGTTATTTTGGTAATGTACCTTCTGGGGAGCAGTAATTCTGATCCCTTTATTAATAATATGCCAACAATAGTATGCCAACAATTCACTGTGTTATTCATCTACCATAATGAATTTATGAATTAGACTTCAAATTCTTATCATAACATTGCACACTTAGGAGGTCTGGTTGTCACTTAGGGTGCACTTTCGGGATGCCTGTAACCCTCCAAACCTGGAAGATGATGGGCATCCTATGCAGGGCGGGAGGAATGTGGAGGAGGAGGTCACCTCCATGCTCCTCCCACCATGTAGAGCACTTAGATGGATGATTCCAGCCATGTAAGTGCAGCGCTTCAGAGCAGGAGGGAAGGAGCTGTGGCACCACCAGGATACACCATATCTTGGCAGCACTAGTCTCCTCCCCTCCCCACCCCCACTGAACACCCCCAAAAGCCGTTCTCCAAGGTTGCTCTTGCGACCTCAGAGAAGCAGCTGGTTCTTTCCACATCAGCTGCGCAGTGGGGAGGGGGATCCGAGTGCACATCCTCAGCTCTGAGGCTGGAGTGATTTTCTGATCTCATATCTGGGATTCTGAAAAATTCTACGGCTATTTAGACGCTGTCTAATGGCCATAGGATTGCTCTGCTCATAGTGGTACCTGCACAAGCACGTCAGGAGAGTCTGGGGCTGCCAGCACTCTTGCACCTAGGCAGCAGCTACTAGATATATTCCACCATTTATCTTATGATACCAGGGCAGTTTACAAAAGGAAACTTAAAAAAAAATATCCCAATAAGACCACAGCATATATTTCGTAATTTGCATGATCATGGCATGTTTTATTATTAAGGGTCAGTTGATATTGGAGGGCAGGGCCCCACACAAGCATCTCAGGTGCAAACATGGTGATTGCTGCACAATGGCACTCATGCCTAAGTGCCATTTGTGTGAACTGGATTTTCAAGGTGCGCTTGTATATGCTGTCAGTGTGACTGTGGCAGGTCAACAAGGTGCTGTGACAATTTTGGAAATAATTATCTGTGTAATGCTTAAATTGCAAGGGAAGAACTATTGTATATGTTCCTCAAGGCCATGCATTCTCCCAGCATTTGTTTTAATTGCCATTTGAATGTTATGAAGATGCCCACTGCTTTTCTTTCTTCTTCTTCTACAGGGAGGTGCACAAATTAGCCTTGCTGAGACTTGTAGATCTGGAGACAGGTCAACACGCTGGTACAACCTGCTTAGCTATAAATACCTGCAGAGGCAAAGTAGTGAAAATAAGCAAGAGGATGCCTGTTCTAAACTACCCTGCACTGAGAAAATGGTAAAGACTAATGATTAAATATGTTTTCCAGAAACTGCAATATTGAAGGAGACAAAGCCTCAGACTTGCGTTTCTGAAATAAAACCAGACCAAGAAAATGTGAAATTTTGTTTTTGGTTAAGCTATGTAGCTAGCAATATACTATGCTCTCAGTTTGAATAATGATAGTCTTTGGTGAAACATAATGCACATTAAGAAGTAATAATGTCATTAACTCATTTCCCACAGGACTCTGTATCTGCACTGCTAGAACAGACTGCTGTTGAACTAGAAGCTGTAGAGAAAAAACTAGAAGAAAGCAGAAGCACTTTACTTACCAGTGAAAATTGGTAAGTGGTATGAAACAGTTGTCTCACAGCACTGCGGTGCTGTAGTTTTTGATGGCTCTTATAATCATGTGTATTATGGGTTAAATTAAAGGTAGCAACATGTGGTCAAAGAATAGTGTCATTATTGTGGTAGGGATTTTGACACCCCCAATACCCAACTCCTGAAATCTCCATAGAAGATTGTTCCTCTATACAACAATTTTTCATTCTGCAGGCATGAGACAGATAAACAAGTCTGGAGAAAATTGCTGTATAGCAAGGTTAAAAGTTAAGATTGCAAGATCAAACTGACATCTTCAAAAGCATGCCAACCTTATATTCTTATACTCTCCTAACTTTCGAAAAAGCTATATTTTTTGACATAAACTGAATACACGAAATCCTGTTGCATTGAACTTGTGTTAGCCCAAATTGAATTTTTAAAAAAAGCTTTGTGTAGGATCAGCCAATTTCTAAAGTTCCCTGAAATGCTGGGCTGTGTTTTTCTTGTGTTGAGGTTTGGATGATGAACCTTGAATATTTGAGGTCAAATTTAAAATTGTTCATGTTCCTTTTTAGCAACTTTTTGCCAGATTATGTCTGACTATCACTTTACTCATCCTTACAAACAAATAAAATACTCATCTGAACACTCTGTTGATCACCTCCTGGGATCAACTCAACTTGGAGACGTATGTTGTATTTTGGCATGGCAGGTGCATCCTTGGGCTTCATGCAACATTTATATTAAATTGCATAAATCAACCCAATTTTATGGCAAGTCTTCACATTGGTGACACATGTCATTGTTGGTCTTTGATATTGATGTGAAGACTCTATACATTTGAGTTGACTAATGTGGTAATACAAACATTGCGGCTTGCTGCATGCAGTGCCACCATGTGGAAGATTTTTTTGGTTTTGTTTCTGGGTCAGGGTATGTTGTTTGTTTAGAATCTCCACAAGGGGTGAGTACTGAATGAAGTGGAATTTGGTGTGATGCATCTATAAACCCAAATGTATTGTCACTTTGCCCAACTAGTTTCCAAGGTATCATATAGCACTGTGATGTATCTCTTAACACTGTAGAAAACAGATATGAGGCCCACTATGTGGGAATACTAATAGCTTTGTCAGAGTGTGTTTCCCAGAGTGTGTGTTGCCTGTTTACAGAGTAGCTTTGTTATGTAACAGGCAAGATGAGGAAGATGACAACAGTGAAAATGAAGTACAAGAGGAGGAAGAACTTTATGGTGGGATGACAACATGGGAAACAGAAGAGACCCCATCATCCTTCTCACAGGCTGAGTCAGCAGCCATCAAGGTAAAAAAAGCACAAAGGAAGCAGAGTTGTAAGCAGGTGATTAGAAGGACAAGCTGAGTTAGCATTATGCTACTGCTGCAGTGTCCTTGCTTCACCTCTAACATGATGGAATTGAGCTTACTTTTTGTTTTCTGTATGCTTGTGAATTTATACTCTTCACTAGGCTACACACAGCACATGCTTAGTCATAAACCTACCAGGAAAATACTAGAATATTAACTGGCAAGATCACCCACACTTTGTTATGTAGGAGATAAGAGATGAGGAAACCAGAGACACCCAATATTGTCAGGCTTTGATGTTTTGTTTTCATTGTAGCCTGAAAACATTATTGATAAATTAATTAAATTCATTTTACACTAGCCATTAACTCTCACCCAGTGATATTACCATGAGATGAGCTCTCAAGCTCTGAACTAGATGAAAGTCCCTTATTTGTTACCATGTAACAACCCAATAATGATACATGGGAAATTATGCCAGCAAAGTCTGCCTCTTGTGAACAATCTCAAATATATCACTGTCAGCAAATGCAATATACCCTTATAGACTTGTCAGCACAAACCAATATTTGCATAGGCAAACCAGGTTATGCTCGTGTTTCCATGCTCCGTTACCTGTTATCTCAAGCAAATTTAGGAAGTTGGTGAACAGGCTTATATTTCCACAAGTTGACTTATATTAACAGCATTACGAGGAGAGCTCCTGGATTCTATTTTTCCTATTATTATTTCTATCTCCCATCCTATCCCCTGAGCTTCAAATAATCAAGTCAGTACCAATTTTATTTTAACTCTCATTCTTTGTTGCTGATTTCTGTGACTTTTCTTTTAAAAGCTAAACCAACATGTAATATTTATAAGAATCTGGGTGTTTCTGGCATTCTTGCTTAGCTGTGTTTTATTATGTCATCTCTTGTACATCTGCTTAGCCATTTATAGTGTTGGATGGATTCCTCCTTCCCTCCGTAGGGTAAGCTTTGTACTTACGCTAGTCGAAGTAGTGCTTCCTTAAACATACCAGAAGCCATGTTCAGAAGCTTGCTGACAACAGAATCCCTATTTACAAAGTATCCCTATTTACATATTAATTGCAATGTTGGATTTTATATGCCACAATCCAACATGGAATAAATTGTTGTGAACTGCCCAGAGAGCTTCGGCTGTGGGGCGGTATATAAATGAAAACAAACAACAACAACGCAGACTTAAAACATTGAAATAAATATGCTTAGGCTTAAGCACACTTAACTCTGTGTTGGATTGTCTCCTGTCTCTCTTGTTGTGATGTTTGTTTGTTCTGTGGTATTTTTTAGAAATGTTGACTTCTTTAAAATAAAACTCACTGGTAGTGATACATGCCTGCAGTGTGCCATAGTGTTGCTCTGGATTTTTTTATATAAATCATAACCAAATGTAGAATTCAGCAGATCTGTGACTTTTAGAGCTTCAAGATAGTCATGCTGATGGCACTTTGGTGGAGAAGACTACACTGAACTGTCTCTGTCTTCCAGGTGGATAAAGAGACCAACACGGACATGCTTCCACAATCTTCCACAGTAGTTCGTCCAAAAGATAAAAGAACACCTAACCCCCTACGAACTCCTTTTGTTAGAGGCAGCACTATAATCCGTTCCAAAACATTTTCTCCAGGGCCACAGAGCCAATATGTGTGTCGGGTAAGGAAAATAGCATGTGTGTGTTTCTTTGTCACTTCATTCATGAATAGAATGCTACCAGGTAGCTTTCTAAATAATATGCTCTTCTTGAAGAACATTAAGAATCCTCTACTGAGTCTGGGTGGTGCTTGATGCTTTGTTGATTTGAGGTTAAAAGTAAGACTTTCTCTATTTCCAGTAGATGAAAATGCTCTTTGGGTGTCGCTAAGAGCCAAACTACATGTTACACTAATCACATAGCGTGTAACTGAAGGTTAGCCTTTAATTTACTCTAGTGTAAGTATGTGTGAGCCCAAGTGGTTGGATCAGTAGTTGGATCAGGACCACTGGGAGGGGAGGATTAAACCTCCCTCTGCCTTTTTTCTGTCCTGAAATTCTGGGGAGAAGCTTAATCCTTCCCTTCTGGTGTGTGGTGCTCCCTATCTGAATTAAAAGCTAACCTTAAGCTCCATGATTAGCATATCTAGGCCTGTGGCTTATGCTGGCTCAGCTTGTCTGAGCGTGGAAAGCTAAGCAGGGTCAAGCCTGGTTATTACTTGGATGGGAGACCCCACCTCTAGTTTCCTGCATTGAGCAGGGGGTTGGACTCGATGGCCTTGTAGGCCCCTTCCAACTCTATCTATGAAATCTATAACAGTAGTTTGGCTCAGACAGATGGACACATGAAATCTCTCATTAATTGCAATGTGCTAGGCAGGCAATTAAAACAAGAGTTGCAAACTTAAGGCTGTGATTCAGAAGAGTTACACTATCCATATATGTGCATGAAGTTGTTTTGTTGTTAGACACTTCCATAGAATCCCTTTTCCCCTTCCAGCTGTTCTTTAAATTCTCCTGAATTCAAAAAGCAATGTGATGATTTAGCACAAAAGCTGTTTAAAGGGGAAATTGGGCAGAGGAAAATAGTGTACATTCTTGTCCTGTTCTCTATTTCAGAAGCTGTTGCTCAGTTCCAGTCCCTGCCCTTGATTTTTGAATTTGGGGAAGCTTAAAGAGCATGTGTAGGTTCTGTTGGGAAGCTTGAGCAAGCACCCAAATCTTTTCTTTTTAACTGTCTGGATTGTGGCCTAGATCAGTGCATTTTTATATGTGTTTCTATTAAGAGTTTGCCCATGTAGGCAAGGCAAGCAATGGAGGCAAGCATGCTGATGCATAAGAAAAGCATGTAGTTTTCTCAGTCAGGCCTTTAAAGGAATGCACCATGGAATGCTCTGCTGGTTGATATACTGTATACAACTACTTTGTTAAATTCTTTGTTGCTAAGTCATTGTCTACATAAAGTGACTGCATGATTGCAGTAACAAGTACCGGTAAATAAGATTTCATGTGTACCTTAGAACTGGCCACTCTTCCTAGCAGAAGGAAACTTGCATGTATACCATTGTCTCTCTTTCTTCAACAGAAATTAAACCAGTTCAAGTGTGTGATCGATCATACCTACTTGGTATGTTGTTTATGACAACAGGAAAGCTTTACATTCTAACCAATCCAAGTTTAAATCTTAAGACTCATTTGTGCACATTGTGAACTAGCAGCTTTAGTACATATGGAAGAGCACCAGTGTGTGTGTGCACACAGCCAAATCTACAAGGATTGTTCTGTTTTCTCCTATGAATTGAAAATGTTTTAATCAATGGGGAGAAATCCATTTCAGGGCATTTTCCAATTAGTACTTGCATGGAATTTAGTATGCAGTGTTCATTCATTGAAGCCTTCCCAGAATTTTCAACTCTGCCCCTTTTGGTGTCTTTTCTCTGTGGGTGTGAAAGAAATGCAGAAGAATAACCTGTTGCTTGTGGTGGCAGTTCTTTGGAAAGGCAACAACTGGCTCAGTTATACATACCATAGAATTCCTTAAAAGAGTTACATGTTTTGTGACACACAGATCATAGTTTGCTTTGTATATTTTTCCCTGTCTCTCTTGTACTGGAAAAGGAACTAAGGGCCACCTGTGGCATATATTCTAAAAATCACACTTGCCCATCACCTCTGTGAGGACTATAACCAAGATTTATATGGTTAGCCATAATGCTGCTGTATTGTTTTCTTAAACGCCTAACACTTGGATGCACTGACCAATGCAGCTAATAGCAAATCATTTTATTGCAGCTTGATGATGAATAAAGTATTTTTTAAGTGGGGTGACTTTTATATAGAGAACAGAGGGCAGGAAAGAGAGAATGGGAGTGATGGAAATTTGAAAGGAAAAACTATTGCGACTTCAACTGCAGCATATGATGCAGCCAAGCATGAATGTGTCCAGTGCATCACAGTTATGTATGCTTGGGGCACCTCTTTGATTAAATGTTTATTCATAATTAATTAGTTCCAGGAGACAGGATCAGGAGAGACTATAAATAACCCCTCTCTTTAACTTCAGTCTGTGAAGCAAACAAGGAAAACACTGTCAGGAAGTTCCTTTCATGAAGCATGGGCTGGCTCTGCTGAAGAACGAGGTGTCCCATCTGCACATCAAGGCTGCCTATTGCTTGGATGAATCACAACAGGGTCTGATACAGTTATTGCCTCCAAATTCAGACAGTGTCAGGCTCACCAACTATCCATTTTCCTTTTGATTTAGCTGCAAGTTGAACTCTCCACAATAAGCTAGACCTCTAAATTGCATCATCTTGTTTTTTAAGACAGGCCTTTTGGCATCAGGCCATGGAACAAATAGCACATGACAGGAGCATTCAGGCATAACAAGATAGATGGATGGCTCAGTGCAGTGAACAGGAGATGCAGTGAAAGAGATGCACTACAGCTCCTTCTATTTACGTATCCCGAATAGAATGGATTGGAACGTGTGTGTGTGTGTGTGTGTGTGTGTGTGCTTAATGCAGCTTTAAATAAATATCTAATTTGTCTTAATAGATAAAGCCTTTGGGGGTACGGGTGGCAGGAAGGAGCATGAAGCTGCTCTGTTCTTTGTAGTCAGAAAACTGCAAGTGGTGCCCTGGATATCTGAAAGACAATTGGAAGGAGTATCCCAAGAGCAAAGGAACTTAGTCAAGGTTCATGGTAAAAAGTAAAAGATGAGGGCTTTTCCTTGCATCCTGTAGCCACACAAAAGCCATGGAATTTGATTCAAGGAATACAAACTTCTTATTGCTCTGCTGCTGCTCTAAACGAACTACAGGAATTGAAATATTTATTTTCTCTTGAGAAGCAGATTTTACCACATTTCAGTAGTATAGATAGGTTGCTTATGTGCATTCCATTACCCTGAACTTAATATTTTATGCCATCATGGCTGACTGCCTAACCCCATTGCAGAACTAACGTAGCATCTTTTCAAGCATTCAGCAAATACAGTAGTTGGTACAAACTCACCTGAACAATTCTTTGATGGTACAATTTGGGGGCTACTCTGTTAATGGTTCTAATCCCAGATGAATACAGTAATATCCTGACAACATAGGAACATAAGAAGTTGCCTTATACAGAGTGAGACCTAGCTCAGGGTCCATCTAGTTCAGCATTGTCAAAATTGTCTAATAGCACCTCCTTGGATTTCAGATGGGGTCTTTTCCAGACTTACCTGGAGATGTCAGGGACTGGAGCTGGGGTCTTCTGCATACAATGGTCCCTACATCCCTTCTTCATTGCCCTGTCCCACAAAGTGATCTGAGGGTTTGAAGTCAATACTGTTATGAAGACACTCCTTTTCTATACTCCCTGCTTCTCACATGTCCTTTGACTTTTCATTCTATCATGCTTTAAACTGGATTCCTGCACTGAATAGGGCGCTGAACTCAATGGCCTAAATGGCCCTTCCCAACTCTTATGATTCTATGCTCTTCTTCAGCAGAATGCATTTCCCCCCTCAAGATAGATAACAACCATCCATTATCAGTGATACAACTCCCTCAGTGCCATTGTTCGTTTCTCTTTTTCAGCTTAATCGCAGTGATAGTGATAGTTCAACACTGTCTAAGAAACCACCCTTTGTTCGGAATGCTGTGGAAAGGCGAAGTGTTAGGATGAAAAGGGTAAATATTTTTCTGATGTGTTGTCTTGTTTTATTTATTTATTTAAATAAATAAATAGATTTATGAATTGCACCTTCTGCTTACCAGGCGCCCAGGGAAATATACACTAAAGCTACAATAAAATCTAAGTAAACACTTCTACATCATAAAAAACAATAAACACAGGAACAAAAACTTTTAATACAATAAAACTAGAAAGTGACAGTAAAGAGTGACATAACATTTTACCACTATTATTTATTTCAATAGTGAAAACGTGGTTTCTAAATGCTTTTTCACAAGCTAAGTAAATTATCTTAAAATAATTATTTGTTATGAATGATCTGTGAGCAATAATGATGTATCCTGCTCAGTTTTGCATATTACGTATTGATGGCATGAGCTCTTGAGATGGCTTGCTGTCAGTGAAGGTTTTAAGTGTTTTGCAGTTTTTGTTAATGTGACAAAGAGAAATTACATTGCAAAACGTCTGGCATGTAGTTCTGAATCATCCTGGAGGCTGTTGTAGGTTGAGGATGTCTGAATAATTTCTCATCAATATAGTATTTTCTGTTTGATGTCAGCAACCACATGTATTCATATTTTAAGTTCTTGTGACATGAAAAAGCACATCACATTTTTAAAAGATTAGTGAACAGATGTACACATCTATTTGTCCTTTTTTTCAGTCTTCTTTTAAAACCATTGGACCCGAACGTCTAATCCGTACCTCTCTGGACCTGGAATTGGACTTGCAGGCTTCAAAGACCTGGCACAGTCAGCTGGTACAGGAGATCTCTGTCCTCAAGCAGCTGAAGGAACAATTAGAACAAGCACAAAGTCAGGGGCTGAAGGAACTTCCCCAATGCATAGATGAGGATGAACGATTTCGGATGCTGATGAGGCTGTTGGAGAAACAAGTAAGTATACTACAGACTGGGTTTCATTAGCAAATTCTCAAAATGGCAATAGGATCCAATGTTTGGTGCTTTTTTAAACCTCTCACTTGAAGTCAAATCCACTTACCTCTTCCAGATAGTTTTTCAGCACTGTCATGTTTAGTGGGATTTTTAAAATGCTCTGCCTCTGTGGCTCTAGTACAGGGGTGAGCAGCTTGTGTCCCTCCTAAATCTTTAGCCTACAATTTCCATGATCCCTTACCCTTGACTATGCTGGCTAGGCTGATGGAAGTTGTAAGCCAAAACATCTGCAGGGCCACAAGTTGCCCACCCCTGGTCTAATCAGAATTGCACATTTTTTGAGGACACTTAAGTGCTTTGTGTCAAGCCATCCTTTTATTCCTAATAAAGCATTGATGCACAGTAAGGACAGGATTAATACTGGATATTAGATCCAGATTTAGGTCTGTGCTACTTAGCTGGTGGAAGCAGATTTCCACAGAGGGTCAAGAGAACCTGCAGGGGGAGGGGGGAAATCCCGAACATTGTGTGGCAGCACCTTCCATGAGATTCCGTCTATAGGAGGCAGATTCTGGATCCAGCCGGCTGTTACTATAAGGATACTTCCACGTGTATCATCAACTCAGCATCTTCCAGGGACAAAAACGAACCTGTTTTTGTGTATGTTTAAGTAAACATGGGTCAATGGTGCAATTAGCCTGGTGTATGAGTATGAACACACAAGCAACAGATTTCTAAGCATAAGTGTTAAGAATCAGTGGCTCAAAACAACAAAAAATTGAAATCCTGGTTGAAGAATCTTCCAAAATCTCTATTTGCAAAACCAGACCTAAAAAGAGACTATGGAATACTGACTACTATAACTGCCAAAACACTTGTTGTTACAGTAGGTGGGACATGTGTGTGGAGGGTGGGCCGGCATGTTGTAGAGACGTCAGTGTCATAGTCTCCAACTGCCCCGAAAATATGCAGAGTCCCAAATTCCCCTGTCTCCACAACTGCAAGCTACTTCAAACTTGTTTTAAAGGAGCCATGCCATGGGCAAAATTGCAGCTAAGCTAAAAATGCAAGCTTAGCTGCAATTTTGCCCATGGCATGGCCCATTTAAGTGTAGCTCTTTTTAGGCTTGAACAGCTGACCAGGGAGAGACAAAGCTGGGAGGATGTGTGTGCACATGCACACACACTCTACCTGCTGAAAAGGAGGCTGCACCCGCTGGCCTGGACAAAGGGGGGAAGAGGTGAATGAGGGAATTTATCACATGATTCCTATCTTTATATTGCCAAAGATTTTATTTCCTAACAGAGCTGACCCTGTGCCCCTAACAGGTGAGTTTACAGTGTCAGAAGCAAATGCAAGAAACTTCCCCTTCTCTCTGAAGCTCCATGTTTGGGGGCGTGGGGTGAGTGGGTAAGCTTCACCTGTTGAATTTGTGCCACTCCTGACCATTTTAAAACAAAGATTGCCCTGCAAGCACTGACACATGATATATCAACAATTAAGGGTTTAAGTAAGGTTAAAAAAAATTACAAAAGCCACTTTAAAAATATTATAAAATAATCTATATATATAAAAAAAGTGTTGATTGACTGACTCATAAATGCCCAGCTCAAACCGTTTAATCTAGGAACGTGAAATTTTGAAGGAACATTGCTTTTATGACGTAGAGCCCCACTAAGGAAGGATTTTTGGAAATTCCGTCCATAAGGGGGTGAAAAAAGGGGGCAAAATTACCCCACTCTCATATCTCCTATGGGCAAAACAACAGGGCAGCAGGTATGCAAATCGGCCTCACCTCAGAATTGCTGCAGGAGCCAATAGGAGCAGTTATGCAAATAGCCCATACGACACTTAGAATGTTCGTATGAATTCCTATAGGGGCGGGTATGCAAATCTCCCCTCGGCCGTTTAGAATGTTCTCTGAGGGGGTGAAAAGGGAGGGAAACTTTTTAAATAACTGCCTGACTGAATGACTGCTATGTGCGGGGCGTTGTCGCATAGGCTCCATCACGTTTTGACGGACCTGCCCCAAACTTGGCACGCATACTCTCCATCACCCAAGGACAAAGACTGGTGGGTTCAAATCTCCGAAAAACCCTCGCTGCGCCTGTACGGCCCAAAATAGATGAGAGCCAATGGCGTCACTTGGAATGTTCGCAGGGGCCATTCAGGAGCAGTTATGCAAATTGCTCCAACGACATATAGAATGTTCGTATTAACTGCCACAGGGGCCAATCAGAAGTGGATATGCAAATCTCTCCTGCGTCAAAACAGAATGTTCATATGTACCACAGCCGGGGCGGAGCTGGGATTTCATTGTTGTGTAGTCCGGGGGGGGGGAGCTGGGATTTCATTGCGTAGTCCTGGGGGGGGGGAAGCAGGGATTTCATTGTGCAGTCCCGGAGGGGGGGGGGAGACAGGGATTGCACTGTGTAGTCCTGGGGGTGGGGAGCAGGGATTTCATTGTGTAGTCCCGGGGGAACAGGTAGTCCCGGGGGAGCTGGGATTTCATTGTGCAGTCCCGGGGGACCTTTCCTATGCAGCGATTCAAAACAGCGGTCAGCAACCTTAAGGAATTTTGAACAAATAGTGCCTATAGTGTTGTGATATGTATCACTTTACCAGCTGTAGCACATTGTTTACACATGAAAGGGACAGAATGGCGAGGTAAACAGGTTTGTTATGTCTTTCTGGAATCTCGTGTTTTCGCATGGGAAACTAGACTGTGGAAACAATATGAGCTAGTCACATGGTTTGTATGTTCTGATGACGTGCTAACTTGTTTTTCTGTCTGAAGCCATCTTAGAGAGAAGCTGGACTGCTTTCTCTCTTCTTGGTTCTTCTTGCTAGACTTTGTTACTGCAACAATGTAACGTCTTTGCTGAGGTGGAGTGAAGCTCAACTTACTCCACTGGATGTAATGCTTGCTATGCATTTATACTCTGCACATGGACTGTAACTAGGAAATGTATACTCTGTAGAACTTTACTTGCTAAGTGAATAAACAGGTAGGATTAGACCTGTGGTGTTACAGAGTGTTTCCTGACTCCATGGATTAATCTGCAACGGAGAAGCTGGGCTGGTTAAACTGGCACAACACGCTGCACGAGGGGGGAGGTGAGATCTGGAATATCTGTGTGTGGAATTTCAAGCGTCTGCTAGCACACAGACAGGATATTAAATCTCCCAACCCGCACACACTCTCCACACGCTCCAACATATAGGAAAATGACGACCCGTGCAAACTTGGCACGGTCACTCTTCATCATGCGAGCAAAGCCGCGGGCAAAAGCTAGTATATAATATAATAATGTAATAATTATAACATATCAGATTTTGTGTGTTTCCTCTGATAACTTTTGTACTTGACCATGCCCTTTGGTTGCCTGGCCATACCCTTGGCCACGCCCTCATGTTGCCTGGCTACACCCTCTTGTTGCTTAACCATGCCTCTTACAAATCCAGATGTGTGTCCCTATTTTCATCTGTGAAATGTTGGAGGGTATGCAGTGTGTGGGGTGAGGGGTTGAAAAGTGTTTGGATTGTTTGCTTTGTTAGGGATGTTGGAAAAATCCGCAATGGATTCAAATGAGTTCAGATGTCTATGAATCCAACCTGGGGATTCTGCAGCAATATTAATTTAGAAAAAAATGCAGCAGAGATATTAGTTTATTATTTTATTTATTATTATATTTATATACCATATTAACTGCTAAAAAGCAATCAAGGTGGTATTGATGAGTATGAAACAATCAAATTCTAAACTTTTAATCTATAATGTTTTTATAGCTATATAATATATAATATATAATGTGTATTATGCACATTTGAATATCATTCACATAGATTTATGAAATTGAACAGTTCATCTTGATGCCTACACTGGCACCCCAGGAATAGTCCAAACAGTATAATATTTCTTGAAAATGAAACTAAACAAATAAAACGCACATGGCAATTATAAAAGACAAAATCATTTAAAAATGTGATTATGGGTGTAGTGCAGGACTGCTTGTAAATAAACTGTATGCACAGACTTTTGCATGGCTGGGAAGAAAGGATCCCTCTTGACTTTTCTATTTTTAGCAAAACTAGGCTGCCATCACCTTCTAAAAACCATGATTTGCTGCTTACATTTTAACATAGTGAAATAATAGGCTGTCAATTCACAGTATTAGAAGGTTCTGTTGACTGACATCCCAACTTTAATCTTTACGTTCCTTCTCCCCTCACCCCATTACATTTTAATCCGTAGCTGTGTTAGTGTGCTGTGGCACAAACAACAAAGAGTCTTGTGGCACATTAAAGACTAACACATTTATTTTGGCATAACCTTTCGTGGACACGGACCATTTGTGGGAGTGACAACTGTTAAGGTAATTATCACTGTCTGTAGCTTTTACATGTCAATTTCCTCTGACAACACGGTTTACATCTCTCCGTGCCCCAGCATGTATATATAAATCTGCCAGTTTGAGGTTAACACTTCATGCATCTGATGAAATGGACAGTGGCCACGAAAGTTTATGCCAGAATAAAGTTGTTAATCTTTAAGGTGTCACTACTCTTTGTTGTTTTTAGTCAGTGGGTATGTTCACATATCACGCCAACCCACCCTGGCGATAAGCCAAGGTGGGTTGGTAGTTGTATGAACAATCCATGGTGCACCCAACAGACAATCGGGCTCACCATGAGTTGTTCGCTCCTCCTTCCCTCTCGGTCCTCCTGCAGGTATCCCAGGGGACCCCATGGCAGAATCAACTGTCTGCCCTCCCCCTGCCACAGTTGCGAGCCCTTTCCCCTGTTCCTGTCAAAACTGTCCCTGTCAAAAAACACCCATTGTCTTGTCAAAACCCCATTTTAAGGGGGGTAGGATGCACATTTGCAGTTTCCTGAGCAGCTCGAGCCTTGGGGAAAAGTGCAAAATGTGCAGTGTCCTGAGAATAGTCAGCGCAAATTAGAAAAAGATGAGGATCTTGCCGCTAAGGGGTATAAATCTCACTACCCCCTTTTCATGAGCAAAGATCCCTCGTGCCTTTGCTTTCCCTTAACAGTTCACATTTTGACAGCTGTCAAGAGAAAGCAAAGGAAAGGAAAGCCCTATTTGGAGCCTCTTTGGGGCAGTGTCCAGGGATTGGTACCTGCTGCACTTTGACAGCAGGTACGCCCCAGGACATTGACCCAGCTGAGGCTTCCAATTTCCACACGCGCGGACCTGCACACCTCCGCAGTTGCATACGTTCGTCTAAAAAAAGTAATTTAAAAAATTGGGAAAAGTGTGCACATTGTGGGAGCAATATGTTTTTTTTTAAAAAAAGTTTGCCAACCACTGACAGCCCCTCCAACATGCTGTTTGGCCACAGTGAAGGAGCTGTCAGTGACTGTCAAAACAGAGATCATGTACACTGGCTGTCAAGCCGAAGATTGTGATCTATGGGGGGAAAAGGTTAAAGGGACCAAAATGATTCGCAATTGCAGCAGGGCACACCCACCCAGTGCCAGTCACCCCAGAGTGCTGCTTGGGCCCAGGTGAGCTTGGCAAGAGCAGCAAGGGGTTTTTGCCACTCTTGCCAAGTGACTCATTGGCCAATTCTCAGTACCCACGATGGGATCGGTCTCATGGGTTTGGATGACATGACAACCCATCGTGGGTGCAACAACCCCTAGAACAAGCTATGGGTTGTTAGGGTGGCTTGTTGCCCTCAAACAAGCCACCCTGCAGGAAATGGTTCAGGTTCGCACAACACGACAACCCACTGTGGCTTGTCACCCACGATGGGTTGTCGTGTTGTGTGAACCCAGTCAGTGTTTACCTAGGTTAGTATCCAGATTACATTTGTATACACTGGCCTAAATCCAAAAGAGTCAGACATACTTTAGGCCACTGTTCATTTGAGGTATTAAATATGTAACTGCAAAAATTGGATGCCAACTTTATTATCATACTACTAATAGCCACAAAATGCTGTTTGTATGTGCTTCTGTTTTTTACTGAAATGGTGTGGGGTCTTTTTGTGTGTGTGCATTCTACATCTTTCAGGACCATTTGCCTCTGCAGTGGTGCATATGAATGGGATTATGGGATTAATCCAGTGTGTGCTTGCTGGTATTAAACTCACAGGATGATGTGTGCCAGGTACTTATCAGGGCTTTTCCCTCCCCCAGCGCATTGGTGTGAATGATAATGGCTATGAAATCACTTATACATTCTCAATCTTTTTACAGCTTCTGTGGTTTATGACTCCGAATAAATCAGTCTCCACTGAACTCCGCCCTGTGTGGGACATGGAAATAAAGTGCTTTGTTTTAGAGCATGTCAGACTAGAGATGAACCTATTGTGCTCCTATTTAAATTAATAGCTTCATTCCTCATTCACTTAGGTGGAAAAAGTCGAATGTAAGTGTGAGCTGAAAGCTGATAAAATGATGAGAGCAGCTGCTAAGGATGTGCACAGGCTCCGAGGGCAGAGTCGAAAGGAGCCCTTAGAGGTACAGTCGTTCAGGTAGGAAAATGTGTTCCAGATTTTACTTAAATACCTGGCTTCCCCCTTTTTGAATAGTTTCACTTATTAGCACCATAAAAACCTTTAGCTGTAGGAACAGACTAGTCATGCTTGTATCATGTTCATCTTCCGATCATGAGTGACAACCTTGTACTGCATTTCCTAAGAACAGCCTCTTCTGTGATATGCTTATCTGGCAATGACACAATACTATCTTGTTTGCCAGTTCCCTTTGTTTAAAATGAATGACCTATAACTCCGTGTTGTATGCTTACCAAACAGAAAACAATTTTCTGTTTGGCAGATACATTTTTATGAGATTTATTGTATTGAAATCATTTTGCTGCCTTCACCTGGAATCACTATCTTCAAAGTAACAATTTCCAGAGGTGTAGCCATATTAGTCTGTTGCAGCAAAAACAACAAATAGACTTGTGGCACCTTAAAGACTAACAAATCCATCATGGCATAAGCTTTTGTGGAGCAGAGTCCACTTCTCTAGATGCATGAAAGGTTGTCCTAAGTTACAGGTATATATACACATGGTGGGGGAGGGTTGTAAACAGTGAGGTTAGGGGGAAATGAAATGCAGAAACTACACACAGCGATAATTACATTAAAATAACATAATTGCAACAAAGTAATAATGAAATTATTACATTCTGCATTTCATTTTCCCCTGACCTCACTATTTATTTCGTTGTATTTTGTTATGTATATATTACATTTCTGTACCGCCCAGTAGCTGAAGCTCTCTAGGCAGTTCAAAACATTAAAACCATAAAATACATCATGATGAAATACAATATAAAAGTTTAAAAGTACAGTATAAAATAAAAATAAAAACCAAAATAAAACCTAGCAGCAATGCAAAGATTTAAAATATGGTAACAGATTTAAAACAGAAACTGAAAGACTAAAATGCCTGGGAGAATGAGAAGGTCATCACCTGGTGCCGGAAAGAGCACAACGTAGGTGCCAGGTGAGCCTCTCTGGGGAGCACATTCCACAACTGTGGTGCCACAACTGGAAAGACCCTCTTCTTAGTAGCCACCCACCTCACTTCCTTTGACAGGGGCTCCGCTAAAGATGATTTTAGGGTCCGGACAGGTATATATGGCAGGAGATGATCCTTCACGTAACCTGACCCCAAGCTGTTTAGGACCTTGAATGTTAATACCAGCAGTTTGAATTGGGCACAGAAATGGACTGGCAGCCAGTGCAGATGGAAAAGTACTGGCCTAATATGATCATGTTGGCCAGTCCCCGCTAACAATCTCGCTGCCTTATTTTGGACCAGCTGAAGTTTCCAGAGTTTTCAAAGCAGCCCCATGTATAAGTCATTGCAGTAATCCAGATGAGAGGTTACTAGAGCATCAATAACTGTAGCTAGATAAGGACATAGTTGGTATATCAGCCTAAGCTGATAAAAGGTGCTCCATGCCACCAAGTTCACCTGTGCCTCTAGTGACAATGCTGGATCCAAGAGCACCACCAAACTACGAACCTGATACTTTAGGGGGGAGTGCAGCCCTCTCCAAAACAGGTTGAATATCACTCATCCGGGCAGGAGAACCACACACTAACAGTACCTCTGTCTTTTCTGTTTTATTGGCCCTCATCCAGTCCATTACTGTGCCCAGGCACTGATTCAGAACAGCCACTGCCTCACCTGGATTTGATGAAAAGGAGAGATAGAGCTGGGTGTTATCTGCATATTGATGACACCTCAGCCCACACCTCCGGATAAACTTCCTTGTTTATGTTGAACAGCATGGGGGATAGAACAGAGCCCTGAGGAACCCCATAGCATAGCTTCCAGGGCACAGAGCAATAATCCTCCAACTCCCAACCCAGACAACCTATCCAGAAGGATACCATGGCCAATGGTATTGAAAGCAACTGAGAGGTCCAAGAGAACAGGGTTTATTCACAACTCTCCCCAACCATGTGTATATGCTGTAACTCAGGACAACACTTCATACATCTGATAAAGACTGCAATCCACGAAAGCTTAGCCATAATACATTTGTAGTCTTTAAGGTGCCTCAAGACTCATTTTACCTCCAAAGTATCTTTAAACTCTTACTTTATAAGGCTTCTGTGAAGTTGTACATAATTAGGCATAGGTAGATTTTTCTTTTTGAGTGTTAAAGACTTAGAATCCTTCATTTCATTAACAATTGGTGTTTCTGTTGCTTTGTAGAGAGAAAATGGCATTTTTCACACGACCAAGGATAAACATTCCAGCCCTCTCTGCGGATGATGTTTAATGTCTATTTAAGTATTTCTTTCTCCAACCACTTGAAAAACATATACTTTCATTTCACTGAAGTTTATTTATGTCGTATTATAAAGGTACCAAGTCATTTGTACATTGATGGCTTTATTAGATCTATGCCCAGATTTTTAGCTTTCTCCTCTCCATTGCAAATGCCAGCATTAAAATGACATGATTATATAGTTTGTATATTTAGCATTGTATTTTTGGAACAGAATTTTTAAATACAAACATATACAACCCAAAAATGCTGTTTAAATAAGATTTCATTTAGACATTTTTTACAGCTCTGCATTTTTTAAAAGAGGTTTTACCGCAATAAAATTTGAATCTGAAGGAGCATCAATCTTATTATTCTAAAAAGCTTATAGAACTAGCTTTTGCTAATTTAAATATTTTTATACAAAACAGAGGATGAAAGAAGCCATTAATTTTTGAAAGAGCCGTGAACGAGTGCTCTCTGAGCTATGAAACACTTCCATTTCATAAAAATGGGTGTGGAGTTCAAAATGCGTGCTGCACTTTAATTTGGAGATTGTTACTTCAGCTCATTTTGTATTTGACCTGTAAAAAGTTCCAAAAGCCCTGTGAACCCTTTGCTCCAGGGAGAGAGCTCCAGGGAACATAACATCCATGTTAGCTTTTCTTATGGCTCAGTGTTTTGCTTAAAAAAGACAACTACCCTGCCACAGTCAAAATAATTCCTACTTTATAAAAACTGACCTTTGTTTTTAAATTATTTTCAAGTTGCTTTAGAAAACAAAATAATGCTCTTATAATCCTATCAATTTATAAAGAGTAGCAACCATTAAGGAGTTTGTTTTTTAAAAAAAACAAAAAACAAACACCTTTTGACCACAATTTTATCTTAAAATCTATAAGCAGTCTTGTATGCTATTGTTCTATTCCATCATATTTTCCTCCCCTTATTGCAAGAACTAATTTAGAGAGGGTTTCCACTTGCTACTTTTGAAAACACCTACTAAACACAATGCAACAAAGCTTTGTCTAGGAATACTGTAACTGTGTCTATAAGCCATAGTTTACCATACTATTGTTAGTATTTGTATTTCCCCCCCAGCTTGTCCACATTGGTAATCTGTCTGTTTTACCTGCACGCATACACAAGCGTTCTCTTCCTTGCACTGTCACCTTCATATGCACATGCATGTGTAAACTCACTCTCTCTCTCTCTCTCTCTCTCTCACACTCACACACACACACACACACACTGTTCAAGCACTATATCCTGGGGCAATCCTGGGCTCAGCTTGGTATAAGTCTTAGATACTTGCCATTCCCTGTCAGTGTAGCTTAAAATAATGAACTTGGCTGTACTGTTTTGAACATTGGTGTCTTAATAACGAGTACCTGATATAAAAGAAAATTGGCTTGGATCCAGAGAAGTACCAGTGGAAGAGCGTGGGTGGAAGCTGATTTTCTTGCCCCCTCCTTCCCCAAGCATCCCCCCGAAAACCTTTTCTAGAGGGTCGGGGCCCTTCCTGAAAACTGGGCAGAGGCACCTTCCATGAGTGAGCTCTGCTCACAAAAGGTGCCTCTGCCCAATTTTCAGCAATCCCCTTTCTCCCTCAGACCCTTGTGCCACAGCCCTCCACATTCAAGAGGTTGCAGAGGGCTGCGGGAGAGGAGGAGTGGGAAAGTAATCTTCTGCCCACTCCTTTCCACCAGTGCTTCTCTGGATTCAAGCTTCATCCTGTCTAGATGCCATGTTTGAATGAATGTGATACATTCCAGTGCATTTGCTTTATTCCCCTGTGATGACAAAGTAGGGGTATGTATGAAAGATCCCGAGACTCATACTGGATTGAGTTCTCTTTGGAATATTATGCCTGAACAGGCCCACACACTATGCGCGCGCGCGCGCACGCACACCCACCACCCACTAGTACCACTTGTCTCCCACATTCACTTATTTCTCTAACTGTTGCCAACGTAAGAATGGAGAACAATGGGCACAGAAAAACAAAGGCCTTAAAGGTTCGCAAACCAAGATGCATCTTCAGAAATAAAGCCCACAAGTGGTTTAAAACTGGAAGTCTCTTGAGATGTACATATTTGTTTTTCATGTATAAAACTTTAATAGGCAAGCACTAAATGACTGAATTTATATCTATTTTAAAATTTGTCAGGATTAACATATTAAAATTGCTATAGAAATTTACATACCTAACCTCTGTGTCTTTTCTGTCTGTATATAGGTATGTTGTTTAAGAACTATATCTGTTCCTACAGTCAAAGACATTTTTAAATCCACTTTTTTAGTTAGGGGAGGAAGATACTACCAGAAGATCTAAGATGTTGTGGCCTGGATTAATGCAGTTGAAAAACCTGATTTGTGGATTACTGAGTTTGTTTGGTCAATGTTATTTGTTTTCACAGTTCATTTTAGAAACACATATCCTTATTTATTTTAAGCATTTCATTCTAGATACGGTACTTATTTTTCATTATCATAATTGCTCTCAGAGCACCCTGAAAATTTTTCCTAATATCAACTACTGGTTGGCCTTTGATTTTTTCTTTTTTAAATCTAAATGCCACGAAGAGTCAATTTAGAATTCCATGAGGAGGGGGGGGGGGGAATACCTGATAGTTTTATATTGCATGTTGTTGCACTATTGGGTCATGTAAGCACCTACTCAGGACAAGTATGCAAACTGCACCATCATCTCAATAGAGATCTTCACAATTGAGTAGTACAGAGATGCAACTAGGCTTATGGATCCATTGTTGGGGATGGGGTGGTGGTGGATATCACTTTAATTCAAGCAAAAAGAATAGTGTATGCTTATAACTTCATTTAAAAAAAAATAAAAATAAAAAAATCCACCAAGAACTTTTGACTATGAGACCCTTGCAATTCAGGGAGACAGTTATTGGGAAAAGCCTGCATGCATGAGGTTATGCCAAGTGCCAGCTCCATGTTTCTGAGGGCCTTTGGGCAAGACACCCTCAATGGCTCCTGTCACTCAGTGAGTCTACCTTCTCTCCCCCCCCCCCATTGTCACCAGCTGCTATTGCTCTTCCACCTCTTATCTGGGCCAGAGTGAGACGAGAGGCGGGTGAACAAGCAGGTCGCAGTGGTAAAAAGGAGCAAGTCCAGGGAGCTCTTGTCAGTGGGGCTCCTGCTGGGGTTTGGGCCCTAGTCAGGTGCCCAACCATGCCTACTCTTGATGTCAGCCCAGGCTATGTCACAGCTTCCTCTGCAAGTGAAGGAGCATTGTAATATGGACTACCAGTGAAATTAAGGCCTTCAATTTGAATAGATCCTACTGACCTTTAACAAAAACTGAGGAAATTATACCTGAACCTTGGACCACACAATAAAGCACTTTGGGTAAATACTCTGTTTCAACCAGAACTTTAGGTAGCCCTTCTGGATCTCCTCTGTCCACACAATGGGATTCTTCTGCAGGGCTTCTGTGATTTCTGTGTCTTGCTGGGTTTCAGGCAAGTCCCAGTACTATGGGCTTGTGAATGGGTTCCCCAAATGAAGAGCTGAGGAATGGTCCAGTCTCCTCATTCCAACCATGAGTCTCCACTGATCATGCTTCCACTAACCTGGTGACTCCACTTTCTGAGAATCTGCCCTAACCTAAAGTTCCAAATTATGTGAAGCTACAAACTTAAGAATGCAAACATGGAGATACAATGTCAGGAACATAGTAGAGTAACTATAGTTAAGTATCATGTATTACTGAGATATGGGCTTCACTACTCCTATCCCAAGTTCATTATAATTTTAAAATAAAATTGCTGGTTTATTTTTGCTTTTACATTCTGAATACAGAAAAAATCCTTACTCATCTCCTGCTTTTGTTTTTACCTCACCTAAAATCTTTCCTCAGTCTACTGGGGTGGTGGAGTTTTTTTGGTCAGCTATAACTATTATAGCCTAATAATGCATTATTTTATAGGAGAACTGTACAGAAATGGGCAAGGAGTCACAGGTTTCACATGTCTGCTGCCAGCCATTTATTAAGGGTGCAATGCTTTGCAAGTTTAGACAGAAAAAAGTCCTGCAGCTCCCAGCATTCCCGAGCCAGCATGGCTTGCTGGGGCATGCTGGGAGTTGTATGTCTTTTTCCTGTCTATGTATGCATAAGATTGTGCCCTAAAACATTTATATACCACCCGTAATCCTACAAATTTCAGCATGGAGGAAGCACATGGAAAGTGTTCTGAAACTGAGGCTTAATTTCTAAATCGGTGAATAGCAGAGTGCCCACATCATTTTCTTGTTCCAACAAGTATGCTCTGGGTGATAGTTAGATGCAGTACTGCATGCAGCAAAGGGATTTTGTACTTTCTCAGAGATACTGTTATCACATGTCACAAGACTGTAACAGGCTTAGAAGCTCAGCTCCAGTTCAAATTAAAGTGCCTGAGAACTGATAATGTATGAGTGGCTGACACTGGCTTTTTTCTCTTTTTGGTTTTTCTTTCTTAAAACAGTGCAGGGTAGATGTTGAAGACATTTACTAGAACCTAATTGCATGATACTAGTGTACAAGGCCTGAAGCCTTCAAGGCAATAACTGGATCCCAATTCAAGATCAGTCTTACATATATTTTTCTGATACATAAAAATCCAGGTACTGTTCTATCTACAAACTCCAACTGAATTGTGTATTGATAGCAAAAGTATGTTAGGGTAAATGTCAGTGATGGTGTGGGTGGGTATTCAAGAGTCTCAGTGAAATAAAGATCAGCTAGTGGAAAAAAACGGCATCTCTTTCCTGAACGTGTAGTGGGGGGAGGTTAGAATCCCATCCCACCACAGTAACTCCTGTCAGAATGGTTTCCTAGCTCCAGCCTCCGACAATTCAGATCCATGGGGCATTATAGGATAGACCCATATAGAGCAGCTCCCCTCAACCTGCCGCCCTCCAGCTGTGTTGAAGAATTCTCAGCATCTGGGAGTTGTAGTCCAACACATCTGGAGTACACTAGGTTGGGGAAGGTTGATCTATTGGATATTCTTGTCCACTACTTGCACTACTGTCTGTCTCCGACTGCTTGGGCTTATCCGCCCGAAGCGATCTTGCGCCGGTTCCTCTCGCTGGCAGTACGAGGCTGTGGCATTTACACACACAACCCCTCAATCTTTTCCAGTGCCGAGGGGCCGCATAGGTGAATCAGTCGGCGCCCCTATTTATTTTTGGTGTGCAGGAAGGATCCCTTGCAGAAATGATATTTAGTGGAAAGACGGAATGGGAGGGGTAAGATCTGTTCTCCTTTATCCTGCCGCCCGCAATGAAAGCAGTGCGTGCGCCGTCCAATAGGCGCGCCCTTGCGAGTTTTTCTCACGGGGATCCCCGCTCTTGCCTGGGATTCGACATCGAGGATACATTGATTCCGGTTCCGGTTCATTTTGTAAACCCGTGAGAATGGAGGTGCACGCGGCTCACTGTGCAGAGCGGCTCCGGCGGCAGGTCAGAGACCGATTTTTCGGGTTCCGGGTTGGTAGAGCGCCTCGTGTGTGGGAAGAAGCGAGAGGGAGAGGGAAATTCGGGTGGGGCGCAGCGGGGTCGGTCTCCCTCGGGCCGCCTTAAAGAGCGTCCCCAGAGCCCGCCTGCCCCCCCTCCCGGTGGGTCTCCTCTGCATAAGGGAAAGGCCCATCATGCGAGGCTGGGGCTGGAAGGCATCGTGTCTGCGCGGCACTTTCTCTTTCGCTGCGGCGGGGCTGTCACAGCCGGCTCACGAAGTGTCTCTCCAGTCTTGCCGTTAGGGTTATTGGGAGAAGCCTTCCGATGAGCGCAGCGTTGAATAACCAGGGCAGGTTTTGCCAGGGCTAGCGACTCTTCTTGTGAGCAGAGCCCAGGAGACAGAGTGCTTACGCGTTGTGGGTGGAGAGTAGGCTTCATTCAGAATACATTTTGAATGCTCGCCTTAAACTAGGCTTCCGGAGGAATTATGCCCCCTCCCCGTCCTGTTTTTTGTTTTTGTTTTTAAAGAAAACTTCTCATAAGAACATAAGAGCTGTGCTGGATCAGACCAAGGGTCCATCTAGTCCAGCATTCTGTTCACACAGTGGCTGACCAGCTGGCCACGGGAAATCCTCAAGTAGGACATGAGTCCAATAGCACCCTCTGGGTCATGTTCCCCAGCAACTGGTGTACGTAAGCATACTGCCTCTGATACTGGAGGTAGCATGTAGCCATCAGGACTAATTGCCATTGATCGCCACCTCTTCCGGAAATTTGTCCAACCCCTTTTAAAGACATCTAAATTGGTAGCCATCACTACATCTTGGGGAAGCGAATTCCATAGTTTTAACTGTGCATTGTGTGAAGAAATACTTCTCCTCCTTTGCAGCTTTCTTCCCTTATTCATTTTTATTTTTCATAACATGCTGAAACTGAACCCCGACAAGACCGAGGTACTTCTGGTGGGGGACAAGGGAAGGTTAGGGGATGTTGACCTGGTGCTGAATGGGGTACATCTACCCCTGAAGGACCAGGTCCGCAGCTTGGGGGTCATTCTAGACTCCCAGCTGTCCATGGAGGCTCAGGTGTCAGCTGTGAGCCGGGCGGCGCTGTATCAACTCCATCTGATACGGCAGCTGCGCCCCTACCTTCCTAATCACCTGCTCCCATCAGTGGTTCATGCCTTGGTCTCCTCTCGCCTAGACTACTGTAATGCGCTCTACGTGGGGTTACCCTTGAAGACGGTCCGGAAGCTTCAGCTGGTACAGAACGCGGCGGCTCGCCTGATTAAGGGCGGCCGCCGGCGTGATCACATCACGCCAGTGCTTAATGAGTTGCACTGGCTACCAGTTGCTTGCCGAGCCGAATTCAAGGTGTTGGTTTTGACCTTTAAAACCCTACACGGCTCCGGCCCAGCTTATCTCAAGGAGCGCCTCCAGCAACATCAAGTAGGCCGCTCAACAAGGTCTGCCACGGACGGCCTTCTCCTTATCCCATCAGCCAGAGCAGCCAGGCTGGTGGGGACTAGGAAGAGGGCCTTCTCTGTGGTGGCCCCCACATTATGGAACTCCCTCCCTAGTGACCTTCGCCATGCCCCTTCCGTGATGAGCTTCCGCCGTGCATTAAAAACATGGCTGTTCAGGCGGGGATATGGGGTGGGTTAGGTTTTTAATGAGAATTTTTTATATTGTTTTAATTATTATGTTTTATTGTGTTTTATTGTATTTTAATTGTACATCGCCCAGGGTGGCCGGGTGACCGGCCAGATGGGCGATTGATAAATATAATAAATAAATAAATAAATAAAAATAAAAGAGTGCATAACAGTGCATTATAATTGCCATGTACATACTTAGTTTTCTGTACAAACAACTAATATAATTACTCAGAGTTAACCAAACAAATCCTCTGTTTAAGTTAAATTATACAAATTTGAATTTCAAAAATGTAATATATCTGTTATTAATTTGCTATAAAGCTGCCTTGTGAAATCTTTATTAGGCTCACCAAAAATATTCAAGCTTTCAAAATCTTTTTATCAGGCAAGCTATTACAAAAAACTTGCACATTTTTGGTGATCTTTTGGTTGGCCTAATAAAGGTATTATACTAATATGGAGTCTGCTCCCCCCCCTTTTTTTCTTCTTCTTATGGCCAACACAGCTACCTTTAGATGGAAAAGTATAAGATAAATAAAATCTGATGAAAGTAAGTGTTCCAAAACTTCTTCTAACATTAGTTGTCTTCAATCTATGAAAGCTGGATACACTCAGTACTTTCTTACAGAAGATTAAAGTATCATTTATTTAAAATAATTGTATCCTTTTCCACCAGTCTCCAAGACAGCTAAAGTAAGCTAAAAACAACTAAAGCTAAAGCCAACTAAATGCAAAGTGAAATAACTAAATGCAAAATGAAGAACAAGCCGCCCTTGACAAGTGTTCCTTTTAAAAGCTTCTCAGAGAGGCTTTAGCTTTAAATAAATAATGTGAGAGGAACTTTTGCACACTAATGGGACAACCATAGCAGTTAGCTTCCATATGGCAAAGGTACACACACACACACACACACACCACCTTTTCTGCTTAAGTTTTCCTTGTAAACCTCTTTTAGGGCTCAATCCTATGTGTAATTAGACAGAAGAAAATTCTACAACTCCCAAGTATATATGCTGGGAGTTATAGGACTTTTTTCTGTCTAAGCATGCATAGGACTGTACCCTTAGTTATTTATAATTGTAAGAAAGAGGTGAGAAGAATAAATACCGTAGGTATTTCCATAGTGTGACATTCTGACTGAATGAAAAGATTGCATGAGGGTGACAACAATTTATTGTCATCACTCTCATGGTTTACATTATGGGCTCAGCCAAAGAAACATGAGCAAACTTCCCATTCTTCTCCCCCTATACACATACCATGTGTACCCCAAATCTGTTCTGGAGGGTCTGCCATTCATCCACATTTAGAACATGCAGAGGGGAGAAATTTTCCGCTCAAGGTGTCCATTCTACTGGCAGACTGTGACACCATTGGATTTATCAGGAGACATTGGCCCAGACTGACTTGAGCTATGTGTAGGTACGTATATAGTATACTTGAGCCCAAATATGGTAACCTTACATGTTAATGTGATTGTCTCCCATTGGATCAAGAATGCAGTGCTGTTGGACTTTAGCTTTAAAACAGAATTTCACAGCCCCAGCATTGTTGCTGGCCAGAATTTGTTAAAATAAGCAGTTTTGATCACAACAAAAAATTGTGTGTTTTGGCCTTTTCTGCTATCTTCCTGTATCCTAATTATTAATATACTAAGGAATACAGTCAAAGTTCCTAGCAAAGAATTCTATTTTAATATAGGGTAATATGTGTCTTATGCTGGCTCAGCTTGTCTGAGTGTGGACAGCTAAGCAGGGTCAAGCCTGGTTATTACTTGGATGGGAGACCCCTCCTCTATTTTCCTGCATTGAGCAGGAGGTTGGACTCGATAGCCTTGTGGGCTCCTTCCAACTCTATGATCTATGTGTAAATATGATGATTATAGTGATGGGTTTCTGCCTCACTTTTGAACACTTCCTGGAAAGGTGGGGTAAATACTCAGATTCGGAACTAGCTTCTTGCATTCTTTTTCCTGCCACATTCATTTGGAATTTGTGTCTTTTCTCTCATCATTCTCCCCCCCCCCCCGTCCTAATGCTCTTACTCATTGTGGTGGTATTTTTGGTTCACTGTTCCCTACCCAACTACAGAGGACTCTGCTTGTCATAATGGGCCATGCTGTTTTCACAAATCTTTTCCAAGAACAAACCATGGGTTAACTTAGGGTTGTTTACCCACGGTCAACCCCAAGTGCCTGGGTTCGAATGTCACGGAAACCACCTACGGATGCTGCATTCATAGGTTGTTGCTGGAAAACAGAAGTGGCTTGCACACAATGTTCTCGCCCCTGCAATTAATGAATGAACCCACAAATTGCCACTGAATGCCGCTGTTACATCCAAACAGGGCCAGAGATAGAAACAAGTTTGAACAGCAAAAGATAAGGGGTGGAACAGTTCACAAAGAGCTTTGATGCAAAATTCAGTCTGCATCAATTCCCAAATACTTGTACCTCCTGAGCAGTGCAATCCCATGCATGTTTACGTGCATGTAAGTCCCACTGCATTCATTAGCCCACAAATTGCTGCAAAAAGCCAGCATTACATCCAAACAGGGTCAATATCAGCGTGTACTTAGAGACTTCAGTAGTTTCTTACACAAGATAAGACATGGATCCCAGAGCCAGGCTACTCCATGAACCTTTTATGAAGTCAGTCTAGCCTTTTTTTCAAGCATGCAGCATAAAACATATGGGAGTTCAGTTCAAGTTCAGCTTTTGTTAACAGAAATTAAGTGGAAAGGCAGAAAATGCACTTGAAACTAGAAGGGACTAGAAAGTGAAAAGGAACAAGAAGTGAAATACGGAGGGTGTTGGCTTGAACACACTCTTTGACTGTGATCTTAAGCCATTAGGTGTGCTTGTACATAACTCTAAACCTTGATTTAGTGTTATGAAGATGAGCCACAAGGAGGAGTTTGGATGTTTTCAGTTCCATTTTAGACTAGCTGAAGTTTGTTGTTACATCTGAACCACATCAGACTGGTTTAGTCTTACCTATGGTTAGAAGTAAGCTGACTTCAAACCATAATTTATGATGCCATCTAGTTTGCACTAACCATAGTTAAGCTTAACCAGAGTTAATGTTAGCAGATGTAACACTAAGTTGTAATTAATCTAAAATGGAAGCTGTTGGTGTCCTCATAGCTACACCAGAGGTTCTCTGTAGCCCATCTTCATAATATGAAACCATGTTTTGGCATGGTTTGGAAGTATATTTCCTTGTAATCAATGAAGTTGATTTCTGCAGACTCCTTAAAATTATGTAGTGATATTCCATCAGTCTTTAAGAGTAGGTTAGACAAACGTTTGGTTAGATGAGTTGGCCTGCCATGTCAGAACCCTTAACACTACTGCACCACAACAGATGTGTGGCCTCATTACATTTTGTTTAGGTAGGACAGGATTGTCCATACTTTGAGCTCTCTTCCTTGGTATGAAGTTGCTAAAATTGCTTTATTATATTTCAGTTTAAGTGGGCATTTCCCTGGAAAATTAGTTTAAAGTAGGGTGCTGCTCATTACTAGTGGAACCTGTTGCAAATAAAATTCTTAAGATCTCCTGATGGCAAATATCTAGCGTTAATAATTTTCCAATAATACAATATTACTGAAAGAGTTAGTATTCTAAATCATCATGTTAGTTATTTGATAAGTAATTTGATCATACAGTTCATAAACTAGTGGTATATACTTTGAACTGGGAAACTTGACTGGCAAAACCATGTGAAGACCTATACTTGTTTAAAATGGCAGGGCATGTTCTTTTGTGCTTTTTGAATGTTTTCTGCTATGAGTTGGGAGAAAGGCAAACTGAAAGTATAGCCAGTTTGCAACATATTGTTAGGATTTTGGTAGTTACGTATCAGAATATTTCTAGTAAAGAAAAACTGTTTATACCTTTCACTCCTTCACTGGATAGTAGGCGATCACTCGTGATCGAGTAAGATTGTCTTCCAGGATAAGTATTATAGCAAATAGATTAGTAGGTACTAGAAGCTCTAAGCTGCAAAAAGAAGCAGTGTAGCAGATTTGTTGAGGGAGAGGGATGGATAGCTTCACTTTTCTTCCATAGCTTAGTTTCCTTTAAATACCTGATCCCTTTATTATTGATTATTGGTGTCACTTTCTTGTCTTCAGCAAGATATAGTCCTAGGAATAGACAAAATGTTTGCTGCATTTGATTTGTATATAAATTTGGATCTGAAGAAAAGGCAGACGTGTTCAGTAATAAAAGCAGGCAAGCTGTCTCTGTTGTCCACACTACTCTGCCTTCAGTACTACTTTTGTAGATTTCGCATAGAAGAAAAAGCGTGGTGTAACTAAAGTGAACATAGCCTTATTGCTGAGCAGATTAAGTGCTTTTTGTCCACGGACCACAGCTGTGTAAGAAATGTTTAATACTAGATTGGCAGAGCAGTATTATTGCTGTGTGTGTGTGTGTCTATCTGTGGCAGAGGAATTTCCACTTCCCAAGGTACGGGGATGGCAGTTTTTTCCTCCCCCACATTCCTTTTTTAAAATCTTCCCTCACATTGACACCAATGGCAGGGGAAAATCACTTTTCCAGCTATAGGGCTGGCATAGTTTTTCTCCCCTACTGAGAGAATGAGGAGGCTTTGGATCCTGTGCATCCAAGGCCACTGCTGGAGCACCCCTTCCCTTCCTACCACTGGCAGTACATCTATACCAGCAGAGCTTTCTGCTGGTATAGTGGGAGCTCCTCTGGCAATGCTGCCACACTGGCAGAGCAGCACTTCCACAACATCCTACAGCCCATCAGAGGCCAGCTGAAAATACAAGGACATTGAATGTTCCCTGTGAGACATACCCTCAAGTGTCAGTATCAAAACCAGTACGGCGTTTGAGTAAAATTATGCTGGTGCATAAAGAGAGATTCTGATAACTCATGTAAGTGATGGTAAAGTTCATAATCTGTAGTCTTTCCTCCCTTTGGTGGGTTCTGCTTGCACTACATAGAGCAAAGGTGGGAAACATTTCCTTTTGAGGCCCTTATTACCATGGCCAAAACCTGTTGTGGTTCACATTCTAGCACTGGGCATGACCAGAGCAAAAATGGGTGGAGTTAGAGTTTTACTCCTGTCTTTGTTCAGTATGCAACAAAAAAACATATTTGCATATAGGTGTTCTCCTTCCCCAACTTGTACAAGGCTCCCTCCATCACCTTTGTAGTTGGGGTGCAGCATGACAAAGAAAATAATAATAATAACCAGAAGCAGGACCAGTGCGTGTGGTGGTGCCTGTGGAGAGTCTGGAGGTTTTCATCCCCACCATTATATAGAGCAAGTCCCCATGTATAGTGGAAAATGTAGACACAATCAGCAATTTTAATCCACCATACATGTTGCAAGAGAAATCCCTATAATGTCACATGGATAAGTAAGCAGTGCTGTCATTTTTTTTAAATTATAGGCCATAAACACTAAAATTGTGCTAAAGATCAAAATTCTGATGAAACGTCAGTGATTACTAAAGGGGAAGGGAGAGCAAGTTATACACTACTGATTTTATTTGGCTTTCCAGGAAAAAGAAATCAAGTTTCTCACTGCAGAAGTTGATCGTTTGAAAAACTTTGGATGTTTGGGAGTTTCCCCAAGTTTGGAGGGATTGCGTGAAGAGAATGCAAAACTTAAATATCGCTTAAATGTTCTGCAAAAGGTATGTTTCCTCCCGAATAGTGTGCAGTGTGAAAAGTAAAGGAATGGTCACGATTTATTTATTTATTTATTATTTTATGATTCCGGTGGTTCTAAAAAAAAATTTGCTATTTGTCATTGAGAAGAGCAGGAGAATGTATGACTGGGCAGCTAGACTGGTTGCCAGAAGCAAAGAAACCCCTGTGGCAAGAACAAGAACTGAAAGCAGAGGGTGTTGTGGCTAGGAACAGCAGTAGCAATGCCCATGGTAGGAGATGCTAGGAAAGGGTTAAGTACTCCATAGGATAGAGATGGGGCAGAATCAGGAAGGACTGAATATAGGAAGTAAGCACTGGGTCAAAGGTGGAGAAGGAAACTTGAGAAGCTGCAGGAACAGTTGGAGAGAGAAAGAGAGAGCATCCAGGAGCTTGAAGAGTGGGCAGATTGGAGAAGAAGGTGCACAGAATCTGTTGCTAGCTGTGCTATAGGAAGGAGTAGAAGGTGGAAGCAAAGAAAAAGGGTACAGTATCTTGGCTGGAAGTGGCAAAGGAGAAGGAAGGCCACAGTGTTGTCAGAGCTAAAGGCAAGAGTCTCTCTGTGCCCAAGAAGAAGGTGCAATTCAGAGCCCTAGTCACTTCTTGTACCGAGCAGGGTGAGTCTAACCACAGCCAGGATTTGTACCAATAAACTGTGACTACTGGAGTGACTACCCTTCTTTGAGAAAGGACAGGCCAGGAAGTGTGGAAGGAGCTTTCTTCTCCTTGGCCCACTCAGAAATTATTATTTTTATATAAGTGTTGGAGATTGATATATAGTGATCCGTTACAGTTATAATCTTGGGCTTGCCTGGCACTGGGGCACACTGTTCCAGAGGGCTCCCTAATCTGATGGGTTGGGAATTTAGTTTTTGTATTTCTACCTAGAACCTTCAAGAGGAAAGAAATAGAGGAAAACCATCAAAAGGCATGATTAATATCAACAACCGCCTTCAAGAAATTTTTGGAGTGGCTATTAAATCTGCATATCCAGATCTAGAAAACCCTCCACTGGCAGTGACACCAAGTCAACAGCCGAGGTTTGGCGACTACCAGTGTAACAGTGCTATGAGCATAACTCAGGTAATTGATGATGTTAGAACTTTCCCTGGTTATCTGATGCTATGTGCCAGATAGCCCAAATCTACTCAGATGAAAAGATACTCTGCTAGTTTTGGGCACGTTGCTGTAATTTGTGGGTATAACAGGGAAAGCTATCCACTTTATATCAGGCACTCTTTTTTCCCGCACAGAGACCTGCCACACAATTTAGGAGTGTTTTCCTGTTCTGTCCTGTTACATACATTGCTATATTTGAATGAAAACAGCACACTTCAGATGACCTGAAAAGATTTAAAATGGAGGGAATCTAGCAACATGCATGGCACTGTGTAGTGATCCACCACTGGATTCCATGGCTTTTTCAGAGATAGCTTCTATGATTGTGAACACAAGTATAAAGATTTGGACAGGGTCTCTCTAGAGTTTGTCTTGTTGTTTATTTTAAAACACTCATATCCCTTCTTTCCTTGTATGGTCCAACGTGGCTAACAAAAAGTAATAAAGGGCAACAAAGTATTTAAAAAACCAAGAAGAAGCCAGCAATAAAACTATTAAAATGGCAGCAGTAAAAATATAAAAAACAGAACAATTGCATGTCAGATATGGCAAGGCCAAACCATATAATTCAGCCTCTAAAGGGCGAAGGTCTTAACACTGGCAGAAGGTAAAAAAAGAGAGGACAAAATGAAACTCCCTGGGTAAGGCGTTTGAGTCGGCACAGCAACAGAAAAAGCCTTTTCCTTGTTCCAAACAAATGTGGGTTTGGGATCGACAAAAGGGTCTCTGTGGATTATCTTAAGATGCAGGCAGGCATGCGGATGAAGGTGAATAGGACTCTTGTCCTCCATGTTTGGAAAAGGTATTTAAAATGGCTTGTTTGGAGCCAAACACTTTTCTAGTAACATACACAGAATAGTTAATTTTAAAAGCTTAATACATGTCTCTTTACAACGAACCACAATATAGTTTTCCACTAGTAGATGAAAATCAGTTTATGTTCTCACCCAGTATAAGTCAGACTTTGTGTCACACCCCTAAGAAAATGGTAGAGTTGTTAGTCATATTGGCCTGGCAGGGGTTTCTTTCTGAACAATACTGATACGTGCCAACCAGCAACCTCTCTCTGTGAAGCCCTCTTGGAGAAACAGCCCTACAAATGCATGTTCTCTTCTTTGTGGAGCTCATTAGCATATGTGATTGGGTGTCAGCCAGCCTAACACAAGCTTGCAGTGCCTCTTAAAATATATTTTGACCGCTGCTTTACCCCAATTAAGTTGCTGGTAGGAGTCTTGTCTGGTGCAGGTTTCTCAATGTCTGTATTGTTTTAGCACCTTGATATCATAGACCCTTCCAAACAACCCCTCCAGAGGTAGGCATGGACACAAGCTGTTCTATGAACTACCTCCACCTCCTACTCTTTTCGAGTTCTTTCCTTGCCAACATTGACATTCAAGGTGTGTTGCTGCTTAAATTACTTTGTGCAGTTTTGCAAGTGCTAGATGTCTACTTGGCGGATGGTTACTTTCATTGTAGTGGGTGCTAATAAACAGGTTGTCCCACTCCTGCCCCCTTTCTAGGCCCTGGAACACTTGGTAAATTTGTGTTAAAATAGTATCTGTTCCTATAAAAAGGAACATATATTCACTCACTCACTCTCATCTTCGCCACCAAGAATGTGATTAAAATTCATTGGCAGGCCAAGAAAACAAGTACACTATTTTTTTTTACCCTGAGTAAAAGCAATGAAAAATTTGCTCTCTGTGAAGTATTCTGGAATTCAGCCACTCAGAATCTAACACTTTAACTTCCTTTACCACATGAGAGAACAGTAACTTGCAAGTTCTTGATTTATCATGCAACTTTCTCCAGTACATTTCAGTACATCCAGCACAGTTCTGGGGTAACAAACTTTCAGAAACAGAATTCCTTATTACCTCCTAAAAGGTGAAGGAGGAAGAGCCGGGGGAATGAGTGGGGGGGGGGGGAGGTGATGGGGGGAAAGCAAGTCATGTATCTCTAAAACTAATAGCCTTCTGGTTCCTCCAGCTGGGAGTTCAGGCACAATATACTAATGAGCATGTACAAAGACAAAACACATTTGTGATGGCTTTTTTCCCACATTGGCAGGTCACATGGAGAGACTGTTGCCTGGCACGTAGGTTCCTGTCTTAGTTCAGGGGTTATTTTCTGGAAGCAAGCGATACATTGGAGAGGGTTACATGTTAGAAAGGAACAATTCAAAATTAGAAGCATAGATTCATCCACCTTTGAGGGCAGGAGGCCATCTGGCTGTTGTCCTTCTCCAGTACTGAGCCTCCTCATAAAGAATAATGATTTCCTTCTTTTTGAAAGTGTAGGAGTTACCTGTAATGAAGTATGAGCCTCTGGGAAGAAACATTTGAAGTGCTCTGTTACACGTGGAATTAGCCACTTTTCACTATTCCCATTTCCAGGTGCTGGAAATGGGTACTGTGTTTGAGTAACAGTTAAGTCTCCAAGGTATTTATTCAGTTAATGATTGCCTCTGCTAGACTTACCTGGTGGGATTTTCCAGACAGATATGTTTCCTGACAGATTTTTGTGGAATATGAATGTTCTTTTTTGCCACAACTGGCTAGATGAGTCTGTAGGGGTTTGGCCGAGGTGTTCTGTTTTCCCCCTCATTCAGAAATTGCACTGAGCCCTTTGGTTGTGTTTTCAGATACTGCTCAAGACCAAGGAGCAAAAAGTAAGCCCAAGAGAAATTGCTGACAAGGTTGCCAGAAACATTCCTGACAATGAATGCATTGAGAAGGTTGAAATCGCCGGTCCTGGTACAGTTATTCCATATTTGCTTTTCTGAAACATCTAAATCTGAAGTTATGAGTATTATGACAAAAGGACTCAGTGAGGGTTGAACCATAAGAGTCTTGAGTCAGGAGCCTCTACCCCTAAGGAAGTCAGCACTAATATCTATTCAGACCCTCAGGAATTCTGACATGTACCACTAAGACATGCTAGCTTCCATGGGCCGGGAGTTCTTGCTGTGGAGGAGTATTTAACTGGGCATTTCCTTACTTTGGAAGGTTATACCACATGATAATTCTGTGTGTGAAATTCATTTCTAGTCTTGTACGGATACGGATGAAAACCATATTTTGTAGCTCTGTGGTTAAGAGTGAATATGGTCAAAAGTTCAGGATCTTCCACAGGGGCTAGAAGCGACTTCAAAAGAATAACCATTTTAGAGAGAATTTACAGCTGTCCATGTGTAGAAATAATTTTGTTCGATAGAATCATGTATGTGTTTGCAAAATAAAAAAAAGTTTTATTGAAAAAGGTATCTGTATTAGGGGTCAGCAATTATAATAAAGGTCTACAATAGGGATAGCACCAGAACTTGTTACTTAGGCACATTATGAAGTGGGGTTTAGGCAGTGATCCACCACCCCTCAGTCACAGTGGTCCTCCAAGAAAGCTAATTGTTGACCGAGACTGTTTATAGAACAATGTATGCTGCTTGAACTGTGTATTTCTAGGCTTTGTTGAATCACTTGTCCGTGTATCACTTAAGTTACGTGCCAAATTGATTGTGGTTTTTCATTGTGACTGCAAATATTGTGGAAACATTATGCTATTCTGTTACAAGTCTTTCTGCAATTGTATTCTATGAAAAAAAATTGCTCTGTTATTGTACAAAGGAAATCAACATTTTAATATATTTTGGTCCAAGCAACCATTTCTACTTTTTATACCTCTCTGAAGGTTTCATAAATGTACACTTGAAAAAGGATTTTGTATCCAAACAACTGAGCAGCATGCTGGTGAATGGAGTTCAGCCCCCTGCTATTGGTGAAAGGAAAAAGGTATGATTGTAAATGCTTATTAGTGACTCTTAGGTACTACTGATGAATGTTCATGTTAATGCATACATTTTATCAAATATTATATAAATTCCCAGTTGTTTAATGTTCACTCAGTCTGCAAAAGCACCACATTGCATATTCTGTGCACACATAGGAGCTTTTACGCTTCCCTTTCTGCCAGCCCTCAGATTCTCCCCCTAAAGTTGGAGGGTGCCCTCCATGGCAGTGCCCTAAGAAGGGCTGCTGATGGAAGGAAAACTCAGTCATTCCCCACCCCTTGGGAGCAGAGTATTCTTGTAAACTATATCATCCTTAGTAATTTACAGTTATTTCGTTGATATTCTGACTCTTCTGGGTTGGTTTTACTGTGGTTTAATTTTCTCAGTGATAATTAAATGGGAAATGCTTCCTAAATTTCAACTGATGTAAGATGGGATATTTTGGGGGTGGGGTGTCCCTGTGAGGATACATTGGACAGGCTCTTACAAGGTTTCTGACTTCTCCAATAAACAGACTTTGTTGGAGAAGTCTGATACATTGTAAGAGAGGCCGCAAGACTCTGTTTCTATATTTCTCTGTTGGGGTTGAATGGAGAATATGCTTATTCATCGCCATTGCACCCAGATCTTTGTACAGAACTTGCACAAATGAACAGCATAAATGGGGTTTTGTACATCTCCTGGTCAGTGTGGATAGTCTCCAGAAGTGTTGAGTAAATATATGCATACCTTGACAGCATAACCAGGATATTCCATATATTGCCCGGTCAGCATGCACATTCCCCATTTCACACTATGCTCATGCAGTGGTCAATGTGAAGTCCTCCAGATCCTTAGATGTTGGTTTGGATCCAACTTTGTTGTTGTGTCAGCAGCAGATTTGGAGGGTGTGCCGAGGGCTGGAGCAGGGGAGGAAAGGATAAGGAAGTCCTGTTTCACCAGCGGTATTTGTTCCACTGAAGTTGGGTCCAACCCAACTTATAATGACCGTATAATGTAGACAGTTCCCTGTTTATGCTGCTAACACGTGCGTATTTTCCACAATGTTCAATGAATGTGCACAACAGCAAGTGTATATGGTCATTGTCCACTCACAATATAAAAACATAGCATAAGAGCATTAAAAAAGCCATACTGGATCAGACCAATGGCCTGTCTAGTCCAGTATTTTATTCCCACAGCAGCCAACCAGCTGCCTGTAGGAAGCACCCAAGCAGGACATGAGTGCAACAGCACCCTCCTACTCATGTTCCCCAGCAACTCATATATAGATGCATATGGATTTCACAATGTGTGTGTACACTTCACTGTTTAGAATGAGCTTATTTTTCATTTCTTGTTCTATATAAAGGTGGTGATTGATTTCTCCTCCCCTAATATTGCAAAAGAGATGCATGTTGGTCACCTGAGGTCAACTATAATTGGGGAAAGCATGTGCCGTCTCTTTGAATTTGTGGAGTATGATGTTCTAAGGTAAGTTCAGGCATAGAATTGTAGAACTGCTCAAAATGTGTCTAGGCATACACTGTGTGGGGTAGCTTAAAGTGCATTCTCAGTCACAGAAGTGCTACTCTTTTATGTGAGTCTCTGCAAAGGTGTTTCCAGCCCTGCACACACATACTATCCTTCATTTGCCACTATTTTCCCTCCTGGTACTCCTTTAGAAAAGTTTTGCAGAAACTCATAACAAGGCATGCATCTTATCCACTAATTCTGCTCAAAAGTGACCATTTCCTGCTTAAGTTGCACTTTTCACTTGTTTTGTGCTCTTTACTGTTCAGATTAAACCATTTAGGAGACTGGGGCACCCAGTTTGGAATGCTTATTGCTCACCTACAAGATAAATTTCCAGATTACCTGACTGTTTCTCCGCCCATTGGTGATCTCCAAGCTTTTTATAAGGTATTTTTAGTTTAAATACATGGCTACCCCTACTGTTGCTGCTGCCGTTAACATTGCCTTAGAAAATGCTAGAAACAATATGGGTTCCCAGCCCATGGGTTTTCTCTCTTAAGACCAGAAGGAAGCATTCTGGTAGAGAAAGCAGAAAAGTAGTTCCAGAAGTAGGGAACACATTACAAAATTCTTAAATGAGAGCCACTTCTATGGAGGAATTGTTGCACACTGCGATTTACTCCCAGGTTTCTTGCAGATTTCTTCTATGGAAGAACCTTGTAATGTTTGAAGGTGAAGGTAGCTGGTGCAGAAACTTAGGATGAAGAATGAGTCTACTATAGAGACAGTGGACAGGAATACAGTTGATTTTAAAAAAACAACAATATTGCAGATGTTTTGATCATTCAAAGCTTCCGTGCATTTCATCCCTCCTTATTGAAGTAAAGGCATTTTGTTTTAAGATAGCAATAACTGCTTATCCTGGTCCAATAGGAGAAAATGCACATGCAAACAGATTCTGCATGCACAGGATCCCAGGCTACCTGAGGGTTTTGTGCCACATTAATGCTCCCTGTGCTTGTGGTCTTACCCTTCCCCCTCCCACCTCTCACCTTTGATTTCCTCTTTTCCATTGCATCTAAACCAGGTAGATGCATGGTTTGTGCAAATTATGGCAGAGGAAGGCCAGCGCTCCTTTTTTTTTTTTTTTTTTTTTAAATAATTTTTATTTATTTTTTTAAAGAACACACATACACAAAAAAAAACCATAAACTTACAAATCATACACTACAAGTGCACCCGTCACCCCGGGGCCAAAACCAATTCTATCCACATGATCCATTATTAATCTATATTCCAAAAATACATCATATCATGACATGGCTTACTCCCTTTCCCCTTTACTAAAACATAATCTAAAAATGACCCCCATATTTCCTTAAAATTATTTTTCTTTAATTGTCCCCTTTTACATTTAATACTACATGTTAGTTTATCATTTAAAGCAATATCCCAAACCTCTTTATACCAGTCTATTATTAAATACTGATGTTGAACTTTCCAATTCCTTGCAATCAATAATCTCCCTGCCGCTAATAAACTTACAATTAGTTCCTTTTTCTCTTGTGAGCACAAAAGTTTCTCCGTTATTGATAACAATGCTAATTTTGGGCAGACCTCCACATTAATGCCAATAATTAGTGAAATTTCTCCAAAAATTTTATTCCAAAAATCCAATACACTTTTACAGCTCCACCACATATGAGCATAAGTACCAAGTTCCTGACATCCTCTCCAACACAATGGAGCACAATTACTATCTATTTTATTTAATCTTACTGGAGTCAAATACCATCTCCAAACAGTTTTTAAAAAATTCTCTTTTATCCTTACCGACATATTTCTTAATATACGTCTGCCCCAAATATTTCTCCACCCCGCATTTGATATCTCCTCCTCAAACTCCATTTCCCACATCATCTTAAGGTTGTCTTTTTTCGCTTCAATCCTCTGCATCATTTTATATATCTCCTTAGTTAACCCTCTAGAAGAAACATTCCCTTCTATAAGTTCTCTAGACAACACTTTCTTTTCAAATCCAGTAAACTCCCTCTCATACTCATTTTTCTTTTTCCATTTCTTAGTCCACTGATCTAATTGCATTAAATTTAACCACGAAATTCTATCTGGCCCAATCATTTCCAATATTTGTTGTCTAGTCTCAATTTTTCCCATCCAATCCATTAATTTGATAACCTTATTTTCCCTAAATATTGCCTCCCAATGCTGTGCATTTACTGGAAAGTCCTCCATTGCTACAACTGGAGTTAACGGTGATATCCCTGGTATAAAGATCTGTCTGTTACTGTTCCAAATCCCTACCATATTTTTCAGGAAGGGATTTTCTATTCTTTTTACACTAGTAATACTTTTTTTTGAAAATAAAATTTTTTCCATCCCCATTTCTATTTCCTGCGTTTCTATTTCTACCCACAAAATATTCTTCCTAACTAAAATATCCATAATAAACCTTAACTGATTAGCTATATAATACCACTTGATATTAGGAAGGCCAAGCCCCCCTTCTTTTGGGGATTTATACCATTTACTCTTAGTAATCCTCGCCTTTTCCCCCCCATTACAAAAATTATTAATTATTGCTTGCCATTCCCTAATTTCCTTCTCTGATAAACTACTTGGTATCATTCTAAATAAAAAATTTATCTTTGGTAATATCTTCATTTTTATCAAAGCTATTCTACCAAACCATGAAAGTCCAATTTTCTTATATTCCTCTATCTTTTTTTTACCTCATTCTTTAACTTTCTAAAATTTTGTTCTACTATTTTTTCTAACTCTTTTAAAATATCTATACCTAAATATTTAATCATACTTTTTACCTTAATATTTGATCTCTTTTTAATCCCTTCTAATTCCTCTATTTTACTATAATTAAACAACATAATCTCAGATTTATCCCAGTTTACTTGCAACCCGGTAACTTCCCTAAACTCCTTTAAATGATTCTCTAACCTATCCATCATTTCCATGGGATTTTCAATTGTTAACAAAGTATCATCTGCAAAAAGATTAATTTTTATCTTATCCTTTATCCCTATTCCCTTTTAAATCACTATCCTCTCTAACTACATTTGCCAAAACCTCCATAACTAACACAAATAAGATTGGTGAAAGGGGACAGCCCTGTCTGGTACCTCGGCCTAGATGAATTTGATCAGTTATACCATCATTTACTACGACTGACGTCGTATTTTGAGCATACAATTGATCAATAACTCCTCGAAACTTTTCACCAAACCCCATAGTTTTTATTATCCTCTTTAATGCTGGCCATTCCACACAATCAAAGGCCTTGAAAATATCTAATGCTAAAACCCCTGCCTTCAAATTATTTTTCTTAATTAAATATATTATATTTAACACTCTTCTAGTCAAATCTGCCATTTGTCTACCTTGTACAAAACCACATTGATCTAAACCAATATACTTACTAACAAAACTATTCATTCTTCTAGCTAATATTGCAGACATTAATTTTGCATCTTGATTAATTAATGAAATTGGTCTATAGGATCCTGGGTCTGCCGGATCCTTATTCGGTTTCAAAATTAAAATGGTCAAAGATTGTTTCCAAGAAGGAGGGATCTCTCCCCCCTGTAAAATATCATTAAACAAATTTTTTAACTTGGGAATTAACATTTTCTTGAGAACCTTATAATATTCAGCCCCTAAACCATCTATTCCGGGAGTTTTACCTCCTTTTAATTTATTTATAGCAAACTCTATTTCTAACTCCGTAAAAGGTTGTTCCATATAATCCCTATCCTCTTCTAATATTTTTATTTTCAAATTTTTTTCAATATATTCTATAATCCTTACTTCAGAACATACCCCAGCCTTATACAATTCAGAGTAAAATTCATGAAAAATTTTTAGTTTATCCTTCATTAAATTATATCCCTTACCCTTCTTATCTTTAATCACCCCCACTAAATTTTTCTCTCTTTTTTTTTGCGCAGATCTAGCTAACATTTTAGAATTTTTATTACTATTCTCAAAAAACTCTCTTTTCATATATATCAGATTCCTTTGCACTTTATCTATATCTTTATTCTCAAATTCTTTCCTCTTAGCTTGCAGTTCAGCAAATACCTTCTTATCCCTATTCTTTAAAAAAGATTCTTCTAACTCCCTAATCTCTTCTTCTATTTGTTTATTAAAAGCCTCCTGTTGTTTTCTTAAATTAACTCCCTCTCTTATTCCAATACCTCTCATAACACTTTTCATAGTGTCCCATATTATAGCTTGACTACAATCCTCTGTTTGATTAAATTCCCATATTTCCATCATCTCTTTCTCTATCTTTTCAATTATATGTTTTACTTTAAAAATATTACAATTCAACCTCCATCTTCTAGCCTCTCTATAATCCTTCCCTATCTTTAAATCCAAATTGACCAACGCATGATCCGTGATTTTTATAATACCTATCTCAGTACTCATGACCCTAGAAACCAAACTCCTAGACACAAATATATAATCTATCCTAGAAAAATTCTTAAAAGCTGATGAATAATACGTGTATCTTCTATCTTGCCCTTTAACTTCTCTCCAAACATCCACCAAGCCTTCCTTAGTGATTACCTTATTCAAAAATGTAATGTTATTCCTCCTCTCCCCATCCGTAGGGTTTGATTTATCTACCCTTTTATCCATCACCATATTAAAATCACCGGCCATAATAACCCTCTGATTCTGTATAACACCCATTTCCTTAAACACCATTTGATAAAATTCACCTTGATTCTGATTTGGTGCATACACATTAATTAATACAAATTCTTCTCCCCCCATAGTACCATTAATTATAATATATCTCCCTCTGTCATCCTTCTTGACCTTTAAAACTCCAAAACCACAGTTTTTAGAAATAATAATTGCCACCCCTCTTGAATTTGAAGATCCAAATGCCGTTTCATACAAACTGGACCACCTCAGTTTTAATTCATTCTCCCCTTTCTTTGACTGGTGCGTTTCTTGCAGAAAAATAATGTCCGCCTTGTCTTTCTTTAAGAGTGCTTCAATGCGCCGTCTTTTGATAACAGTTCCCAGGCCTTTAACGTTCAACATAGAAATTCTCAATTTAGGATCCATCAATTACTAAAACAATTCAGCGCTCCTTAAGAACTTTATTTGGTTGGAGCGCAGCCACACCCAACCCAAGTCCCTGCCTGAAATGGTGTTTCTGTCCCACAAAAGAAATAAGCTGTTTCAGTAAAACTCAAAACAGCACTGCAGCAGCTTGAATACGAGCAAAGCCAGAGACCTGTTGCTTGCTAACCAGACAGGACCAACTGGAGCTGATACTTGTCCCCTGGTGTTTGGAGGATAGCCCCTTTTACTACTTGTGATATCAGAACCCTTATCCTGTGGGTTTTTTTTAAAGCAGCTCTGCCTGATCCCTGCAGGGATTCGGCAGTAAGGGGTGGCAATGGATGAGAGCCCCAACATTATTTTTTTAAAAACAAGAAAGGGAGTTCTGGAGCACTCACCAAAAATTGTGCTTCACTGACAATAGGCAGGGCTCATCTGAGAGGCAAGCCCTACCCCTGGAGAAAATCTACATGATTGGCCTCTGTCTTCCTGCTCCAGCGAAAGTGCTATTCCAGAGGTTCTGGAATGCCCACTGGGAGACACCGGGAAGGTTAATTCGCAGTAAGAAACTTCCCTTTTGCTGCTAAATTGGATGTGAGGGAGAAGCACAAGCACAGAATTATATCTGCACTGACCAAGGGTCACTCTTAGGAATAATGTCACAAACTTGCCACATTTGGTGGTTGGTGGCAGAAGCACCTTGAGAAGGTTCCTGCCCTGAAAGGCAGCCTACAAATATTTTAAATAAATAGATAAATGCTTTGTTTCATTGTTGGGTGTGCAGTAAAGATGCCTTATAAAAAGATAGTTTTGTTGTTGACTAGTATGACTATTTAGCAACAAACAATTCTCATGTTGGTTCTTACCAGAAACGCTCCAGTTATTGCACAGCATTTTATATATGCCAGTATATTGAGAGGTTCAAGCAGTCCTAGTTACTGGATTGCAATGTACTAAACGATTCAGGATCCCTTGGGATAGTAATGACAAGCAATATGAAACTGAAGGAATACTGTTCCTTTTATCTGTTCTAGCCAGTAACACTCCTACCTGTGCTTCGATTTGATTTCTTTTTGTACGCGGTAGAGGATATTATTTCATGGTATCTGTGTATTCTTTTAAACCTAGGAATCAAAAAGAAGATTTGACACAGAGGAAGAGTTTAAGAAGCGTGCATACCAATGTGTGGTCCTACTACAGAGCAAAAATCCAGACTTCATTAAAGCTTGGAAGCTGATCTGTGATGTATCCCGGAAAGGTGACTCTTGGAAATATCATATCTCTGTGTTTTTAAAGAGCCCTCTGCTTTTCAAATGGATCAGTCAAGGCTGCTTTCAGCGGCTTTCCTTCAAAAAGGGTAGAATTTAGGTGATAGTTTAATCTTAAACTAAAACTTAAAGCTTGTAGAGTACTGCTGGATGGACAAGAGCTTTCCCATTTACAGTGCATGATGAGTATACCCAAAAGGAACACATTTTTAGTAAAGGAAACAATTCACCAATTGGCACAGATAATTTTGAGGCCAAGATAAAGTGGCAAACGAAAGAGGCCAAGATAAAGTGGCAGCCTGTGGCCCCCAGAACCCACCCCCACACTGTTCTGGAGTGTCTCCCAATCCTCTGGAGTATATTTTCAGGGGGCTGAAAGGGGAATTGGTGAAACTAGCCTCTTCTTCCTCCGGCAGGAGCATCCTGTGAGCTGAGTTCCCCCCAGGGAAAGTCTGGATTCAATCCTGATAGTATTGCTTCATATTTATTGTTGTATTTGAAGTTGTGTTTTTTTTTAAAGTAGCAGACAACAGCTAACGTATCCTCCTTGTTGCAATGCTCACAGTGTTTTGTGAGCATTATTTTTAGTATGTGTGTAATTTTTGTTTAATTTTTTTGAGAGTACATGCTCCACCATTGTACAGGTCTTGCATATCTAGCCAGGTGTGCATGCACAAATGAATCTTTTGATTGTTAAATGATGATGAACAGGAACTCCTGCCTTTTCTGTTAATTTTAATAGGGCAACTTTCATCCTGCTCATCACCCTCATACTATATTTTCTGCCTGCTACCTTACCAGGAAGACTCGAGCTTTCTTTAGTATGAACTGTGGTGTAAATTTAGGGATTGGAAATGCAGTATAAAAGAGTGCCTTCAGATTATTAATTAATTAATCCTGAGAGTGTCACAGAGGCAGGAAAACACAGTAATTCCCATTCTGCTGAGAATAAGAACAAAACAAAAGAACAAAAGCACTAGAAGAACTGAATCATTTTTCAGTTGATGAATGCACAACAGTATCAGATCAGTTTTTGCTGCTGTTTTGGGTAGTGGGGAAACTAGATTCAACAAGAAACTTTAGATTAAAAAACAGCATAGGAATAGATTTTTAGATTTTCTGTTACTGTCACTTTTGAGTATGAATCCATATTCCTTAAGACTATGCTTTTGTCAGCTGCTTGGTACTGAGGATGATGACACCTTCAGCTTTCTGCTCAACTGTTTGCCCTCTGTGAATGCTATGTAGTTCTCTAGGGGTGGATGAATCGGTCAGTTTATTTGCTTTCTTCTATACTTGAATGTTTTTTAATTTCCAGTTCTTTGTATCCCATTTATGAAGAATTTTGTTAAATTCTTATCAAAAAATAAACTGAACAGTATTCTTATCCCTATTTTTACACAATGTAAGAGATTATTAACTTGCATTAAACGTGTATGTAAAGTAGTCCTAGGCCACATTCCTGTACCAACTTACCCGGGGGTAAGCCCCACTGAGCTCAGTGAGACTTGCTTCTGAGTAGAATTGCAGCCTTAAGCGACTTCTTTAACCGTGAAGCAAAAAAGCCCTGACAGTACCCAGCCTTAATAGACCTCCATTTCCATATTTTACTGTAATGTTAATGATCCTTTTTGCAAGGTAAGGACAAAAATCTCAAATCCTTCATTTTCATGTGTGTGGGGTTTTGTTGTTGTTTTATTTCACTCTCTTGATCAGAATTCCAAAAAATCTATGACTGCTTGGACATCTCCATAATTGAGAGAGGAGAATCTTACTACCAAGATATGATGAATGATGTGGTGAAGGAGTTTGAAGAACGAGGTAACACATCTATTAACATATTTGGAAGTAAAACAGCTGAAGCATTTTTTCACCATAATTAGTGTGATGCATTTCTAAATTTCTCAGAGAAGCTTATATTTTATTAAATGTCTGAGCATGTTCTCTTTGCTTAAACAAAAGTCTATGCTTTCTAGATTTCCATTGTCCTATTTTCAAGATCAAAGAGATTTGCAAGCTTCTGAATATGAGCCAGCAATGTGAAGTGGCTGCAAAAAAGGCAAATGCTATTCTGGGCTGCATTAATAGAAGTATAGCTTCCAAATTGCGTGAAGTACTTGTTCCCCTCTACTCAGCACTGGTTAGGCCTCATCTTGAGTACTGCGTCCAGTTCTGTGCACCACACTTTAAGAAGGATGCAAACAAACTGGAGAGGGTTCAGAGGAGGGCAACAAAGATGATAAAGGGACTGGAAACAAAGTCCTATGAAGAGAGACTGAAGGAACTGGGCATGTTTAGCCTTCAGAAGAGAAGACTGAGGGGTGATATGATAGCACTCTTCAAGTACTTAAAAGCTTGTCACACAGAGGAGGGCCAGGATCTCTTCTTCACCATCCCAGTTTGCAGGACACAGAATAATTGGCTCAAGTTACAGGAAGCCAGATTCTGGCTGAACATCAGGAAAAACTTCCTGAATGGTAGAGCAATACGGCAATGGAACCAATGACCTAGGGAGGTAGTGGGCTCTCCCACACTGGAGGCATTCAAGATGCAGCTGGACATCCATCTATCAGGGATGCTTCAAGTTGGATTCCTGCACTGAGCAGGGGATTGGACTCGATGGCCTTATAGGCCCCTTCCAACTCTACTGTTCTGTGATTCTACTGGAAGCTGGGAATAAAAGCATCGTTCTCCCAAAAATAGGGTACTGTCCAAATTTAGGGAGATAATATTTAGATTTGATGCTTGGTCAGGCTTGGGGTGGCAAACTACATGCAAATGTGAGGGTAGGGGCAATTTTGGGGTGTGGGGAGCGAACAGACGGAGGGGGGTGGTGTCCTAAAGCATCCTACTGCATCTCTCCCTAGTTCCCTTCTGCAGATGCCTCACCCCAGGATGTGGGCTCCTTAGCTAGCCTCTGAATGCAGAAGTTAAGCTCAGCTCATGGGAAAAGGGTCCAGTGGTGGATGAGGTTTTCTGGAGAGAATTGGCAGATGCAGGGGGTTTAAGCACTTAACCCTCCTGCCAGTTCTCATCTATAAGTGTCCCCTCAGCCCTCTCCCCCCCACATTTGTGTTATTTTGGCAAACACAGGTATGGGGATATGCCCTTGTCAAGATAACTTGTAGTTTCTTCTCTCAGTTTGACTAGTTGGTGTTGTGTATGTAAATGTTGTTTATTAAATGCTTTTTTATTAATGTCTTTTTCTGTACATCACTTTTCAGTGTGAAGTATGCTTTTCTATCTAAGCCTTAACCTTATTTGTTTCTCTATGGCTACTAATAGTTCACTTTCTTTCTTTAGGGTTTGTGCAAATGGATGATGGCCGGAAGATTGTGTTTGTTCCAGGGTGTTCTGTTCCCTTGACAATTACGAAATCCGATGGGGGTTTTACATACGATACCTCAGACTTAGCAGCTCTGAAGCAGAGGTTGTCAGAAGAAAAAGCTGATTATGTAATTTATGTGGTAGACAGTGGACAAGTGAGTTTCTCTGACTTCTGCTTTGTATTCCTTTGTATTTCAAAGGTTTTTTGCTTTTGGGTATCAGTGTGACACTAAAACCACACATGGGTGCATTCTTCCCTTTCTGGCAGTTTATCCTTCTATCCCAAAGCAGGATTCTCACCAGTAATAAATTATATCCGCACCGTATTTTAAACCCACCGTATTTTAAACTCACAGATGAGCCACTTTATTGAGTATCGTAGAGAGCAGCATCAATCAAACCCTTTCATGACAGCGGTGCCTGCCCAATTCAGGGAACTACTGAATAGGATAATACAGATTACTAAAGCAAGTGAGCCAAGTCATATAGGCATGCTTCTCCCTTTAAGAGAGCCCTTTATGATTGTGTCAGTGCTAGTGTTTTACTAGGAACATACTTAGGAGTCATAATTGACAGCTGGTATATAAATCTCACCTTGTTTTGCAGTCTGTGCACTTACAAACAGTATTCGCAGCAGGTCAGATGATTGGCTGGTATGACCCCAAAGTGACCAGAATAATTCATGCTCCTTTTGGAGTAGTGTTGGGAGAAGACAAGTAAGTTTGCAAATAATTTCTTCAATATATAGTAGGTTGAATGCTGTTGCTAATCACACTGGAAGGCTCGGTGTCATCCTCTGTTGAAGATTGGTTGTCATGTGGTCACAATGTACTCCCTATGCATGCCAGCTTTATACTTTTAAGTCCTCTGTCCTTGTATGTTTAAGAAAATCCTATGTGCATGCACATTAGGAATCTCCAGATTTCCCCTTCCAGCTGCAGCTCCTCATGCTGCATCAGAAGCTATTCTGGAGCATTTCCTACCCTCTAGAGCTCAGGGTGGGGAAACCTGTGACCCATGGGCCACATACAGTTCTTGTCCTGATTTCATGTGGGGTGATGCACACACATGTACACATACACATTGACTCAGTTTGCATGACACACCAGACTCACCGTGTGTTATTTAGCCCACAAACAGCTGTGGCACATGCTGAGTGCCAGTTTGTATATACAACGCACAATGGGGTTGCGGCGTGTTGTCTGAACTCAGCCATTGGGGGTTATGTTACAGTTAAACAACCCTCGCATAACCCTACAACAAACCAGGAGTTATGCATTGTTAATGTTATGCAGTCCTTCAAACTCTGCCCACTATTGGCTCTGGCTTCATCAGCCACTGGATGTGGCACTGTTCACTTATCAGTTGCAGCTTCAGTTGACTTTTCCTGTGGGTGAGCGGCCCTTAGTAGGAAAAAGCTTCCTTGCCCCAATTCTACAGTGTGTTTTTTGGCGTGGAAGGAAGACCATAAGGGGTATGGTGGGAAGGGCGCCTCAGTATATGTCAGTTTTCTCCTGTCTGTATTGAAAATGAGAAACTTGTTCAACTATTTGGTATCTATCCGTATTGTATCGTATGCAATTTGTGCGTATGATGAATAATATCTGTATTGGTAGAAGTCACAGGTTAACTAATGCTCTGGAGCAGGAAGCAGTATCTATTTATTTATTTTGCTTGGGCTACTGTTCTCCCCCCACCCTCCTTTCCTAGCTCCATTTAGGAGCTAGGAAATGAGTTCTGGGGAATTGACTCTCCTCAATGCATCCTTGCTGTTGAGGTGATCTTTCCGCTCTTTTTTGTCCTTCTCTAGATATATGCTGTGTCCCTAAATTAGCCAGAGCATAATTCTGAACTGTAATGTATGTGAGTGCAGCCATGTTGGTTAGAGGCTGGGTGTCTGCACTGGGACAAAATCTCTTCTCACTTTGCACCCAAGCATGAAAGGTGCAGCAAACTTGTTACATTTGTTGATACACGCACAACAAGCTGTGTTGTCTGGATGACACATGCATGGTGGTGAAAAGACCAGTAATAACTATTTACATCTGGAATATAACTTTCTATTTGCTACAAGGAAAAAGTTTAAAACTCGTTCTGGGGAAACAGTACGGCTGATTGACCTTCTGGAAGAGGGACTGAAGCGATCGATGGACAAACTGAAGGAAAAGGAAAGAGATAAGGTAATGGACTTCCCTTTTTCCTGACACCAAGAAAGAAGCAAAGTTGTTCTTCCTCTACTGTCTGGCCTTCATCAGGGAGCAGGTACCTGGCTCAGTCTCAGCATTTATTTCGCAGACCTTATCATGTTTTACTAGCTGTGCTTTTCTCAGACTTTGTCTGTGGAGTGGCACCCACAGCTAAAGGTTAGGGAAAAGCCTCACCAAGGTGTTTTGTTGTGTTTTTTTTTAAAGCAGTATAAACATTACTGATTCCCACAATTTCACCTGTATTTTGTACTTGTACCAGAGTACAAAATGCATGTGCACCCAAGCATGAAGGGGCACATGTGAAAAATAAAGCACATGTCCTTTCAGGTATATTAGAGCCACCTCAAAAGGATGTATCCCTTATGCCAAGTATTTTTTGAGGACGTATTGAATTTTATCTTCATTTTCCTTCACACAGTAGGGTACGTGCTTATTTTGTAGTCATGCATTCTACCTCAGCAGAAAATGTAGCAAGTGCAGTTGCTGAGACACCAGGCAGACAAGAAGGAAAGAGAATTGGTGGGTGCTTTTAGGGCCCAGGATAAGTACTCAAGCAGTTAAAAGGATAAGTACTCAAGCAGTGAAAGTTAACATGCATCCCAAATCCTCCTTCAGTATTGCACTAAGGAGAGAAACACAAAGTTCAATCACCGGACTCAATTAGAGGAGCCAGAAGAACGTGATGTGTTGGCTGGAGATTGTCAAAGAGCAATTTGCAGATTGCTCTCAACTCCATAGGGAAACCTTCCCCAACTTTTAGAAAAGGTGGTACTCATTTTGTACAACCCACTAGACAGGCATTATATCTCTTATGTGTTACTCAGAGCCTGTCCTTTACAATATGATAAAAGTGTGTTGTCTAATGAGTTTTACTGTACTGTTGGCTCTAAACTGAAAAGTATTTTTTCAGAGGAGGTATTGTAGATACTGCCTTTCTGCTGTGATGCTTGGTGTGGATGTCTGGCTCTTACCAGGATTTACCTGCTAAATGGATGAAAGAATGAGAAATAACATTGAAAGAAAGCACATAGGAGGCTGGTGAAGGAAACGAATGTGCAGAACTTTTGCTCTCACAAGATTATGACATTTTGCTCCACAATGACAAAAGTCAGAATTGTTGCTTCAATGATTAGGGAGAAAAGCCAGGATCTGTTCTGCTATTGTTGAGGAACCCTTTTAAAAACAACCTTTTAAGAAGAGAGGTTAGATTTGAATTTCTCTCATGAAGCAGTTTGAAGTAATAACTGCTGCCAGGTTATTGAGCAAATCTTCAGCCATCACCATTGTACTAATGTGCTGCATAGTGCCAAAGATACTTTCGTGGAGGATAGGTCTATTAGTCGCCATAATTGCTTAAAATGGAACTATACCACTTGATGGACAGCCAGTGTGCCTCTGATTATCCGACGCATGGTACAAAAAGTGTACTGATGCTCCAGTATGCCTCTTTGGGACTTTCCCAGGGTTATCTTGTTGGCCACAGCCAGAATACAGGGCTAGACTTTTTCATGTCTCAGATGCAAAATCAAAGTGACCTCATCCATTTTTTAAAGAAGTCATGGAGTTGGAGGCAAGAAAATGTTGGAGCTCAGACATGTATGGACCATTGATCTGGTCCAGCGAGGTAATTCTTATATTCTGTAAGCATTCCAGCAGATGGCAGCAGAGTATAGCATGAAGGGTTGGCAGACCTGCTTGTGGGTTGATTTCATAGATTTCATAGATTATAGAGTTGGAAGGAGCCTACAAGGCTATCGAGTCCAACCCCCTGCTCAATGCAGGAAACTAGAGGAGGGGTCTGATTGTACATCAGGTTTGTGGTAGAATTACCTGAAATTGCTAAGAATTGCTTTCTACCTTTATACCAGGAGCAGCCACCACTTCTGTAGCTGGCCTGATGGTACTCTGAGTGTATAAAGCTTCTGCCTATGTCATTCACTTGTCTTAAGGGATTTATTTAACAAGCTAAGCTGTGTGGTTGGAAACTATATCCCATGTTTTCCTCAGAACATCTTAAAGTGCCCCCCAAATGATGGTCCTGATAATATGACGGCTAAGTGTGGCACACATAATTCTGATAATTTGAGGTTTCCTTAGACACTGTTTGATGTTCAGTACTTCTGAGAATTATTTTTTTTTGGCAGAGTATCTGTATTATAAACAATTGCAACAAAGATGGTGAGTCCTGTAGCTCATTAAAGGCTGACTCATTTATTGCAGTGTGAGCTTTTCTAGGCAACAGTCTGATTCATCAGATACATGTGCTTCCCACCCCACTCCACCCTGTACCTTTGAAGTTAAAGCAAGACCTGCCCAGAATTTCCCTTTTGTGCCAGCCTCTAGATCAGGGGTGGTCAGCTTATGGCCCTCCAGATGTTTTGGCCTACAATTTCCATCATCTCTCACCATTAGTTGTTCTGGCTAGGTCTAATGGCAGTTGTCAGGCCAAAATATCTGGAGTGCCACAAGTTGCCAACCCCTGAGCTAGACGGTAGATGGGTTTTGTAGGTGTAAGCCTTTGCATGTGCTAAAGTGACACACAGCCCAGTGGGCAAAAGAAGATCGCAGGGATGAAGGAAGCAGTTTTTGAAAGAGCAGCTTCTGCAATATAGCAATGAAGCACTATAAACACTTAAGAAAAGCACTATAGTAACAAATGGGTTGTGAATCCTAAATGCAATAACACAAGGAAGGCACAGTATTTATTTAGAATATTTTTGAATTGTCTATCCACTTTGAGCACTTGAGGCAGTATGTCTATTTAATATTGGGTATATGAACTTTGGGATACTGGAGGGGGGTGGCAAATAATCTAGCTGTCACTGATTCACATACACGAAATATAACAAGCAACCCTTCATATTTCTTTTCTAGGAAAAATTGAGAAGTCTGTTGGATGTTATCTTCCCCTTAGATTCACTTCAGTTGTTGCTCAGTGTTTTGGTCATTTCTTAAAGGTGCTCCCCCCTTTTTTCCTTGTTTGTGCTTTGTCACAATGCAGTGTGTTTTATTTTTCTCACAGGTTCTTACGCCTGAAGAACTGAAGGCAGCCCAGACCTCAGTAGCCTTTGGCTGTATTAAGTATGCAGATCTCTCCCATAATAGAATAAACGATTATATCTTCTCTTTTGATAAGATGCTGGATGACAGAGGAAATACTGCTGCTTATTTACTTTATGCCTTCACTCGAATCAGGTAAGAAAGAGTATTTTGCTTAGCCTTTACTTTTGTAGTTCTACTGAAATAAGACTTCATGAAGTTAAACGGCATTTCTGGGACAATTTACACCGTACTCTTTTGATTAATAATAATGGTTTCCTGAAGGCTGTGTTGATGTTCCATGAGCTGGTTATTCTAATCAGTAGCACTAAACTGAAAAATGGAATTTCATTTGTCATTAGGTTTACTGGCCCTGACTACCCAATGTTGATTTAACCCTCCAAAGCCATTGGGACTGCAGTAGATCCCAGCAGTTGTTTGAAATATTTGTAAAATATTTTTAGCAAACACTTCATACTCCATGTACTCCTTCACAATTGTGGGGTTAGTTGTCCTGTGGTATTTCACCCCCTCCCAAGCTTTTAACTTTTTAAAAACATTACATTTAACTTACTAAACTATCAGAGTTTCAGTTTAACCCTCTTGAAATTAATGGTAAAGTGAATACTAACTTCCTACGCTAATGGGGCTCCATTCTATACCCAGCAACTTCTCAAAATAAAGTAAGAAAAATAACTGCATTTTGTCTGTATCATGCCGGGATCCATTCTACTCCCAGGTTGGCTTTACCTTGACACAAGTGTTAACACTCTCAAAGTGCAACTTGCAACACTGATTTCTTATTTGTGATATTCTTTGGGGGGGGCGGGGGCTATTAGGCTAATAAGGTTCATTGGAACCTTTCCATTATTAACTGTGAGCCCAGTATTTCATCTATGCATTTTAAGTTTCTGTTTCGCTTTCTTAAGTTTGGGGATTTAAGCCCAACAGTTTTTGTGTTAGACTGTGTTTTGGGAATCTAATACCAATCAATCAATCAATAATACATTTTTGTTTAAATTTATTTCAAACATTATATAAAACAAATTTTAAAAGGTGCACCCATCACCTCGAGACCAAGAAATAATTTCTATCGTAATAATTTATTATTCAATATTCCAAAAATACATCATATCTTGACATGGCTTACTTCCCTTTCCCTTTACTAAAACATAGTCTAGGAATAGTCCCCAAATATCCTTGAAGATATTTTTCTTTAATTGTCCCCTTTTACACTTGATACTACAAGTTAATTTATCATTTAAAGCGATATCCCACACCTCTTTATACCAGTCAATAATTGAAAACTGATGTTGAACTTTCCATTTCCTTGCTATCATTAAACTCCCCGCAGTTAACAAATTTACAATTAGTTCTTTTATCTCTTGAGAACAAACAAGTTTCTCCGTTATTGATAACAACGCTAATTTTGGACAGACCTCCAAATTAATACCAATAATTTCTGAAATTTCTACAAAAATTTTGTTCCAGAAATCCAGTACGCTTTTACAACTCCACCACATATGAGCATAAGTACCAAGATCCTGGCATCCTCTCCAACACAATGGAGAATAGTTACTATCTATTTTATTTAATCTTACCGGAGTCAGATACCATCTCCAAATAATTTTATAGAAATTTTCTTTTATCCTTACTGACATGTTTCTTAATATGCATCTGCCCCAAATATTTTTCCACCCTTCATTCGAAGTCTCCTTCCTAAATTCCATATCCCATACCATCTTGAGATTAGCTTTTTTCACTTCAATTTTTTGAATCATTTTATATATCTTCTTTGTTATACCTCTTGAAGAGGTGTTCCCTTCTACAAGTTCTCTAGACACCACTTTCTTTTCAAATCCAGTAAGTTCCCTATCATACTCATTTCTCCCACTGATCTAATTGCATTAAATTTAACCACAAAATTCTGCCTGGCCCAAGCGTTTCAATTATTTGTTGTCTAGACTCCATTTTTTCCATCCAATCCATTTATTTGATAACATCCCCCCCCCCCCCCCAAATAAGCCTTCCAAATATTGTGCATTTTCTGGAAAGTCCTCCATAGCTACCATTGGGGTTAACGGGGATATCCCTAGTATAAAAATTTGCCTGTTGCTATTCCAGATCTCTAACATATTTTTCAGGAAGGGATTTTCTATTCTTTTTACCATGCTATTACTTTTCTTTAAAAAGAGATTTTTTTCAACCCCATTTCCTAATCCCTGTGCTTCTAACTCCGACCACATATTATCCTTCTTAGCTATAATACCCATTATATATCTTAATTGATAGCTATATAGTACCACTTAATATTAGGAAGGCCAAGCCCACCTCCTTTTTGGGATTTATACCACTTAATCTTTGTAATCCTCTCTTCTTCTTTTTTACCCCATTACAAAAAATATTAATTATTACTTGCCATTCCTTAATTTCCTTCTCTGCTAAACTCATTGGTATTATTCTGAATTAAAAAATTATCTTTGGTAAAATCTTCATTTTAATCATAAAATATATTTTTATGTCAAACTGATTACACAGTGACTCGTCATTAAGTTGGATCCAGCATTTGCCTCCTGCGGACAGAAGGCTCCTTCATTCTGCAGGATCCAGTGGAGCATTTCTTTTGGGAGGAATGGAGGTCACGATTTCAGTTCATTGCTTCCTCCCTCTGCAATCCCCCCCTCCAAACTGATCTGGTGGGTTGGGGAGAAGACCCTGTCAGCGAGGAGGGAGGAGGAATTGGTGAAAATTGCCTCTCCTCCATTTCTGCCAGCAGGAGCATTCTGAACAGAACTCTTCTCAGTGATGTTCCTACCACCAGAATAAAATGCTAGATCCAACCTATTAACTCTATCTCCAGCTAGGACTTCAAAGGGGTCCATTGGACACCAATAGCAGGTTGATACTGTTAAATTAAATGATGTTTGAGAGTTAGCCATCTTTTTAGGACTTGTTTTTCTTTCATCCTTCCTTCCAATATGTGCAAGGTTTTGGTAGGGAGACTAGGTCGGATCTCTAACAAGTCTTGTTTCTATGACAGATCTATAGCAAGGCTGGCCAATATTGATGAAGAGACACTGCAGAAGGCAGCTAATACTACAGAGATAATATTGGACCATGAAAAAGAATGGAAACTAGGCAGATGCATTTTGAGGTTTCCTGAGATTGTTCAAAAAATCTTGGATGACCTTTTACTACACACCCTTTGTGACTATCTTTATGAACTGGCCACCACATTTACTGAATTCTATGACAACTGCTATTGTGTGGAAAAAGACAGACAAACTGGTGAGTTACCTCTTTGCTTTATAAAGATGAGGTGGGACATGTGTGGAGGAATGTAGAGGCCAGAGAAAATTAAGACAGAGTAAGGGATGTGGGGGTCTCCGATACCCTTCCCCCAGGGCACTTGGTCAACACCCTACACAGAAAGCATTACTATGGTGTAAGCTCCTAGATGGGAAAAGATACTCTAGTCATATGGACTGCTTAACTTGAATGTTGAGTAAGAGGACAGAACTCCTTGCCCAGTGAGTTCTTATTCTACAGATGCAAAATAAACATGGTTAATCTGTTCTTTCCTTTCCCCTGCTGGCAGCATTCTTAGGCCCATTAGTTTTCTAGCTGCCTGCCCAATGTTAATGTGCCTTGGTTTAATTCAAGGCAAAACATTGATGCTGTTTTCTTAACAGAGCACTTGTCTGATGATAGATTTAAGCAGCAGAGTACTGTAGTGGTCGTATATAATCTTCCTGTGTGGCAGCTGCATCCATGACTGGAGCTGATTATGACAATTGGCCAAGTAGGGAAGGCCACCTTACTAGATGTACCCAGTGCTACTGTGCAGAAATGTAAAGAGAAGAGGGGGGTAAGGCTGGTTTTACTACATCTCACCTGATGCTAGCTTGTGCTGTTTGTGTCTCCTCATGTAGGTAAAATAGTGAAAGTGAACATGTGGCGAATGCTCTTGTGTGAGGCAACAGCTGCTGTTATGGCCAAAGGTTTTGACATCTTGGGAATCAAGCCTGTCCAGAAAATGTAACTCCATTGACTTGTAATCTTTTTTTTTTTTCTTTTTTTTTTTTTACAGACTTGTAGAAATCAAATTAGTTGACGATCATGGCCCATTATTTGAAAATTAAACTAGTGAATGCTGAAATGTTGTCTCTTTATTTCATGCAGGGCAGTTGAGAGAAATGCTAGCCATTGTATATAGGTATCATATGGTAACTATGTAGTTTGTATCTTTCTAGTGACACACCACACAAATAGGATTCATGCAAATTTTGCAATTTGTCCAAAGGTAGATTGTATATATATTTCAACCGAATTACAAAAAGCTGATAGACACTGAACAATTTGGAATGTTTAACAGCTGCAGTGAAATGGGAAATAAAGGACAGAGTTGCATAAAGACTCCGATCGAAAAGAAAATAGTGTTCGTAACTACAAGGAGATCCTCTTGCCTCCTTTAGTCCAATGCCCACAAATCTCAAGTTAACAAGTTGTGAAGTCCCCAATAGCTTACTAAATTGTATGTTGCAGGGACTGAAAGACACAGAATACCTGTGTCACAAGTCAATAAGGCAGCCATAGTGCTTCACCTTTTTATTAAAGGTCTGTTGTCTGAGCTTATACTCAACCATTTTAACAATATTTACACAAGTAAAATATTTTGGCAAATACAAGTAGTTGATAACAGGTATAAAGTATCACATCATACATATTAAACAGGCAGTACCAATAGTGTATCAATATATTTCCCTTTTTTCCACATTTCCAAAAAAGCAGCCTACCTGCTAAGTATCAGGCTCAAGTTTCTATGCTTAAGAATTTGTGATGTAACACAGCCCGAGCTTTCCTTTTGTTTGCAAAGTAAACAATGGCAAAATTGCTGGACACGTCTTTTAATAGTAGGAATGTTTTACGAAAGACCAAAAATCGAGTACTTAGTCATGACAGCTCAAATGGCCCATCTGGCCACTTTACTACTACTGAAAGCAACTGTTGCACATGGAAGGGATTTCTGTAGCATTCCATCAGTAATGGGGATAAAGCGTATGGCACACCAGCAGAGTACTGTGCGTGACAATACACATTTAAAGCAAGAAAAGCACTCAGCCACACCTGTTTATATCAATACCTACATCACCACCCACCTCACTTTTTTTTGCCCATAGCCATAGTGGCTTAATACTTATTACCCCAATGTAAAGGTAAACCAGATAGTGCTTTACTCTTAAAATAAATATGGCATGAAGTAGAATGTGTTGAACATTATGCTGCACAGGGAAACTGCTTGAAGTAGGTCTTGTAACAGTTGAAGAACAAACTTTAGCTATGCACTATACATTCAGTGCAGCTTGAGGCCAGTTGAATTTAAAGCACTTGACATGCTAAATGATTGTCCTTTGTAGGTATATCTAAATGTGAAGTTAATTCAGCGGAATGTTCTTAATGAGTAGTATAGTATTAAGCTGTCTTGAATACCTCAAACTAATTTAGCTAGTTTTAAAGTTAGGGCCTGTATTTGATCACCCTTGAGTTGACTATTGCAGGTTTAATCATTTTATGCATGGGGGAAATATGGAGGGGGGGGATGAAAAACCGCCGCATTATTTTACATCAATTAAGAAAGGAAAGCACTTGTTATCATTCAAGTGATGTAAATTTGTCAGCTTCTCTGTTTACACACCCCTCCCCCATATCATCTCTAGTAATACTATGAATCTTCCCATGTTCATGGAACTGGAGCCAAAAATGTACCACCCACATATGTGAGAGGTATCAGCAGACTTGGGGTAACCCTGATGCTTTCAGTTGTCTATCTGAAAACATCAAGATTATCTCAAGTATGCAAGATTCATGGTACTGCTGACAAATTTCATCCCCCCCTCCATACTTCCCACCCCCCTCAAAAAAAACCCAGATCCATAACACCTCAATGATGCAGAAATTTGCATGAGTGGGGCAAAAAATACGAGGTAGGAGGGGGAGTAAAATGGTGCAGGTGAAAAGGGAGGGAGACACATACCAAGAGAGTAGGCAGAACCATAATTGTCTGGATGGATCAGTCTCTGGTTCAAATGAAGAAGCTTTTTAAAAAATGGCCCCAGGGGCAGAAATGAGAGCTGCCTATAGAAATCACTGGAGAAATTAAAGATTCCTGGATGGAAGTTTGTCCCTGTCCCCAACCTCAAATGGAGGAACCTCTCCAGAACAGCCAATGAGAACTTTTCTTGCTCAATAGAAACAGATCACTGACTGACTGGTGGAAGGACTGGAATCCTGAACGGAGCTCCTCTGTATTGCAAAGTTCTGTTACAGGACCCAACTTATACACTCTGTTTTCATTGCTGCGTTACCTTCCTCGCCAAAGGATTGATATTGTGTCTCCCAAAGGGGTAGGCAACCTGATGCCCTACAGCTGTTCTGGATTATAACTCCCATAAGCTTTAGCCAACATGGCCAATGGCCAGAGTTGATGGGAGTTGTCATCTAAAATATCTGGAGGTTACCCAATTACCTAACCATGGGATATGCAGCGCCATGTTCCACTGTTCAGTCGACTATATTTCACATTGGTGAACACATTTTCAATTTAAAGTGTTTTGGTATCAGTCTTAATGTTGCCTACAGGCTGCTTATAAAACAAATCAAATATTCCTGCATAAATTTTAATTTATACGAGTCCAAGTAAGATATCTATTAATGGCTTCTCAATAACAGAAGTCACAAATCTGTGGACCAATAGATAAAGCATATTTCCTATACACATGTCATTAATTCCTAATAAGTTACGGTACTAAAAACAGAAAACCAGCATAACAGCTGGGTGGTTTTCTAAGTCCACTTGGAGCTGCTAAGATATTACACTACTTTCACATTTGTTGTTGATAAAACATCTGAAATATATAAAATCTCACATATTACTTAAAATATATTTAGAACAAGACACTCATTTTAAATAACTTAAATAAGGGTGAGTAATATTCAACATAATACAATTTTCTTGGTATAAAATTTCTATATAAAACAACCATTAAGCATGGTGCGTAATGTCAGCCAGTTCAAGAATATGCCTGAACTGAAAAAAAATCCTTTATAAAATTATTTAAAGTTCCACTTATATATTGCCATCTTTGTTGATCCAATTTTAATAAGGGTGAGTCAACTCAAGCTCAGGCTTTGAAAAAGGCAACTCTGGGCATCATGCATTGCCTTCATCTGCAAAAGCATCAAGGGGTCATCTTTGGCTAAGTTTCAGTAAGGTGAAGTTTTGAAAGAATCTTTAATCCTTATCAGTTCTGCAGCACACACATGACCAAAAGCCCTGTTGTACCATTCTGTTGTCCGGCCCCTGCCAAGAAACAAATCAACACATCAGAAACTCAAGACTTTAGGTACTGGGCATACGGTAGTTTTCTTTCTCTGTATATTCCACTTCTATCAGTACAAAAAACCACTGATTATTTAAAAACACATATTCAATTAGCACTTCTGAAAATTGGCATGGATTTTAGAAGGACATTAAATACATGGTAGCAGTTAAGAAGAGTGTGTAGAAAGTTAGGCCTGCTTTTATGTCCTTACAGTGTTACTTGACTGTTCTATGGAATGACCTTCCTAAATCATATGCAGCTATGTTCTCAAACAGTAAAGGAAAAGCACTAAGCCTCTTTAACGACTTGTTCCAAATTACATTAACTAAAAAACCCTATGCTAAAATAAAGCCACTATTCCATTTCAGTCTACATCTGATAAAAAGAACAGTTATAGCTGTGGGTATAACAATTTATGCACAATGTACAAAAAGCAGGTGGCAAGGCCAGCAATAGAATAGGGAATGTTGCTTTCTTTCATAGCCAAATCCCTTTTTTTTTAGGGGGGGGGGGTGGAATCCTGCAAAAATTCAATTTGATCTACAGAACACATCTATTGTGTGGCTTGACAGATGAAGTTCCAAATGCAAAGGTGGGAAAAGATACCTGGTATCTATTCGACAGACATGTGTCACTTTGGATTTCTGAGAGCCAACTGCTTCGATCAGGTACTGACAAAGTAGGACCTGAGCTAAGATCCCATTCACAGTAGCACCTTCACTGTCTGCTGAGGTAGCTGCTAACACACATGTGCCGCTTTGAGGATCAGTCCGCCAGGTCCTGAAAATAAAAAGGTTAGATTCACACTGTTTAATTTTTCATTTTGTTTATGAACTGAAACCATACTAGCTACATCAAGGGTTAATTTACATAATTGCTTAAAAATTCTTCAGTCTCTGGTTTGTATACACAATCAATGTATTATCCAAGGTTGTATGTATGATATATTAGCTGTATGAAGATCCAAACCTGGATTCCAGCCTCTACATCATGATGGGCAGAGTAATCTTAACCTCCCTCAGAGGTTAGGATGTGGCAGAAGAGCCCATCTGCCCAGGATGCCCCCAGTATACCTGCTGAAAGCTCTGTGAAAACGCATTCCAAGGGTGGGACAGAGATGGCCTTGGATTCACAACACTTTCATTTCCCCGAAGAGCCCCAGGAATGGGCTTGGTAATTATGCCAGCCTGGAAGCTGGTATAGTTCATTTCCCCTCTGAGATAGGGGAATTAAAAAAACTGCTGGAGAATGCTCAGGAACACCATCACCCTGGCCGGAGCTAGCTAGCAGGGCTTTGGAAGTAGCCGATCACCCACCACTTCAGTTCCTCCCTCCAACCCACTTAGGATTGCTCTGGAGTTTGTTGATGCTGATCAGGTACCGTAAGTGTAGATTGGCCAAATTATTAATTTACACAATAGCTGAATTGTCCTCAGAGATGATATTTTAATATTTCTCATTTACAAAATTTAGTCTGCACCCCAGAAATCTTTGGGGTAGCTCAGTCCCTTTTATCTTAACTTGTGGCAAAATGAAAATTTGGTTCCATTATAGGCTGTATTCAATTAGAATGTCAGTCTGCTTGAGATTGTCATAGATTCTTAACAGTATGATGGGGCATCAGTATTTCAAATGAAGTTATATTTTAGGATAAGTCCAGTTCCTTGGTGTGTGTGTGTGTGTGTGTGTATGAGGCTAAGAATCATAACCTCTGCTCTTTATTTCACCTCACAATCACAGTAGTTGACAGAGAAGTGGGATATTCTTGAGATTCTTACCTTAGGACGACATATTCTCGTGGAGGAAGTGGAGACATACTCTCTATTGTGTGGTGGTAAATGTCTGTTTCATCATCTAAGATCTCTAGAATTTTTGATTGCTGAAGACTTGGGTCCCACAGGTGCTGCTCCATCAGTATCCGATATAGAATTACTTTAGGGACAGAGTCAATTTCAACAGAAGCTTTCCATAACCGGACATGGTAATTATCATCCACCTTAGAAGATAGTTAATTTATTAGGAAACAACTTGGCAGACTTCCATCTCCTCCAATGCCTAAAAGAACAGTGAAGCTGCAATCCTACAGGCACTTACTCAAGTCCCATTAAACTCAATGAGGCTCACTTCTGAGTAGACATATACAGGATTGCGCTGTAAGGGTATCAGCCCAATACACAGAGTAATAGCAGTGTGGGAGCCACTTACATGTTGCTCAAGTAACAGCACGGTCCTATGTCCGATTGATTTTAATGGGTCTTTCTCCTAGATAAGTTGGTATGAGATTGTAACCTAAACATTGACAGCCCTGTGGGAATGGGGGAGGAGCGAAGGAGGCAGGAGCAGGCAAAGGAAACATCAGGGCCTGCTCCAGTTGGACTGCCCACCACCACCACCACCCTCGGAGATGAGAGGGGAAGCAGGGCCACAGGGAAGCCAGTGTTTTTGTGAATTGTTGGGAACTGCCTAGAGAGCTTCAGCTATTGGGCGGTATATAAATGAAAATCATCATCATCATCATCATCATCATCATCATCATCATCATCATCATCTTATGTTAATGTTGGGCTCACCATGCTTCCTTTATCCTTTACAGAATGTCATATCACAGCATCTCAAGACACACTTCAAAAACAAATGTATTTTCTGGCTTTGGTAGCAGTGCTATGGTGGCATTTGAACACATGTGCTCTGTGCCAAACCTTATCCATCTAATTAATGCATAGCTTATTTTTCACAAGAGAAGGTTGCACATTTTCAAGTGCGATAAGATACTACTTGATCAGCTATCCGGCTGATTTCAGAGAACATTCAACTATTACTGCCATTTTCAAAGTCATTCACCTTAGCCCTTATTAAACATCCTCATGCCAAAATTACCTTTTTATATGCAGAATCCACTCCTTCTAAGATGGAGCAAGTAACCCAGGTCTTGAACTTTTCCTTGGCATCTCGGAGCAAGTCCTGCATGGAGCGCTCCAGGGATATCACTGTACTAGAGTGCTTTGTTAAGGAGGTCTGGTGTGAAGCTACTTCATCAGAGTTTTGATCATGTAAATCTTCATAACCCTGATCAAAGCAGTAGTCAGGTATCTGCAAAAGAATATGACTATTCAGGTTAGTCTGAGATTAACAATACTATTAGATACAAATAATTCTTGTATCTAAAGTTGTATACATATGCATAACCTTCAAGAAGTTAATCCCTGGGAAACCCAGTTCATAGGCAATGGATATCCCAATATATTTTAATGTTGGGGTATCCAATATTAATGTTAAACCTGCATCTAAGGAGTTCAGAGCAGCTTACATACAAACAGGCCTGTGGCTCACGCTGACTCGGCTTGTCTGAGTGTGGAAAGCTAAGCAGGGTCAGGCTTGGTTATTACTTGGATGGGAGACCCCTCCTCTAGTTTCCTGCATTGAGCAGGGGGTTGGACTTGATGGCCTTGTAGGCCCCTTCCAACTCTATGATCTATGAAATCTATGAAACTGTTAGGCAGTCTCCCATCAAGGAAAAATACAGTTTACCAGACTTGCTTAGCTTCAGCAATAGAACACCATCATACATGTTCACAGCATTTTGGGACTATATATCCTGAGAGCTGCATTAGCGCCCTAAATGCACCAAAGAATGGGGATGCTTTTTCATACTACAGCAGAAAACCTGTCGGTGGATGGGGGAGGCGGTGTGGATGGGGGAGGACTCCTACAGCTGAGAAGTGAGCCACTTTTGTGTGATTCAAACACACCAAGAAAACAAAAAGGAAATAATTATTTCCATGTACCCAGAGTGTGGGGGAATAACCATGCAACTGCAGGTACATGTAAAGAGTAGATAGCATTCGAATGCTGTGACAATTTCTCAAGCCAAGATGCTTCCCTTCAAACATTGGCGCTTCAGATGCAGGGGCAAGTAGTGTAGCAACCTCTGCCCCCTTTCGGAGCTTTGCTCCTAGCACTATACGAGGTCATTGCCAACTCCCTCTGCCAAAGGCAGAGGCAGCAAGACCAGGCTAACAAGCATTAAGGCTGAACTATCAAGCATATTTTTGGCCTGGCATTCTGCATAAATAGCCCACAGCCTCTCCCTCCAGTCCTCGATTCTTTAAAGCTTTCTCTCACCACATGGCCTCCTCTTGTTTTTCTCTCTATATATTTTTATCCCTTTCCCACACTTTAGTAGTTGCATGCCAGTAGAAGAGAGTGAAAGCCAAGGGAGGAGGCAGGAATGACTAAAATATCTCAATTGATTAAAAGCCACTCTCCCGCCTCATATATGAAAACCCTGCTCAGCCCTCCGCACCCTGACCCTGTGCCTGGCTTTTCCAACAACAAGCAGTTCCAAGGCCTGGGTGGAAGGGCATCTTGGCACTAGCTCCTATCAGTGCAAATGCTGCCAAGAGGAGTGGTCAGAAGGCCCAAATTCCAAACATTCTTCAGCCTCACCAGCTCTGGCCTCACACTAGCAGGTCAAACTCCCACACAAGACGATGCAATCAGCATAGTAGGGGAAGAAGAGATGCCAGCAAGTCTACAAATCAGGACCAAATGGACGTAATTAAGTCCATGCTGTGCTCAAAAAGAGAGAGGAAAATTCAGATTTCCACCTCATCACTGAGGAAGTTTTAGATCAATTGAGGAAGTGGTGTTCCTTTTGTTATATGCTTATCATGAGAGCTATGTTCCTCAAAAAGAGGACAGGATGAGACACTGCCCACACCCAAAACCATTTCTGAGCCCATATTTAGAATGAGCCAAGGAGGAACCAAGGGCAACAGTTAAGTGGAGAAAGGAACAAGCTGAAGGATAAGGACAGCTAGGCGCCTTAGAACAGGGGTGGGCAACCTCAGGTCCAGGGGCCAAATCCAACCCCCCTGGGATCCCAGGGCAGCCCTCTGGGGTTCCCCAGAAGGCCCTGCCCCCTTTCCTCCAACCATGGATCCTTTGGTGATTTCCCAGCTTTTGCCGTTTGTTTGTTGAAATGCCTCTCCCAAGGCTTAGTTACTGGCAGGAAGAGTTTTAAGCTAAAACATGCAGGTATTTTTGATACTTTGTACCCAACCCTTTTGCCTTCGGCCCCACCTACCACTGGAATGAGGCCACCAAAAGCGTCTTTGAAATGAAATTTGGCCCTTGGGCTGAAAGAGGTTGTGCATCCCTGATTTAGAAGCACCAGCCTAAAGCAGGGATGCATCAAAGCTCAGGATTCAGCTTTTTGAAATACAGCAATGTCAAAAAACATTGGGATAAATGTCCACGTGTACATTTACACTGGGCTAAATCAAACTATGAACAGCATTTTCTGCCAATGGGACCAAGGCTAGATAATAAAACATCAGAATCAACAAGCAAGAAGTATGCTGAAAGGAGAGAAAATTAATTTGGTTTGGCTCCATGAAGCAAATACACCACTGCTAAACAATGGCCTATTACGAGTTAATTTAGGATTTGTTCTTCACTACTGCCAACAATTAAAGAGGAGTCCGTTCCACTTTCTAGCCAGCAAAGTACTGACACTACACAAGTTTCTAAGCAGTATGATGGATGAAGACTGCAAATAACGCTAAGCTCTTCCTGAAGGGAAAAAAAACCTACCTGAAAGAGTCTGTGGCACTCCATTATCATGTGGGCCAGGCCTTGTGTTGCAGCCAAGTTCTCACTCAGATCCCTCTGGTCTGGTTTTCCAGTACTGTATTTCCTCTGGCTGGATCTGAAGAGGAGAATTTAAAGGGTTGCTTGTTCAGATCACACCACTGAGGCCTAGTTCTCACTGATGTGGTAAAAACTTGACCTGAGTTTTACCATTTCAGACTGGGGGCTGGAAGGAGGAGGAGAATGTGGCTTCTATGTGGTCTGTGAAGAAGCATTCAATAATTCCCTGCCTATAGAAAATTAGATCTCAGAGAGAAGTGGTTGAGCCTAGCCTTCTTCTGACCATGCCAGTTTTCTATTCATAGATTATTATTTTTTTTCGTATTTAGGAAAAAGTCCATCATTTGTTTTACTTTTTAAACCTATAAGCTTTTTGCTGTTGTTTAAAAGGTCCCCAAAGCAGCATACAGAGAGAATATGAACACAAATCTAAAACAAACAAGAATAAAAATGTATAAACATGAACAGGGCCCCAAATATAGCCCTGTAAAGTGTGTTACCCCTGTCTACGTTGAACTTATCGAGTCCTATCAAGATGGAGTAAGCTTTAGCTAATCCTGGTCAGTTACATTTCAAAGGCATGAACAAAGCTTTTACTGATTTGCCTATCATCATTAGAAGTGTTTAATTAAAGGCTGGGCTAGAAAGTCAGAGGGAAAGCTAATCACTTTACTCAAGAGCTCCCAATGCTTTTCCAGAGAACACCAATTCATATTTTAAGCTTATTTGTGGCATCATGCCAATATTAAGATTGCAAAGAGCCTGGCATTCATCTCTAATAGCTTTATCTTGAAACATTCTTTATGAACATTTAAAAAAAGAGATTGTTAGATAAAGATGCTTGACTTTAATCCATGAAGCCAGAGCTGTTAGATAGGTCCTTTTGAAGTTCCAACACTGAAAGTAAAATATTAGCAAATTTATTATCTAAACTTCATGTTCAAAGCAACCTTGCAGCTAGAACAGTAGAAAGAGACACACTCTCCTTTTTTTAAGCTAACTGCTTCTGCTGTAGTAGAAAGGGGGACAATACAGGTCTCCTTCTCCAAAGTTTCTAAACTTCCAAAGGGTTATAAGTTTCTTCACCTGGAATTAAGAACTTAGCAGTAGCATTTTCTGTCAATTCTTCTGACACATTCCTGGCTCTGACCATGTGTTCACTCTCTTTGACTGACAGTGGTGTCATCATCTCAGCCTTAGATTCCCCCCTGTCCCCATCTCTCTCTCTCTCGGGAATGCTGAGCACCACAGGACTTATTTTATAGCCCTGATACATATCTGGGATGTGCGCTCTTCTTAAAAGCACATTCTTCACATGTTTTACCTCTCTTCACCTCTCTCAAAGACTGAGCTATCATATTAAAAAAAAACATGCAGATAGTTTTTTCAGCTCCCAATCCCAGGAAATAAGAGTTGACAACCTGGCATTAACGTGCCACAAATAGTCAACACACACAACCTAAAGAATGTTTTTCATGCAAATACATTTTTCTATTACTATGACCACCCTGTAATGAATAGACCTTTGGCACAGGGACAGTTCAGATGCAACTATCTATACCCACACCACAGTGGTTTAGTTTTGAGACGTTTATGTTGCTCCCCAGTCCATTCCACACAACTCAGGATTAGTCCATGTGGAGGTGTGCAAGGTCCCTGCATATCTCACGACAGGTAAGATGAAGTAGTTTCACCTTGGATAAATCTGGGGAACTACAAGCTGAGGTACATTCTCCAAAACCTCTCTGAGATGGACAGATGGATCAGCTAAGCCTCTAGCCTTTTTCTACTGACTCAAAACCACTCCAATATTTAAAAAGACATGTCTACCACCATTTTCTGGCTGCATCTAGGGAAATGTTAGTTTGGAAACAGTGGCCCTCAGAGGACTGCCCTGGGGCCTATTTATGCATTACTTCAGCAAGGCTGCTTTCCACACTACTCTGGTAAAAAGAGATCTGGTGGGAGCAGTCAATTATGTGGCTACTTCCCACGGCAGCACTGCCTGTTCCAGGAGGTGGAGCAACACTGGCACAGGAACTAACTGGTGGTCAGTAATATAAGAACAGCTCTTAGAAAACAATATGCATTCAGAGAAGGCTTGCATAGTGACTGAGATTATATGATCCTGTTTATTGATGACAATCTCTAAGCTCATAACAAGCCACAGGTTTATGGGTTAACTTGGCAAGTATAATAAACCTGAGCTATCCTTGCCTCCAAACAGAAGTAGTGCCTCGAATAGCCTCAAGGAATACAACCCAGCCACCCTACAATGTTTGTTTGCTACAGTAAACAAGCATTTAAACAGAGCAGCTTAGCAACAACACTATCTATAGCTAAGAAGGGCATTTTTCGAGGAGGAAAAGCTTTCTGTCATTTTTGTTTCCTAACATTCATCACACTGTTATATTTAAACATTAACTTGATGATATAAAATCTGTTGGGGACATCCTCAATTGCTACTCATACCAAGATGTAGGGTGGAATTTTTGTCTTTGAATATTTCCTGTCTGTTCTGGCAGTGCTATTTTATTATATATTGACCAGGTTCGCACAATCACCGCAGCCCCCTGTGGCTTATTTATTTAAGCCACGGTGGGTTAAGGTGCATGCTGGATGCCATTTTGATTATGCAAGCCATGGCACACGAACCTGGGCAGCGTGGGTTATGCGAGGGTTCATCCATGCTGTCCAGGTTCACACAACACAAAAAGCCATGGCATGCGCCCACCGTGGCTTGTATATTCAAAATGGTGGCCAGCACACACCATGAAGCCCCGCAAGTTAATTAACCCATGGTGGCTTAACGTTACATGTGAACCAGCCCACTGACTTAGTACATAAACACACCATAGTTAGAAAGGGCAGCCCATATCAGAATTGTATGTTACACTGCATGTGTGTGTAACATCTTATCTGAAATAAGCTACCTTCCTAGCCTCACAGACCTATAATTTGCACCTGAACAGAGTCAAATACAGAACCCACCACTTGAAAGAAATGACCATATTATGCTCATTTCCTATAAATGTTGACTAATTTGAAGGACCCTTACATTTGAACAATGGACAGTGTATTTTTTTCTCCTTGCTCAACAGCAAGCAAGTATTGTTCAAGCAAAAATACCTAGATGAAGAGGAACTCTCTCTCCTCAGGGTATTAAGATGAAACAGAGATGGTGCCAGACAGACAGCGACATTTGTTGGAGTCATTTGGTTTTCCTCCACAAAAGCTACTACATCCCTGAGAAAGAACAGAAGAACTTTCAAAGCTTCACGATTCTCATCTGGAAGCAAAAGAATAGCAGCTTGGACAGCACAAAATTGCTGATCTTTTGGCAGATCTAGAGAGAGAAGAGAGAAATGAGAGACATTAATTAAAAGAAACTAGGAACCGTGAAGAGAGAATAGCATCTTCTTACCGATGAGTTTACATTCTATTCTTCCAAATAGAACATAGCCACCCACACCTAGTTTCCATTTTTTTTAACATAGTAGGGTACAGATCAAGGCATGGATCTTCATCTTCTTTCCATCAGCAGAAGGATATCACTGGCAGAATGGGACTTCTGTGTCCTCTACTCCCTGCTACAGCCCCCCACACACCTTCCAAATCTGCTCTGGAGGGTTGGGTGACCCTATGTAGGAAATTTGGAGTGTGTATGGCGAGAGGACAGGATGTGAAAGTCACGTTCTGCCAGTGGTATCCTCCCATTGGAGGAAAATCAATGCTGGATCCAACTCTAAAAAAATCCCCAAAGAGCCTCATTTTGGAGACTAGCTTCTCTAAGGCTGGTCTGAATAAAGTGGCAAGATCACATCAATTTCTGCTCAAAACATCCCTCACATGAAAAAAAGTTGAAGCTATAGTATCACGATGCCTATAGTTCATCTCTTGTTTGGTGACTTAAGGAAACACATTAATTTAAAATCACAGCCAAATAACCATCAGGTACATTTAAATTAAGAAAGCAAATGATGTTCCATTAATAAAATGAGCATCTAAAATCACCAGAACAGAGTTAAAACAACAATTACATACATTGATAGATGTGGAGGAAGGATTCACAGAGCTTGCTAGTGAATATAGGTTCTGGAAGGTCTCGGAAATACTGCTTCACCATGTCTGCCACATCAAATGCTGATTGCCCTTCATAAGATATGTTGTTTGGGTCATTTTCATTCATTTCCCTTAAGTAAAGGATTCTAGATTTAACACCAGATTTTCGGAAAAGGCCAACCTATGAAGAACATAGAAAAATAAGGATGCAACCCAAGGAGGAATTCCCATTGAGTTTGGCTATGGCATGGAACTTGTATGTGTCTACATTTCCACAAGCCTACTGGGTACTTTGGCATATGCCAGCGTGCCTGTGAACACAGTGCAATCATAGAGAAGAAACAGGAGATGGAGATCATTTTGTTTGAAAAGGAAAAAAATGTTGATAAACTGCTGGAAAATGATTAATAATTTCTCCTCATAAATGTGTATCTCCTTTCATCTGCAATACTGTACAGAGTGTCATTCAAGGCTGATTCACACACCTATACGACACGTACACTACCCCCAAACCCTTGATGATTTACAACTGAACACGGACTGCTGGAACATGAACAGCTTACATTGAAAAGTATTGGGTTCGAGGTGATGTAAAGTACTATGAAGTGTTCTGTTTATGGTATCTGAACTGTGTTGACAGATACCTGCATACAAGTTATTGCTTGATGATACAGTCTGAGTGATGCAGATGCCTGTGTAAACTCAACCTCAGGCTTTGTCTGCACCAGCAATCCTTGTTGCATTTTGTCCCTCTTTGCCCCATATCAGTCTCTGTGTTTTTAGCACATAAGCATTTCCGCCAGTTGGGCCAGCAAGCCTGGATTTTTGTGAAACAATGAATTTGCATTCATACCATGCGCTTACACATATAAAAAAAAAAGTTATTGGCATGTGTATGTGAACAAAATCAGATCAAGAAGTGACTCCAATGAAGAGGGGGGACAGACCTTGAGAGGGGGTTGAGAGTTGGCCAGGATAAAGTCATGAGCAATCCCTTTCCCACTATGCAAAAAAAAGAAATTAGCATGAGAAATTGGCGAGGTATATGGGCTACATGGGTGTTTTGAGGATAAAACTGCCTGTTAAGACATTTAAGGAAAATAGCTCTTGTAAGGAAAGCAGGGGGCAGCCCCAAAGTGGAACATGATCAGATATTTGGCCAGGCTAAGGGGTTTGTTCCTGTTCAATAAAGTACTAACTTTCACATGAAAGAACAAGGGCAGTTGCCAGCCTTATTTCCAGATACAGATCATGTAAAAATGAGCTGGGAGGCAATGCAAGAATGAGCATGATTTTCTGAGTTTTTCATACTGGTACCTGGTCAAGAAAATGGTCTCTTAGGTAGTCCATGGCTTGGAGTATGCTCCTCGGAAGTGGATGACTTCTTCTCTGGACATTTAACAGTAGCGGTACTCCAAATACCTTTTTGTCCTTATAATCAGGAGCTTTTATTTTTCGAATGAACTTTGGAACAGTCCTGAAAATATAGAAGTGATTCATTAGCTTATATGATTTTCCAGGTAGTGTTGAGATGGGCGTGCAGTTTCCCAGCTCCCCCCCCCCCGCCATTCTAAAAGGCTGAAATGCCTCTCCTAAGGCTTAATTACTGTCAGTAAGAGTTTTAAGCTAAAATATGCTATTTTTGGCCCTGCCCACCAACAGGACACAGCCCCCTGGGAGCATCTCTGAAATGGAATTCAGCTCTCAGACTGAAATAAGTTCAACACCCCTGATCTAGGCGTGAGGCTGAAGCTTCAGAAACTCCTGAATGACTGCACAGCTAGCTGCCCAGCTAGCTGCAGTCCCCACGCACCTGCCCTTACATTCCAACTGCCCTCTACCACCCTTCTTCGTCCATTTCAAGCCACTGCCAAAATATTTCCAAAATGTATGTAAACCACAATAATTTTTTTTGGTATAAATCTATCGAGGGTTTAGTACAGAAATAAATAAATAAGTTTGTTTGTATGTATATATACAGTAATACCTTGGATTGAGAGCATAATTCGTTCCGGAACCGTGCTTGTCATCCAAAATACTCATATCAAAGCGAGTCTCTGGCGGGCGTGAGCGGGGCTGATTTCGGCCCGCTACACCCGCTCGAGGTGAGCAGTTACATCCCTACACTTGTCTTGCAAGACGTTGCTTGTTTATCAAGTCAAAAATTTGCTTGTCTTGCAAAACGCTCTCAGACCAAGTTACTTGCAATCCAAGGTATTACTGTACCACTAAATATTAAGAAAAATCCCTAAGCGGTTTCCATATAATTCTACATTATTAGCCTGAGGAACTAGGGCATTGCGACGAGGGAATTATAAGAATACTGTACATGCTGGGAAATGGCTGCCACTGAGGTTTAATTACTAAAGTTAGCTCCATTTCCAATACAATACTAAGATAGGTAGTCCCTTCACTTCAGAAACTCTTGCTTTTCATCCTAACTTACCAGTTCCATCCTTGTTTGCTTGAAGGAGAGTATCTGTCCATTAAAGTAGTCAATTTTAACAAAGCAAGCTTCTGTATTCTGTTAAGGTGGGCTGCTGACTGGCTGTCAATTTGCAGAGAAAGACTTTTCAAATTTGTGCCTTCCTCAGTAGACCAGTGTCTCCTCACATGTCTGAAGAACAAAAATTTGCTTAAGTGCTCTTCATCATTAATACTATTTTCCACACCAATTCTCTTTCTAAAGCCACGCAACTTACAGAAAATGTTATGCATTTGAAAATAGCTAGTCATGGATGTTAGAACTTTTTTCCTTTCTTTTTTACATAAAGACATCCCAGCCACATTTCATTTTTTATTCTTTGCCAGCAACTAATAAACCACTGACCTGATGGAATGTGCTGATGTCAGTCTTGTCCCCGATGTGGTTACATATGCCAGTTCTGTGAGGCCATATCCACTGGTATGTTTACAGTCCTCTACGCCATCAGTGACTGGCAGCTCTGCCAATTTCCCTTCTGAATGTTTTTTAATCTCAAAACGGATCTCCTTAGGGGACGATGGGCATGGAGAAGCTGACTCGTTGGAGGGACTGGCAGAGTCAGAGTCCCCATCATCAGAGAATTTCTCTGTCCACTGACTGACCAACTTCCTGAGCCCATTAACATGTTCCACGACACTGTCTAGTTCTGTAAAAACATCATCATCACCAACCTCTGGTGCATCCATTTTCTTAAGATGATTGCCTGGCACATTGTCATATATGCTTAGTCTGTTATCCATCAACGAAAGAGAGCCTGGCGGAATTTCAGACTCCTGAGAACTAATTTGAACCTTGTTCCGCCGGCACCCATGAAAACTCCCAGTTCTCCAGTTTACAGAAGTATTGTCTATCGGAGACAAGAGACTGTAGGTCAGTGCTTTGGGGAAAGTCCCAGGCTTATGTCCTTGTGGTACTTGAAATACTTTGCTCTTATGCAAACGTATCTCATTTTTGAAGTTATGCTCTGAAAGCTCACTCCACAAGAAAAGCTTGCTGGAATCAATTTCTTCTGAATACATTTCATCTCTTTTGCTGTGTCTCCTCACTTTGATAACAGGACTTGGGGTACTCACAGTGCTGCTGTTTTCAGACTGGCTGCTGCTGCTACAGGTCTGTGGGGAATAAGAAGGCTGCATTGGCCGACTCTCAGACATGTCGGAAATACTTACACAATTAAGGTTTTTCAGCTTTTCTTCATTTAGTCCTTCTAGGAGAATAGGCTCGCTAATAATGGGTTTGGCCTTTGAATGTGCTTCTCTCGTCAAACTGCTACTTCTTAGGCGCAGCTTCTCCATTTTCTTTAAGAAACTCCTTCCCTTTTTGGGGGATGGTTTATCCAAGAGCTTGTCCTCACTAATTATATTCAAGGTTTCGCTGGGAGAAGGAGAGCAACTGAAGGTAGAGTCAGGAGATGCCAATTTATTAGAAGAACATGTTGAAGAGCTCCTGCTTGTCTCAACATCCTCACACATTTTTGGAAAACTGATCAAGTCGCTGTCCCCACTGCTAGAACTGTGAACGGAGGACTCATCATTTCTCTCCCCTTGATCAGAAAAGGCTATATCCCCACTGCCAGAGCTCTTAAGCCTCAGACTGTCAGGAACTGGTGCACCAGAACCTTCTGAGCTCTCCAGACGAGACCATCTCTGAGTCTGTTTCTCATAAGTCCATTTGTTACTTATTGCACAAGGTTCATCTTCTTCAGATTCATCACTCTTAAGGCAAAGAAAGAGGTTTTAAAACATCAGACAGATAATAAAAAACTATTCTGACATTCTTCAGAGCAGTATTCTACAAGGTGAGAAAGGCTGATGCTGGAAAGAGAAAATTGGCAACAGCCCCATCCCGTTCTTGCCCCCCAACATGTGGAAGTGCTATGCATGGACAAACAGACCTCTTCTTGGAATCCTAGCTACTTAAGCAAGTCCAACTGATTCCAGTGTGAGTTACTCATGAATTGTGGATTTTAGGAGTGGGATATTTTATTTAGGTAGACATACATACTTTTTGAAACATTCAACCTAATATTTTCAGCCTAAACATTGCCTTAGAAATGGAAAGGCTTGTAGCCAAGATATCCTATATGTAATAAAGGGGATGCTTTGATCAACCAACTGGCACTTATGCTCAATAGGTAATCGTTACATTGGCTCAGTTAGAAATGATTTTTAAACCACTTCAAAAGTTTGATTTCTGTTTAATGCTCATTTGGTTTCTTTTTGTTTAACCCTGCTTCCAGTTGGCTTAGTAAAACATTAAAGCAAAATGAACTCTTCAGTGTTCAACTCTGTGGATGGGTTCTTACATTACTCCATTAGTGTGGGTGTCAGCTCTTCCTGTACTGCAAGAACAACACACAAAGGCATAGGTCATGCCATGCCACCCTTCCCTGTACTAGTGTCAACCTTCTGGAAACTTCTTGTAGAAACTTCCCACAACTTCTGCAGGGAGTGTTGGAAGCACAGTTAGAAGCAACACTGTAACAGCTGCCACACTGTCAGAGCAATGTAAGAACTGGACCCAAGGCCTATTCTACATATGCAGCAGATGAGCTGGTAGAATCCTGACATGGTAATGTAAATTGTATCACTGCAGGTAAGGAATGTCATGTTGTAATGCTTCCCTTGCACAAAGGGTCATGCATGTAAAAAACTAGCATATGGATGAGAAATGCACCAGCCCAGCACTGTGCTCGTTTTCTACTTGGCTGCTTTTTTATACATAAGGAAGCATTCAAAAATGCGATTTCCCAAATGCACAGTTTCGACTGGTACAGTCCATTCTACATCTCAGACCTCATTTGGCCTCATGTGTAGTACTAGAACAATATGGTGCACAGATAATGTTCATGAATTAGATTGCTGACTCCTCTGTTTGCTCAAGATAAGGCCTCATTGAGAACTGAGAATGTTTCAATCATGTTTGTAACTGAAAAATAACATCAGCACAACAGAACTCACAAACATTTTCCAGCCACTTTGTGCTTGCTGTGACAACTAAATAGAAATGGTAAGAATTGTCTCAATATATCATAGTCTTGTATACCAACACATTTGACTTTATTTTGATTCATTTTTTAAAGTATAAGTTATCGTATAATATGGAAACGTACCCGCTTTCTTTGCCGACTTATTTCCACCTTCATTGCTGCATACTTATTCAGTGTATTTAATCGCCTGGAGAAAAGGGAGAGACACATTAAAAGTTTTCTTCTAATCTTGCACTCAATGGCATTCAAATCACTTAAGTTCTTACCCGAAATTAATTTAACACAAACACTAAGCCATCTTCATTTTTCTCCATTTTACTTCAGCGGCTCACTAAGCATAGCTTCTCAGATTATGTTTCCCTACTAATGTTCTTAATAACAGGGGAATAGACACAAAAATATGGCTTCATAATGCAAAGATGGCCAAAATGTCATATCTCAAGACAACTGTCTGGCAGATCTTGTGGAATTTTAGCTATGGCTTGAAGATATTATTGGATAACAAATATTGATGTCTGCAGCCATCTTTCAACTACTTCCTTACATGCATTTAAAGAATCTGAGTAAGAAAAAGTACTGTGGACAACGAAATTATTTTATTACATGCTGAATTCAAGGTGAAACATTATAGCACTGGGGGTTGGATACAAAGTTTTATTGTCGGCGGGAGTGGAGTTCTGCTGAAAATTATCTGGCTGAAAGGGCACGGGAAGCCAATTTTCACAGATCTCCACTCTCACTGCAGCCCCAACAACCTCCACTGTTCCAGAGGGTCCCCCAACCCACCAGAGCAGATTTTCAGGAGGCACACAGGGGACTGCAAAGGAAGGGGGCAAATCGGTGAAGATAGGTTCCTGCTCCCCCGTTCATGCAATGGAAAAACTCTGCTGTATCAAAAGCTTCCCGCTGACAGAAGGGACCTTTCGTTCCACAGGAGGCTTATGCTGGATCCAATGCACTACTAATACACATATTAGAAGTTTGTTGATGTCCTGTCTATTTCTTCTGTCTTGTCATTAAAGGGAAGCCAAAACAATCAAATACTGGAGCCTGTGCCATTTTGAAGGAAAGTTTGATTTTTCCATAATTGCGAACTCTAGTTCCTTGCTATCCACTGATGAACATTTATCTTTCCATTTTTGCACAAGGATAGATTTGGCTTAAGATGGATAATGCCCTCAACAACAGATCAATAATGAAGATTTTTTCCAGTTCAGACCTGACTCTCTGAAGAGATGCTTGCTCTTTTTATCTTGAACAGCTTTTTAAAATGGAATGAAGGAGCAAACTGTGTTAGTGTGGGGTTATATATAGCCTTTAAGCAATCTCTTTAGCAATTAAGTAGCTTTAAACAATACTGTTTTGCAATTTGTTTGCAATTAAGCAATTACACTGGCACTCCCCTGGGGTGGGGGTGAGCAGGAGTCGCATAATATTTGAGAGAGCTGCTGTTGCCTTAAAAAAATGAAATCATAACATTCACCTATATTACTACAGCTGCTTTGCTTGCTTAAAGGCAATTGTATGGAAAGGACATTGTGGGCAGTATCCAATTCAGCAGTAGTGCTAACATAAATTATGTTGTGCTAGCATGAGCAACTTCTACTGCAATGCCAATATAGCACTTGCTAGCACAACAGGTTGCTTACCCTAGTGTGACATAATTTGCGTTAGCACTAGTGCTGAATTGGATGCTGCCCTAAATGTGTGTAAAACAGTCTTGGCTGTTAGAAGAAAAAGCCCTTTGAAAACATATTTGTATCACTTACATAGGTTGTAATAATACGTACCCATATAATACTTATCTCTTCAGACAGCTAAACAGAAACTAGCAACACATGGTTAGTCATGGCCCCATTGACCATGACTAAGCAGGTTAGTCATTAAGTATTTTTCCTAATTAAAGCCTCAGGTTGTCAGTCTTAGACATCTATTACTAAGCCAAGGGAGAAATTCAGACCAAGGTTTACCTGTACAGGGATTCTATCGCATCTTGATCTAAAAACTCATGATCTTTCCTCACAGTTTTGATGTCAATAGGAAACTGCATATCTGCAAAACCAAGTTCACAACAGCAAATTTTAATTTTTGAAAAAAGTAATTTAAAGTGTACAATTTCCAATGTTAGCTTTAAAATGTACCAACCCAGTAGTTGCCTCTTTTTGGGAGGAGGTTATAATATGGATAAACTTTGTACTGAACACTCCTACTGATACATACGTTCTTTAAAATTATCTACCTGCTTCCTGGAAGCCTCCAGCCTTTAGGTTGATTGTTCAAGAAGCCCCATTCTATGAACAACACTCAGAGGGAACAAAGACTCAAAGCCCAATCCACCTACATTCCTTAGTCAGTGTTTTCCTTTCCAGACTTAGGGACTGGGAGTACCATTTCTTCTACCTTAAGCTGTATACAGGGAGTGAATCCAAGTACTGAAGGGGAGCAAATTTCATTAAGGATTATTCAGTTTATGACACATAGCCACCAGTTTTGTCCCCTCAAGAGAGGAGAAGGCAACTCGGAGCAGGAGATATGAGGCTTTCCAGGACGCTGTCCAGCAATGTTAAAGTAGCCAGGTGCCATTTGGGGCACTCACTTACTTGACAGAAGGGAGTGGGATGAGGGTGATAAGCCTGGTCTTTGCTTCAACTAAAATTCAACGAGGCAGCTGAATTCAAGCGGAAACCCGCACAAGTGTGCAACATACTTGAACTTGCACTATTTGTCAGACAAACTTTCAAAAAGGATGATTCAGTTTGTGACACACAGCCAATCGTTTTGTCTCCTAGCAGCCTAACACAAACATGAATTAAGCTGGCCTACAACAGTCTTCCTGCTGCCAGACTAAAACATTTGGTAGGAGAACCTTCATCTTTCTCAAGATTACATTTCTTCATCATATCTGCAGGAAGCAACACAGGTTGCACCTCAACAGGGAGGATGTGTTTCTGACAAATTTTCCCAGTTTCGTACTGGAACATGAATACTTTGCCACTAGTACCCAATCTATGAATTATAACTTTCAGCCTTCTTTGTTTAGTTCAATTTTCAACTAACCCTATCCTACTGGAACTTTACACTGCACAATCCGATATCTATTCCAATGCCTACTGCACACAAATAAGCTTGAATAAACTTGTACTGTTAGATATTTGTGTATAATTGTGTGTATTTTGGACAACCAGAAGAATGTATGTATTATATGTTACAAATGGAAGGAACTTATTTTTGAATACTTTTCCATTATCCCTGTATCTCAGAATGCAATGGATGTTGTACCTTCAAACATCTGAACATATTGGGGGAAACCCGCAGCCTTCAGCCAGTCACAGGCTTCTTTGGCCTCAATTTCTGAAAGAAAACAAACAAAACAACTTTAAAGGTTGGTTTTCCAATATTGAGCAAGAAAAGCCAAGCACCACTAAGTCATGCTATTATCTTTAAATCCACCTACTTGTTTATCTTCCTCCCAGCCCCCCTCTCCCTCTCCCCTCTCCCTCTCCCTCTCACACACACTTGTAATAAAATATTACACATACCTTACTATGAGTACCCAAGCATACAGCAGATGCATCGGACATGCAATTGCATCAATGTTAATGGCACTAACACTATGATAGCTTCCCTTATGTAATATCCCTAGGGATTTTCTGCTCTGAAGAACCCTTAGCATGTCAGGATAAGTGATCTCCAAAGCAACTGACAATAATTTACCGTAATCTAAACACTGAGAAATAATTTGTGAGCCAAACTTTCTGGATCTGAGACATGATGATGGTTTGAAAACAAAGCAAATATGGTACCACTACAGTTCCAATAATTCTTGTTTGCTCTATAGTGTTCAAGTAGTTGATCTTGCACTCTGATAAGTATTTTATAGTACTGAGGAAGCTATTATTCTACATTACAGACCACCTATTCCTGAAGTACTTTAGTTTCACAGCTCATCATCTAGAACACCTAGCATTTGGCTCACTAGAACAGATGTCAGGAACTAGCTAGTCATTTTGTTATTAATAAAATTAATAAAAATCCTTGGCTATAACACTATAACATTCCCACAGGAAAAATGGGACAACATAACTCTGCAGAACTACAAAACATTCACCAGATGCCTTAAAATGTAAACATGTTTAATATACTTCTGGAATTGCATAGGCCAGCAGTCTCCATAGCAAACAAATATTGCAAGTTACTGGGTCTCTCGTGAAGAGCTGCTCTCTTCTCTAGTCTAGTTTATGACCCTGATACAAGCTGGACTGCCAAGGCTTCCTAAGTCAAAAGATTCTAATACAAACCTTTCCAAAAAGCACTTAAATATGACAGTTAAGACTGAAGGATACAAACTGGTAGCCTCTACACACACTTTGGCATAGCGTGCCAGACAGGGTGCATTACCATTGATTTAGTGTGTAGATTTGCATGAAATAGTCAGCATTAACTTATCAATGTATAAAAATGAGTTTGATGAAATATTTTCACAATTTCACAAGAGTTTTGTTTTGTACCTTTAACAACTGCATTTTCTCTCTCTGTCTCTTTAGTTTTGTCTCAGTGCCACATAGTGATTAAATAAATTTTATTGGGTTTTGTTAGCTCCAAAATCAAAGGATGTATCAAAGTGCAAGTAGTCATAACCATGAAGAAAACCTCTGTAAAAGACTTAATTCTAAGGTAGGCAAACTCTGAAGAAGCCATTTGAGCCTTTCTAGTGGCCAAAGCCAAAGATGCAGCACTGCAGCCATAGATTTCATAGATCATAGAGTTGGAAGGAGCCTACAAGGCTATCGAGTCCAACCCCCTGCTCAATGCAGGAAACTAGAGGAGGGGTCTCCCATCCAAGTAATAACCAGGCCTGACCCTGCTTAGCTTTCCACGCTCAGACAAGCTGAGCCAGCGTGAGCCACAGGCCTGTATGTCAGTAGGTAGTATTATAGCCAGTGGATGAACAGTGGTGCTCCTGAAATTCAAAGGCAATTCCCTAGCTACAGAACCCGGCACTTCTACAATGAACTGCAGTTGCTTTTCTCCAGGGTGAGAACTGGGGGCAGGGGGAATAAGATGTGTGGCTAGTTATTAGGTGACTACCAAGTCCAGCACACTTTCCTACTGCATTTGTTTGTTTATTATATTTATATCCTGCCTTTTTTCCTGCAAGGAACCCAAGTCCTTATGAGCCAAGTCATTTGCATCCTTTGTCCATTGCCTATAGCAGTTTGTGATTATCAAGCCAAAACCTTGGAGCAAGAATCGGGCATGTTATAAGACAACCAGGGGTCCACAGATGTGATATGAGGTTAGCAGTATTGAAGTCTGTTCAGAATGTAGAATCAGAAACCTCATTACCAACCTACGGTTCAGACAAGAAATCACAAGCTGATCTGGAAGTACGGTAGTTATACATCAAGCCAGGCAAACTGGCAGCCGTCTCATGTCAGATCCCCTTGTTGAATCAGGTCTATAGCAGGAATATAATCATAGAAAATTGAACAACCTACCAAAAAGACAAGATCCTGTTCAGAACGTGGTTTTCCCAACACAGTCAGGCACCCACACTTTTTGTTCTCTCTCCTTCCCTGGGGAAAATAACCAAACTCACACGATACTAACATAGAGCTGAAGGCTTGAGACCGCAAGGGACACCCACAGGGAGTTTGTAAGAAGCTAAGGAAGAGCGATAAAGTAAGACCCAAATAGACTATGTGAAGCCATCTTTATTTCTAGGGTTGTATCTAACTAGCACCCTCCACCGAAGGAACAGCTTCCACCAGTGCAGGGATGGAAGACTTGTGTCTTCTAAATATTTTGGCCTACAGCTCGCATCTACCCTCACCATTGCCTGTACTGACTAGGGCTGATGGGGAGTTATAGACCAAACAATCTGGATGACCACAAGTCGCCCACCCCTGCACCAGCAGAATGGGAGAGGGCAATTCCCCCTCTCTCCTGCACCCTCATGTGCTTTCAAAAATCTGCTCCAGAAAGTTGGGGACCCCTCCAGAGCAGATTTTAGAGGGATTTGGGAGCTGCAGAGATGACATCCTGTTGCATAAGCAGATATCTAGTCACATAACATCAGTTTTCACCCCCAGCCTTTTGTTAAAAGTTGCTTAGAATCTTCCTCCTGCAAATCAAGCTTCTCTTATTCTTGAGTAGCTTATTCTCAGGCTGGATTTTCAAAGTTTATTCCAGTATCAGGCTCTTTTTTCCCCCTTTCCAAGTTGGGTTGAGCAAGACTTGCTCAAAACAGATAGATGACAGCTCCTGATATGTTTTATGGGACTATCAGCATATGGTATGAGATTCCAGAGCAGCTCTGATATGACCCTGTTCCCCTTACATGTAACACATTATTTCCTGGCTTCTAAATGTTTGAATAGTTGAATGTTTCCACTTCCTGTTGGTCTCATTACCCTAAGATTAAAGACCTAACAGAAGCTCAAAATGAATTTCTTTCCCTTCTGAAACAATCACTGCTAGAGCCTTCTGAGAAATTATGCAAACACGTAAGGTATCTTGGCTAATTTTTCATTTTGAGATTGCAGAATAGAATGCCCTAGGGGACAAACACTTTAAAAGGATGCTACCAGGTCAGATCAACCTGTGCTTCAGAAGGACAAAAAACAAGAATAGGGTTCTTAATTGTCTTCAGTGTGTTCAAGGCAGCAATACCAAATATGTGCCTTCCTTAAGTAAGATTTGCAAACCAAAACCAAATAAATAGTGCTTGAAGAAAATAATGTATGAAGTGGACTAAGTTCTGTGGTAGCTGATATTTGCTCCATTTTTCAAATCTGCCCATTGGGGAGAATGCAGGCAGGGAAGTTGCTCTGGCCAAGGCGTCGGCCACTGGAACACTCCTCCACCTCACACCTCAGCAGAGGGAAGCTTCACTTTCCCCACACTTGCCTCACCACCTTCCCCCATTCAGGAGGACAGGGGGGGGGGGATTATTAGCACACCACTTCCCTCACAACTAGGAGGGGTGTCGTGCAGAGGATTCCCAGCTGTTCATTGATCAGAGAAAACAGTAGGGATTCCTCTCCCCACAAGCCCCTGAAACGGATTGTTCCTTTCATGCTACTTTTTGTCTCTGTACATTTTGATTATTAACACATTGACTTCAACATGCGATTAACATATCAACTCTGCTTGTTATTTCCAATCCAATGTATATAGGACTGTAGTGCCGAGTCTGTGTTTTAGCATTCGAGCCAGACACCACTCTGATCGACTCTGGGAAAATAGATTATGCCCGTTTTGCTACCATTATATTTGTGTTAATACCTGTAGTCACTACTAGAGTGTAGTGCTGAGGTACTCAAAGCGGCGCCGGCAGGGACCTCCAATGGTGTGCGCAAAGCACTCCACTCCCTGCCTCATTCAAAAAATTATTTTTAATTTAAAATGTTGAAAAATGTCAGGGTGCCAGGTTCTCCTTCCTGTTCCCGAACCAGCAGCTGATCAGCTATTTGGCGGGCAGGCAGAGAAGGAAAGAGTTGCTTCCGGGCCCTGCCCAATCTTCTTCCACCCACACAGAGTTTTCCCCTTTGATCTCTCTCTCTCACTCCACTTCCAGCCTCCAAGCTTGCTATTTCTCTCCCCACAACTTCTTTCCTCAGTATTTCTCTCCCTTCCCCATCCCTATCCTCCTTCCTCTCCCTTCCTAGCACCTAGCCTTGCTCTCCCTCCCACTGACCCATTTATCTCAGTTTCCCCTCTCCTAGCCTCCAGCCTGGCTCTTTCTCTCCCCCTCCCCCTTTGCCTTGCCATTTCCCCCTCCCCCCAACCTCTCCCCTTACCATTCCCCCCACCCCACCACTACCTCTTTACCTCACTGTTTCTTTCCCTCCGAGTCTCGGTGGGGTCAAATATGTAGTTCAGACTTTTTGGAGTTCAGACTTTTCCTCTGCTTGTCCTCAGTTTCTTGGGTGAATTACTTGTCTTTTGAGTAGCCAGGTCCCCACAGCAGCCATTATGTGACTAGCCGCATCCTTCATGGGAAACATTACAAAATATGCCCATGGATCCAAAAAGGTTGGGGACCCCTGGTGTAGCGTATTTTTCTCCCCCGCCCCACCCTTAATATACCATTCTTACAGTGGCAGCAAAACAAAAAGCCTAACACAATAAAATAATTACTCAGCAATGCTTGCTGGATTTAAGCGCAGGAAAGCAAGCTGTCCTAAATCTAAACTAATACTGCCTCTGTTCTTGGAATCTTAACCCTATTGTTCTTCCCAACACCCTCCATCTGCTCCAGAACCAGAGTCAACACGCATGGGATCTGCTTGGCAGCTGCATCAGCCAGATGACAAACTCTGGAACGCACATTTCCCATAGTACCAGCGGCTACCCCATCAGCAACTACACTAACAGATTCTTTGTGCAGCCTTCTGTTGTATGGTCCATTGTTGGCTGCGGCTGCAGCTGGGGAGTTAATAATAAGTCCAACATAAGGTCATGTTACAGACTTGAGTTTTCCCACCCACAATCTTCATCAATGATGTTTGCCTGCAGGCACAGATAAATTCACAATGTAATAGCTCCCATTTAGATGGTACCTATTGTATCCTAATTGTAGAGTCTTTAGTTTAAGTGAAGAGCATTTTTCAAGTTTCACTGAAGAGTTATCTGTTCATTTAGAGAGGGTACGTACTGGAACATATGATGCAGGATGGGAGGTCCTATCTGACTCTCCATTTACACATTTACAAATAGCAGCAGCTTCTCCTAACTGGAAACTTGTGAGCGTCTCTCCTGTCCCTGTGGAGAAAGAAGACTCCTCCTGATGGCAGCTATGTGTTGTTTGGAGAAAGAAGAGTCAGCAGTAAGCGAGCGAAGATACCGCCTTAAATCTCTTCCATGGATCTTTTTCCAACTGTCTAGATTGCAAAAGAGACAACTCACTGTCAGGTCAAAACTGTCTTAACCACTGACCTGAATTCTTCAGAACTGAGTTATGGCTGTATAGAAGCACGACACCATATTTTAACTGTATTCATGATTAAAAGAAGAGCACCTACATTCTCACACCACGAAAGGCTAACTTCAGGAAAGGCTAGCTGAAAGGCTAACCGCCAAGTGAGTCTCCAATTCATGAGCATCCAGAAGTGAAAGATTGAATGGTATGCAAACGGAGTATGTATTTGGTTGTGGCTCTACATTAGAAAGAAAGAAAGAATCCCCGCATCACCACACATTCCAGAAGACATCGCTACCTGGAGACAGACACATCACCTATTGCAACAGTATTAATTGAAATCTCTTCTCCAAAAAAATCCACGTTTTGTGGATGAGGCGCTTTACAACCATTATCACATCTACTGAAAGAATAAGCAAGAGTGGCGCGAGAGTCCAAGATATTGACCACCCGCACAAGCGAAGACGCTCATCTCCACTCTTCAATCCTCCCTGCCTTCCTCCACTTCGGATGACTCACCACTGGCCAAGCAGAAAGCCCCCGCTATAGGCGATAAGTGACCCTCATCCTCCCCCCAACCAGACGCGACCAGATCTCCTCGATTCTGGGAAAGCGGCTCTCTAGTGAAAAGACCACAGCCAGCCGGACAGCGCCAGCGCGGGTCCGTCGTGCCTGCCACGCTCCTTCCACATGCGGCAGAATCCTCCCGTTCTCCGCGCAGACACACTAGACCGCCCCTTGGCTTGCCCAAGAGATTCACCGACCAAAGTGAACGTCGGACGCCTCGTCGAGAAGAGCCGAGACTTACGCGTGAGCAGGATCATCCTGCCGCGTATGTCCTCCGTGAAGCGCGGCGGCGGAATCGGCGACGCTTCACTCTCCAACCAATCTCTTCGCCATCCCTCCGAAGTGAGGAACGCCGCAGCGCGGGCACCTTCAGGCCAGACGGGGCCGTCGTCCGTCACGCGCCGCTCACACCCGGCCCGCTTTTACGCGAGGCAAACGAGCACAAGGCAGCCGCGGCGCCTCCGGCGAGCTCATGCGCCGCCCAGCGCCCTTGCCCGGCACAGAGCCCCGCCAGGACCGCGCAGCCGCTACCCAGGCAATGCGCGCGCCGCTGCCGTGGCTGCCGAGAGAAAGAGGCGAGGCGCCCCCGCGCCCCGCCCCCGCGGCTCCACCCACTCCGCTGCCTTTTCTGGGTGGCCGGGGGAGCGCGGGGGGGAGAGAGGGCGACGGGTGCAGCCAGGCTGCCAGATGCTACTCCGGTCTCTTGGCGGCGATTGCTCCTGCCACTGTGCATGAAAAAGGAGCGAAACGGTGGGGGAGAGCGAACACGAATGGGACTCACGGTTGCAGACGTGACTGATGGCGACAGACAAGGAGGATTTGGGCAAATTATGCCTTTATGTGGGAGGGAGAGAAAAAAGAAAAGGAGGGACAGCATTTTCTTTTCCATTGCAAGTAAACACACGGGGCAGGGTGGGAGGGGAGACAAAATATCCCTTTCTATTATAGGTTCAGGGAAGTTAATTTCTAATCAGGAAATTTATTTATTTTATTTATTTATTTATTATATTTATCAATCGCCCATCTGGCCGGTCACCCGGCCACCCTGGGCGATGTACAATTAAAATACAATAAAACACAATAAAATATAATAATTAAAACAATATAAAAAATTCTCATTAAAAACCTAACCCACCCCATATTCCCGCCTGAACAGCCATGTTTTTAATGCACGGCGGAAGCTCATCACGGAGGGGGCATGGCGAAGGTCACTAGGGAGGGAGTTCCATAATGTGGGGGCCGCCACAGAGAAGGCCCTCTTCCTAGTCCCCACCAGCCTGGCTGCTCTGGCTGATGGGATAAGGAGAAGGCCGTCCGTGGCAGACCTTGTTGAGCGGCCTACTTGATGTTGGAAATTTAATTTCTAATCGAACAGTCCACTACATTGCTCCACTTTTGAAGGTACATAGGGGATGCCTTCACTCCCCCACCCCATCCCCAGACACACACAGCCAACCTTCTCAGGGCGAGCCAGGACATCCATGAACAAAGCAGTGCAGTGCAGGAAATCCGGTGCAATTGATCAGCATTTGTATGGGTTTTGTGCAGTGCATCCTGGCATCCTCTGCAACACTGCAAGTGATTCTTGGAGCATGCTTGTCCGATTCTGTTGCCAACTTGCACAGTGCAGCAAAGCTCTCGGGCTGTCACACCACAGGGTCATTTCATGCACTTTGCAGCAGCAAGTTTGCCACTGAGAGCCACTAACAATACGAGCTCTCCAACAACTGTGACTGTATACAAGACATGTGCATCATATGCATTCTTCTTTTTTTTTAGGGGTATAGCTAACATAAACATGTGGAGAGAGACCTTTTGGGTGCTTTCCAACAGAAGGGTCCTTGTGCCAACAACTGGAAGGCATCCAGCTATTTCATCTTTCCTTCCTTAACGGATTTTCCATGGTAAGAAAAAAGATATAGGAACGTAAGAAGAGCCTTGCTGGATCAGACCAAAAGCCTATCTAGCCCAGCATTCTGTTCACACAGTGGCTAAGCAGGCAGAAGAAGTGATAGAACATGAGAGGATATGAGTGGATGCTGTCAACATCACACACACCTGTAAAATTCCATGAACAAAGCAGTGCAGTTGCAATGTACAAGCTTCATCTCAAAGCACCTTTAGGCTGCAATCCTACAGCCACTTATGTGGGAGTAAGCCCCACTGAACTCAATTGTACTTACTTCTAGGAGACATGTATAGGATTGTACTGTTAGTCACCTAGTCCAGCCCTTTATCTTGGTGACTTCAGATTCAGATAGGCCTCTGGGAAAGGCTTCTGCCTGATACCTTCGATAACCAGTCAGAGATGGTACTGACCAATAGTCCGACAAAAGGCAGCTTCATATATTACCACTATATATCTGAAAGCAAACCCAGAAAACTTGCCCTGAAGTTTCCTGAAAATCTCTAGGGAAGGAAATTCCATAACCCATCTACAAGGCATTAGATATTTCAGAGATGGCACTAGCTGTAGCTGGCTGCTTGGCTAAAATGTGCTCTTCTGTATTTGGAAATCTGGAAAATGTCTCTTTACTCAATCGCTGGCACATATAAATTCAGTTTAGACTAGTAATTTATCGAGTGACAAATCACCACAGTTCCAGAGCTCTTAGTGTTGCCCAAGGGCATCTTCCTCAATACATTTCTTAAAACCAAATCACCTACCCAACCACATATTTATGCCATCCTTCAGTGAAGGCTTGTTGAACAACTAGTAAGTCTTGCACCCAACTAATAAGATGGCCATCAAATAAGATGTAATGAGAAAAAAAACTGTTTAAAATAGAAAATGCAAGTTTTAAATACACCGCTTCAACACCCAAATGTTTGGCTCAAAGGATCAAGAATATAGTACTATAATTTTTTCGGCATTGTTTTTTTTTTTAAATGTATTTTTTTCTTTAACAGAACATTTATCTGGCCGATAAGTCCCATTGGTTTCAGTGGGATTTATTTTTGAGCAAGTATGCTTAGGGTTGCAACACATAACTTTTCAGAGCACAAGTAGTTATTCCTCAAGAGATACATATCTCAGGCCATCTCACAGGTTTTATGCACTGGATCCATCATAAAGAGTTATATACCAAGTATGCATGCCAAAAGATATAGATCCCACTGCTTGATAAAAAGAGGGGGACTGCAGCAATTCTATTACACACACACACACACACACACACACTATAAGAAATGTCCTAAGTTATAATTGCTACTTTTTGGCACAATTTAAAATATCTTCAACATATCTAAAATTAGGCCTTTAAAGCATTGCTGAGAATCTTTCCCTCACACAACTTGCATGCTCTTCTCTATTGAAATGCTACCCTTGAAAGTGTCTCAGTTTTCTTATAATGCATAGAATATCTGCACATTTGCTAGTACAGAAGTTAAACTCCTTGGGAAAGTGGTGACTCTATGAATGGCACTGGATTCTGTGTGGGGTGGTAGCCAAGATGTGATAACAATTAAAGTTGCAACATTCACCAGTGATGTTTTAAAATTATAATATCTAGTTAGTTATATCAATACTATTCAGAAAATGCAATAAAAATGTCTCCATTCTAGGGGGTTTTTTGGGTCAAAACCTTAAATCAAATTAAGGTGCAATCCTATGCATGTTTAAACAGAAAGAAGTCCAAAACATGCATGGCTAGCTGGGGCATGCTGGGAGTTGTGGGACTTTTTCCTGTCTAACCATACATAGGATTCTGCCCTTAAAGATCTTAAATAGTTCCATACACAGTATTTACTGACACAATCCAGTGGGGAGTTTCCTAGTTCTTTACCAACACTCCACAACTAGTACATTAATTAAAGCTGATAATTGGTAATGGCTTTAAGCTTATCATTGGTAATAGTAAGCGTAGACCCTGGATAGAATCCAGGTGATTCTATTTACACCCATTGAAAACTAATTGTCACAGTCTTTTGCAGAGGCAATTAGCCTCCCAATGACCTGTGCTGTGTTTAAGAAACCTAACTTCCAGTATCAGTAAACTGGCTTAAGAAGAGTATGCAGATATGTTTCTGAAAAGTTTACGCTTACTTCTGGCATAAAAAACTAGCTCACATAACAAAAGTCCAGGTGTCCCAGGAAAAGCAAAGATTATGCTTGCATAAAAAAAGCTGCTATGCAGTAAAAGAAAGCATTACTTATTCTACATCATGTCAGGTAGGTTATTTTGCACCTACCGATAAGTTTTGCCTGGAACTACAAAGAAAACAGGTGACTCGTAATATATGTGATCATCATCTATCCCAATCAATGTCTCCTGCTGAACTCCGATCACAACAAATCCACCAAAATCTTTACTTGTTTCCAGTATAAAGGTCACATTTAGAAAAACATAACACTGAAGAGAAATTGGTGTGTTGTCATTTCTGCTAATGTCCTGATAAACCGTTTAAAGCACATCAAATAAAATATTTGTTTCACACATTAGGTAGCAGCAACCTCATGTTTGCCACTGAATGTGAACTCAAAAAAGCCACAAACCAAACCCAACAACTGTACCTGTATGTTAGACATGTGAATCACATCCATACTTCATTTTTAGGTGCATTTATGTAAGAAAACTTGCAAGCAAGACTGCATATTCAATAAGCATTTGCAACATCCTGAGTTAGGATAAGCATTTGAGGGTGGGGACAAGAGGAATTAGACAACCTAACATGGTGAAGGTGTGGGGTCTGCTGGTTCTCAGTTACAAAAGGGCTGAGAATGATAAGGAATGCTTTCCCCCAGTGCTGCCTTGACATGCTCAAGTATGACCTTGATAGAGGCAAGCACATCTATAATAAAGGCCTTTTTCATATACAGATACAGGAATAAATACAAACCACAAAATCTTGTGCTTTAAAGACCAACACATTTCTTATGGTGTGTGTATATGTATAAAAAATGTTTTATATATGGGGGTGAAATCATAATGAAATGTAAAAAGTATTGTCTGTGACAATTCAGTTAAAGCCAAATGTATGCATTATAAACACAAAGAACTTCCAATGGCCCCTACGTGGGAGCAGGGAGAAGGCTTGCGCGTGGGGGAGGAGAGAGGAGGCAGGCACCTGGTCAGGTGGGTCACGAGAAATGAGCCAATGGCTCAAAAGGTATGGTGATCATCCAGTGGCACCTTTCAAGGTGACTGACTGTTTACCCAAGGCTGCCCTCGCCAATGCCATGAGGCTTGGCACAAGGGAGATTGGGACAGCTTTGGGGTTTTACCTTTCTCACCTACTTTGGGAGCCTGGAGGCGCCAAAGTAAGGTGACGATGGTAAGGCCCTCCAGCTCCACATGGAGGGCAACTGGGCGGTGGCGGGCCATCCCACCTCCGGTTCAGTTAGGATGCATTCGCCAAATATTGGTCTTTTTTCCCGGCCAAGGGCCGGGCTAGGTTAGAACCGCACTTCACCCTTCACAGATCTTCAATTCAATAAATGTGGCCCTGATTTGAAACCATATACCCTGTGTCTGCCTCTTCTTTATCTCGCCTTTACACGCGCAATAACCATTCACAACAGTAATAATTGGAATTAATATAATTAGCATCACAGAGCTACTATAATAATTCTTGTAGGGTACAGTAAACTATTAGACAGGTTTGCACATCAGGCTAAGCCACCCTGCAAATAAGCTACGATGGGTTGGTTGTTCGGAGGAGTTACTGCAGGTGTGCAAATTTCCCCTCCATGTACCTTCCAGCCATTAAATTGGTGCAAATTTCCTCTCCATTTACTTCCCAGCCATTAATTTTGCATATATTTCTGCATATTTTTAGAACTGTCAAAGAACCACAGTAACCAAAGCAGTAAGTGCTCTGAAAAAGAGCTGCAAAAAGGTGTGTGTGTAGTTCAGGGCTTTTTTTCTGGTGGAACTCACCGGAACGGAGTTCCAGCACCTTTTCTTCTATTAATTGCATTACAATTTAATCACCATCTACTCCCGAGGAAATGTAATCCAAGAGTTCCGGTACCCTTTTCTCCAGAAAAAAAGCACTGGTGTAGTTAATATCTCCCTTTTCTGGAGTAGCTGGAGACTCAGGGAAGTATTGAAAAGATGGAGAGCATTGAGAACTGTCACTTCAGTACTTAAAATTGAGAGAATTACACATTGCCAAGGGGGAGGTATTGTGTCCCCACCTTTTAGTGCACCTTCTTTTGCTGCTCCCCCCCCCCCTTTACCAGTGCTTTTCAATTGACTGCAACTGGTTGCTGGCAACTGTGCGCAAATTAACCTATACCCAGTCCCGCTTTGTCAATTTCCTTGTCTGTTACCTACTAGACTTTGCTGCTCCCCTTGACAGCTGAAACAGACAAGGAAATTGACCAGAAAAGACTACACATACTTGACAGCTGTAAGAGTGCACTTGTGCACTTGCAAAAGAGTGACAAATAATATATATTTTTTAATTACGAACATAGTTGCACAATTTTATGGGACTGAACTCTTTTTTTTTTAAGGGTGGAAAACCAGTGACGGTCACTCCAAAGTGCTGCTTGGGCATTGGTGGATAGACATTCACTGGCAGCAGCACAGGCAAGATCACAAAGAGTGGGAGGGGTTTTTGTCATGTTTGCCAAGAGGCTTGCTAGCCGCTCCCCGCAACCCATGATGAAACTGCTCTCCCCGGGTCAGATGATATGACAACCCATCGTGGTACGAACAATCCCTAGAACAAGCTTGTTCCAAAAAAATAAGCCACCCTGTGGGAAGCGGTCTAAGTTCAGACGACTAGTTACCCAGGATGGGTGTTGTTGTGCAAACCAGGTCAATGTCTGTGTGTATTTAAGTCTAAATGAATAGAATTGAACTTGGTAAATTCCAATTCAGCAATTTCATGCTGGTGTATCCCTTTAAAGTTCTTTTGGTAATGAATGGCAGCTCTCAGATCAGCAATAGAGTGTCCTGAAAGACTGAAATGTTCTCTGGCTAGTTTTCCACCAGCATTTTTTAAAATGAGTAGTGCCTCATTTTTTGACATTTAAAATTGCTTCTATTTCCCCAGTTATTTGATTTGTATGTGTGAAAGGACTGCCAATCGGTCCTTTACTCAAGACCAGAGATCAAAGGTGCAAAACTGCCAGCCTTAGTTCTGCCATCTTGACACTGATTCTCTCAGGGCCTTGCCCTGGGTCTGTACACTGGATTTAGCACTGAACCACAGAGGAACCGCACACACCGTGTGGGGTAAAACCAGGAAAGTTTATTTAAGGTAAACAGATTACAATAAAAGGTGGGGAATGAGGGAAGAGGGAGAAAGGTGGGGACACCCTTTGGTATACACAGTAGAGCTACAAAACAACAAAACTAGTCCCTTACTATATAAATACCCAGGCACTTACTCCCTTTGTCTGGGGGTTGGTCCTCTTCAGGGCTTGCCTCAGCAAAAAAGCCCTACTCCCGCGAAAGCATGCAGACAACAACCCAAACCAGAAGCCACAGCAGCAGTATATTCTTCTCCCCCACCCCTCCTTTCAGTAGCCCAGCTGTCTTTGGCCAATCAGGATGAACTTCATCTGGGCCAAGCAGAAGAGGTGGCTCTTTGGTCATGAATAGAATGCTTGGGCAGCATTTGCATGCAAATACTGGGACATCAAAGACATGGGAGACTCAGAGGCATCAGGAGCCATCAGAGGAACTATGTACATTTTGCATGATGTTCCCAGCCCCCAGCTGGGATGCTTGTTTAAATTTTATTTTACTTGTAGGCTGCCTTGAGTGCACTTTTATAGAAAGGTGGCATATAACAGAACACAGCTGTTCAAAATGTTTGAGTCAACGGCATACAGTGCCTTGCAGAAGTATTCACCCCACTTTGACTTTTCCACATTTTGTTGTGTTACAACCTGGAATTGAAATGGATTTAATTGGCATTGTTACCACTTGATGTACATAAGATACTCAACACTGTGAAGGTAAAAAATAGTTTTATTGTGGCACTAAACAGGATTTTTTTGGGGGGGGGAGTATGCAAGAGAGATGAATTCCCAATATTACTTCAAGTTCAAGCTTTTATTATGTTGTAATCAGGTGTCCTAATTTAACTGGCTGGCTGGCAGGGTTAGAAGAGGAGGCCTTTTTATTTTGCTTATATGGACTTAGTCTAGACAAAAATAGTTGGTGGTTTGACCAGTAGCAAACATCAGTGTTTAGGACTGCTCAACTATGTGCATATATTTCAAAGATTTCCTAACATTTACTATTACAAAAGCTAAGCTCTGTTGCTTACAAAGAAACTCACAACTGGAATTTAAAAAAAGGTTCTTCAGATTATTCTTCAGACTACTGTAATGCCTACCTAATGTTGGGAAGGTATATGGAATAGCTGGATTTCACTCACTTTTACGTATCATTTTCGATCCTTTGGTTTCAAGCCTATTTGTAGCCGTCATTAGCCCTTTTCAGACAACATGTAGGATAAAATGAGCACATGTAGGGGGAGAGAGCTGGACTGCAGTGATAGACCCCACTCCTTGTCTATGTGCATTCATTCGAAGGTCATTTTAAAGCAGGGGTGGAGAACCTGTGGCCCTCCAGATGTTGTTAGACAACGATCCCCACCATTCCTGACCATTAGCCATGCTGGGAGTTGAAGTCCAACAACATCTGGAGAGTCACAGATTACCCTCCCCTGCTTTAGAGCTTCCTGTAAGGGGCTCTTTTCACGTTAGCAGGAACCATCATAGGATATCATAGGATCATAGAGTTGGAAGGGGCCTACAAGGCCATCAAGTCCAACCCCCTGCTCAATGCAGGAAACTAGAGGAGGGGTCTCCCATCCAAGTAATAACCAGGCCTGACCCTGCTTAGCTTTCCATGCTCAGACAAGCTGAGCCAGCGTGAGCCACAGGCCTGTACCTACCCCTGCTTTTTCAGTTTCACACATGTAACATGGGAACGCTGGAAGCTGCCTGATACTATCAGACTATTTGTCCATCTACCCAGTTATTAACTACTCTTAATGGCAGTGGCTCTTCAGTGTCCCAAGAAGAAGCTTTTCACATCACCTGCCACCTGATTTCTTTTCACTGGAGATGCCAGGATTAAATCTGGGACCCTCTCCATACAAAACATGTGCTCTACTCCACTGAGCTATGTTCCCTCTGCAATGCCGGCTCTAAACCAGGGTGGGCAAGTGTGGGAGGTCCAGGGGCCACTTTCGCCCAAGGCCCTCCCCTCATGGTCTGCACTGGAAGGGGGGATTAAAAAAATAAATTTCAAAATTGCCAGTTTGCCACTCCATGCTAAAATGGAGTTGTTGTGGAGTTTAGGTTGTCTGCAAGCTAAATTTGTCCATTTTAGCAGCTACGGAGTGCTATTTTTCTTTTTTAAATTTTCAGTTTGGCGTGTCTCAGGGGTAGTGGGAGGCATCAGGGGCTGCAGGGGTGGCTCTAAACATACCCACCCCTGCTCTGTTCAGAAAAATAAATGTTCATAGGTTGGGATGAGGCCTGCTGCTGTGACCCCAGCCCATCTCCCTGTGATCCCACTCCACCTCCCTTCACTTTTGTCCCTTTCCTTAGTGTGCGATCCATTAGGCACATAAATAGCTCTGAGATCAGATTTGCCTTACAGCTGATGGCATGTCATGGAAGATCAAATTTCCCCTTAAAGGTGTGTGTGTGTGTGTGTGTGTGTGTGTGTGTGTATGACTAATATTCCACTATACAATTCCTTGGTTGGGGTGTGTGTGTACATTTGGTGGCCTCTTCCCTGAATGAACAGTTGTGTATTCCTCCCAATAGAGTTGGTTCACCTCCCTTCCCTTTAAGTCCTCTGGCAGTACCTCTCCTACCTGGTTGCCCAAATAAAGCAGTTTAGGTAGAACACAGATTCACTTACATGCATGTGGAACATTACTACTAGAAGACGATAAGACTAACTGTTTTGGTAGTGGTAGGATAGCATACTTTCGAGTTGAACAAAATTCTTCAGGTGGAATGTGTGCTTTTTAAGAAGGAGAAATACTCCTCGCTACAAAAATGAGATTTAATCCCCCTTTCAAACTGATTTATTGAGCCACTTTTTATGAAACTCTTGAGTGCATCAGTAATTAAACAATATCTTAATCACAATTTTTAAAAAAAACACTGATGCAAATAAGTGCAGATGTGATTTGAACTCACCACTGTATCTTAACTTTTTATTCAAATGTCAATCAACTTTGTGGTAATATTTCAATTATCTTTGTGGTAATATTTAAAGTGAAGCTGATTTATTTACCAAAAACATTTTATCCTGCTTGCTCTTCAGCTGAAAAGGTTCCAGAGCAGCTTACATACGATCGATTGATAAAAACAAGATAGTCCCTGCCTGCAGGCTTATAATCTAAAAGACATGACACAAAAGGGAAAAGAGATAGGGAGGAAAGAAGAAAACCCCAAACTTAGGCATAAATTCTTAAAGTAAATATTAGTTTTTATAATGACAAGCTGGAATGGAACCAATGGTGCTTTCTGACAGAGGGCTCTTAGTCTAACCAAAAGACTTTGTGTAGCTATTGTGTCTCTTCCTCCTTAACTGATTTAAAAAAAAGAAAAGAAAAAAAGATGGAAGCAGTGGGAAAACATGGGATGGCTACAAGTTGAAGATGATGATGTCTGGACACACACACCCCCATAAAATTCCGTAAATGATTGCCTTGTCTAAGTATCCCAGTTCAGTGAGAGGAGAAGTTCAGCTCAGTGAAGCTGGTCTTGGTGGGAAAGCTGCTGCTGTCAGGTTTTATTTGTTAAATATAGTTACATTTCTTTCTCCAGTAAATAGATTCCTACTGAACTTAAAGTAAGAGCAGAAATGCAGCTATCACAAATGCTTCCAAAGTTGCAACCCCATAACTCAGGTGATAGTTTTGCAAGTGTGTGCTCACATCACAGGTGGTAAAGCTTCAAGCAACAGTCCACATATTAAGGTCATCAGAGGAGGTCTTGCTAGTTGTACCACAACCTGCAGATTACCATCTCATGGCAACTAGGAAACCTTCTCCATGGTGGTGCCCACTTTATGGAATGATCTCCCCCCCCCCCCCCCGGCATTCAGGAGGTGCCAACTGTATCATGCTTTAGGCGCCAATTAAAGACCCATTTCTTTACCCAGGCCTTCCTTGAGTGAATGTGCTGCCCAGTCCGTTTGTAATTATGGTGTTGTACTGGTTTTACTTTATTTAAATGTTTTTATTAATGTTTTATAAATGTTTTACCATGTTTATGCATTTTAATTGTATTGTAATGTACATTTAAATGTATTTTGCGAACTGCTGAGAAATATTTTAAAATATGTTCAACAGCATATAAATCTATTAAATAAATAAATTTGGATCGTTTGGTGACAATCCTGGCCCTAATTTCTACCTAGCTAGAACTGCCAATTCTAGTTAGTATATGCTAGCTAAAGAAACACAGATGAAATAAATAAGCATGGGATATTAAAAATGCAGCATTACACTAAATTAGGAATTCTGCATCCAAAGCACCATATGCAGGGTATCTGAAAATGGGAAGCAGGTTTTAGGACACATATACCCTTATTTGGGTATGAAGACTCTTTCAAGTCATCTCAAAAAGCATCTCACTTTAAACAAATTCCCAGACTATTTAAAGGTTATAAAATAATCTTTTCAGTCCTAACTAGGCCAGATGGGGACAACCCTAGCTGCCAAATCTGCTACTGCTGACACAATCAAGCTTTTACTCCACCTCCAGATGATTTTATTTTTTAAACAAGAATGTGCTTTATTTCCCTCAAAGCAGACCTTGGCTTACCATCTCTTCCCAAAGGACAACGCTGGGCTGCCTAGTTTGCTGCAGATCCAATTAAAAAAGATCAGAGTAGAGACTGGGTAAAATGAACATGTTTGGCGCAGGGTCAGGATCAGGGGTAGGCATGGTTGGGCACCTACCGAGACCCCACACCCCAGCAGGGGCCCACTGACAAGAGCCCTCTGGAGTTGCTCCTCCTCTTCACTATTGAAACCTGCTTGTTTACCTGCCTCTCATTCTGGCCCAGATTGCAGTAGCGGTGAGAAGGAGCAGTAGATGATGCCACTGCCTGCTTGCTCCCTGGCTCCCTGCCTATCAAGCAAGCAAGTGGTAGCAATGATGGGAAAGAGGATGAGGAGCAATGGCAGCTGGTGACAACGGCGATGAGAAGGCAGACTCACTAAGGGAGGGGAGCCATTGATGGTGTCCTGCCCAAGGGCCCTCCAAACCCTGGAGCCAGCCCTTCTTTGGGGGAGCAGCAGGCTCCTCCCCTCACACATGCATTCATCACCTAGAACAGAATCCTGTGCATACAGCTTTATGCTCAGAGGGCTTATGTATGGAATGGGAATTCTTCCTTTGCTGCTGTTCACGTGTTATATGATCACATGTACAATAACGGTTATAGTAAATGCAGAGATTGCAGGCAGAGGCTGCCACCACCACTGGGCCTCTGTCATATGTTCAATCCACCAGAATTAACACCTGAAAAAGAATGTGTAGATCAACTCATTGAAAAGCACAGTGTTTTACATTATGGAAGGTCTCTGTGGATAGTTCACTCACCTATGCATGCGGGGAAAAGTTGTCCAACTACATGTGTGTTCAACCTAGCCCACCTTGGCTGGTTTCTTGACATCCAGGAGAGGCTAGCAAGGATCCCAGGCTTGTGGGATCTACTTTGTGTCTTTGTGCGCGTATAGGTGAGATAATGAAGAGTCAGACACAGGTATATATGGTTTCAAATCAGGGCCACATTTATTGAATTGAAGATCTGTGGAGGGCGAAGGGTGATACTAACCTAGCCCAGCCATTGGCCGGAAAAAACCCAAGATTGGAGCGAATGCATCCTAACCGGACCGGAGGTGGGATGCCCCACCACCGTCCAGTTGCACTCCATGTGGAGCTGGAGGGCCTTACCATCGTCGCCTCCCATTGGCGCCTCGAGACAGCCAATGTAGGTGAGAAAGGTAGCACCCCAAAGACGGCCAAATCTCCCTCCTGCCAAGCCGCAAGACATTAGCGAGGGAAGCCTTGATTAACCACCAGTCACCTTGAAAGGTGCCACTGGATGATCACCATAACCCTAAGCCCCGCTGCCTAATCCCGCAGTTCCCGCAAATGCGACCAATTTAGCTATGATCCCAATGATGGACTATGGATGAATACGTTAATACGTTAATGAGAAAGCAGTACACTGACAAGAAACAAAATATGAAACTGTAAGCAGTCCAGGACATTGGATAAATTAATTTTGTTTACAGTACCGTAACATTGAGGAAGTATCCCTGAGGAAGACAACGAAACGGGAATACAAACTGTAGGACTATAACCTCAAGGTGACAACAACTACATATAACCTGGTGGTCTGTTAACCATTGGTAAGAAGAAAAAAGAAATAAGAAAAAACAATGCTGGTTATAGGAAGGACTTTATCCTGGATAGCCAGGACTTTTGAAAAAATTGAAATAATTGTTTTGAAAAAATTGAAATTATTGAAATATATACATTGTATTCAATGTTCATTTGTAATGAATAGAAATTTGTAAAGTTAAAAGAATTATTGGAATTATTTTGATCACTATGGCCTTGGCTTTTTGTAACTATTCCCATATACAAGCTCCCCCATACATAGAGATCACCTGAGAGAGCCCTGCTCAGAGTTCTACCTTTGTCAGAGGTTAGATTAATGACAACAAAGAGGGTGGCCGTTTCTGCATTGGCACACTCATTGTGAAACTCTCTCCTCAAAAAAGCCTGTCAGTGGAGCTTGATGTTTATTCTTTGAAAATTGGTTTTAAAAAAATCCCTCTCTATTTCAGTGAACCTTTGAGGTGTGAGGTATTCCTGACTAATGAGCATATATATGTTTACTGAAATCTGCCAGATTTATAGATTTCAGAGATCACAGAGTTGGAAGGGGCCTACAAGGCCATCGAGTCCAACCCCCTGCTCACTGCAGGAAACTAGAGGAGGGGTCTCCCATCCAAGTAATAACCAGGCCTGACCCTGCTTAGCTTTCCATGCTCAGACAAGCTGAGCCAGCGTAAGCCACAGACCTGTATTTAGAGGTGTGTCCTTTTTGTTATATTTCTCTCTGCTGCTGATTTCTAGTTTTAACCTGATATTGGTTTTATATTATAATGGGTTTTACTATCAGACTTCTGTGACTATGATTATCAACTGTGGGTTGCCTTAAGGCAGGGCTCTCCAACCTTGGGTCCCCAGATATTGCTGGCCTACAGCTCCCAGCATACCCAGCCACCATGGCTAATGGCAAGGGATTCTGGGAGCTGTAGTCCAGCAACATCTGGGGACCCAAGGTTGGAGAGCCCTGCCTTAAGGCAATACCTGGCCAGAGTCTTGACCTTGACAAAGTAGTGTTAATAGGCCAGGATATTCAGGTGATGTGTCTATGGGAACTTAATACCATTAGATGATTTTGTAATGATATAGGACCACTCTGGGATGTTCTGAATAGAAAAATCTGATCATAGAAAGGGGTAGGGTGGATCCCCCCCCCCCGCTAATTTGTAAAAAGAAACAGAAACTGTAGTATGGATGAGACTGCGAGGGACACGGAGGCCCGGTTCACATGTAATGAGAAGCCACCACTGATTCTTCTTTTCATTACATCTTTACTTTTCATAAAATCATAACTGTCCCTTGTGTTAACTGAAATTAGCTCAAGGAAAAGGCAAACTATCTGATTTTTTAAAAAATAAAATAGGGCATGATTTTATTGCATATGCAAATCAGGGATATACATAGCAATATTTGTCAAAGCTTTTCCTCAGATTATCAAAGAAGCTAAACATGATTTATTATGAAGAACCATAAAGAAAGCAGCCAAGCAGCCAACAGATTTGACCTACCTATATTTTTGTCTGTAAAATGTTAAACGTTACTACTCTCTGTCGTCAGTAACTAGATTTAAATTTGATGTGTTTTTTGTTTCTTTGTTTGTCTTTGTATTTGAAAAAAAAAACAATTAAAAAAAGAAATTAAAAGGTAACTGTCCCTGAACACCAATATCCTATATTCAAAGGGAAGCAAAATTGCCGAGCGCACACACTCCAGAAACTACTCTGGCTATGAGAGGCTGGCACTGTTCCAATAAATGGAGTCATTAGGAGGCAGCCCCCCCCCCCACATATTTGAACTCTGATGCCATTGGAATATGTCCTACGTAAACATATTACCATCAGAAATCCTGCTTGCTCTCCTTTAACAGAAATATGTAAGGGAAATGCTTGAGTTCCAGTTGTGGACACAAAGCAAACTTTGTATTAGTGAGTTAGCCTGCACTTACGTTTTCAGTAATAATGTATTTTTAAATGGTACTACTTTTTTTAAAAGGTATTTTCCGCAGTACTCTTTCCCTAGAATTAATTAAGTTATAGGCTTTATTCATTAAAGCCAGCTCCATTGCAGATATATAATCTATGGTTTGGCATTAGAATCATCTATTTCATGCTGTTCAGCTCTCAACAAGACATCTGTGTTATAGTGAGGATTCACCAGAGAAACCTTCCCTGCCTCAGTTAGGTATCCCAGCAGAGGGGAAATTATGCAAGCCAAGTACACAACACAGTGTCCCTCTCCACCCACATCAGTGCCCTGAGGGGCATTCTCAAAATCCTCAGGAACATGCCATCCTAGGGAGAGCCTGATCTAGGCTGTGATAATTTCTCCACCGCTGTAACAGCAGGAGACACACTGAATTGCTGTACAGGCCCCATCACACCTTTTAAAATCCTTTCAACTGTTTTGGACATTTGAGGTAAGGCCTAATATTTGCCAGTATGTTTTAAGGCAGCATTGAAAGTTACACTCCCAAAAAGTTTCAGAAGGAACAATATCTAAAGGAGGTGTATGCAAGCATCTTGTCTGCTGGGTGATTATTCCCTGCAGTCTAACTCAGACACAATAGATTTAACACATTTATACTGTGCCCCTCAGCCAAAGTGATTCCACGGCAGTTTACAATAATAAACAAAAATAACATCAATATATTATCACCTCACAGAGACAAATATAATAACAGCCAGAAGTAAAAATAGCAGATGGCAGTTTAAAAAGTCAAAACTTTAAAAGCCTCAAGAACAGAGTTTTGCCTGGTGTAAAAACGTACACGGTAGACACCAAATACCGGTACACCTTTCTGGAGAGGGAGCTCCATAAACAGAGCATCACTACTGAAAAAGCTCTCCCTGGTTCCTCCACGATGGAAGCAGGGCCTCCCGTCAATGTTCCCAACACACGGGTAGATTGATATGGGAACAGGCATTCCTTCAGAGACTTTAAAGGCAGGGCCGGTGCTACCATAAGGCCAACTAGGCAGCTGCCTAGGGTGCAGGGCTAAAGGGGGCGCCAGAAATAGGGAGGGAGGGCTCAAGTGGGAAGGGGGGCGCTAAATATCTGATCTTGCCTAGGGCACCAAACTGCCTTGCACCAGCCCTGTTTAAAGGTAAGTATCAACCCTCTGAATTGGGCTCAGAAAGTCTTCTGCTCTCCACTAGCCACTTGGGGCACAGACACAAATTTTTGTAATGGCAGTAGCAAAATTTTAATTTACTTTGCACAGAAAAAGGAAAGAAAAAAGAAAAAAAGGAAAAAGCCCACCCCAAAAAACTTGGCCCTGCTACAGCTACCACTGTTGCAGCTCCAGTGATAGAGTTTTGACACAACAGGGTATTTTGCTAAATCTAGAAGAAAGAGGTGAAGATGAGGTGATTGGTAGGCAATCACAGAACGTACTCTCCAATGGTGGCACTAGCAGCTGGAGAAGCTATTTGCTTGGTGCCCTCAGTATGGTCACCACTGGTCCAATAGTTTGGGCAGTCCAGCATGTTTTGATATGCAGCTTCACAGTACGAGGTATTCACCCAATTCTGGTGCAGAGGTGGATATGTACTCTCCCATGTTATAAACACGGCAGAGATTTAGAGCCATGGTACTTTGCCATGTGGTTCTATTGCTTTTTGGAGTTTCCTGCAGCAGCCTTCCTTCCTCTCGCTTTCTCCAAGGCTCTGAATAAAGTCCGTCATTAATAAAAGGAGAAGAGGGAGTGAACAGTAGCATGGCTGTTCGCCCTATAGAAGTGCTATCCTTTTCCACACCTCCATGAGTAATATGTGGACTGTATGGCACTCTATTAGCAACTTTTTATGAATATTGCACGATGGGAAAAATACCTCTGGGCAACACTCAGCTCGATAAAGTACATTCCAGTCAGGGTTTAATGGCATATGGCAACAACCAGATGAATCTTCTGATACATTCTTTTGTAACTGACTAACCTTATTCCCTGCACTTCCAAGTAAGAGCTTTATTTGCTTTGGATGAAATACTCTGTTTAAGCAGCACAAAGTAAACCCCGTTTCACGTTGTGAAATCTTACAAGGGTTTTGACAACCTTTACACTGCATATGAAACAGCCCTTTGTTTTAGTAGTTAATACAAACACTGTCTCCAGTGGCCTTACCATAAAACACAAGAAGTCTGTATGTCCTGTCTCCATTCCATAGAATGAAATGGTAAGGATGTGCCTGCAGACACGAATACTACTGAGTCAACAGCAGCGAGAGTCAGATACTCAGATACCGGCAAACAGTCCAGCCTAACAGAGTAACAACCATAGCGATGGTATGATGTAGTGAACAATGCAAGAATGTACTTACTGAAGAAGCAGAAGAGAAAAAGGGAAGGAGGTACCGGATTGTTTTAACTTAGCAAAAGCAGCAGCAAGAGGGCGGGGGGAATACATTGAATTAATTTTAACTTGGGACTCAAGGAACGGACAAAATATGCTTCCTTTTCTGCACATAGTACACGTGTGCAAAAGTTCTGAATAATTTTGCTAAGAGATGTAGCCTTAAGACTATTGTCACTGGGATGTGGCAAGAATAAAGGTTTGGTGTGGTGATGGGGGCCTTGGATAAAGCAAAAGAAAAGCCAGAGTACACAGAGTTTAGAAATCTGAACAGAATTGTTTACGCTTACTGCAAGGAAGGGTTTGTATGGCTCTTCCTATTGCAACATGTGGTATTAACTTCTCGCTCCTTCCACTTTTATAAAGGTGCATGATGATTTTAGGAAGTGGAATTCGCAAGACTGAAATTCTCAAGGCATTGCTACCCACTCAGCATTAGCTTCCCACACAATTCTCAAAAACAGGAGTGTATGTTGTATTAAAAACACACACACATATTAAATTTATGTGGGAAAAGGCCTTAGGGAGATGGTACAAAGATAAATAACACTGATTCATCATATGTTTTGGATACACCGTCTATGTGTGCAGGTGTCACTCATTAGAAAAATGCTATCTTTTCCCATGGTTTTCCTCCTGCTGCTTTTGCTCAACAGATGGAACAGATGATATTAATACAATTGAGGTGGGACACCCAAAACTGCTTAGTTCCAGGCAAGGATTCAAACAAATGAATAAAAAATCAGTCACAACACCCTACCTTAGGAGAGGAAGGCCCTCCTGTGTAAATGCAGGGAGGGGGGTAGTTACCCATGATGGGTTTCCGTGTTGTGCGAACCCAGTCCATGGGTTATGCGAGGGTTGTTTAGCCCTCACATGACCCATGCTCACTGGGTTCGCACGACAAGCCTCGAGCAGGGGTTGTAATGTCAAAATATTGGCCTCACACACCCCACAGCCTCACTGTGGATTAAATAACACATGATGGGCTGTCATGTCATGCGAATAGCCCCAAAGGGTGTCATACCTGACATGACAAAGCCACATGTCAGGTATGGGCAGACCAATCAAGAAAGTGCTGAGCAGCTACCTATTCGAAGACAGTGATCTTTCCAAAAGTTGAGAAATTCCCAGTCTTACACAGGAACCGGTGATTACATTATGTGTGGCAAATGTGTGCATAATTAAATTGGGCTTTGCCTATTTGAGCACTTGTGCACGTGTGGTAAAGTTGGTGTTACTAGATCTGACCTTGCGTACGTGATCCTTACAGGGTTTTTAGGCAAGACTGCTTTGTGTTGTCATTTCCCCCAATTCTGCGTAGCCTTACTCAGGCATCTTAAAGAGACCACCTCCATGGTTGCCAACCAGCACAGGAGTCTACAGTGCTACTCTATTGCCGAGCAGCCTGCTAAGATAACATATGCAATGATTGATCAAAAACTGCTTTTCTTGATCATATTATTCAAAAGCTTTATTAGAGTAAAATTTATTAGATCAGCTCTTTTGTGGAAAAGGAAGGTAGTCTACACCTGCCATTGTTCAGTTCCCTCCAAAAAATATGGGGAAAACATTGGCATGCATCCCACCTGTTGGCACTGCATTTAGTTAAAAGCAGTACTACTTTTATGAAGATCTATCAACATCCTAGGGGCTATCTAGGGATATCATGTGGGTGCCAAGTAAAATGTGAATGAACAAAACATGGTTATTCCACAGTTAATTCCTAGTGTGGAAGCACTGAAAGAGCCACTAGGTGACCTCAATCTCAGCAGCCTTCATGCATCCAAAATGATCCAGTTAAAGTTGTGCATTTTAAGTCCTACTAATGGGTTCAGAGAGGAGGGAGGCAATTGTCCTGGAACCCCATAAGGCAGATAGTCCCCCAACATATTGCTCGAGATTAGTGGATAAACAAGGCTGTGAGTCTGCCTGACTTTTTACCTTTTACCTGCAGCTTGCAGAAATTAAACAGGAAACTGTGAAGAGAAAGCCAGGTCAGGTACACACATGCACACCCCACTTGCAGCAGCAGCTCAGGTATCCACCTTTAACCTTGTTTACCGCACTTGTTTTCCTGCCCTTCAATGAGGCTCACAATAGGACACATCTGCATACCCCCGGGCAGCTTCCCCTCCCCTGGCAGCCAAATGAACTGTGAAGCATCCCCAAACAGGTTGTTCCTGACTCAGTTCAACCAATCACAAAGGGAGGGGACGCAGGAGGGAGGGGGAGCCAAGAAGAGGGTATAAAGTAAGGGGCCTGTGGCGGGAAAAGTTGTTGGTCATGGGCAGCAAGCTGCGCAGAGGTCCAGGGCTTCGGTCTGACCTCAGGATCCAGCCCCGGGCAGCTCCCAGTGAAACTAGCTGGATTCGCCTAGCCGCTGAGCTACGCGGCTGTCAAGGAATCAGGGTCATTCCAGGTAAACCTTGTGTGTACTGTTGCTGCGACTCACTCTATACCGATGTCAATTGCAGGCACGTGCTTTCCGTACTGCCTTTGTGTATGTTTTGATACGCTCAATTAAACTCTGTTTACCTATAAACAGTGTAGTGGCTCCCATTTATAAGACTGCTTCTTTCACTGTCCTAGCGTTAAAATAATGTTTATAGATCCTATCACTTGTAATTTCCTGAGATTGTAAGATATTCCTTTTGCATTCCATTAAAGTAGGTTAAAGTAAAGATAAAATAGTAAAGTAGTCATTAGTAACCATGGATATTGATTCACTAGATAGACAAACCATTTGCCAGTCTAGTCAAATTCATGGTTATTAATGAATTTATCATAATTGAGTATTACATACTAAAGTATATAATACACTATGTTGCTATTAATAGGTACTTAAAATATAGTATGTTATCTACTGAATGCTTGGTGTGTGTGTGTGAAGGAGAAGGGCTCTGGTTCCACTGACTTAAATAGGAGAGTGCGAAGTATGCAAGATACTTTTGACTTTAGTGTCAATAGGCTTACATTTACCTGGATCACATCCATATGTAGCAGGGCATGTGAGACATGTCACCTCACAACAAAATGAAGCTTTGCACTTCTCAGTCTAAAATTGTCATGTAGGAAATTGGGAGTCCTGGTCAGCCTGCTCTGACCCTAAGAGAGTCTTTATAAGAAGAGCAGTCAAAAGGACCTCCAGGTAAGCTGAAGCTGCTCTCCAGTATCCCAAAAGGAAGTTCCCCAACTTGCTTTGTGTGGGGAGACAACAAGCCACAACCCTTGTCCTAGTTTTCAGTTGAAATATTACGGGGGGGGGGGGGAGGAAATCAGCTAAAATATGCATGCTAATGCCATTTTTCCATGTGAGCGTTTAACAGAACTGCCAGAGAATTGTGAATGGACAAGAGAGGGTTCCATGAGCAAAGGGAAAGGATAAAACTGGACTGTGACCTCAGTTACACTGCTTGCCAAGGGTCTCTCTCGCTAGCCAAGTGCAGCCAAGCTGCCTGTGCAGCTTTCCCACAAGGTAAATGGTATGGAAACATTTGGCAAAAGATATCCAGTGCCTGGCCTATCTTGGTGTTAATTCATTAGTGGAAAAGATTTCAAGCTGCTGTGATGGTGGGGAGAAAGAAAAGTTAGACACCAGATTTTCAGTGCCCGTGAAGTGATTAGTTTTGGGTTTTGGCTGCGGCATAGAAAGAGAGCACCCCTCTGAGTTAAACTCTCTCCCTTGCCAACAATTATGCACACAAGTGGCTTGATAATCAGTGTGTTCTGCCTTGGAGAAAAGCAAAGGAAATATATATTCTTAGTTAGTTTGCACAGCACAACTGATTTTTTTAAACTGCATTTTTTACTCCTCAAGATGTTGGCTGTGATTGGTGTTTGTGTCCTATTAGTTGCTCTGAATCAATGCATAGGTGTCTGCATTGTGCAGGTGTCTGCATTGTGCCAGATCATGGAAAAGGGGTGACTAGAGGGGCTGGCTCATAATTGGTGGCATTCTTGGGTGATGGGTGACTGTTAATTCGCCAGCTGCTAGTTTTGCAAAATACAGCTCTCTTGTTCTCCTACCAGGACCGGTGCAGGGCAGTTTGGCGCCCTAGGCTGGCTTATATTTAGCGCCCCCCCTCGTGCCGGGGGGGAGGGCTCTGGAGCAAAGCAGCCGGGAAATGCCTGCTTGCCCAGCACCCCCCCTGCCCGCCCGCCGCCCGCCTCCTCCAGCAGCCGCTTTCCCCGCTGCCAACCGGTCACCGCCGCACATGCTCCTGACCCGGCCTAGCTCCGGGCGCAGAGGAAAGCTGAGTGCGACGGCGAGCCCGCCCGGTGCCCACAATCCCCCCCCCCGCACAGACCTGGTGGTTGCGGACTGGTGCCTTTGTCGGCGAGGCGGCCAGGCGGGGCAAGAGCGCGCCGGCGGCGAGGAAGGAGCGCAGCGTTTCTGCGCCCTCTTTCGCCACGCGCCCTAGGCAGCCGCCTGGGTCTGCCTAGCGCAGTGCTTCTCAAATAGTGGGGCGGGCCCCCCTGGGGGGGCGCGAGGCTCCGTAAAGGGGGGCTTGCCTGATTGGCCAAACCAATTGGTAGGCCCGCGTGAGGCAGCGTCATGCTGCGCGCCAGGGCTCAGGCCGTGATGCGGCGGACGGGGACGACGGGCCTACCTGCTGCCTCCGTGCCGGCCGCGCTGGACCCGCCGCTGCCCGTCGCATCATGTCCTGCACGCCGGATCCGCCGCCCGTCACGTCATGTCCTGCGCGCTGGATCCCCGCACTCTGTTTTTGGCGGGGGGGAACCAGGGCAACAGGGCTGTTTAAGTCCTGTTGCTGCCCTGGTTCCCCCCCCGCCGCCACCAAAAACAGAGCGCGGGGATCCAGCGCACAGGGCATGACGCGACGGGCTGCGACGGCGGGTCCAGAGGCGGAGGCGGCTTCAGCGGCGCGGAGAACACGCCGCTCAGAAGAGCGACGGACGGCAGCAGCAGCTTGAGCGGCGCGGAGAATGCTCCGCGCCGCTCAGAAGAGTGACGGGCGGCGTCGGCGTCAGCAGCAGCTTGAGCGGCGTGGAGAATGCTCCGCGCCGCTCAGAAGAGTGACGGGCGGCGGCGGCGGCGGCAGCAGCAGCTTGAGCGGCGCGGAGAACGCTCCGCGCCGCTCAGAAGAGCGACGGGCGGCGGCGGCAGCAGCTTGAGCGGCGCGGAGAACGCTCCACGCCGCTCAGAAGAGTGAGATCGGGCCACCGCAGGAACGATCGGAAGAGCCCAGGTAAGGCTCGTATTACATCCCTGCCGTGCGTTCCCATGCAGCCGCCTCATTCTTGCCCCCCAGCCGCCTCATTCCCTCCTAGCCAGCACCTCCTCCTCCTTTCCCCACATTCTCCCTGGCTTCTTCACAATCCCCCCCTCTTTCCCCCTAAATTACCTTCAGGCTATGTGTACAATGTGGTACTATTTAAAAAAATTGAGTTGATGTTTTTTTCAATAAAAAACTGTTTGTATCATTGAAAGCCCTGTTAGTGTGTTTTTCTTTTAAGACAAAATATGTTAATTAGTTCAGACAACTGTATGAGTTGTTTTTACTAAACTAAAACCCCAGTATTCAGGTTTAATTGCAGTGTTGGCACTTTGAAATAAATAAGTTGGTTTTGTGTTGCAGTTTGGGCACTCGGGCTCAAAAAGGTTTGCCATCACTGCTTTAAGGTGTACTTATAACAATTTTATAGACAAATGATACTATTTACAGTCGGGCGGGGGGCGCGAAATGTTTTCTTCTTCCCAAGGGGGGCATGACAGAAAATAATTGAGAAGCACTGGCCTAGCGGTAGCGCCGGCCCTGTCTCCTACCTTTGTCAACCTGCAGCCAGCTTCCTCCACCTCTTCCCCAGTGGCTGTATTAAATACAGGTGGGAGACTGAAGTGGGTGGCCATGTGTCCTCTTTAGAGAGGACAGTACTCCATTAGAAGAGCTGCCAAAGGACCAGCTGTCCTATCTAATTCTGGTTTAAAGAGAAATAATCATAAGAATTGTGGTCCATCAACAGTAAGCACCTGGATAGCAGACTGACTGAGCAGGCAGGCACACAGGTCACCTGGTCACAATTGTCCACAACAGGTGAGATGTCCTGTATTTAAATTACAATAATAATGTCTAAATTTGCAATTATGCAAAATAAATTAGCATAAGCAAATTTTATGCAAATCACTATCTTTGGGGGGGTGATTTATTAATTGACCAATTTAGGGCTTGGCTGGCTGCCTGTCATTTACATGAGCAGCAAAAAGGGGGGGATTATCTCACACTGTTGGGGGGCTGGGTGGTGAAGCAGAGGATTCCAGACTAAAAAAATAATTTGGAGTAGGAATAACCATTAGAAGGAAGCTTTATTTGGGATATTTCTGGGCAATTTGGATTGTGTCACAGCCTGATCTCATGCATAAATTGCATTGCTTGCTGGCAAGGATTTGTAAGCACATGCAACAGAAGCATACCTTTGATAAACAAATCATTTTCTGTGGGCTCTGTGGGCTCCTCCTCCTCCTCCTCCTCCTCCTCCTCCTCCTCCTCCTCCTCACCACCACCACCACTTGACCCACCAGGCTCCACTGGTATGAGTGGTTTGGCAGGCTGGGTGGATTTGTAGTACATGCTTGTTTGGGGAGTTATCAGCCACCATAGATTCTCATCATATCCCAAGTCAAAGTTCCTTCCAGTTCTATACCACCAAGCAGACAGTGAACTGCAGCCAAAGGAAACTCTTTTGAAGAGCTCAAACAAGAGTAGGAAATACTCTGGCAAGATAACCCTTTTTTAACCACATTGCACTGTTTAGTTATACAGCTTTCACTGCTGCTATGAAAGGTTAAACACACAGAAAGGGAAGTCCACCCATTTTTCAAGCCATATTAATAAGTTCCATGCAGCTTTCCACATGGTCTTTGCCAAAAATCTACGGATATTACGTAAGAACACTAAGTGCCCTGTATTTATTTTTCTTTGTTTTTCCAGATCTGGAATATGATCACGGTGCTAGCTAGAAATGAAGTGTTGGCTTTGAATCAGAAGGTCCACCAAAGTTCAAAAAAGGGTTTTTAAGGCTTTTTTTTTTTTCCTGGGAAGGGAAACAAAATCACCTACCCTGTCCCTGAAATAGAAAACAACATGGGAAGGTACTGAATACAATATCCTCTTGGAGCAGGCAGCTACTGAAAAATCAGCAATTTCTCACAGTGAATCAGTTGAATAACAACCTAACAAATTGGATGAAAAGATAGGAAATGCGGTTCATGGTAAGGAAGTGTAAAGTGATGCACGTTGGGGGGGAAAATCCCAACTTCAAGCACGTATAATCTGATGGGATCTGAGCTAGCAGTGACTGACCAAGAAAGAGATCTTGGGGTTGTGGTAGACAGCTGAATGAAAATCGATCCAGTGCGCAGGTGCTGTGAAAAAGACAAATTCCATGTTAGGCATAATCAGGAAAGGATTTGAAAATAAAACTGCCAAGGATCAGACTCCCCTTGTACAAATGTGTGGTGCGACCGCATTTAGAATACTGTGTACAGTTCTGTCCACTGCACCTAAAAAAGGATGTTGTAGAGCTGGAAAAAATGGAGAAAAGGGAAACTAAAATGATCAAGGGGCTGCAGCAACTCCCCTATGAGGAAAGGTTACAGCAGCTGGAATTCTTTAACTTAGAAAAAAGGCAAGTAAGGGGAGACATGATAGAGGTGTACAGAATTATGCATGGTGTGGAGAAAATGAATAGGGAAACATTTTTCTCCCAGGGTCATCCCATAAAGCTGACTGGTGGAAGACTCAGGAAAGATGAAAGGAAGTACACACAGCACTTAGTTAAACTATGGAATTCACTTCCATAAGATGTAGTGATAGCCAACAATTTGGACAGCTTTAAACAGGGATTGGACAAATTCATGGAGGAGAAGGCTATCCATGGCTACTAGTCCTGATGGCTATATGCTACCTTCAGTATCAGAGGCAGTATGCCTATGTACACAAGTTGCTGGGGCACATGGGCAGGAGAGTGCTGTTGCACTCATGTCCTGCTTGTGGGGTCCTGTGGGCAGCTGGTTGGCCACTGTGTGAACAGAATGCTGGACTTGGTATCATCCAGCAGGGCTCTTCTTATGTTCTTATTAAAAAGCTTTGCTGCTAAACTCCCATATACTTGGACATATTGTAGAAGCCAATGTGAAAGATTTTGCCTTTTTATTTTCTATTTTGTCTCCTTGGATAAAAGGAGGGAAATGTATAGATACACATGCTGTTATACATGAAGCCTGCATTTTCTAATTTGCCCTGGCTTGCAGACACATTTTTCAAGCGCTTTATCTTTCCCTCTCCTCGCATACAAAAGCCAACTAATCTGGGGTTACGAAATACCACTGGTGATGAGTGGTTTGTAAAAATATGCATGCAAGTTATGTCTTTGAGTAATGCTTTCATTTACTTGGCATGTGCACACATACACATGCTTTCATTCGGGAACCCTTTGCCGCTTCATTTTGCAATCACTCCTAAACTGGCCTTCCCCAACCTGGTGCCCTCCACATGTGTTGGACTACAACTCCCATCATTCCCAGCCAGCATGGCAAATGGCTGCCATGGAATTGCAGTCCAACTCATCTAGAGCGCACCAGGTTGGGGAAGACTGTCCTGCACTAACTAAGTTATGAACTAAGGGCATCATCTAAGGGCACATGATGCTCAGCCACCTTGCTGAAGCTAAGCAGGTCTAAGTCTACCTGGAAATCCCAGGGACACTGCCTTCAGTTCCATGACAGGCAGGCCAGATATAAATGTAATACAGAATAAGTAAGTCTGACTACTAAAAGCTACACTTCAATTATTATTTTTTAACTCTGAGTCAGTCAGAGCAAGAATTTTCTATACCAAGCTGATAAAGCTGGAATGTGCAGACATTCGATTCATGTCTCCCTATTTCAACAATGAACCCAAGCTATTCTGTAAATACCAGTAAATTATACCCAACAAGATTCCGTTCCCAAGGAGCAACTACTGATTCTAACAACATTACTGCCTAATCTGCACCTCAGATTAACTTCTCTAATTAGTCTCTCTCTCTCTCTCGGCCTGGTTCACACAACCAAAGCACCCATGGTTAACAAACCATGGGTTGCTTGTGAGCATGCAGGAGAGAGCGGGATGGTTCCTGCCCATTAGCCCGCATCCACTTTCCTAAGCAACCCAGAGTTTTAACCTAACAACAAACCATGGGTTGTTTAACTGTAAACAACCCAGAGTGCCAGGTTCAGACATCATGACAACAACCTAGGAATGTCTCATAAAAAAAGGAGGCAGCGTGCTTGCTTGCTGCTGTGCAGACGCAACTATGAATTAAACAACCCATGGTTAGCCCTTACGTACGGTGCGAACCAGGTCATACAGACACATACACACTGACACTTAAAATTAACCACGCAGCCTAGTACAATTTAGCCTTCCTTTTTGCATGAGTGCATTTGCACAGATATTCTGTTCAGAAAGAAGAGCCGCGAAAGCTACTTCCACCAACAGATTAATCTGATGAAGGACATCTCTACTCACTTTGCTTATTTCCCTTGTTCCCACGATTAAAGCACCAACTTTGAAACAGTGGATTTCTACTCCAGCCTTGAGGAAGTAGGAAGAATCTGAAGTTCCATTCATTCTTTCTACCACATTTCCTCAAATGTCATAGCTATGAAAAATCAGCATAAATGTTCTGGCTCTACTTGGATGGTACAGAACAGCACAGCAATGAAGTAGAATTCTGTGCCTATCACTGGCCAACGTTCACACAGAATGTGAAATATGCTTTCTTCAATCATATAATTACAGTGCTGGAACAAAATCAACCGTGTTTGGTAAAGCTACAGATGAATTCCAAGACAGCAGGAATGGACGCTGCAAATCTAAAGACTGATGGTTGCCTTAATACGAAGATTGCATAAATCTATTCCTGTGTGTCTTGTAATATTTTACATTACCTTCAGCCACTTGAGTAAATCTTGACTAAGAGGCTCTAACAAAATTGTTTCCACACTCAACAGATTATAGGATACTTACAGATAAGGATGCTGCAGTATACCTCAGAATATTTTTGACAAATAGAAGACAAAGTTCCTCATGCGGGAGGGGATCTTTTCTTAATGCAATAAAATTATGTTTGCACAATTTTCAATCATTGCACAAAATCCAAGGATCTTTCTTCAAAGAAGCTTTTGTTCAGGGGCAATTATGTTTTCCTTGTATTCAAAATGGCTTTTGGGGGGTTGGGGAGGGGAATGTAATTTGTTCTACAGTCAAGTATGATCGAGTATATGTGAAGTGTGGCTAGTTAACATCCATGGTTTCAGTGGCAATGAACAATACAATTCTAGGTGGGAGTGCTCATGTTTCAGGGATCTAATCCCTCCAAAGAAATATTTTGGCCTTAGCTCAAAATATGTGAGTAGTACCCAGGCTCAGGTAACTACTCACACAGGACATCATTCTAGGAACAATGAGAAGTGAATGTGATAAGACAGAAAACAGAGTCAAGTAGACCCAGCTCCAGCCAGATTTCTAGGTTCTATTTTAAATATGAACCCTCTCAGGCCTGTGAAAACACAGTAATCATCAGTATCTTTGCTATACAGAGCTCAATGGATTTCAGAATTAGCAGTGTTGTTTTGTTTTTAATGATGGCTTACTGTTTCTAGTGTTTTTATGGTGGTGGTTTTACGGTTTGTTGTTGTACACTGCCTTGGTTGCTCTGGCAGCAAGGCAGTATAAAAATACTCAAAATAAAATAAAATAAAATAAAGTAATTCACAGTATGATCTGTGCCTCACTTGAGGACTGGAGTACCTGCACTTCCTTCCTGAGTAAATATATAAAAGAGATGGGACTCATTTTGGATTGAAACAATATCCAATTTCCTGAACATATAAGGTAGGTACAGTGACTGAGTTTGCACGACACAACAGCCCATTGTGAGTTACTACCTGCAACGGTTTGTCATGTTGTGCGAACCCAGACTGATTACTGCATGATGGCTTGTTTGAGGGCAACAAGCCACCCTGACACCCCATGGCTTGTTTTAGGGCTTGTTGTACCTACAATGGGTTGTGATGTTGTCTGAACCGGGGGGGAGGGGGTTATTGAGACATTTACAGCTATATGTCCAAATCAAAAACCACCCATTGCCCTGTTAAAACCCCCTTTTAAAGGGACCCCAGAGTTTTGACAGTTGGCTGTCAAAACTCCTTTTCTCAAGAAAAGGGGGGGGTGCACTTTTGCACTTTCCCAAGCACCTAGAGTCTCGGGAAAAGGTACAAAATGTGCAACACCCTGAGGACTGTCAGGGCAAAAAAAAAAGTGGAGGATCTTGCTGCGAAGGGGATATAAATCACACCACCCCCTTTTTGCAAGCAAAGATCACTTGTGGATTTGCATTCTCTTGACAGCTTGCCTTCTGACAGCTGTCGAGAAAGCAAAAGGGACAAGAACCTATTTGGAGCCTCTTTGGAGTGATGTCCAGGGTGGGTATCTGCTGCCCCTTGGTAGCAGACACCGCCCAGGATATTGCCCCAGCCGAGGCTTCAAATTCCCGCAGCTGTGGCCAGGGATGGGGACTCGGACTCGAGGACTCGACTCGTGAGTCGGACTGAGTCCCCCCTCTGACTCGACTCGGACTCGAGTCCCAATGTTTTTAATGGGACTCGAGACTCGACTTGGGACTCGAGACCAAGGACTCGTCAACATCCCTGGGCTGTTGACGAGTCTTCTGGCTGTGCCAGAAGGAGCGCGATCACCGGTGAAGAGCGCATGGAAGCGAGGCGCGCCGCTGCTCGGCCACTATGGACAGCTACCAGGAGCGCAGCCCCAACGATGTGTTGAGATTTATTTTGATTGATGTGTTGTTGTGGGGGGTTTGGGTTAGGGTCAGACATTTTGGGTTTGGCTGCCTCTGCCTGCCTGTTTAGGGTTCCCTGCCTCCTCTGCCTGCCTGGTTATTTTGGGTTTGTCTGCCTGGTCTGTTCTTGCCAAAATCAGTTGCAGAGTTTTGAAATAAAAAGGCACACTTGTGCCTAGAATTTATTTAAGCCACACATCTGAAGTAGCCTTATTTTGTTGGGGGGAGACCGCATTTATTTTAATAGGGACTCGTGGAGTCAGTTTTGGGAGTGACTCAGGACTCGTGACTCGTGAGTCACCATTTTGGACCAAGGACTCGGACTCGAGACTCGGGTCCAAAGACTCGTGACTCGACTCGTGACTCGAGACCAAGGACTCTTCAACATCCCTGGCTGTGGCTAACACTCCCCCCAAACGATGAACCTATTTGTGTACACCGTTTGTGCAAAAAAAAGAGAAGAAGATCTCTCAGCCGCTGACGTTCCCTCGAAGGTGCCACTTGGGCACTTTGAAGGGGCTCTCAGTGGCTGTCCAAATGGGGATCGCAAAAGCTGGCTGTTAAGCCAGCTCAGAAAAAAAAGAGTAAAGCTCAAAAAAGCTGTGACAAACTGAAAATGGCTTGTTGTGATTGTGGCAGGGAGTGGGGAGACAAGCTGGTCCTGCTGCCGTGTCCCCTGGGATACCTGAGGGAGAACCGAGGGGGAAGGAGGGGGCCATCCTCAGGCTCAGTGAACCCGATAGTCTGCCAGGTGCACCATGGGTTGTTTGGCCAACAATCAACCCGCCAATGCTTACTGACAGTGTGGGTTGGCGTGACGTGTAACCGTGCCCAGTAACTATTTTCCTTTATGAGGTACTGAGTAATTGCTAAAGTAACAATAACCTAGAGAGAATTTCATATCCACTAATTCTTGGCTCATGTTCCCAACAATAGATGTCTATCAAATGCGCTTATGTAATTTGTATAACTTTCCCACAGTTATTTCTGAATGATGAGTACAAAGTATTCTTACTGATTTGCCATAAAAAGTGTCTCAAGACAATATCAAGATCATGAAAGAGGACACTGCTTCCCAGCATACAACCTGATGGGACTGCGCATGTTTCTTGCCTCTACTTACACTCTACATCAGCCTCCCTAACCTGGTGCCCTCCAGATGTGGTGTAAAATCCTCTTCCTCCAGTATAGGGCCCCTCTGTTGAATGGCTAAATTCAGTATTCTCCAAGTCACAAAAAGGGCAAAGGTAGCAGTGTTGCCATAAGAAAAATTCCAAAATCCAGCTTTGTTAATATGCCTAGTTTCTCTCTGTGATCCACTAGTAAAATGGGCTTGTGCGCTTCGTCCAGGATAGAAACACATCTGAGTAATAGCTGGATTTTGTATTTCCAATATTGTTCCTTTACTTGTTTCCCAGCAACCAAAAGGGCAGCTCCACATCCAACCTGTAACCATCATATGACCTGCATGAGCCTAATTTGAATGTCTCTAGACTCCTCCCCCGTCACTTCCCTTGGGACTCTGAGCAGATACTGTGATTTTATCAAGTCAGGTTTTCCCCCCTCCCCATTTCATCCACACCCCACCAAACTTACTTTTTGTAACATCTGGTCTGATGAAGAACATATCTGGAGATTTTGAAGTATTGCAAATTTATGGTGATCTTTTGGTTGCCTTAATAAAGGTATTACGCTAATATGGATTTTGAGTTTTTTCTCATGGTCAGCATGGCCATCTTTGCTTCTTCTTTTTTCTTTTTTTACCCTTTTGTGGGTTACCTAATCCAATTAAGCCAGCAGCCACCACCACAACCTCCCTCCATCTTAAGCCTCTGACCATGCAGACTTCAAAATCTAGTCAGCCTTTCCCCCTCCCTTGCCACCTCCTCTTTATAACATCTAGGGATGGTAAAATGTTTCACAAGGAGAAATTTTTGCTCAGAAAGAAAGAACATGGGGGGAAGTGAAACTGGGGGGGGGTGGAGAAGCCCCCAGGCATGTGGGTGGGGCCTCCAGAGTGTATCTTGCCCAGGGCCCCTCAAGTCTAGCAGTGCCACAGGTCCCTGCTCTAGATCCATTGGCTAGAGATATAGAAAAGAAATGAAATGACTATATCATTTACAAATATACCTTGGCTTCCTCCAATCCCTTTGTAAGAAAGCTAACTTACGTCATAGTTTATTTTTAAAAAGTAAACAGTTTTACATTTGAGTTCTTTGAGGTCTCATGGGTTAATGCTGCTTGGCAATTATGACTTTTACCATTTTGCTTAAATATGCCAGTAATTCAGATACTATTCAGATGCTTTTGGGCACATGTTGGACGTAACTATGAAAATGTCATCCAATATTCCCACTGAAACAATGAATATTTCTGAACAGTATTTTAGCATTTAGAAACTCTAGCGCTCAGCAACTGCCTCATATAGCAATGGCATGTTAGCTGATTGTAACTTTTTAATAATAATTTAAAAAAACCCTACAACTTCAATAGAAATAAGTGGCTTGAAGACAGCAGCCCTCCATTTTATAATTAGATTACCTACTTTATCTACTCTTCAAATGGTATCTACAGCCTGCCTAGCTAAGGTGACTATTATTTATAACCACTCATCTTCAATAAAGGCTTGCAGAAATCCTTCGTTCCTATCCGATTAAAAAACTTTAGCATTTCACACTAAACTTTAGCATTTCATATGTTCTTATCTACTTCGGTTCAGTGCCATTAAACTGTCTGTTGCCCTTATAATTTAGTTTCACATTAGTCAATACTTCAGGTATGAAAAGAGCACACCAAAAGTGGGGCGCTTATCATAATATGAATGATTTAGATTCTATTGGCGGGCAACAGGAGAATGCAAAAAATGTGTTTGGAAGAAGAATAGCTTAACTTAGAAGAGTGGTGATAGGATAGGATGGAATGTAATTTCCTTCGGGCACTCCTTTGAAACTGGCTCATGTAGAAAGTGACTGTGCCTATCTTCTGTAATAACTTGTGGCTTGTGCCAGTTGATATAGAACAAGTATTGTTTCTAGTAGGGTGGGATCAACAACTGTTCCCATCCCAGCTCATAACACCTTTGGCTCCAGGATTCAAAATTCAGAAATAGTATTACTGGTTTTACAGCCTGTGATAAAAGTGGACCTCTTGACTAGGTGACAAGAGGCCCTCAGTATGTCATTGTAAACATAAACTTGGGTGAAAGCTTCTAAGGGCCAAAACAGACATTATTTTAAATCTGTATCTAGCAACTATGTTTCTTTTCATTTTTACTCTAGAGTAGTTGCAGGGGACCCAGTCTGGATCACTACTGTAGTATGGTGGGTAGAGGCCTGTAACCCTTTCCCACACTGTTATCAGCCCACTCTGGATCAGGGTCCTTGCGCCTACTTTAGAATAAAAGTGTGTGGGAGATGCAGCTGCTACTTACGGATTTAAATAATGTCTGTTTGGGCCCTCAGTATCCCTGGCTTAGGATGACACAACAGAGTTTAGTAAAGGAAGAGTACCTGGGAACACTGTTTTTTTAATGCTTAAATTGAAAGCAGATTAGTCATTCTTTACCTCTGCCAAATATACAGCCTTCAGCCACTTCCACACTCAGAGGTTTTCTACATGAGGCTGTTAATTGGCTGTTGATCTGCTGTATCTACTTCTGGTGTCATCGCAGAATTGAGATCCGAGCACTAAGGAGTATTTCTTTTCCTGCTTTTCTGCTACATAACCTCTAGGTGGCACTGTGGTATAAAGGAATAGTGCAAATACACAAGAGGAAATCATGCTTTCTTTCGCTTTCACAATTTTTCCATGCTCTCAAAAAACTCACTGAAAGTGCTGGTTAGACACAGAAGAGAAACTGGAGGGTCACAGGGTTGTCTAAAGAATCCATAAACAATCGTGAGGAAATGATGAGCACACAATAAATGCCAAGTGCAGAAAAGCCCTCAATGTTTAGTGTGGAATTGCCATGCCCCATTCACTCACATTTGGGGGAGGTACATGCATCCAATGTGTTACTGCTGCCTTTTAAATTTGAAGCCAGTAACTCCAACAAGCACTGCTTGCAGGTGTTGTATTCGGAAGGGACAGGCAGGACTGTCTGGGCAAGCCCATTAAGACCTTTTTTAGGCAGCTAAAACTCCTCTAGAAATTTGTGCTGAACTTTAATTTCTATATTCCCCCCATCCCACAATCTCCTCTTAGGCTCAGAGCAGGTTAAAATAACATCAAGTAGGCCGCTCAACAAGTTCTGCCACGGACGGCCTTCTCCCTGTCCCATCAGCCAGAGAAACCAGGCTGGTGGGGACTAGGAGGAGGGCCTTTTCTGTGGCAGCCCCCAATTTATGGAACTCTCTCCCCAGTGACCTCCGCCATGCCCCTTCCTTGATTAGCTTCCGCCGTGCATTAAAAACGTGGCTTTTCAGGCGGGAATATGGGGTGGGTTAGGATTTTTAAGTTTTGTACTGTTTTTAATTGTGTTTTATACTGTGTGTGTGTGTGTGTGTGTGTGTGTGTTCCCCCCCCCCTTGTATTTTATTGGATTGTACATCGCTCAGAGTGGCTGGATGTCTGGCCAGATGGGCGATTCATAAATATAATAAATAAATAAATAAAATAGCACTTTGCTGTGGATTTCAATGCAGGTCTTCAGGTGCAGAATGTCCTTTTCAAGCATCTCTACAAACATAGTTTTGGGAGCCTAAGAGATTCCATTAAATGCAGTTTTAATCAATAAGTCATGTAAGAAACTTTAATCTTAACAGATATTGTCTTCATATTAGTTTACAGCTTCACCAAGGCCCCAGGAGTCAAAAGAGGGATAGGTTAAAAAGAGGGCAGAATTTTGTGTCTTTTGTATTTGCAAAAGCTGAAGGTAGTATACTCCCCAAACAGCTGTCCCATCAGTCAACTGGAATAACACTTTCCCCCTAAAACTGCCCACGGCAGTGGACCACCAGTTTCCCACCTCATGTCTTGAAAAATTTCAAAATCCCTCTTTATGTGTTCTCTCCTTTGCTTTTGGTGTAATCAAGGTAGCTTTTCTAAGAATTAACTTGAGAGAAGAACTCCAATGTATTTGAAGGCCAAAATCTGAAGCAAATTATCCAACTGCTGATTGTCCAATTGTCATTAGTGAACTTGTGGCCTATTACCCCAAACAAACACATATGACATATAATTACTTAATGGTTTCCGCTTGTAGAAATGGTCAAACATTTTCGGTAGACACCTGAAACCAACCGGGGTCTGTGAGAAAATAACAGGATCTTCTGCATAAGACAGAAATGAGGGCTCTTCCAGACAAATGGCTTCTAATGTTACCAGTCACTGGACTTCTGCTATAAAGTAGAAGCGGAATTTGCATGCACTGCCCCCATACTATCAGGGGAAGCTGCCACTGTAGTGTAAGAGAGGTTTTGATCTCTTTTGTGAGGTAATAATAAATAATATGCTTCAAGATACTATCCATCTAATTTTTATATGGTGTGTGTGTGTGTGTTTACAAACTGTGTATTATATAGGAAGCTCTGAATGGAAGCGGAAAGGAAAGCAAACAGTTCTCTCCAGAGATTGTGACGTACATAATGTGTTACCTCCTTAAAGGAAGTGGTCAATTAGGAACAAATACTGTTAACTATAAAAGAACTGGAGGAGGATATTAAGAACATAATCTTTTGGATCTGGGTGGGTCTTGTTCTGAGCCAACTGTGTAAACTTTGTGCATAATTTAGGAACAGCCAACACATGTACACATTTTGGGTTTTGCTATTACAATACATGAAAGTAAGGGCCCCAATGTGGAACAATGTCTCCAGGATTTCCTGAGTCATGAATATGAGGAGAGCAGACTAGTGGATGCTACAGCTATGTTGCATTGTAAATCAGTGCCCAATCACCTTCTCCTCTCTATTGTAGCTTTAATTTTAAAGTCTTTTCTCCCTTATGTCAGTGCTGAATGCAGGTCAGAACCAGAATTTCTAAAGTAAGATGTTTTTTTTAAATTTCTAATCTCTGTGCTCTGTAACTTTAAAATATTTGTGGTGGGCTAGATTTCCTCAGCTTTGTCCAAAGGAGTCGCACCTCGCTTTCATGGTTTCTGCTATGCTAGAGTCTAAACAAAGCTGGATTCTTCTACGCTTCAGGAAACATACAAGCAAAACCCTGTAACTTCCTGAGTTATGTGTTTAAATAAAAATAAAAGTCTATTTGTCTTCCCAAGAATGTGACTGAGAGAGCAGTACTTCTTAGTGATTAAGAGAAGCAAGATCAGAGCCCAGCTGACAGAAAGGAAACTTGCCACAAAGACAATGACAATAAAAAGATGGTTTTATTTTTCCAGATATGTCAAATACTTATTTACCAAATATGGCTACGAGGCCTTATGCAATGAGAGCTTACTCTTCATCTGTATTAATAGAAGGGCCTCATCTCTGTGAGTGCAGCACATATTTTGTATGCAAGAGGTCCCAGGCTCAATCCCTGACATCTCGAAGTAGAACTGGGACAGACTCCTTCCTGTCTGAAACCCGAGAGTTGCTGCCAGTCAGACAGTGACAGGATTCGCACGACACAACAAGCCATCGTGGGTTGCTATGATTTCCCCGTGGTGGGGAAACCACCCCAACAACATGGGTTGTTGTACTCACGATGGATTGTTGTGTCATCCAAATCTGGACGACTGACCCCATTACGGGTATGGGGAATTGGCTAGTGAGTCCCATGGCAAGAGCAGCAAAAAAAATCCTTGCAGCTCTTGTCATGGGGCTATCCGGTGACCGCCAGTACCAGCTGCCCAAAGTACCCAAGTGACACTTGGGAGCAGCTGGCACGGGCTTCTCCCTCTCCCCTCCATGAGCCATTTTGGGCCCGCCGTGGCTTTTTCCCCCTTCAAACTTTTTTCTTTTTTTGGGAGATCACGAAACCCTTTTGGACAGTTACGGGCAGTCCCTTCAAAGTGCCCTACAGCATGTTGGATGGGGTGCCCATGTTTGCCCAGACTTTTTTTTTAAAAAAAATGTTTGCACAAAAAAATGTTTAAAATATATTAGCCACACTTGCACGAGTGCAGGGATTTGAAACCTTGGCTGGGGTAATGTCCAGGGGGGTGTCTGCTGCCATGGGGCAGAAAGTACCGACTCTGAACATTGCCTAGAAGAGGTTCCAAATACATCCCCCCCTTTGGTTTTTCTTGACAGCTGTCAGAAGGTGAGCTGTCAAGAAAAACCAAAGGCATGAGGGATCTTTGGCTGCAAAAATGGGTTTGGGGTGGGATTTACAACCCCTTCCGCAGCAAGATCTTCATATCCCCCAATACCTTTAGTTCCCATTAGGGTGCACATTTTGCACTTTGTCCCAAGCCTCTAGGTGCTCAGGAAAGTGCAAAAGTGCACCCCACTCCCTTTTTCAAGGCAAAAAGGAGTTTTGATAGCTTTGACAGCTAGCTGTCAAAACTCTGGGTGCCTTTAAAAAGGGAGGTTTGAGGGGGAAATGGCTTTTTTTGGACTGGGACATATGTCCACAAGAACCAGCCAGTCCTGCCCCACTCTAGCCACTATCAGCACTAATGGAAGCCAGGAAGAGAAGAAAGGAGACCAGTAGCACTACACATAAGTGACTTGCTCTCTCTAGGGGAAGGGAGAAAGAATGGGCTTGGGTGGCAGGGCGGGGCAGGGCACTGTCCCCTCTGTCCTTAAGAAATTCTTCCTGCTTATTCATTTCCCAAGGTATCTGGTTGGCCATTGCTAAAACTTTCGTTTTAAGTAAACTGACATTTAGTCTGACCCAGAAAGGCATTTTTATGGTTTTGTATTTAAACAGGTCATCCATGCTGAAGAGTTCTGTGTCATCTCAAAGGTGGCACTATGCATTTTGAACATTGATAGATGTAATAAATGAAGCCATCCAGCTTGCTCTGTTTTTTCTTTTGTTTTGTCCCATAGGTGATCTCATCATTTATTAATTAATTTATTTATTATATTTATATCCCGCCTTTTTCCTGCAAGGAACCCAAGGCGGCTTACACAATCCTCCTCCTCCTCCTCTCCATTTTATCCTCACAACAACCCTGTGAGGTAGGTTAGGCTGAGAGACAATGACTGGCCCAAAGTCACCCAGTGAGTTTCATGGCTGAGTGGGGACTAGAACCCAGATCTCCAGAGTCCCAGTCCAACACTCTCACCACTACGCCACACTGGCTCCTTTATCATATTTATAAAGGAAGGGCACCTTCATCATTCTATCATATTTGCCAATGCTTTTCTAGTTTTAAATAGTTCATTTCCTTAGAAGAGGATCAAGGATTATGTTGAAAGAACATACACTGATATTGTTTGTTTTATCCAAGTAGAGATGCCAGGGGTCATTGTTGGCATTTACATGCCAGCCGAAAGTCCTGTGGTACACCTGTGTGCCTGCTAACTGCAACCTTGCTTTAGCTCCCAGCAAACACAGAGCAAATTCTGCCACAGTCCAACTTTTAGTTCTCCTGCTCTGTTGCAGCAATCAGGAAACAGAGGCTTTCCTATTCTAATTATTTTATTACTTTCATAAAACAATTATACACTACAACATACAGTTCTGAGAACATCACATAACATACATCCAAATCAGAAGAAGAAGGAAGAAGAAGGCAAGCAACAGCGAAGAAGCAAGCACAGCAAACATACACACCCAGCTGTGCTTGAGAGCCAATGGGAATTAAGACAGGCATATGACAGCATAGCAACTGTCATATTATAACACCCACTTTCTCCAACTAGATGGCCAAGGACATCTAGATATGGGAACGAGGAACACCTGTTCCAAAGACCTTCAGCATTGCAATGCTGAATTGCCTGCTGCTAAGTTTTACTGAAAGGAAAAACCTTTAAGCAAGCTCACGCTTGATTCATAATCCAACACTCCTCCTCTTGCTTAATTGTTTTACTCTTCAGTAACACCCAACTCAGCAATCAATTTTCTGTGTTTCTCACATGCTAGAGGTTTTGTTAGAACATCTGCTAGCATGTGTTCAGTACCACAATATGTAAGTATTACACAACCCTTTTGTATACAGTCTTTCACATGTGAATACCTGACATCAATGTGTTTTGTTTTAGGCCTACTCTTTTCTGAAATAGCCATACTGATACAACTTTGATTGTCCTCATAAATTGTTACTGGAGTTTGAATGTTTATCTTTAAATCAGTAAATAACTGTTTAAACCATTGAATTTCATTGCAGGCTAAAGACAAGCTTATGAATTCTGCCTCACAACTGGAAACTGCAACACAACTTTGTTTTCTTGAGTACCAATCAATCAAGGATTGGTTGTATAAAAATACTGTGCCAGATGTGGACTTCCTGTCCATTTCAGATGCCCAATTTGCATCAGTGTACACAAGAAAACCACCTTTGTTTTGTGTTGACAGATGCAGTTTATACTCCATAGAACCTTTGAGATACCTTAATACACGTTTTAAAGCTGCCCAATCACTATTAGCAGGTTTTTGTACTTTCCTGCTGAGAATGTTCACAGCATTTGTAATATCTGGTCTGCTGACATTTGATAAGTATAGCAGACTTCCCATGACACTCTGATATTTATTTACATCCTCAAATACAGAGTCATCTGTGTGTTTCAAGTATTCTGTTGTCATTGGAGTGGAAACTGGATTGCAGTTTTCCATGTTATGTGTTTCTAGCAGTTTCTTGATTTTCCCAGTCTGACTAATTGAAAAAGATCCATCAATATTTCTGGTTATCTGCATGCCTAAATAATTCTTTACATGCCCCAGATCTTTTATTTCAAAATGTGATTGCAATTTGTTTGCAAATGCATTTTTCTGAGCTTCAGATTGGGAGATTAGAAGTAAATCATCCACATAAACCAGTAAACCCATGAAACCTGATTCAGTGTGACACGTGTATAGACAATGGTCTGCCTTGCTTTGTTTGAAACCTATACCTGTCAAAACAGTGTCTAACTTTTTGTTCCAGCATCTGGCAGCTTGTTTCAATCCATAAATTGAGCGTTTGAGCTTGCATACTAACCCTGGTTCTGTTACAAACCCTTCAGGTTGTTGCATGTAAATTTCTTCTTCTAGATGCCCATACAGAAAAGCTGTTTTGACATCAAAATGAGAAACACAAAGTTGTTTCTCTGCAGCAAGCTTCAATAGCAATCTCACACTAGAATATTTGGTTGTGGGAGCATACACTGTGTCATAGTCAATGTTGTGTCTTTGTGAAAAACCTCTTGCTACTAATCTAGCTTTGTACCTTTCTATTTGACCATCTTCATTTTGTTTCAGTTTAAATACCCATCTACATGTTATGGGTTTTCTATCTGTGGGCAAAGGAACAAGTTCCCACGTGTCATTTGTGTGCATTGATTCTATTTCTTCCTCCATAGCATCAAGCCAATGCTTTTGCATTTCTGGTTCCATGTTCCTAATTTCTTGAAAACTTTCTGGTTCAAACGCCATTTTTAATGCTCTATGAACCACATGTTTGCTCTGAAATTCATCCTGATACCTGATTGGGGTTTTTCTTTCCCTTCCTGAACGTCTTAGAGGTTGTTCATCAGCAGCCTCTGACTGTCCCTCTATCTCAGGTTCATTTTCATCTGAATCTGACACAGAAGCCTGGTTCTGTGTATCAGACTCCTCCTGAAATGGCAAACCACCAAATTGTTTGTTTTCTTCCTGTGTATGTTCATGGAATATAACATCTCTGCTCACAACAACACCATTGTGACTTGGAGACCAACACCTGTAAGCTTTTGAATGTGCATCATAGCCAAGGAATTTGCATTCAAAGCTTCTTTGAGACAGCTTTGTTTGCTTTTCACTCTGCACATGGACAAAACACTTACACCCAAAAACTCTGATGTGAGCCAATTTTGGCTTTCTTCCATGAAATAACTCATAAGGAGTTTTTCCAGACACAGAACAATGCAATCTGTTTACCAGATAATTGGATGTTATTAGAGATTCACCCCAAAAAGAAGAACTAAAACCAGATTCTTTCATTTGAGCACGTAACATGTTTTGAAGTGTACGGTTTCTTCTTTCTGCTACTCCATTTTGAAAAGGAGAAGAAGGTGCTGTCAGCTCATGCTGAATACCTTTCTTTTCCAGAAACCCTTTAAATTGAGTACTGAGGAACTCACCTCCCCTGTCTGTTCTTAGGGTGGCTATGGGTTTGTTGTACCTATTTTCAGCCCATTGTACAAAATTTTTAAACTGTTCAAATGTATCACTCTTTCTTTTTAAAAGAAAAATAAATCCAAAACGACTGAAATCATCCACTATTGATAGAAAATATCTATTCCCACCATGACTGGGTTCAAATGGTCCACATAAATCTGCATGTAAGAGTTCAAAAATTCTTTTTGATACTCTATCACTATGCTTTGGGATTTCAGCTCTGTGTGATTTGGTTTGACTGCAAACAGTGCATTCTACATATTCAGAACATGGTTTCAAAGTTACACCCTCAGATAACTCAGGTAGTTTTGCAATTGAGCTAAAACTAGCATGTCCCATCCTCCTGTGGAATAAGTGTACACAATTGTCATGTTTCTTACAATTAAACACTTTTGCTTCAGCCTCAGCTTTAGCAGCAATTGCACAATCTTTTTCAAATGGATCTTGTATGTACAATGAATTTTGTAATTCCCCTTGTGCACACACTTTCCCTGCACGTTTAATATAGCACATGGAATCTGTGAAAGACACTTGAAAACCAGTTTTTGTTAATTGTGAAACACTCAAGAGATTTGAATCTAAATCAGGGACAAAATAAACCTTTTGTGGTTCACTTCCAAGACTTGGAAAACACACCTCACCTTCCCCTGCAATCTCTATAGATTCACCATTTGCAAGAGATACAGAGTACTTTACAGATTTCAGTGACACACCATCAAATAAAGACTTTTGATAAGACATATGACGACTGGCCCCTGAGTCAAGATACCAAGAAGCCATATTCTTTTCAACTCTAGCAACAAAACCTTGCACAAGTTTTACATAGAAATCATAGAAATCATAGAAAAGTAGAGTTGGAAGGGGCCTACAAGGCCATCGAGTCCAACCCCCTGCTCCATGCAGGAATCTAGGTCAAAGCATCTCTGACAGATGTCTGTCCAGCTGCACCTTGAATGCCTCCAGAGTGGGAGAGCCCACCACCTCCCTAGGTAGTTGATTCCATTGTCTTATTGCTCTGACAGTCAGGAAATTTTTCCTGATGTTTAGGTGGAATCTAGGTTCCTGTAACTTGAGCCCATTATTCCGTGTCCTGCAAACTGGGATGAGCGAGAAGAGATCTTTGCCCTCCTCTGTGTGACATCCCTTCAAATACTGGAAGAGTGCGATCATATCTCCCCTCAGTCTCCTCTTCTGAAGGCTAAACATGCCCAGTTCTTTCAGTCTCTCCTCATAGGGCCTTGTTTCCAGTCCCTTTATCATCCTTGTTGCCCTCCTCTGAACCCTCTCCAGTTTGTCTATGTCCTTCTTAAAGTGAGGTGCCCAGAACTGGACGCAGTACTCAAGATGAGGCCTAACCAGTGCCGAGTAAAGGGGAATTATCACTTCCCGCGATTTGGAAGCTATACTTCTATTAATACAGCCCAAAATTGCATTTGCCTTCTTTGCAGCCACATCGCATTGCTGGCTCATATTCAGTTTGTGATCTACCACAATTCCAAGATCCTTCTCACTTGTAGTATTGTTGAGCCAAGTGTCCCCCATTCTGTAACTCTGCATTTGGTTTCCTCTCCCTAGGTGCAGCACTTGGCATTTATCCCTATTAAATTTCATTCTGTTGTTTTCGGCCCAGCGCTCCAGCCTATCGAGGTCACTTTGAATTTTGTTTCTGTCTTCCAGAGTATTAGCTGTTCCACCCAACTTTGTGTCATCTGCAAATTTGATAAGCATTCCCTGTACCTCCTGATCCAAGTCATTAATAAAAATGTTGAAGAGCACCGGGCCCAGGACCGAGCCCTGTGGTACCCCGCTCGTTACCTCTCCCCAGTTTGAGAAGGAACCATTGATAAGCACTCTTTGAGTCCTATTCTTTAGCCAATTGTGGATCCACCTGATAGTTGTTCCATCTAGCCCACTCTTAGCTAGCTTACTAATCAGGATATCATGAGGCACTTTGTCGAAAGCTTTGCTGAAGTCCAGGTATATAATGTCCACAGCATTCCCACAGTCCACAAGGGAGGTTACCCGATCAAAAAATGAGATCAGATTAGTCTGACAGGATTTGTTCTTGACAAATCCATGCTGGCTTCTAGTAATCACTGCATTGTTTTCAAGGTGCTTGCAGACTGACTTCTTTATAATCTGCTCAAAATCTTCCCGGGGATTGATGTCAGACTGACTGGCCTATAGTTCCCAGGTTCCTCCTTCTTGCCCTTTTTGAAGATGGGAACAACATTTGCCCTCCTCCAGTCATCTGGCACTTCACCTGTCCTCCATGATTTCTCAAAGATAATAGATAGTGGTTCTGAGAGTTCTTCTGCCAGTTCCTTTATTACTCTAGGATGCAGCTCATCAGGCCCTGGAGATTTAAACTCGTTCAGAGTAATCAGGTGCTCCTTGACCATTTGCCTATCAATCTCAAGCTGCAATTCTGCCCCTTCAGTCTGCACTTCAGGTTTGCCAGGGGGGTCATAGACCCTCTTTTGGGAGAAGACCGAGCCGAAGTAGGAATTGAACACTTCTGCCTTTTCTTTGTCTTCCGTTATCAATTTGCCATCCTCATTGCGTAGTTGAACCACCAGTTCTTTCTTCTGTCTTTTACTGTGCATGTATCTGAAGAAAGCTTTTTGTTGCTTTTAGCATTCCTCGCTAACCTTAGCTCATTCTCAGCTTTAGCCTTCCTGACACTATTCCTGCAGTTCTGTGCTACCTGCCTGTACTCTTCCCCTGTAGCCTGTCCTTCCTTCCACTTCCTATACGTGTCCTTTTTGTTTTCAGGTCATCTTTGAGTTTATTGTGAAGCCACATTGGCTTCTTCTGTTGCCCTCTGCCTTTTTTCCTTGTGGGAATTGTTTGCAATTGTGCCTTTAAAATTTCCTTTTTTAAAAACTCCCACCCCTCCTGGGCTCCCTTTCTCGTGAGAGTCACTTGCCATGGGATCTTACTAATCATTGTTCTGAGTTTATTAAAATTGGCTTTTCTAAAATCCAGGGTACGTGTTTGGCTACACTCAGCTTTTGCTTCCGTTAGAATCAAGAACTCAAGTATAACATGGTCACTTTCCCCCAGAGTTCCCAAAACTGCCACTTTATCCACTAACTCGTCTCTGTTGGTTAGAATCAGGTCAAGGATAGCCGATCCTCTAGTTCCTTCCTCCACTTTCTGTAGGAGGAAGTTATCAGCAGCACAGCTCAGGAATTTCTTGGAGGGGCCATGTTTGGCTGAATAAGTCTCCCAACAGATATCAGGGAAATTGAAGTCTCCCATTACTACCACATCGTGCCTCCTTGAAACAATGGCAATTTGCTTTTCAAAAGTTCCATCCTCGTCTTCTCCTTGATTGGGTGGTCGGTAGTAGACTCCAACCGCCATGTTCGTTTTATTCTTTGCCCCCTTTATTTTAACCCAGATGCTCTCAATGGGGCTGCCAAGCTCCTCTTCCTGTATCTCTGTGCAGAGATACGTATTTTTAACATACAGTGCAACTCCACCTCCCTTTCTGTTGCTTCTGTTCCTTTTGAACAAGTTATACCCTTCAATTGCTGTATTCCAGTCATGGGAGTCATCCCACCAGGTTTCAGTTATCCCTATCAAGTCGTACTTGCCCTCATGTATCAAGAGTTCAAGTTCGTCTTGTTTATTGCCCATACTCTGGGCATTAGTATAGAGACATCGAAGACTATGTGCTTTATAGTCCGACTTTCCCCCTACATTTTGTGGTAGACTATCAATGGGCACCGCTGGAGCTGTTCTCTCCATTGTGGCATAGAGGCCTTCTTCCATTGGTACCCCCGAGTTTATGTCTCCCTCCCCTGTTGGATTCAGTTTAAAGCCCTCCTGATTAAGTTCCTCATGCTGTGTCCAAACACATTCTTCCCAGTCCTTGTGAGGTGCAACCCATCCTTTGCCAGCAGTCCATCTTCCAGGAAGTGTAGCCCGTGGTCCCAGAATCCAAATCCCTCACGTCGGCTCCACCTTCGTAGCCAGTCATTCACTCGGAGTATTTTTCTTTCCCTTTCTATGCCTCTTCCAAGTACTGGAAGGATGGATGAGAAAACTATCTGGGCCCCGAAGTTCTTGAGTTCCCTTCCCAGCTCTTCAAAGTCTGCCGTGATTTCTTTGTAACTCCGCTTGGCAGTATCATTTGTACCCACGTGGAAGAGAAGAATAACTCTCCCCCAGAAGAATAACTCTGTTTACTCTTAAAGTGTCCAGATGGTTTCTTCTTCTTGTTCTTCTGAGTACAATCCTTCTGCAAGTGTGAGGGAGATCCACAATTATAGCATCTCTTAACTTTCAAAGCAGATACAACACCACCATTATTTCCAGCCTTTTGCTGAGACTTAGGCTGACTGCCTTGGCCCTCAGCAGTAGAATTAGTGTTAGACATTCTAAATTGTCTCCTGTGATATTCCTGTAGTAAGGATCCAGTCACATAATCCATAGTCAATAATTGTTCATCTTGACTTTCCAAAATCTGGATTATAACATCAAAAGAATTATCCAAAGATGAAAGCAAAGTGTATATCCTGTTTATGGGATCAATCTCCATTCCCCGGACTCTTAACTTCTCAAAGAGATCCAGCATGGTTTTAATATGGTCTGGCAGATTCCCTCCTGGTTGCAGCTTTGTGTTATACAATTGCCGTAGGAGGAGTACACGGCTACCGGCTGTGGCTCTTTGATGAATCCTTTCAAGAGCTCTCCAATAGTCACGGGCTGTTTCCAAGTTTCTCAGATAACTAATCTGAGAATCTTCCACAGATAAGGCAATAGCAGCCTTCGCTCTAGAATTTCTTTCTAGCCAGAGATCATATCCTTCATCCCCATATTGCAGTGGGGGCTCAGATATTGTAGTCCATAACTGGGCTTGTGTCAAATACATTTCCATTTTAAATGACCATAATGAAAAGTTCAGGTCTGACAGTTTCTCAAACAGAGGCATTTGCATTCCCTGTGCAGCCATGGCTATAGGAACTGGGGAGGGAACCACTGGCTTGTCTTCTGAAGAATCCACGTCCCCCTCTCCCCCTCCTATGGGAATGCTTTCTGTTTCCTCTTCTTTAACTGGAAAAAAGTCCAGTAACTCACCCACTTCTTCTGTTACTTCAGACAGTTCGCCTTTCTCCTTATCAGCCAGCTTCTCAGATTACAGCCTTCGAGAACAGCAGCCAAAAACACAGCAGCAGATAGAACCGTTCAGCTGACTCACGAAACAGAGTCCAGCCTGGCTCTTCTGACCTGGTCCAGTCCTGGCAAATCCTGGCAAAGCTGGCAAAACTGGCAGTCCTGGCAAATCCTGGGCCCATAACCCACTGTTGGCATTTACATGCCAGCCCAAAGTCCTGTGGTACACCTGTGTGCCTGCTAACTGCAACCTTGCTTTAGCTCCCAGCAAACACAGAGCAAATTCTGCCACAGTCCAACTTTTAGTTCTCCTGCTCTGTTGCAGCAATCAGGAAACAGAGGCTTTCCTATTCTAATTGTTTTATTACTTTCATAAAACAATTATACACTACAACATACAGTTCTGAGAACATCACATAACATACATCCAAATCAGAAGAAGAAGGAAGAAGAAGGCAAGCAACAGTGAAGAAGCAAGCACAGCAAACATACACACCCAGCTGTGCTTGAGAGCCAATGGGAATTAAGACAGGCATATGACAGCATAGCAACTGTCATATTATAACACCCACTTTCTCCAACTAGATGGCCAAGGACATCTAGATATGGGAACGAGGAACACCTGTTCCAAAGACCTTCAGCATTGCAATGCTGAATTGCCTGCTGCTAAGTTTTACTGAAAGGAAAAACCTTTAAGCAAGCTCACGCTTGATTCATAATCCAACAGTCATAGCCAAACCCTATTATAAAACAAACCAAAAATACTCAGGAGATATTTTCATATAATCTATGCAATATATTTCACAAAAGAAGATTATAGCCAAATATTTGCATTTTATAATTGTTTCCCCAGCACCACCACCTCCATTCTTAAAGTACTATTTAAGTACTTCCAGTTTTGTAGTGTAAAGAGTTGTTTTAATCATGTTTTCATGGATTTTCCCAGGGATGGGGACTCAGACTCCAGGACTTGACTCGTGAGTCGGACTGAGTCCCCCCTCTGACTCGAGTCAGGCTCGAGTCCCAATATTTTTAATGGGACTCGAGACTCGACTCGGGACTCGAGACCAAGGACTCGTGTTCCAAAATCGTGTTCCTCAAGTGCAACATGGATAGGTTTTAGGGAGTACAGCAACTTTATTTTTAAAAATCATTTTCCTAAAATGCAACCTTTCAGACATTTTGGGTTTGGCTGCCTCTGCCTGCCTGTTTGGGGTTTCCTGCCTCCTCTGCCTGCCTGGTCTCTTCTTAACCAGTTCCACAGTTTGAATTGTCCAAGACAAAGGCCTCTGCCTGCCTGTTTTGGGCTTCCCTGCCTCCTCTGCCTGTCTGGTTATTTTGGGTTTGTCTGCCTGGTCTGTTCTTGCCAAAATCAGTTGCAGTTTTGAAATAAAAAGGCACACTTGTGCCTAGAATTTATTTAAGCCACACATCTGAAGTAGCCTTACTTTGTTGGGGAAAACCGCCATTGATTTTAATAGGGACTTGTGGAGTCAGCTTTGGGAGTGACTCGTGACTCGTGAGTCACCATTTTGGACCAAGGACTCAGACTCAGACTTGAGACTTGGGTCCAAAGACTCGTGACTCGAGACCAAGGACTCTTCAACATCCCTGAATTTTCCAATATTGTTTGGATCTTTCAAAACAAGAAAAAACTTGACTTGTCCTCACTGAACATTCTGTGCTCTTCCACCTGGCAGATGAGCCCTAGTTAGGTGCCAGTTTCTACAATAAATCCAGAAGATGCCAAAAAGGTGAATACATTACACATTATCCCTCTTTAGAATGGTTGTGTTGTGTTTGGAAGCCAACTGGATTTTGCACATTTCATACTTTGCATGCCCAACTTGTTATCTACAGTTCGTGTTGAAATGTTTGTTGGCCTATTAAACATCAATCAACACAGCTACTAAAATATCCCTCAGGAGTATTCCAAGTCACACTTACTTGCACGCGCGCAATAGTGCATTAATTACACTCCACGCCTGTATTTCCTCTTATTTCAAACTAGGAAGTTGAGATATAGGTCCTCATTCATGGAACCTATCTAGTCTTCCAAAATCTCTGGGAACTCAGTTCAGCTCTTTGCTAGTATTTTGTTCCAAAGCTGTTGCTTGAGGCCATCATGTGGTTATATTTGTAAGTTGCCTGTTTCATTGCCTGCTGTTTCCGGTTTCTGTAATTAATTTTATTGACAAGTGACTAGGCAAGCCATCTTTACCTGCTGGGATGTCTGTCTGTGAGCAGTGACTGCATCCACCTGTGGGCTCTAAGGACCGTGGCCCAGCAAGCTATTTAATGTACATAAGCCCAAGGCAGGGGCCAAAGGGCAGTGCCCATTTGGTGCCTGAGGTACACATTTATAGTTGTTATAACTAGTAATTTTAATATGAGTTTAATTAACTAATTATCTTAGATTTATTTGATCATATTGATTTAATTATCCTGTTTGAATGTGCTATTAATGGGTTTGTGTAATTTAGTTTAATTGTTGATATTGTGTTTTATTTTGCAAAAATTTAAAAACAGGTAAGCAGTCCTGGAGATTGCAACCTTTTGCCCATTCCAAAGCACTGTGAGATCACCAGATTTTTTCACCTTTGGCTCTTGGGGTAGATTCTTATGTACGTAATAAGTATCCTCACAAGCAATTACTTTGATTTTTTAGGTGCTAATGTTCTAATCCCATCGGTGTCAACAGAGAGCAGCCCTAAGATTGTAAATTCTCTTGAATGGGGGAATCCTAGGGAAATGCAACAGATAGGGGGATCCCTGCCTTGCAGAGCAAAGGGATCTTTATTAATTGCTAATCTTTAATTTCTAAAACTGTTCAGCAAAATTACCAACTAAATGAAAATGAAGACAAACTTGAGAATTTGGCTGTATTCTTGAAACCATTTGAAAAAAGAATGGAAAGTATAAATTGATCAAACTAGAAGTGGCATAGGGTTGAGAAACCTGAATATGTGGGGAAGTGATCTACTAGTTGCAATTTAGTATTGCAGCCCTCCAAATTGGTTTTAGTTTGGCTGTCTTTCCTTATAAGGACAGTGTTCCCTACTGGACTCAAGGAGCTTAACAATTCAGCATCTAAGCTATTTCCTTGGGGTCCACAAGAGTGAAATAGATCTACTTGAAACAATGTGTTTGTAGTGTACTATTTAATATTTAAATATTAAATAATATATCTTTTGTGAATATATTATTTAATATTTAAGATGCCAGGACATCCCCACTCTGATTCTTAGAGAAAAAGCATTATATGGCTTGTTTCTATCTCAAGTATTCTATGCTACTCTGAAGAATCGATTGACAAAATGTTGAGAGAAGCACATTTTTGGGAGCTTGCTTCAGGAAAGTTAGAATAAATATATATATACACAGGGAGAGAGTAGTTCTTTAGATAATTTAATCAACTGGGATATTCAAACTGTTAATCCAACATTTGTGTCCTTCAAAGACTGCAGGATCTATTTCAGCATAGGCTAAGACCAAGAATTTTTTGGCTTCAGTAACTGAAGGAGCCTTTTGAAGAAAAGCTTTTGACCTCTAATGCAACCCTTCCATATGATGAGCAAAAAGCTATTTCACATAGGGCACTGTATCCCATTGCTAGTATTATGGGAAGCTAGTAGATCCTACAGCAATCGGAAACAAGAGATTTAAACTACCGGTATTATTATATGGCAGCTTATACAAATAAGATTTCAAAGTTAGTTTTATTTTAACTAATATTTATATTGATCCAGTTTCATTGCCATACGCTAATCAGTAAGTATAGGTCAAAGTGAATACATTTCTGGACCAATTGTGGGAATACTTACTTGATACCCCAAATGTTGACTGCAGGAGATTTAATGCTGAATTGGCAGAAACAGAAGAGAATATCTAAGTGAGGTGGGTACAAGATTCACAGTGAATACTGGGATGATTAGAAATTCTAGGGACCCCAAAATTAACAGGGTCAGAGTGGCTCTGATGGGTAAAGCTAACTTTGGTATATTAAATGGTTATACAGAAGGGAATAAGTAGGGACGATTCTACCTGGAGATGGTAGATTAGACTAATCAGTTCAGACTTCAACATGGGATAAGGGTGCCACATTTTAAACATTTAAAAAAAATCCCGCAAGTAGAAACTGATGTTCAGGGAGCGGCCTGGGCAAACACTTTTCTCCCTGATGTGCTAGTTTTATACTTGTAGGGTCTGTTTATTCCGCGTGCAAGAGCAATGAAAAAAATTACATCCCTCATTTGCTGTCTGAAGCAGTGCAGTCTCTCCCACTACTCCAGGATGTCACTACCTCATTCTGTTGCATATGTAGGCTAAGCTTCAGAAAGCAATGTAGGCCACACTCAGCCAAAATTCAAACTACAAAATTGCTTCAGTTTCGCGAGGCACAAAATGATCTCAGACCCCATCCCACAAGTGGATTTTTTTTTAAAAAAGGAAAGATCTTCTAACCATTCCCTCCCATGGAGGAAATAGGACTACTCAACCAGTCAGCCCTATTTACATTCATACATCTTAGAAGAGCCTTCATGTCAGCCAAACTCTTTAGGCCAACTGGCTATGTGTCAAAGATTACGGATCAGAGTGAGGATCAAAAAGAAAAAGAGAGTGGGCTGGTTCACACGATCAAGCAGCCCACTGTGGCTTATTTAAGCCACGGTGGGCTGTGGCGCATGCAGGTGGCATTTTGAATATTCAGGCCACGACTACGGCTTGTTCCATTGTCTGAACCCAGCGAGGGTGGGTTGTTAGCATGGTTACAAACCACCCACAACCCTAAAACAGCCCATGGGTTCTGGGTGGTTTGTTAACCATGCCAATAACTCACCATCACCGGGTTTCGATGACAAAAGAAGCTGGCTTGAATATTCAAAAGTTGCCTGGCACACGTCACAACCCACCATGGCTTAAATAAGTGATGGTGGGCTGCGGTGGTCGTGCAAACTCAGTCAGTGACTAGTTTCTGGCAGAACTACCCTCCAAATACCACCAATCCTCTTTCAGAGGTAGTCACACTCACACCCCACCTCTAATGTTAACTAAACCTCAACCATCTAGAACTCCTGCATCCCACACAATGCTATTCTATGTATCACTATTTATCTTCACAGAAAAATATTCTTATTTTGGGGTGTACCCACTCACAATTCTTTGGGATTAATGAACTAATTGTGTGGGTAACACCAAAACTCAGTATTCACTTAGGCCTTTTGGCTTAGTCTTAAACACACTGCCACTGAAGGTTAGAAAAATTTGAATTCGATTCAGCTTATTTTATTCATTCGTGTGCAAGTATCCTACAGACTATGCCAAGGGCTAAATTAAGGACCCTATTGTTACTTGCATCCTAGTTCTTCAGGCAGTAAGAACTCCAGGTGTACAGTGCTACCCAGAACTGGATTCCTTAGGAATGAGGTCACTGAAAACTTACTGACATTTTGTACTATTTGCATTTATTTATAAATATACAGGTTGAACATATGTGCTGGTTTACAGCTTAGACACCTAACAGACCTCCCAAATCTTCCAGAGCTCCAGCTAAGCACTTTGACCCTCAGCCTGTGTTTGTCTTCTAGCTTCAGAAGCTACAGTCCATATTAACACATTCTGCAACTGGAGAGGAGGAATGGAAGCTAAGCCCTGATTTCCAAATGGCTCTCTCCTTCCAGAACAGTCCAGTGATTGAGGACAATTTCCTTAAGAAATAAAAGATACTTGACCACTTTGCTAGGACCATTATGACCATCTCTAGCAGTCCTACTGGTTCCATTAACCCCTCTCCTATCTGAACACCAATCTCACAATCAAGAATCACAGGAAAGGAAAAGGATCCCAAGACAACATCCAGTCCAATCCCAATCCTACAACCTTTAATTGTTAGTGTCCTTCTGGCAGGAAAGTGGAAATAATATATACTTGCATTGAGTAAGCTACTATAGTATAGTATAGTATAGTATAGTATCTTGTGAGCTACTATAGCAGTGATGGCGAACCTATGGCACGGGTGCCACAGCTGGCACGCAGGGACCTCTCTGTGGGCACTCGAGCCATTGGTCACCAGATCGTGAAAAGACCGTCCCCTTCTGCAAAACACTAATGATCTTGTTCTTTCTCACAGTGTGGGACAGAATGATTTTATTCTAGAATTCCTGTTACAGAATTCTTTTCTACATTGTTATCACATTTAAAAGATTTTGAAGAATGATGCACAGAGCATGGCTTGGATGTAAAGCCCTAACAGTTGACCTGAGTGCTGCATGTGTTGCTCTCAAACTAACGGAGTATGAGCCAAGGTTTGACCAATTATCAGCATGCATGCAATAGCAAAAATCACATTAATTGTGCAAAAGCATGCCCAATGCAAACTTTTGCCTAATGCAGTGTTTGCAGTCCAAGACATAAAGTGTTTAAAATGTGTTAAGCACGTTTAATTTTCTTGTTTATCTTGCTCATCCTAGTATAGGTTGACTTTTACTTTTACTAATCCGACACCTGTAGAAGCAGGGAAAGGACCCCGGGTAAAGCTTGCCCCATAGAATTTCAGTCTGGCATATAATCATATTACAAGTTGAGAATCCCTTATCCAAAAATACATGTGCCTAATTATTTAAAAAGTTTGTATAAATTCCCTTCAGGCTATGTGTACAATGTAGTACTATAATAATTTTTTGAGTTGATTTTTTTCCCAACAAAAAACTGTTTGTATCATTGAAAGCTCTGTTGTTGTGTTTTTCTTTTAAGGCAAAAGATGTTAATTAGTTCGGACGACTGTATGAGTTGTTTTTCTAAAACTAAAACCTCGGTATTCAGGTTTAATTGCAGTGTTGGCACTTTGAAATAAATAAGTTGGTTTTGTGTTGCAGTTTGGGCACTCTGGCTCAAAAAGGTTCGCCATCACTGTACTATAGTATACTGGACAGGAAACCCATGTTCAAATCCAAACCAGCGTTCAGTTCCTGCCTCAACCATGAAACTGATTTGGTGGCCTTCGCCAAGTCACTATCCCTACACCAACTTAGCTTGCCAAAAAAACACCTAAGAAAGTCCTAATTAACTTTAAAATATATTTATTGTTCAGCAGAAGCCATGTAAAGTTAAGAGGTGGCCAAGTTATACAGTAGTGAAGCCCCAATCAGGAGAGTTTACAGTAGAAAGGCACTTACTATTCCCAGGGGGTATTTTCTCCTTTATAAATAGATTTCAGCTTGAAAGTTATTTTGGGGATATGTTCTAAGCCATGGAAACACAGCTGGGCTTCTTTCTCAGAGAAAAGAGCAAACCCCAAGTGCTCTATGAAAAATAGTTTGTTTGCCGTAACAGAGCTTAACGTAAACTTGTACTCTTCCACTTTCCACTACGTTGAACCAACTGCACTTAAAAGGACCTTGAATTCATTCATTTACTGTGAGTTGCCTTAAGGCAGGGTGAACAACCTGTGGCCCTCCAGGTGTTGGGACTACAATCCCCATAATCTCTGACCATGCTGGCTGAGGATCATGAGAGTTAGACATCTGATGGGATTGGAGTCTAGTGACACAGATTGCCCGCCCATGCACTAAGACAGTACCTGATAAGACTCTTGGGACTTGACAAAGGATCGTTTATAGCCTGGGACAGAGATGGCGAACCTTTTGGAGCCTGAGTGCCCAAACTGCAACACAAAACCAACTTATTTATTTAAAAGTGCCAACATTGCAATTAAACCTGAATTAAACCTGTTTTTAAACACAGCAGTTAAACGTGTGTGTGTGTGTGTGTGTGTGTGTGTGTGTGTGAGAGAGAGAGAGAGAGAGAGAGAGAGAGAGAGAGAGATCTTCAATGTGTGTTTATGCCAGATGGGCCAGATGGGCGATTAACAAATATAAAAAAATAAAAATAACGCATGCGTGGCCTGCCTTTCCTCGCTGTTGCCCTTCTCCAGGGACCCGGTCAGCCTCCTGGCCCGCCATGCCTCCACCCGTGGAGCCTCCTGAGGTGGGACTTGGCCCAGCAGCCCTCTGGCCACTCCGGCCTCTTTGCTGCCGGCGTGCCTGGGTCGCCCTCCACAGCTCCGGGGTGAAGAAGAGCCCTGCAGCACCTGCAAGCTCGCTTCCCGAGGGGCTGCACCTCGGGCTGCGGACGGGCCGCGGAGGCAGCGCCGGCTGCGGGGAAGCGGCCTGCACGCCCTATGAAGAGCGGGCGCTCCTGTTGGCCCTGCCCGCCTCGTCATGCCCTGAGCCCACACGCGGGGTGTGACACCACCTTGCGCCGCCGGCGGGGAGCGTTCGCACCACCCAGTGACATCGTCGCCGGGGCGATAGCAGCTCTCCAGGCCTGTCCACCCCACCCCAGGAGGACCTTCTCGGCCCTTCCCTGGCAGAGGCAGCGGCCTGCAGGATGCTGGGCGACACGCTGCGGGCAGGAGCGGCTGCTCTGCCTGCCTCCGTCCTTCAGTGGCTTTGCCCCCCTGCTCTCGAGTTCTGTGCCCCCAAAGCCGCTCGAGGTCTGGCGACCTATGGCTCACGTGCCCACAGAGCGGTCCCTACGTGCCTGCTGTGGCACATGTGCCATAGGTTCGCCATCACTGTAGAGAGAACTTAAGACACAATAGGATATTCTTAAATCAGGGATCCAATCTGTTTGGCCCCAAGGACCACATCCGGTGTCTGTTGGGGAGCTGGGGGCTGCATATGTGTGCACACACGTGCACACACACATGCACACACAGATGCACTGCCACTAGCAGGGCATGCAGCTTTTCTGCTGCCACTAGCAGGAAGGTGAACCTTTTTCTACTCATACATAAGCAGGACTGAAACACTCAGCAGCAGTTTCTAAGACTTAGCTGAGACTTCCTGAACCTGGTGCCTTCAAGATGTGTTGTACTACAACTCCCATAATTCCTAGCCAGCATGGCCATTGGGAAAGGCTGACTTAGATTATTCTTTTCTACTTGTATCACATCCATTTTAAATCTGTAACAAGCACTTGCTAAATTGAAGTGAAAAAAGGAAAGGGAAAAGAACTGGCTGTTGCATCAGCAGTAGTGTGTAATTTGATAAACATCTGGGAGGCGTTCAGGCTACTTACAAGTTAAAAGTCTGAGACTTAGAGCCAGATAAGAAAGACAGACTGCAAGAAGCACACTAATCTAAATGCAGCTACATTGGTTTAATAGGACAAGACGATGCCTGTCTATATTTATTTTTCTTTTGATGTTTTGTATAAAGCTTTCATTTACAAAGTAAGATGACAAATTTAGTAGCAGTTTCTCCACCATGGAAGCTATAATCCCAGCTTCTCTTTCAGTAACAGGAGCCGCTACTACTTTGCTGCCCCCTTCTGGGGTATGCACAGCACCTTTTAAATTGTCACCTGTGAACTGTCTCATTGATACTTAACATAAAACAAACCTTTGTGCATTTAAAAAAAAAAAAAAAAAAGCAGTCCAGCAAGATCTGACATCATTGGAGCTGCGCATCCTAAATATAAACAGGTTTTAATTAATTTTCATTTCCATTTTTTACAGTCACAGACCAGCAAAATTGATGTAAAACATATAGAACACAGTTAAAACTATTATAACAGAATACAGTTTATAGGATTCCTTCTCCCAAGAGGATAACAACATTTCCCCCCTAATTTGCATTAAAATCATAAAAAATCTGGCAACCCTTCCAGTGACATAAGAAGATATATCCCTTAAACAAATTGATACCAAAGTGGTGGGATTACTTCCGGAAAAGTCTGTTAATAGTGGGGAAATAAACTTCTCTCTGCATTCCTTGTAAAAAAAAAAAAACAATATAGGAGAACATGTTCAACTGATTTCTCCAGCACCACAGAGACATATTCGTTCATTAACTGGAATCTTACTAAATCATCTTTTTAATAGTGCTGATGGCAGCACATTAAAGCGAGCAAGAGTAAATGTTTTTCCATACTTTGGAATAGTTAGCATGTACAGGTATGGGGCCGCAGTGATACCATAATTATTACAATTATTATAGTGATGGAGAGCAAGATTTATTAGCAGCAGTTCTCAAATGGTCTAGGTCTAATAATCTTTGAACAACAACAAAATTGGGCCTTCTCAAGCCCATAACTGCCCACGACTTCCACAGAGAAGCCTAGCCTATGTAACTTCTCCATCTCTCTCATTGTTTAAATATAAACAAAACTGAAGAAGATTCTCAATTTCTCCAGAAGCAGGTTTTACAATAACTCCTTTCAAGGACTTCTGTAGTCAGAATTTGAAATCCCAAGGCTGTGAAAGTTTCTCTTGGCACACAGATAGTCAAAAATCAAAAGTATGACTGCAAAAAGCTAGGAGGTCTTGCTACAATTATATAGTTTCAAATTTCAATTTTATTTAAATCTAGGTTTTCGCTTGTAGCAATAGAGATCAAACCAGTGTCAAATCCTTATATTCGTATCTTTAACATATCTATACTCACAATTCCATCCTGTATATTATTAATGGGTCCTTTTCTTACACTACAATCCTATGCATGTCTCCTCAGAAACAAGTCCCATTGTATTTGATGGGGCTTTCTTCTTGGAAAGGGTGCACAGGATTGGAACCTATGTTATAACTTTAAAATTTACATAACATTGAAATTAGTGTCTCATTTTTTGTCCATGTTGAATAAATATTCTAAGACACTGTAGACATATTACCACTATCACACACCCCAATAATAATCTTGCCTGCTGATATCAAACCATGGGTCGAGAAAGCAGTAAAGACCAAAATAATTTCAGAGAATAGAAGAAGCAAGTAACCGCTACTAAAAAGCCTCCCAACAGTTCAAACGCTTCCACAAAGGAAGACCACATTTGATCAAAATTCTCAAACTTCTTTCATTTTCTGTAAATCATTTCCCCCTCATTTAATTTTTATTTAAAATTATTTTAGGCTGCCTTTACGTGTATAACACTCTCAATATAATTAACCAATATAACAACTAGTTGTAACATACCCTTTAAGGCTGCAATTCTATACCCCCTTATCTGGGAGCAAAACTGCACGTATATCTAATCACGTAGCGTGTAGCTGAGGCTTAGCTTTTTGTTTACTCTAGTGTAAATGCCCATGGCCCCAATTCACCATGCAGTGGCAGGGGCGGATTAAGCCTCCCCCCCCACCCACCCCATCCCACTTGTTTTTTGTTTTTGTTTTTTTAAAAGAAAAAAGTCTCTATTGATGCCAGTGGATAATTTTTTCTTTTAAACCTGCTCCCCCGCATCAGCATGGGATTTTCAGGCAATAATCCCAAAATGGGGGGGGGAGGTTTAATCCTCCCCTCCTGGTGCACAATGGTCCTGACCTGAATTGAGGCCATGCATGGTTACACTAGAGTAAATAAAAAGCTAGCCTTCTGGTACACACTACATGATTAGTGTAATATGTAGTTTCATTCTGGGAGTAAGTCTCATTGAAATCAGTGGGACTTACTTCTGGGTAGACATGTATTGGACTATGTTATAAATTATACCTGACATTGGCTCTGTTTAAAAGAGGCACGTACAACTTTCCCAAAAGTTCAGGGATGGGGAACATCTGGCCCAATGACATGCAGGCCTAATCTGGCCTGTGGAGGTTCCCCATCTGGCCTGCAGAGGCTCCTGCCCTGTGGAAGGTATCAGAGAGAAGAATCCCTGCTGTTATCTCCAGTCACTGATCAGAGATTACAATGCTGATTCTCCTTAGTGTGCTGCTCAATGTCCCAAGTGGGAGGATGAGCAGCATAAATGCTTTACCTGCCCCATGCCACCCAAGTGGGGGCAGGCGCAGGGCAAGCAAAGCCACCCGAACCAAGGCAACAGTCCACAACTGAGGCTTTCTTTGGCTGGAGGAACTCCAGCTGGAGCTTTGGATGGGGACTGGGTGACATCAAGGGGTGTGACATCAAGGGGTGTGTCCCTACTGGGTGACATCATCTGGCCCACAGAGGGGTTGCTAGAGGTCATCTGCCCCCCCCAACTAGTTCCCCAACCCTGCTATATGTGATTTGAGAGAGATGCCTTTTTCCAGTGAACTCAGTCTAGAAAAAGCACCTCTCAATTCCTGAAGCATAAAACCCCTTTCTAAATTCCATTTCCAAATGACTAAGATAGGGACTGCAACTTGTGGTTCTCCAGATGTTTTGGCCTACAAACCCCATCAGCCTTAGCTAGCATAGCCAATGGTAAGGGATGATGGGAATTGTAGGCCAAAATATCTGGAGGGTCACAAGTTGCCTACCACTGTACTAAGGTAATATTTCTTAAGAACCAAAAATCATCTTATATTTTAAAAGACATTGATTTGATTTGTTGTAACACAAATTTATCTAGAAGGCATTCAGAAGAGACTCTGAAGACCATTAGTGTACAAAGACTTAAAACAGCCTCATCCATGCTGAACAGCAGAAGAATTTCATTCATTCATTCATTTATTTATTTATTATATTTATACCCCGCCTTTTTTCCTGCAAGGAACCCAAGGTGGCTTACATAATCCTCCTCCTCCTCTCCATTTTATCCTCACAACAACCCTGTGAGGTAGGTTAGGCTAAGAGTCAGTGACTGGCCCAAAGTCACCCAGTGAGTTTCATGGCCAAGCGGGGACTAGAACCCGGATCTCCCAAGTCCCAGTCCAGCACTCTCACCACTACAACATTTGGTAAAATGTCAGGGTCCCTGTGGCAAACTGACATTCATATAATTTATAAGTACTGTATTAATAAAACGAAAAGTGCACCTTCCAAATTCTGTAGTGCTAAATAAGAAAGTAATCAACCATAGTTCTCTCCTTCCCATAGAGACACGTCACCTGTAGTTTCACTAACAAAAGATGTGCCATTATGGGAGTCTCCAGCAGTACATCTGATTAATTAACCCACTCCTAACCAAACTCTTAACCTTAAAACAATATACAACCTAGCAAATCTTCTTCTTGTGTTTCAGTTCTTTCAGCAGTGCATTCACACATTTAACCATACTGGCACTTCATTAAAAGGAGGTGAAGAAGCATGGGAGGCTCTTCTCAATGTACACACAAGAAGGGAAAACACAGCACAGGTATCACTAGAACTGCCCAAATGCTACATTTTTCTTTCTTGTATGCAAGGTTTTGCTGAAGGTTTTACTGGATCTTTACTGAAGGTTTGCCATATGCAAGGTTTTCCTGAACCTTTCTTTGATGAGAAAACTAATCTTGGGTCTCAGTTGTGATCTTGGAGGCTTTTATGTAGATGAGCTGTTGAAGTCTGTCCTGTGGCTGAAGTCATTATAATCTGAAACAATCTTTCGATGGAGGTTTGTGGGAAAGTAACTTGGCTTAAAACACTGTCCCTTGTTCTAGAGAAATCTCCCCCAAACTTGAGTTTACAAGCACTAAGTAGTTTTTAAATAAGCTACTATGCACGTGTAGCTGTTTTCATACATGCCCACCACTCAAATTAAACTAAGAGAGCACAAGAATAGGGGGGCATTGAGTGATGCCAGAGCACCAGTTCCCCCTTGGTTCCTTTCGCAACATATCCCTTCCGTTCTAGCAGGCAAAGCAAGCAATCGGATCATGGATTTCACCATTTTCAGTTTTACAGATTACATACCATTTACTGGGCTGGCTAGTGCTAGACTAGTTGGCAATACATTCAGCTACAGCATTTGTTGGAGTCTATATATGGGCCATCAGTGATGAGTGCTTCAGTGCTTCCTACACTGTTGGAGGAATTAATTGGTTCTTTATAGAAACCTAAACCTGCAATATCTGCTTATAAAAGTCTTTTGGAATGTAGTACAGTAGATGTTCAGATTGTCAAAGAGGAATGGAATAAGGAGTTGGAATGCTCTATACAGCCTAATCAATGGATAGTTGCCTTAGCTTCCATATGTACGATTTCTGTAGATTTCAAACAGAGGCTGATTCAGCCAAAATTGATGTTTCGTGTATACTGGACACCACAGAGGCTGGCTAGCTCTGCCAGATGCTGTCAATGTAATGAAGACAATGCCTCGTTGAGGCATATGATGTGCATATCAGCTTGTCTGAGCGTGGAAAGCTAAGCAGGGTCAAGCCTGGTTATTACTTGGATGGGAGACCCCTCCTCCAGTTTCCTGCTTTGAGCAGGGGGTTGGACTCGATAGCCTTATAGGCTCCTTCCAACTTTATGATCTATGAAATCTATGTCCTGTAGTGGCCTCTTTTGGGTTGGAACATTGCTCGTATAAAATTTGTTCTTGAAAAATTGTGATAATAGCGGACAGCAAAAGTCGATACTGAGAGCCCTTACAGTTGCAAAGAGACTGATACTTCAAGCTTAGAAGGATAAACAGCCACCACCTATCATGCAGTGGCTGACAATGTAGCAACAGCAGTAACATTTGAACATATCTCCTGTAGCTGTCAATTTTGTATGGATGCTTATTTAGACATATGGTCTGCTTATATTAATGTATATATTTGAAATGGAAGTATTAAATCTCCCCACTCCATTTTCTTTTCTTCCCCCTTTTGCTTTTTGTTGTTGTTATTGTTGTGTTTGCAAATATATGAATTTTTAAATAAATATATGTGCAGTAAAAACTAAGTGCCAGCTCCAGGATTGTTCTTCACCCAAGCCCTGCTGCAGCTTTCCCTGTAGCAGGGGCTGAAGATCACTCCTAGAATTAATTTCCCCACTAGGCCATAGTACAAAGCTATCTCTTGAGTGTGCTCCTTCAACCACTACAACTTCTCTATGTCAGGTTGCAATGCTCTGTCCCGTGTCCTAAGACTGAAATAGAGGAACGACATGGAAGCCCCATTTTAATAGAGCCCTTTGGTGCTTCTACTCTAAGGCATTAAGTTTCCACATGTCAGCTGGAGGCAGAATTAAAGTTGGGGTCCCACACAGCACAAAATATTGCACTCTTATCCCACCAAGATCCTTCATGCAGGATTCTGACAGAATATTGGGACTGATTTTTAGATACAAGAGCAGCATGAATATGTACTAGGAGGAGATTCTGTTCCTATGAGAGAAACTCAAATAGGAATTCATTTGACATACTGACATGGAAAGACTCTTGAACAGCTCCCTGTTAAACATCTACTTTTGAAAGTAACTGGTTCATATTGCACGTTGCGATTTGTGTTGCAGGCATTTTTAATTTTTGTACTAGACAAGAAATGTATGTGCAGTTTGTATTAAGAACCAAAATAGCAACAAATGTTAGGAATGGAATAAAATATGTAGGAATTTTTTAAACTTACCCATGCTTCTAAGTTTACAGCGGAAAAAGAAATGCAGTTGTATATGTAAAACTGTGCTGTAATTGTGTTGTAGAAACACTACTTGTCACATTGTTAATCTAACCATAGACTTTCATCTCAAAGCCCCATTATTTGCTATTACTCATTTATTTTCCAAAACAGTGCTTCCACCCCACCCAGTAATGACAGGAGGCATAACATACAGCAGTGGCCACGGCCATCCTGAACATTGTGTGTATTATACACAACATAGCCAAATAACTGGAGTAAAAAACAGCCTGACCCAAGCATTTTGAATGTTTATAAAAAGATAGAATATACATTTGATTCTTACTAGAGCCAGACACACTTCCAGGGAATGAGATTACTTGTTTGGAGATACAAAAGTGGATCCTAAACTATCTTGCTCAGTGAATGTGCCAGCTAGTCCTGACAATCTCATATCTCTTTGTCAGAAGTTGGGCAATGGACACTTTGCCACATCTCCTAGTCATTGACATTGGCCATGAGTTCTGAGTGGTAGTTCCAAGGAAGTTGTGGAGATTTAACAGATGTTTATTACATTCTTTAAAAAAAAGTTCAGGGTGGCATACGTGACTCTCCTCCCTCACCCACTTTTTCCGCACAGCAACTCTGTGAAGTAGTTTAGGCTGAGAGAATGTAATTTCCCCCAAAACAACCAGTGATCTTCATGGCTGAGTTTTATCTTGAGTCTCTTCTTCAGTCCTAGTCAAATATGCTAAAAGACCAAGTGCAGTGGCATCTCCCTCTACCACTGTTCTTAAAGGGCAAGACCAGTGAATGACAGTCCCTCCCAACTATAGTCTACAGTAGCTAAAGCTGCTACTGTTAAAATCAGGGGTCATGACTTTAATATGTATCCCCTTTATTCATTGTATTAGTCTTTAGACCACTCTCTGAACCCTTCATCCAGAAGTGATCAGAGATCCATACATTCTGTCTGAACAGCCTACCTTGTTAGCCAACCCTGTGGACTTTCCTTCAGCTGCTCTGCTTCTTGTCCTTTCATTTCTGGCACTGAGCCTTACTAAAAGCACCTTAGGCTCATGCCCGTGATCTTACAATGGGCACATAAAAACATGGCGGGTGCAGCTTCATTCCCCTCATAGTGTCCTAATGATGGAAGCAGCTCTTTGATGCTACTTCTGGAGAGCTAATGCAAAGAACAAGTTCAGGCTGGTAGGAGATGCTAAGAGCAATAAAAAGGGCTTATTTAGGTATGTTCAAAGCCAAAGGAAATAAATGGTAGGACCACTGCTCAGCAAGGATGGTGAAATGTTAACAGGTAGTAAAAAGAAAGTGGAACTGCTCAACTTATATTTTTTTCTCCATCTTCTTCCAAAAGGGGAAGTGTGTGCAACCTCACATAAGTAGCGTTAACTGGTAAGGGGTTAGGATTGCAGTTCAAGATTAGCAAGGAGTTGGTCAGCAAATATTTAGCTACCTTCAATGAGTTCAAATCTTCAGGGTCATATGAAATCCATCCTAGGGGGATTAAAAGAACTTGTTGACATACTCTCTGTCTATAAGCTTTCAGAAATCCTGGAGAACAGGTGAGATGCCACAAGACAGGAGATGGGGAAAAGGAAAGGCTTTTATGTGAAGTTGCACAAATTTCTGACTACTAATACCAGGGAAGATATTAGAACAGATTATAAAAGAGTCAACTAGTAAACATCTTGAGAATAATACAGTGATTAGCTTGGATTTGTCAAGTATAAATCTTGCCAAGCTAATGTTGTCTCTCTCTCTCTCTCTCTCTCTCTCTCTCTCTCTTTAAAATCAGATTACTAGTTCAGTGATTGTAGGAATGCTACAGATATAATTTATCTTGGTTTCAGCTAAACTTTTAACAAAGTTCCCCAGGATATTTTGGTTAGCAAACTCATTAAATGTAGTGTATACGATAATGCTGTCGGTTGGATTCAGAACTAGTTGGAAATGGAAAGCCATACTTGAAGAGTGCTCATAAACAGTTTCTCATCAACCTGGAGGGAATGGGGTGCTGCAGGCCTCTGTCCTGGGCCTTGTACTCATACACATTTTTATCAATGATAGATGAAGAGATGGAGGGAATCCTTATCAGTTTTGCAGATCACACAAAATGGGGAGTGACAGCTAACAACTAGAAATAAATAAAATTGAAAATGATCTTGACAGAAAGGGAAACTTGAGCTGAAATTTGCATTTATGGAAGGGGGGGGAATCAAGTGCACAGGTACAGGATGGGGGATACCTGTCTTGGTTGGCAGTAGTACATGTGAAAAGAATCTCAGTATTGTAGTCAGTTAAAAGATGAACATGAAGGTGCTTCCAGACAAAGCTTTTATGATGCCATTGCCCTGCCTTATTCATGCAAGCTTATGGGGGGGGGGGGGTCCAGATGACATTGACTTCTATTTATAACCCTCCTGTGTTTCTTACTTCTTCTTCCATCTTTTGTCTTAACACAGAAAATCCATTAAGGAGAAAAAGACAAAACAATTACACAATGCCTTCTGATTGCTAGCACTATGAGCCCTCTGTCTGGAAGCACCCTGAGTCAGCAATGTGATGTGGTGGTGAAAAAGGCTAATGCAATTTTAGACTGCATTAAAAGAACCATAGTTTCCAAGTCAGGGAAAGTAATAGTTCCACTTCATTTTGCACTAGTCAGACCTCATCTGGAGCATTGAATCCAGTTCTGGGTGCTGTTCTTTAATAAGCATATAGATAAACTGGAATGGGTTCAGAGAAGGGCAACAAAGATGATCAGCTGCATGGAAAACAATTACTATGAGGAATGGCTGAAAGAACTGGTTATGTTAGCCTGGAAAAGAGAAGGGAGCTGCCTGTTTGAGAGCCCCTAAAGGACTTTCCCCCATCACAGTGACTGGGTTCGCATGAGACGTCAACCCCCACAATGGGTTGTCATGTTATGCAAACCCAAACCGATTCCCACAGGGTGGCTTGTCTGAGGGCAACAAGCCATCCTGACAGCCCATGGGTTGTAGTTGGGGTTGTTGTACCCCTGATAGTTTGTTGTGTCATCTGAATCCGGGCGACCAACCCCATCGTGGGTACCAGGAACTGGCCAGTGACTCACTTGGCAAGAGCAACAAAAACACCTTGCTGCTCTTGCCAAGCTTGCCTGGGCACCTGCCAGTGCCAGCTGCCCACAAGTGGCACTTGGGGGCAACTGGCACTGGCAGGATGTCCCCCGCTGTGATTGTGAGCCGTTTCAGCTTGTTGTGGCTTTTTTTTTTCTCACTTCAACTTTTTCCTAGAGATTGCAATCCCCGTTTTGACAGCCACTGACAGTCCCTTCAAAGTGCCTGAGTAGTACATTGGAGGGGCTGTGAGTGGCTGGGAAACATTCCCCCCCCCTAAATTTTTCCTTTCTTAAAAAAAAATCTTTTTGGCCACACTTGCACAACTGAGGAAGTGCACAGTTCCAAGAGTGTGGTAATTAGAAGCCTCAGCTGGGTCAGTGTCCTGGTGGGTACCTGCTGTCATAGTACAGCAGGTACAAACCCTGGACATTGAGCCAAAGAGGCTCTCAATAGGCTTTTTCTTCCCTTTGGTTTCTCTTAACAGCTGTCAAAAGACGAGCTGTCAAGGGAAACCAAAGGCATGAGTTATCTTTGCTCCCAAAAAGGGGGTGGTGGGATTTAAATTTTATACCCCCTTCATGGCAAGATCCTCCTGTTTTGTTTTGTTTTTTGCACTACACTAAGGGTGAGCTCATTTTAAATTTTATCCCTTTAATGGGTCATTTTCAATTTTATTCCTTTCTGAGGTGTTAGCTGTCACTCCCCGTTTTGTGTGATCTACAACACTGATAAGGATTCCCACCATCTCTTCATCTGCCACTGATAAAAAATGGCTCACGATTGCGGCGGGGAGGGGGAGACAAACTGTTCCTGCCGCAGTGTCCCTTGGGATACCTGCCGGAGGACCGAGGGGGAAGGAGGGGGCGAACAATTCATGGTGAGCCCAATCATCTGTCAGGTGCACCATGAATTGGGAATTGGGAACAACCAACCCACCATGGCTTATTGTCATGTTGGGTTGACGCCCAATGTGTCCCCTTGTACCAATGAGCAGCCAACTATATACATTATACACCAGCTTAGCTTAAGCAACTCTGCAGCATTAGAAGCTCCCTGACCATTAAGCAGACCCCATCAGTGTAGTCTTGAGTTTTCAAACACTCACAACATTTATCTATAATTGCCAGCATTCAGATGTGAATGCTGACAAGATTTCTCATGCAACTTTAAGAACGTAAGATGATCCATTGAAGGTCCATCTAGTCCAGCACTCTGTTCACACTGTAGCCAACCAGCGGATTGTGGGAAACCTACAGGTCCAAATCTTTAATCAAAAGGTGAACAGGCACAGGGTATCTCTGATAGCAGCCTCACAGTTTCTTAAACAAGGAGGAACTCTCCGGTTTCTTTACACCACTGTTTCAGGAAAGAGACTCATCCCACTTATAGGAACTCTTACATTTCCAAATCAGGATAAATACCAGCTGTAGGACAGCTGCCTGTATGGATTTCTTTTCCTTCCCTGATGAAATCAACACAAGATGATTGTACTAGAAGACTAGATCATTCAGTGAACAAACCTTAAAGTTCCTGTAAAAGAAAAATATCTATAAAGCCAATTCAAGTAACTTGGTCATTTGTTACTGTAATTGACATTAAAGTTTTTATTTATCTTATGCACAGAATGCTTTAGCTTAACTCCAAAAAACACTCTTAACTTCCCCCACCATCTGAAGAAAAATGGTTATTTCATCTAAGATTAATTACAGCTGTTGGGGAAGAGGCTGCCTATACACCTCACCCCCACAGAAGAGTCAGGATCCCCCTCCCCCTTTTAGAGGAAAAGATTGCCATCTGGAATCTGAAACATTGTGCCAGCATTGCTCTACTTTAAACTCCAAACCCATTTCAACCAAGAGAAACTTCCTGTGCTTTGCATTTTCCCCACATTCCATGTTTTGCTTCATGTTAATTAATTATATTATTTGAATATAAGAAAAGTGCTCCTTAGCTGGGGGTGGGGTAGTCAGCGGTCCACCGTTTCCCTACTGCTCCGGATGTAGGGGCAGCAGGTAAACCTACCAAAAGGTGGCACTATTCAGTAATTTTAGGTTTTGCCCTTCTGTTTACATCCTCACTCTAGCTTTGCATTTTATTAAGGGAAGGGCAGCAGTACATTATATTCAGGACTGATAAAAATGCCCAGCGTGGCGTAGTGGTTAGAGTGCTGGACTGAGACTCAGGAGATCCAGGTTCTAGTCCCCGCTCGGCCATGAAGCTCACTGGGTGATTTTGGGCCAGTCATGAACTCTCAGCCTAACCTACCTCACAGGGTTGTTGTGAGGATAAAATGGAGAGGAGGAGGAGGAGGAGGAGGATTATGTAAGCCGCCTTGGGTTCTTGCAGGAAAAAAGGCGGGATATAATAATAATAATAATAATAATAATAATAATAATAATAATAATAATAATAATAAATTGTGGAGGAGGAGGAGAGGCAGCTAGCATATTGCAAGAGTGCATTACAGTGCCTTGTAGGATCCTTATCAGTGATAGCACCGAATTCCAAGAATAAAAGGCAGGTGTTGCTCTTACTCAGGGCCGGTGCTACCATTAGGCCAACTAGGTGGCTGCCTAGAGCGCATGGCTAAATGGGGCACAGAAACCACACCAAATCAGAAGCCTCCCTGGTTTCCCCCCCCCCTTCGTTTCGCTTCTTTCTCCGTGTGCTGGTCTCTTCTTCTGTTTTTGTTGTCCCCAGGCTTGCTTTCTCTTTCTGTCTGTCTTTCTTTCTTTCTTCCCCCCCTCTCTCCCCCTCCTCCTTTTCTTTCCCCGCTGTGGCTACTTCGGCTCTCTCCTTTTTTTTGCCGTCCTCCTGCTGCCACCGCTTGCCCAAGCCGTATGCTGCTCCTGTTTCTTTCGCAAGTGGGTCTCTTTAGCAAAGCTGCTTTCTCGTACAGCACATGGGGTGATAAGGGGAGGAGAAGAGGGGGGGCGGTTAGGGAGGGATGTGGTGGCGGCAGGGAGGAGGTAGGTGGGTGGGTGGGTGGGGGGGGAGGGAGGGAGGGAGGCAGAAAGAGAGGGGGGGTAACCAGAGTGAACTCTCTCCAAGCTGAGGAGCCCCCACCCCTAGCCAGGGAGAATGATAAAAGGAGTGGGGGTGGGGGAGGAGGAGGAAGGGGGCTGGGGGAGCAAAAAAATTAATAATAATTTTTTATTTAATAATATCAGAAGCAAAAAATAAACCAGAATTTTGCATGCACGCAAAAGTAGAAATTGGAGTGGGTGGGGGGAAGAGGAGCTTGCAGGAGAGGAGATAAAGTATTGTGAACCGCCCAGAGAGCTTCGGCTGTGGGGCGGTATATAAATGAAATAAATGAAATGAAAATGAAATGAGATGGGGTGTGGGGGGGGAGGAGAAATAAATTTTGCACATACACACAAAAAAGAAGGTAAAGGGGGAGGGGAACAAAAAGAAGAGAGAGAGAGAGAGAACGAAAGAGAGAGAAGGGGTAAGAAAAGAAAAGGAGAGGGGGGGGGAGAAAGAGAGGGAAGACAGACCAGAGAGTCCCAGTGATCAAATATGCTAAGGAGGAGGATAATAATTTATTATGATAATAATTTTTTTAGGTTTTGCCAATTGACTTTTATTTCATAATGGGGATAGGGCTGGAGGGAGGGAGGGCTCAAGAGGGAAGGGGGGGCGCTAAATATCTGATCTTGCCTAGGGCACCAAACTGCCATGCACCGGCCCTGCTCTTACTGCAGCAATGTCCCCTCCAACCAAGTGTACTGGGTTTTTTTCCTCCCATAGGTGGGAATGGCAACCTTTCACTTCTATGAGAGAAATTAAATGGGTGCACTTGGGAGTGGGGGCTAAACCTATTCATTGCCCCTGATGACCTCACCCATTGAGAGAGTAGAGCTTGCCCCTAAATGCCTATCCTTGTAATTGGTCATGTTAGGATGTGACAGAAGACTGGGAACAGGCTTATCTAGCAACTTATTACGTTTGAAGTGTTGGTGTGTGTGTGTGTGTGTGTGTGTGTGTGGTGGGAGGAGTCCGGCTAGTGAGAGAAAACAGAGAAGCTTCTATCTCAGCTACCAAAACCAATAAGTAAATAAGGGAACCATTTTTGGCCAACAATGGCTATCATTAGACACTGATGTCTCTTGTAAGAGATGGAACAATAGAGAAAAGAAAGGTATGCATGCTGCAATCTCCTCCTCCTAATTCAATTTAGCTTTTTTCTAGAGTGAGGAAACACTGAACACAGTAAAAAGAGCAGACTTTGACAAATCCATTCACTAGGGTGGCAATAGGGCAGGCCCTCCCTGCTCTGCCCAGTGAATGAGGCAATAATGAGGTGTTCACATTTTACTATTGAATTCAATGATTAGATCAGACTCAAAAGGTGTGGAGACTGGAGAGTGCCTAGTTCAGCTTCCTCTCTCTGTAGGAAGCAGCAACCAAGACTCCCTCCTCTACCACTACAGGAGCTTTTCTCAAGGGACCAGCTACCCGTGGCCATACATTCCTTACTCATGATGTAAGGCAGTCTTGCTCCAACCAAGGAGAGCCAGTGTGGCGTAGTGGTTAGAGTGTTGGACTGGGACTCGGGAGATCCAGGTTCTAGTCCCCGCTCGGCCATGAAACTCACTGGGTAACTTTGGGCCAATCACTGACTCTCAGCCTAACCTACCTCACAGGACTGTTGTGAGGGTAAAATGGAGAGGAGGAGGAGGATTATGTAAGCCGCCTTGGGTTCCTTGCAGGAAAAAAGGCGGGGTATAAATATAATAAATAAATAAATAAACCTGGTGCCTTCCAGATGTTTTGGACTTCAACTCCCACCAGCTCTAACTAGCATGGCCACTGGTCAGGAATGCTGGGAGTTGTAGTCCAAAACATCTAGAAGGCACCAGGTTGGGGAAGGCTGCTGTAGGAAAAAGTTCAGTTATCTTATCCATATATAACCAATTGAAGCAAGCTTAAAAACAAGGCTGGAAGTGTGGGCTGTGGAGGTATATCTTCTCATTTACTATGCAAACCTTACTATCGCTGAGAAATGTTAGAACTAAAAGCATTTTTTCCTAACTGGAAGGGACTAAATACAAAGGAAGAAGAAGAAAAAATAGAGAATGAAGGAGAACTCAGAGGCTGGATACATCTCTTTACATCCTGCTTCATGTTAGTAGTTTAAAAGCTAAAACCTCCTTGAAAGATGGTTTGTATTTTTAATTAAAAAGCTAAAGGTTGCTTTTAGCTGACTAAGAAGAGCCTGTGTCAAACAGATGCTTAATATGTTTTACAAGTTGAATCTATGCACAAGTACTCAGACATTAGTACCATTGAGTTCAGTGGTGCATACTTCCAAGTATATATACATATAAGATTGTACTCCTTGAGTCAAAGTATCTAGTTGGGAACAGTTCAAAGTCAGGCAGTGTTTTCAGCAGTTAGCTTAACATCTGTTCTGGGTAAATTGGTGGAAATCATTAAAGATAAAATTATCACGCATATAGAAGGACAAGTCTGGCTGAAGAAGAACCAACATAACTCCTGCAAAGGTAAGTCCTGTTTCACTAACCTTTTAACACTAACACTAAAGATAATACTTAGTATTTATAAAGTGCTTTTCCAAAGTGTTCAAAGTGCTTCACGTACATTACCTTAATAATCCTTACAACAACCCTGTAAGGTAGGCTGGTATGGTTACCCTCATATCAGAGAGCTACAGTATGTGGGAAGTTCCCAAGATAGAGAGAACGCAGCTCGCCAAAGATGGCTGACCAGTGAGCTCACAGCTCGGCTGCGATTTTAACTGGGGACTTCGGTCTCATAGCTCATGCTCTGAATTGCTGAGCTCAAGCACAACCTTGCGGGAATGGTAGAAAAAATGCAAAAAACCCAAACACCTTAGCATAAATCAGTTTTCTTGGCACTTCCAGGATCTGCTTGCCTTTCTCCACCACTCCAGCTTGGTTTGCCTTGACCCCGCACAGCACCACCTGCTGCCAAGGGCATGGAGGCCCTGCAGGCAGCCAAGACAACTCACCAGTAAACAACATAGGAGGGTCTGATTAAACAAAACGTGCAACACCTGAGACGTTACTGCTAAGAAAAGCCAACCAGCTGCCCGGCAGCCTGGTGAACCTCTGGCACGGGGTTGGGGAGGGGAAGGAAGAGAATGCAGGTGGTGGGCTTCTTCAGAATGACACTTGCACAAGTGCCATAAACGCTTGGCCTCAAATATCTGTTCATTCAAGCAGGCTGGGTGTCAGACATATAGCACTCTTGGGGAACTGCGTGGGCCCAAGCACCCTGCCAAATCCTGTCAAGGCCCCTCTTTTCTGGTGCTCCAGTCAGTGCTAGGCGGCTGTGTCCAACAGTTGCCATTTGACTTCCCCACAATTCCCCCAACATAGCATCACTCTGGAGCATTGTGGGAAATGTAAACAGCTTCAGCAGACAGACAGCAGCTGTTGCTGATCCAAGGGCTGCCAGGGCTGCCCCCCGTTATATCAGTGGGGCTCCCAATGTACCAGGTGGCCAGGCAGAATGCACTTTGCCAAGGCCCTCTCCTTCAAACCTGGAGCTAGCCGAGGACCAGGTTCCTCTAAAACCGGTAGTTTTCAAACTGTGCCTTGGGGGAGCCCTGGGATTTCTCAGAGGCTCCCTCAATGAGGAGATCAGGAACGACAAACTTCCCTGGGCAGCAGCTTGCCCTCCACTACTGGTATTCCCCTGCAGTGTGCAGGCACAGGGGAGTACCTGGGTGTGTCCTCTTGGTTCCCATGGGATGAACAGCCAGGTCTAATAGACCCAGTGCTGGCCATCTTGCAACCTCAGTGGTGCCCTGTGCCCCCCTCCCCCAAAAGCTTGATACATTATTCTTGATACATTCTTGATACATTATTCAGACATCAATTCCTGCCTTCATTTATCCCGCTGAATTCTGCTGCCTGAAGTGTCCTGCTTTACCTTGCTTCATGGTAGGGCCGGTCCTGAGACCAGCATGGCATGTGAACTCCCTGTGCACACCCTGGAATATGCTACGGAATCTTAATGCGACACACAAGGCAGTTCTGTGGTCAATGTGTGGGACAGACCAGTTCCTGAAAGTAGGAAGTTCTTTAAAAACCAGCTTTCAACCCAAAATGAGCCCCAGCTGCCTTCACACACCACAGCCAGGGCTGCCAGACGAGCCAGTGTTGGCTGTGCACTGGCCCCTCAAGCTCCAAGTGGGGCTTGGGGAGGCAGCACGCCATGGCAGGGAAATACCACTTGGGCACTTTGGGTGGCTGTCATCAGCGCTCACCCGGAGCCACTTGGCCAGAGCAGCAAAACTTTCTGCTGCTCTGGCCAAGGGGCTCTCTAGTTTTTTGGCTTGACCGTGGCTTGTTGTGTCATCCGAGTTCGGACAACATGCTAAGCCGCGGAGGGTTGAGGAAACCCTACAGCAAGCCATGGTTTCATGGGGTAGCTTTGTAGTCACAAAGAAGTCAGTCCATGGAGAGGGGTACCGGGTTCAGACAACACGCTATGCCACCTTGGCCTTGAAGCCAAGGTGGCTTAGTGTGTTGTGCAAACCTAGTCATTGTTTACTTCAGGAGAAGGGAACATGTGGCCCATGGGCCGCATGCGGCTCTCTCAGTGGTCTTCACTGCTCCTGCAACAATTTTTTAAAACAAAAAATGGCCATGTTAGCACTATGGAGCACTAAACAGGCCAAATTTAGCTTGTTTTGAAGCTAAATTTGACCTATATCACAGCCGTAGCCACTATGGAACACTATATGAGTCAAATTTAGCTTCAAAAGAAGCTAAATTTAGCCCCTTTAGTGCTCCATAGTGCTAACACGGCCATTTTCTTTGTAAAATAAAAATCGGGTACTCCACAGTGCCACACAGAATACAACCCGTGGGAAAGTCCAGGTGAGTAAAAATGGTCTCTGGACTCCCTGAAGTTATCTACTCCTGGCTTATTTAGATTTTCAAAAGGCTTTTGACAAAGTCCCTCACCAATGAAACCTGATCAAACAGTTAGCAGTCTTGGGATAAGAGGAGATGTTCTCTTATAGTTATGACATTGGTCAAAAACAGAAAGCAGAGAGTACAATAAATTGACAACTCTTCCAATGTTGGAATGTAAACAGTAGAGTTCCCTGAAGACTTGTATTGGGACTTGAATTTTTTAACTTGTAACATCAGATCATTTATGAACAAGTGAGTAGTGAGGTGGCCAAGTTTGATAACAGCACCAGCACCACATTATTTAGGGTGGTTAAGATAAAAAGGGACAGTGAAGAGCTCCAAAAGCATCTCTCTGAACTTGAGAAAAGGGCATCAAAATGGCAAATGTGGTTCAATGTAAGCTGTGACTGACAAGGAAAGGGATCTTGGAGTTGTGGTCGATAGCTCAATGAAAACACTGACCCAGTGTGCAACTGTGAAAAGGCACATTCCATGTTAGGGATTATTAGGAAAGTACCGGTAACTGAAAATAGAACTGTGAATATCATAATGCCTTTATATAAATATATGGTGCTTTGAATACTGTATATTGTACTGCATCTCAGAAAGGATATTATAGAGCTGGAAAGGTGGCTCATGCTGAATCAGCCTGTCTGAGTGTGGAAAGCTAAGCAGGGTCAGGCCTGGTTATTACTTGGATGGGAGACCCCTCCTCTAGTTTCCTGCATTGAGCAGGGGGTTGGACTCGATGGCCTTGTAGGCCCCTTCCAACTCTATGATCTATGAATCTATAAAGGACAACCAAAATGATCCAGGAAGGGGCTGGAAGAAAGGCTACAATGTTTGGGGCTCTTTAGCTTAGAAAAGGGTGAGTAAAAGGGGAAATGATAGAGATGCATAAAAAGGGAGGGGACAAAGGTTGGAGAGAGGGAGGAAAAAGGGAAAGAACACATTTTTTAAAAAAGCCAGCTCGGAAGTAGAAGGTGGTACCCAACAATAGTCTGCCATTACAGTCACATTTCCATATACCCCTTAACATTTGGTGGACATCTTCTTAGATATTATGTATATACACCTTAGGTAAAGTGGAAGTGGTATCATAAGTAGAATATGTTACTACTTCCCTAGATTTATATGCAACTATATGCCCTTACAGCTCCCGCACACTCCATCTCCCCCACCACACACACACACCTATCCCTTCCCACACCAGCTCATAATCAGCACAGTCCAACACTCTTTTCTACTTCTCAGAAGAACCTTGGAATCAACTCAGGCCTGTGGAGTCCAGATTCCTGCCATGACCATTTGCTGTATTTTATTTCCATCCATCCTTGCTCATGGATATGAGTCTAACATTTTTAGAGCAGAAGGAATGTATTGAATGGGTCTTCCTCCAAGACATTTCTAGAGGACTGCTTACTGAAACAGGTGGGACTCGGGAGACATTATTAAGTGTGTGTGTGTGTGTGTGTGTGCGTGCGTGCGTGCGTGCGTGCGTGCGTGTATGCATGCATGTTGCATACATGGAGTGCTTTGAGCATGTGTAATTGCGAGACAGAGAGAGCATCTATGGGTAGCGATCCCGAGTGAGAGAGGAAAAGGGGGGAAATGAGTTGGCTGGCAGGGGGTGGGGAGAGGAAAAGAGTTTGCCTTCAGTGAAATAGGCTGCTGTTGTCCTTGAAAACTGTGGGTTCAAAGGAGCTGTTTAGTGTGTTGGAGCTCAGACCCTACCTCTGCTGTGTACTTAGTTTTTGTGGCAGGTTACCTGTCTTTTGTGACTACCTACACCTCCCATGGCAGCCATTTTGTCATGGTGCCCATGACAATTTCTCAAATTGCCAAATGTGTCCATGGGCCCCAAAAGGTTGCTGATCCTTGGGTTAGGGCAGGGAAAGCTTGGCCCCAGCTACTGATCAGAGTCCAAAGGGCTTATAGCAAAAATAAAAAAGCTGTATCTGGGAGGGAGGAAGTTTTTCCCCTTTTCCATTTTTACTGTTAACATTTTAAATACCTGAAAAAGTGGCTTGGAGCCTTTGGGATGGTGTGGGATAGCAACAGAATAAAGCATTTTAAAAAAAAATAAAATGAATGAATACGTAATATGGAGGAAAGGGAGAGATAGGCCAATGGGACAGAGTCTTGGAGGAATAGCTGAGTGGTAAAAAAAAAAAAAAAAGTCACAGGATTTAACTCAGGGTTGCCACTAAAATTTCATTTTCCTTTCCCCTGAGTTTCCCTGACCAACTTTTGTCAATTTCCTTGACCACTATTCAAAAATAAGCCCAAAGTTAAAAGACATTTCTAGAGGAGTCCTTACTGAAACAGGTGGCACTCGGAGAGATTCTTAAGAAGTGTGTATGTATGGAGCTGTATACAAATACTGTAAATAATTATGAAGGTGATGATGTGTAAGTGCGAGACAGAGAGAGCATCTATGGGTAGTGATCCCGCATGAAAGAGGAAAAGGGGGGAAATGACACAACCCATCGTGGGTTAACCCCGACTATAAGTGAGCCACTTGGCAAGAGCAGCAAAAATCCCTTCTGCTCTTGCCAAGCAGCTCGCAGGTGACTGCCATTGTCAGCCACCCCAAACTGCCCAAGCAGAGCGGCACATTGGGGCGGCTGCCAAAGGCTTCTCCTACTCCCCAATGCGAGCTGTTTTGGGCTCATCACCACAGCTTGATTTTTTTAAAAAAAATTGAGATTGCAAAAGCCAGCTGTCAAGGCAGCTTTTGCAATCCCTATGGGGGCATCCACAAGGTGCCCCTCCAAGGACCCCCCCATGGTATCTTGGAGGGGCTGCCTGGGGTCACCCCCTCCTTTTAAAAATGTTTTTGTACAGATAATGTGCACAAATAATTGCGCTTATATATTTTTTTAACCTGACTTGACCAATTTGCACAAACCGGGCAGGGTGGGTTAGCACGAGCGGGTCCTAAAGCTAGGTACTGGCCAGGGTGGGTGCCTGTTACCCAAAGTCAACAGGCATCCACCCTGTGCAGTGCCTACTCCAGGCTGCAGGTAAGTATTTTCCCCACTTTGCAAGGAGCTGACAGGTGACAGGTCTGGACCTGTCAGCTCCTTGCAAAGCCCTGGGAGATCGCGGTTTGTGGACAGGGGCTCTTTCCCCCCTTTCTGAAGCGTAATCCCCTGATTTCCTTTGGGGAGATCAGGTGTCCCTAGTGCCCCCCCAGTTTTGCTAGTGTCCCCCTGCTGTTAGCATCAGGGGAACTTTCAAACTGGAGGGGATTCCCAGTGACAGGAGGGAGGGCTCGGTTTGACATGTGTCAAAGTAATGTAAATTTGCATACACTTGGCACTGAGAACACACACACCAATTTCCCTGACTTTTGACCAATTTCCCTGACTTCTACCAAAATCCCAACTGATTTCACTTTTACTATCATTCTGTCATCTCTATCCCACTTTACAGAGGAGAACCCAAAAATATCCACATAGAGGATATTACAGTGAAGGGGGAGCTCCGGGATCCCCAATGCTAATATATCTTCTCAGCCCTGTTCTTCTCAATGACCCTTGTTCTGTCTTTCTAGGACTCTTAACAGGCTTGTGGGCCTGTCCTGGCTAAGAACATAAGAGCATTGGGCATTACCTTGACAGATATAAAATAAGCAGACCCATCAGTAAACGGTTAATATCACAGGTTTCAAGTAAGTATTCTGCTCCTTTAATCACTTCCAAGTATCTAGTAGTTCAGTTTACAAGAATCTTAAACATCAGAACAGATGCCCTGAGCACCTCTGTTACTTCACCCTCCTGTATCCCACCATGTCTAACCCTTTGCTTAAAAGGTGTTCACCAGCTATCACTACTTATGGCAGCGTCACAGATGAATTAAGAGTAAACACCTGGAAAAATAGAAACCATTCAAAACAAATGTTTCTACCACAAAATTGTGCCTCTGCATCTCAGCACAGCTTAAAAAGGACAAAACGTTGACCTTTATTATGTTAGGAAAAGCTGAATCTGGCACTTTCCATTTTTAACACAGAACTCTTATTCTTACTTTTAAGGAAAACTGCGATTCTCCTAATACCATGTGGGGTGAATTGCTACACAATATTAAGCCCTCAAGCTTAAAAGGAAGAAGAGTGCCCTCTCACAACAGTTGTGTCCTTTGAAAAGGGTTGCATTTAGAACACATTTCTCAAAAGTTTACGTACCTGGTATTACCAGATTTCCCCACTGAGTGTCAGAGTATCAACATGTCTGCAAACTATCACATAATGGTTTAAGATCAACATTGGTTTTCTATACACTCTGCTTGGCATTAAAATGCAAAGTATACATACATACTATTACTACAAACTTAGGATATATGCAACAATTTCATTCCACATGTTTTGGAATTATTCTAGGGCATTTCATAACAGCTGTTTGCGGCCACCAGGTTCAGAGTATGTAAAAGAATGGGGCTAGACAGACATTTCGCAATTCAGCATTTCACACAGAATCCCAAATTCCAACAACAACTTTATGACATATTTGCTGGACACATTAAAGCATTAAGATCTGCCTATCATCATGTATGGAGACTGGTTTGCATCAGTGATTTTGAAAGCAGTAACCACATGAAGCAGCTTTTGATACTTGGAAAATACTTGGAAAACCATTATCCTGCATTTTTTGCTCAGTGGTACCAAAGTGTCTCCCAGAAACTGCTACCTCAGGTAAAACGACATATATGGCAATACAACACTGATAAGTGCCCAAAGTACCTACTCTCCGTTTTTGGTATGGAAAACATGTGTGCAGCCAATAAATGCTAATAAGTTGTGAAGGGAAGCAGTGCTCGCTTTGCATTGGTAAGTCTACAAGTGAAAGAACTCCGACAACTGACCTGATAAACGCTTTTCTCGTGCACTCTTCCAAAAGACATCCCATGCTTTCGTGGTAGAGACCCTAATATGCTCACTGAAAGATCTCCTTAAGCGAAACTTCCCTGGATATGCCATTCTTGCTGTGCAATTCACAGAGGCACACTGTTAGCCCATTAAGATCCAACGGCCTGAGCAAATGCGTACCATAGTTGACAATGCAGTCCTGCCAGCTTTCTCCTTTTAGGACAGACAGAGAGGGAGAAAAGTTGCTCTATAAGAAAGTCTGCATGTAATTTGTTAACACCCCTCAGAGGCCAGGATGGAAAGAGATGGGGGGGGGGGAGAACTGGGAGGAGGAAGAAACTCCTTCCAAACAATCTGGGGTCAGGCTGAAAAGGAAATAGCAGCCCAATAGAGCCCCCCCCCCACCCCCGACTCAGAGCACAGTTCTGCATCTCAGCTGCCACATTTTATAAACATACTCATTGCTCTGCTGTGCAAATAAAAGAGTTAGGCAACCACACAATAACATGTCAGGCAGTTCTCTGTACCACTTCCAAGCTTCTCCAATTTAACAGCATGTGAAACAAGCTTCCTCGTTTTCCAATTCTCTTACTGCTCCGTTCATCTCCTATGTGTGGGAATAACAGCACCGCTGGAACAGACCAAGGGTCCTTCTTATCCAGCATCCTGTTTCCCACCATGGCCAGCCAGATGCATCTGAGTAGTCCACAGCAGGGCACGAAGACAACAGACCTTCCCTGCAGTTGGACCCCTCCCCCTCCCCCCACTGGAATTTATTCAGAGACATCATCATGCCTCTGAACCTGGAAGTTTCACTTCACTTATTACGGCTAATTCCTGTTGAAAGAACTATCCATTAACTTAATTCCCTTTAAAAACCATCGATGTCAGTGGCTACCACCACATCCCGCAGCAGCAAATCGCATACGTTAATTATGTGTTGTGCCAATTTAGATTCCCACTGCTAAATGAACAAGGAAGGTTCACCAGATAAAGTCCACTCTCTTCTCCACCCCACTGAAATGATGAATTAACATTTACATTCTTTCAAAACATCTTCTTCACAGCTTGATTTGCAGGTTTATTGTACTAACGTCAGACTGTGTGCGCAGGAAAGGCTGTATCCTGCCCATATTTTTCAACTTCAAATAAATCCATACTTGTTATTTCAATATGACAAATAATTCAAAGGAAAAGTTGTGGAACCTTGGCAATCGTATCTACAATGACAGCTGGAATGCAGGCACAACTGCTCCAGTGTGTTTAAATAGATGTTTTATGGAAAAGACTGCTTTGATATTCCCTTTAGTGATAAGAATATTTTAAAAACCTTGTCTTCTCTTTCTAGGATTAGAGAGCACTTTTTCCTTGGTATTGCAAAGATCTCCTCCCTCACACTGCTATAACTTGCCACACACTGACCTGACCTGCATGACACGACAGCCCACTGTGGCTTAATTTACTCGCAGGGGCTTTCGCATCATACAGGGCACCCACAAGCACCATTTTTGCATGGCACCCATAGGCGCCCAGCTTGCCGTGGTTTGTCGCCTCACGTGAGCCCAGGCGGCAGGGATTGTTTGAGGGTTAGAACCTCAAATAACCCATGGCTTGTTTTAGGGTTATTTCAGAGTTGTCTAACCCTCAAACAATCCTGGCTGCCTGGCTTCGCATGACATGACAAGCTACGGCAAGCTGCGTGCCCATAGGCACAGTGTGGGTGTCTGGCATGATGTGACGGCTCCCACAGGTAAATTATCTCACGGTGGACAGTCATGACGTGTGAACAGGCCCATAGTATCAATGTACATCTATGTTTCATTTGTAGTTTTATGTGTTATGTACATCACTTATTGTATGCACCAGTTTCCACAGCTGACCACTAAGGAAGAAAAGATACACCATTCCCAAGAGTTATACACAGGACTTATTTTATTTTTTTTAAAAAATGTTCTGCTCATTGATTGAGCCAGGGGCACAATACTGAAAGCTCTGTTCAGCATGCCATTTGAAAGATATTGCAAATTAAACCTCATGAGGCTCATGCTATGGCATCATTGCATATAAATCAGGGGTGCGGAACCTCTTTCAGCCCGAGAGCCAAATTCCATTTCAGAGAATCTCTTGGGGGCCACATTCCAGTGGGGGTGGGGTGGGGTGGGGCGGGGCTGAAGGCAAAAGGGGCAGGGCCACGACACCAAAAATACTCAATTTTTAAATATATTTTTTTAGCTTAAAGCTCTTACTGATAGTAATTAAGGAGAGGCATCTGAACCTTTTAGAATGATGGGGAAAATGGCACACAAGCCAGAAAACCACCAGACAGTTGGTGGTTTGGGGAAAGGGGGTGGGGGCCAGGGAAAGGGACATGACCCTCTGGGGAGCCCTGGAGGGCCAGGCTGGGACCCAGGATGGCTGGATTTGGACCCTGGGCCTGCCTGAGGTTCAGCACACCTGATATAAACAGTGTGCATAAAATGGTGCACAGGGTGAGCAAAGCTGAGGTGGACATCATCTTCTCCCTCTTCCAAAATGCTAGCGTTCGGAGTCATCTGAGTGCTTCCCTAAAGTCCTACTACCCATTTTTGAGGATGGTGGCAAAGCTAGAGATCTTTCAGGTTCATTCTCTCTTAGCAAATCCTGACTGAATTTGAACAGGGTTTTTTTTCTTTATGTGCCGAAAGTTTGGATTTATGGGGCCAGAGTGGATATTGGTACAGAACTGGCACTGTCTGCATGCTTTCTGTTGTGTCCCCCTATAAAACACACACTGAATCCATACATTTCTACACAGATCCTTATAAAGACACCATTGATTCCCTATGTACTCCCCTGTGCGGACTACCTAGAATTTTCCACTGCTTTGCCTCCCTTTCTTACACACTGCCTCCGAATATCAAAGTTTCATTTAGGTTGGCATTATACCCATTGAACTCAATGAGATTTACTTCTGAGTAGGCCTCAGTGGCAGCTGGTGCCCACTGGGGCTGGTGAGGTGGCAGGCAGGGCAGCTAACGGTATGCAGAGCCACAGGGTTGTGGTAGTTGGTGCCAAGTCAGCAACCCATTGCACAGAAAAGTGAAACTGAGGCAATTAACTTTGGATTGGAGGGGGTGTCTCTGTCTGACCCATAGAACATCACCAAAGCACTCTTTGAGCACACATTTCTCTGCTCCACCAGCAACACATTGCACAGAAGGGGAAACTGAGGCAAGCAAAGCAAGTTCAGTTTAACATCAGTCCAAAGCAGAGGTGGTGTCTCTGACTCATAGAACTATGCCAAAGAAGCACTCCTTTGAGCACACATTTCTCCGTTCCTCCAGCATGCCACTGCACAGAAAAGGCAAACAGAAGGGGGGGGGATAGGAGAAAATGGGGGGAGTCCTTCCTTCTACTCAGTCACTCAGGAAGGAGGCTGAGGGTTCTATCCTTCTCTCCACAACACTGCTGCGCAGGAAGCAAGAGGAGCCCTTAGGAATCTTAGAGGACTGCTGGGGTGATTTGCACAGGTGCAGCATTGTTGTTGCTGTTGTTTTAAAGAAGACATATTGGATATGTGTGTCCTAAATGGATACCCATTTCACAAAGTAAAAACTTGTCCTGATTGGCAGATGCTGATTATATATGGGAGCTGGACCGAGCAGTCTGGACGCCCTGTCTCACTGCCCGAGTCTGCCGAAGTGCTAAGATCATTCCGAGCATGTGCACTGAGCACATGCACTGAGCCACAGTAGATAAATTAGAGGAACTCTAATTTAGAGGTGCTCAGCTCTTGAAAACGGAAGCAAATGAAATAGTGTGCGTACCACACAAAGGGTTGCTGCTGGAGAGGAATGGTTGGATTTTGCTGGATGATCTGCAGGGGTGGGGGAGAGAAGACCTTTGGCAGAGTGCCACCCCTGCCTTTAATAAGAAATCACCACTGGCAGACATGTATAGGTTTCTGCTGTTAGACTATATTGGCTAAATTGCTAATTACCTTGTATTAAATAGGGACCGCCCTCCCATGAAGTGGGGTGAAGCCACCCCAGGTGGCAGAGTGGAAGGAGAGGCAAATTCCATGCTCCGCCCCACACCAGGAAGACCTGCCTCCACTGCCACGCACCCAGCCTTACTTTGCTCCTGCTGCCACCGCTGCCGCTACCACCACCCCATGTCTCCCACCCACCTCATTCCTGTTGCCATCCGCTCTGTGGATCCTGAGCAAGCCGGTAGGTGGTTATCTGGAGAGCCAAATTGGCAGGAAAGGTGCCTGGCTCTGAGGGGTCCTTCCTTCGAGCCAGGAATTGTGGGAGGAACGGTGATCGCCCGTAGCGGAAATAATAATATGGTAGGGGGGTAGAGAGGGGCTAGGAGGGAGACAAATGTGGAAGGCAGGGGGGGAAGGGAGAAAGATGCAGGGGAGGGGAGGAAGTGGGGCAGCAATGATGGCCAGCAGTGGCACGTGTGCTTTCCCGCCTCAGGCGGTAGGAGAGTTTGTGTTGTGCTGCTGGTATTAAGTGCCACTGAACCTCACGTACAAAAGTTTGCAAAGTGGATCTTCCTTTAAATGACTTTTAACTTTTCTGTACAAGGTATATATTATGCACTTATGCTTCCTTGCCCACAGTTGTTTTATGGGTTCTTTAGACAACCTGTAACCCTTCAGTTTCGCTTTTGTTTTTTAAGAGCACTTTTTTTTAGAGTGGGGAAAATTGAGCATTATTTCTGAAAGCAAAAGAAAGGTATTTTATTTCCAATTTGTCTAATTGTGATATTCCACTATAGCACAGTGCCACCTAAAGGTTATGTAGCAGGAAAGGAAAAGGTTATGCAGCGCTTGGATCTCAATGCTGTGACGAAACCAAAAGTAGACACAGTAATTAACAGCCTTATGTAGAAAAGCTCTTTGTAATGTGAATGCAAAACACCATTGAGCATTCTGGATATTCACATTACAAATGTCTCACAACAACTAGATATTAACATATAGTTGGAACAGAAGAGCATCCTAAGTGGTAGCTTGGAGAATCCTGAGAAAAGCCTAGACCCAGTGACCTCTAGGGGCCAGATCCGTACAGGGGACCCCTAAATATGTCACAGCACGTGTATCTTTTTTAAAAATTAAACTATGCACTAAGCCACTTTGGGGACTCCTGTAGCTGAAAGGATGTAGTTAAAAAAATAAACCTATCAAGAGCCAACATATGCACAGCCTTTACTTCAAGCAGGAAACCAGCTCCTTGCCTCAGGCAATAGCCAAAGAACCCAACCAAGTGATTTTGCGGCAAGTCAAAAGGCCTTCAGGAATTTAAAATGCATTTGCGGCCCTCATGCCTAGACAAACCCCAAATGCAGGGAAGAGAAATGTGGGTCCTGAAAGACAACAATGGGTAACAGCTCTGCAGGTTTTATTTTCACTCGGTGTGTGTATTTAGAAGACCAAAATGGACAACAGCAGAATCTATTCTATGAAGCAGTTGATAAATAAAGGGATCATTTTAGTTGGCCATCATGCCCAGTACACAGATGGATCTGTTTGGGGAGAAGAAAAAGTGTGAAGACAGATATTCCCCATGCTTTAAAGCAAGATAGTAATGTACCCCCCCTTTCCCCAAAATAGCAAATTGTAGGTTTGCCTATAGCACTGCCTTATATTTCTGACTAGAGTAATGTTCAGAGAATATAGTTAATACTCCCATTCACTTTAATTAGACAAGGTTATGAAGCTAACAGAGTAATCCTATGGGGCTGGGGAGGGAGGATCTGCAGTGGAGGAATTGCCGCTTCCAAAGTCCTGCTAGGCTGGTGCCCATCACATTGTAAGGGGTGGGTGCAGCAGCTGGATGGAAAGTAAGTATGCCAGAACTGGCATACTTTCGCTCTTTTGTTGGGAGAATGTCAGGGGAATGAGAGGGATCCACCTCCCGGAGACGCCACTTCCAGGGGCAAACCTCCCTCTCTGCCCATAGTGAGGGAGGTCTGCAATATCCCATGGCCCCTGGAATGCTCTCTCAGGGGTCACAGATTGCAGCCTTAGGAACTGTAGTTAGAGGTATTTAAGAGCTTTTTCTAGCATCATTTCAGCAGACTCAAGTAAGATTTTGTAAAAGAAAAATAAATAAAACATTCAAGATGCATTTATTGCTTTTCACAGGAAGCAAGAAAAAGACAACTCTAGCCTATTTGTCTGTGTACTTGGGCAAAATCTTGCTATGCCTGTTAAATAAATAATTTTAAACTGCAGTAAATAGTTTTGTTTTAAACAGATGTGAGAGTGCGTTAACTCTCTCAAGAGAATTCATGTATGCAGATAGTTTCTTGACAACTTCATTGGTCATCAATAAACAGATTATGTGCTACATCACTTTGTTTCTTTACTAAATTTTCCTGTATACTTAAGACCATATTTGTAGTTCTCCCTTCCTCCCATTGCAATATGATGAGTAAACATGGATGGAGTGAGGACGAGAAGAGTAGATGATTCTGCAGAGTGCTCCAGTCTATTTGTTGGAATCCTGCAAGTAATTCGCACATCAACATGGAGCTGATGAGCAGAGCTACTGAGTCACAACTATCGCTTGATATGGCTGGCAGTCTGTCAAATCACTGGTCGATCTCTGGAATACAGAAATGACCCAGGCAATTGACACAATCGCTTCTGAGCACCTTATCTGTAGTAGAGCTCGTATGGCTCCGTGGTATACCCTGGAGCTGAGACCCATGAAACACCACAGGAGATGGCTTGAGTGCAGATGGAGAAAAACTCCTAGTAGATGCAATCAAGCCCTGGTATGTGCCTATAGACAGGTATATCTAGGGGCAGTGAGGGCGGCAAAGAAACAACATATCACTGCCTCTATTCAATCTTCTGTTTGCTGCCCAGCGGAGCTTTTCTGGGTTGTCTGGGGCCTATTATATGCTGGCCCCAAGGACATGCTGGACCCCTCTGAGGCCCGCTGCAATATAGTTGCTAGGCACTTCCAGGAAAAAATCTCTTCCATCCGCCGGGCCTTGGACTCCAATGTTATCAGTTGAATCAGGTGAGGTACCCAGAGCACAACCCGGTCAAAAAAAATTGGGATGAGTTTCAGTTGGTACAGCTCAAGGATGTTGACAAGGTGCTTGGACAGGTTCATGCAGCCATGTCTGTACTGGATCCTTGCCCCTCTTGGCTCATAAAAACCAGCAGGGAGGGAGCAGCCAGCTGGGCCAAGGAGGTGATTAATGCCTCCTTGCGAGAGGGAGTGGTCCCATGCCGCTTGAATGAAGCAGTGATGAGGCCACTCCAGAAGAAACCCTCTCTGGGTCAGTATTTGCAACACTTTGACTTGCAGCTTGATATTGTACATACCAATGCTGACTTTTAGCTTTATTTGAGTTAATGGGGAAGAGGGGCAAGGGGAAAGAATGAAGGGCTGGATCAATGTTGGCCTCTGATGATCATATGAGGTTCTAGACTGCATGAGCCATTTTAATTGCTCAACTAATATTTTTTTTTTGACTTACATTGAAACCCTATGCATGTCTACTTAAAAGGAGTTCAACAAGACTTACTTCCAGGTAGTTATGTATAGATTGCAGCCTCAGGGTAAAATCCAGTGTAAATCCTATTTAGAGTAGACCCACTGAAATTAATGGGACTTAAGTTAGCCATGACTAATTTAAGTCCCATTCATTTCAATAGGTTTACTTTAAGTAGGACTTACACTGGATTTTACTCAGTCTCATCATCATAGTGATGTGTAGGTTGACTCTTACACTACACTACATTATGGTGCATAGTTTTGTTTTTTATTTGTACACAAATGGCCCTTCACACATGAATGTTTACAACTGGCTTTCTTGTATCTGAATGAAGTGGTTTCCATAGCAATGCATAAAAAATTAAGCATGTTTTAGGGGGCTGACTTAAGCACTACTAGAACTTGTGCAGCTTATTCGTGAATGAAAGTTATGTTAACCAAAGATAACGAACAGCAACTTTTTCTTAGGGTGTTACATGGATCCAGGAGAGCCACATATGAGATTCCATAGAAAAGTTCTGGATGAGACAGACCAGACATCAAAACTCGCAAGAATTAGATCTTAAGGTAATATGATGCAAACAGCTCAACATTCTGGATGATTGCAAGAACTTTTAGTAGAGTATAAAGGTTCTCACACTGGAAGGTTTTGTAGAACTCTTGATGAACAAATTATAGTAAACTCCTCTTCGTTTCCATCTCTCAAACCAAATGGTCAATGGATCTTATGATTAGTCAAAGGAAGGGAGACAATGAAGCAAACACAAAGCAACACACATAAACAAACCTCAGTATCTTGTTTGTGACAGAGTGAGTACATCCACTATCATCCAGGTTTTATTTTCATCTAGTATCTCCGCACATTCAGAGGATGATCTCCAAACTATCCTAAATGCTTTTGCAGAAGCATACGAAAAACTTGGTCTCTCACTTAACATCAAAAAAACCAAAGTGCTTCATCAGCAAGTGCAAGCCAATCCTTTGGTGATGCCATCTATCCAGCTTGGCGGGACAATACTGGAAAATGTCGATCATTTTCTCTATCTTGGCAGCTATCTTTCTGTTACAGCTAACATCGACAGTGAGCTCAGCATCGTCTGAGCTCCGCAAGTGCCGCATTTTCTCGAATGAAACATAGAGTGTTCGAGGATCGGGACATTTGTAAGAAGACCAAAACACTGGTTTATGAAGCCATTGTATTACCAACTTTATTGTATGCCTGCGAAACATGGACTATCTATAAACGTCACTTCCACCTCCTTGAAAGGTTTCATCAACGTTGCCTCCGGAAAATCCTGCAAATTACTTGGGAAGATAGGCGAACAAATGTCAGTGTACTGGAAGAAGCAAAGACTACTAGCATTGAAAAAATGATCCTTCAACGCCAACTTCAGTGGACCGGTCATGTTGTTCGAATGCCTGACTGCCGTCTCCCAAAGCAGTTACTTTACTCCCAACTCAAGGATGGAAAGCGGAATATCGGTGGTCAATATAAGAGGTTTAAAGATGTTCATAAGGCTAATCTAAAAAAATGCAATATAAACATCGAAAACTGGGAAGCTCTGGCCCATGAACAATCTAAATGGAGGTTGGCCTTTCACAAAGGTTCCATGGACTTTGAAGAAGCCCGAGTGCAAGGTGAAAGGGAGAAACGTGCTAAGCGAAAAGCGCGTCAAATGAATCCTTTACAGGACCATCTTCTATCTGATAACCTGTGTCCTCACTGTGGGAAGCTGTGTGGATCTAGAATTGGCCTCCACAGTCACTTACAGACCCATCGCTAGAGTCTACACAATCTTCTTTAGAATTTCCTCCTTTTATCCCGGAAGACAATCTTACTCGGTCACGAGTGATCGCCTGATGATGATATGGGAGATGCAGATCAAGTCACTGTAGCCTGAGAATTAGAAGACAACCCAAACCTTCTATGCTATGTTTAAAATGCACTTAAGGCCATTTGAGAGATATCTTATAAATTTCATCACTCTAGATGAAGCAAATATTTATGGCTCAGATAGATTGAATAGGATCCGAGTGTATTGTTTTCTTTTAAGAGCCGGGGTTTCTTTTTTCCTCTACAGTATTTGAGTAACAACTAAATGCTAATTTTCAGTGTCTGTGTGCTGGTAAGGTTTGGTGGGCCAGATCTGGACACCTGCTATCACACATTGCCATATAATTATTTTGCTCTGAGCGACGACTGTCAACCTGTTTTATGAGTACAAGACTTGTTTGTCCTCTAACAGCAGCCCCCAATGTGATATCAGCAAACTGGTGTAAAACAGTTTGAGATCTACAGTGGGGGATCAGCTGTTAAAGAGAGACAAAAAGCTCATTTGTCTACTGCATGTCCCTTGCCTGAGTCTAACCAGTTCTTTGGAACTCAGCCAGTGTTTTGAGAGAGAGTAGCGATCTTAGGTCACATTCACGATGTCTTAAAGTACACTACACGTGTCACTATTTTAAACAGGAAGTTTCTTAACAGGAAGTGAAACCTGTGCAGATCAAAATGAGATGAGGCCTGTCAAGCTTGATATCCATTAAAAATATATATCTAGAAGTTAACATAGTTAGTTGGATAGTTACTGGGGGGTTGTATACAACAATGAGTACACAGTTTTGAAGCTGATGTACCTATTCAGGAAAGTAAACTCTAAAATAAACCTACACTCAGACCCCTTATCTTTTCATTACCCCTTCCCCCAGGAGCCTTTTCTTATTTCCTCTTCTCAAACTCGTTGGCACTACATCACACAAACATAAATTCATGATGTCAGCATACAACTTATTTAGAGTCAAACAAATCTGTAACATAACAAGCCTTACCAGTATCTGCCATTTCAAACTTTACCTTGTTCTCACAATTCTATGCAGCCCAAACCCCTAAAGCTATCCAACAAGTTGATCTTTTATAAGATTCAGTCAGTAATACAGTGGAAAGCAGAATCTACCTGTTTACTTAAGTAACTAGCAATTTATCTTCCATTTGTTTAATTCCAGTCTCCTTAGTACTCTGAAGTCTGCAGAGCCTCATGATTTGGCAAGGGGACTAACCTCTGTTTTGTTAGAGTCAGATTAGGCTCCATTCCTGCCAGAACCAAATGCAGCTAGTAGTAAGGCTTGTGAATCAGTTCTTGAACAGAAACTGCTGCTATGTCAGATAGGAAAGGAGAGAAACAGCATGCTACTACAGTAATACCTTGGATTGCAAGCATAATTTGTTCCGGAAGTGTGCTTGTAATCCAAAACACTCTTATATCAAAGCAAGTCTCTGGCAGGCATGAACAGGGCCGATTTCAGCCCACTACGCCCGCTCGAGGTAAGTGGTTACATCCCTACGACTACTTGTATTGCAAGACGCCGCTTGTTTATCAAGTCAAAATTTATTTTAAAAATTTGCTTGTCTTGCAAAACGCTCTCAGACCAAGTTACTTGCAATCCAAGGTATTACTGTATTTCTTTTCTTTTCTTAAAAAAAATATATATTTTATTGAATTTTTCCAATCATACAACTACTAAAGAATAAAACAAAAAAATACAACATAAACATTGTGACCCCCCCACCTCTTGGGACCAAGTTATATTTCTCCCCCAAAATATTTATATACCGCATTGTTCTGAGTATAGGCCGCTCCTGATTATAAGCCGCACCCTTAAAGTTTGGTGCTATTTTTAAAAAACAAATTTTTAACTTGTTTAAACATTTTTAAAAAAAGTTTTAAAAAGTTAAAAAAATATTTTTTTCCCCTTTCTCTTTCACTTTTTGGATCGTTCCGAACAAAGCGTGACTGCCCTCGTCCTTCCCTCCATGTGGTATCGTTAATCGTGTGTGTGCATGTGCACATGTTTTTTCGATTTCATTTGGCTGAATGAGTGGATTGGGGGGGGGGCAAAGTGCGTGCGTGTGTATGTGCCTATTGATATTAATTCCTTTGGTGACTTTAGTGTGTTGGGGGGGTCGCAGAGCTCACCGCCGGATCGCAGCTGTTGTTGGGGGGCTTCCTGTGCAGCGCCCGGTGGGCGGTGCAGCTTTGTCCAAATTGGTCTCATTTTGCGGCGCAGCCCACATTTTCCTGCCAGGCGCAGCGTGGGGTGTGTGTGCAGCATCTCGCCCGCAAGCTAGTGTCTTTGCAGCGGCTGCTTCCAGGTCGGTCTCCATGCAGGTCCCCCCCACCCAGAGTGGGCCCGGGGGAAAAACAGCAGCACGCTGCGGCGCCCAGCACCGGCCCCGATGGGCCAGCTGAAGCTGCGGGTGGGGCGGCCGCCGAACAGCTGTTCGGAGGAGCCACACCGCCTGAAAAGTGCCGCCACACCGCACAGGCCCCACACGCCCAGAACAGGCCTGGGGGAAAACGGCGGCTGCACTGCAGCGCTCACGCGTCTTTTAGGAGCGTGAGCGGCGGCTGCTGCTGGGTCGATCTCCGGCTGCTCGCTCACGAGGCCAAGTCTTCCCCCAGGTGCACAAGCGGTGGCGTCTCTGCGGGGGCTGCTTCTGTGAGCGGGGGCTGCTTCTGTGAGCGGCGGTCGCTGCTGGGAGCAGTCTCCGGCCGCTCGAGTTTTCCCCAGGCACACGAACGGCGGCGTCTCCGTGGCAGCCACTTCCAGGAGCGCCCCTGGTTTCTCTGCAAAATACGAGGCGAGCGGGCACACTGGGGCGGGGTTTTTTGGGGGGCAACATTCCGATTGTAGGCCGCACCCTTAGTTTAAAGCCTTACATTGGGGGGGGGGGAGTGCGGCCTATACTTGGAACAATACGGTATATATATATGATATTATTCTACATTCCAAAAATGTAACAAATCTTGACAAGGTTCGTTCCCCTTCCCCTTCACCAACACATAATCCAAAAATTTACCCCAAATGTTCACAAAAGTGTCTTTCTCCAATTGTCCTTTTTGACACTTAATATTACAAGTTAATTTATCATTTAGTGCGATATCCCATACCTCTTTATACCACTCAGTAATTGAAAAGACATGTTAAACTTTCCATTTCCTAGCTATCATTAATTTAGCTGCTGTTAACAAATTCACAATCAGTTCTTTTGTATTTTTTTAAGCAAACTAACTTTTTTGTTATTGTTAACAATGCTAATTTTGGGCAGACTTCTAATTCCATTCCGATTATTTCTGATATTTCTGCCAACACTTTCTGCCAAAATTCCAGAACATTTTTGCAGCTCCACCACATGTGGGCATATGTGCCTTTTTCATTACACCCTCTCCAGCACAATGTGGAGCAATTACTGTATTTCTATTTAATTTATTTAGATGCCCCATAATATACATTCTTTGGGTGTTATCCAGTTAACCTGTCACACTGACGGAAAAGCTTCCATCAGCTTAACATGGAGGGATTGATTTTCCCCACCCCCAAGTACCACCTGCACACCCTCAAAATCTGCTCTGGAGGGTTGGGGGAACAGATTTGGGTTGGTAGGGAGTGGGCTGCAGAGGAGAGGAGACAGAAGTCCACTCGTGTGACATTGGATTTTGCCCTAAAAATAAAATTAAAACCTGAACATTTTATAGTCTGGGCCTCTCAGTTTATTTAAAAGGTCGGGGTGAATAAAAGGTGCACACCTGGGACCAAAAGGTCTATAAAGATGGCACCAGGTGAGCTTCTCTGGGAAGGCTGTTCCATAACTGGAATGCCACCACCAAAACGACGCTCTCCCTTGTGGCCACCCACCTCACCTCATTTGGCAGAGGCTCTTGGAGCAGGGCCCCAGGTGAAAGTGAAAGATTATTAAAAGCTTATGATCAACACATCTTTTGTCACAATATTCTAAAGCGAGCTCTTAGGAGAAACAGTACTCCTAATTGGTGACAAGACATTATTTTTAAGCAATGCTTCTAAAGGACAGATCCCCGCATTTCCAAATATGCTTTTTGTCCAATAGAACTTAGTCACATGGGAAGATGCCACTTTAGGTCATACCATGACTGGAGAAAAATATTACAGAGGACTTTATTAAGTATTAAAATCAACTTTAATGGTTATTCGTATTGTATTTGTATTTTGTGCTGTATTTTGATTGTATCTGTTTTTTATGCTGCATTTTATTGTATCTGTTTTGGATTTGTGAATTGCTGCAAACTGCCAAGAGAGCTTCAGCTATTGCACAGTACATAACTGAAATAAAATAAAATGATAATAATTTTTGAAATAAAAATTTATTAACTGAAATAAAATAAAATGATAATAATTTTTAGTTAAATACTCTGTAAGATCCCATCTAGAATTTGTGATGATGTAGCCATCGGGCACATCAATCAGCAGCAAGCAGGAAGTAGAATTACATGGATGTCCTATGGCACTGGTGAGGAACTGTAGTCTTCCAAATATTGTTGGGAGACCCAGCAGCCCTGGGTCTCCTACTGACCATGCTGGCCGAGGCTGTTGGGCACTGTAGTTCAACAACGTCTGGAGGGCCACACATTCCCCAACCCTGTTTTATGGGAATGAATGTTGGTAGTATCTGACACTAGCTTCCCTACAAGCTGGTGGATGAGGCCAGTGTTTAACCTGGCAATTTTCTTTAGTTGAATATTTGTCATGGTAGAGTTATTTTACTCCAGTTACTGACAACCGATAAAGACCAAGACCCAATTCACACACTGCAGTTCTACAAATGAGTGGGAATTACTTATAATTTACAGATATAATCTATAAAGGAATATACAACATGGCAATGTGCCCCCAAATGCTTTCACCTTCATACTAATTAAAACATCACATTAAAATATCCAAGATTAATGAACTAGTTGTAGAAATCCAATACATTCAGCTAGATTTCATCTATACTAGAAATTGAGTGCAAGGGAGGAATTTTCAGCTCTTTAGCTTTCTGTTGCAGTGCTGCTGTTTTATGTTATTTACTGAAAAAGCTTGTCATGATGGCAATTTTAAAATAAAAATCATGAAAAAAAATGTAGGTGATACTGAGATTATGATATAATTATATTAATTGTTTTACGTGTACAAATGCTAAGGAAGTAATTTGTACTCATATTAACCATAGTTTGCAGTGTCTGAATTGGGCAAATTATGGTGATAGAAAACCTGCTGGAAATAGAAGAGGGAAGTGGCATACAAGGAGGGAGGGAGGAAGGGAGCATGCAAGCCATGGTCTGGATGATCAGAACATGATGATTGTCTGAGCTGCATCAAAACAGGAGCTAGTCACAAGGCAGACCACAAAGCTCTTCAGCTAAAATTAGTGGGAGGTAGTTCCGTATTGCATCAGGTGACACTTGTCTCTATGAAAGGGGAAGTAGTGGTCAAGAACTGCAAAGCAAAAAGAGTGGGGCTAAAACTCCTGATTTTTAAAGTGCCCTCAAACTATGTTGTCCTCTTCACACATTGACTTGTAGGTCTTCTCCATGATTTAGCTATTAAAAAAAAAAGATGCTGAATGATTGGTTTTGCTGGTGGTGGAGGGCTTTGTGGGCTGGAACAGGACCCTCTACTCCACAAGAGACGACCACCACAGCAATGAAACGCTCAACCTGCCACTTCAATTCTCAAGATTGGTTCAAATATACAAACCTTATTTGGGGCACATACTAAATTAACAAAAGACTGTCCAACTCCCATCACTTCATTGGCATGCATATATGCAGAACTTTATTTTATTTATTTATTTATTTATTTATTTATTTATACCCTGCCTTTTTTCCTGAAAGGAACCCAAGGCAGCTTACATAGTCCTCCTCCTTCTCTCCATTTTATCCTCACAACAACCCTGTGAGGTAGGTTAGGCTGAGAGTCAGTGACTGGCCCAAAGTCACCCTGTGAGTTTCATGGCTGGGCGGGGACTAGAACCCGGATCTCCTGAGTCCCAGTCCAACACTCTCACCGCTATGCCACACTGGCTCTTCTAATCAGACTTTCAGCCACATGCTAGTGCAGACTCCATGCAGAGGAGGATGAGGATTATGTAAGCCACCTTGGGTTCCTTGCAGGAAAAAAGGTGGGGTATAAAATAAAATAAATAAATAAATAAATAAATGCAGGTCACACAGCAACTTTGCTTTGAGTGCACTAACAACTTTTAGCCATGAGACCAGTATACATGGTCAAACACCAACCCCAAAGACAGAAGACAACAGTGACGAGTACACCACTGAATGATTATATTGTGACTGGGCATTCAGATGATGCATAGAGCAAAAAGACAAGACAACACACTATTCTACTCAGGTTCCACATATGAACTAAACCCAGATAGTGAATGGCATGTATGATTTCATTTCTAGGGGACAACCTAGGTATATATCAGGGGTGTTGAACTGTTTCCAGCCTGCAGGACAGATCTGCAGGACTAATCTGATATAGATTGTATGTCAAGGGGCAGACCTGCCCTATTCCCCAATGCCCTTCTTCCTCCCTGACATCATCTGGTCCTGCCTCCCCGCCACCTGATTTTGCTTTTCTTCTCTGCATGGAGAAAAGTACTTGGGTGGTGCGTGGAACAGCAGCTCCTTCAAGTGCCGGCTGAATCCCTGGCATCATGTGCTGCTCGTAGTCCTGATTAGGATGGTGCAGAGTGTGCGAATGCTCCTCCAAGTGCCAGGCAAGTCACCAGCATCGCATGCCTCTTCCCCTCCCAATTGCGGGTGGCTGGCTAGAAGCACACTAAGTAGAATTCCATCACCTATCCGGTAAGAACATCAAATTAAGTTGGTATATAAAAGACTGTGCTGGGAGAAACCCAGGTAGGGAAGAAGCAGGAGAGAGGAACAGATCTTGTAAGGATCACTATTCACCGTTTTCCCATCTACAAAGGAGTGATCACCACAATTTAAAATATTGCTTTTTATAAACTCTACTGTAATGACCCATGAGACATTGACCTGGAAGGTTTTATAGCAACCAATTTGGAATTTGTTTCTACTATATGGCATGACAGAAAGGGATGGGAAAGGAACATTCTAGCAGTAGCAGCTAAATGGTTTTTCCAATTAAGAATGCTATCAAGAACTCCCATTAAAATTCCCCTTTTAAGTATCTCATGCTGCATCTACAATAATGTATACCGTATATCATTTCCGTTATTAGCATATTTTTTATTAAGTCCATTTTCCTGAAGTACTTTAGCATGAAGATTTAGCAGGATTCCTACTGCAGCACCCCCACCCCCATTTTATTTCTTCAGAAATCTTTTAATGTAGTTCCAGTTTTCTGGCATTTGTTTGCAAGTATGTTTTAAACGGGGATTTTATCACCACTTTCCCTTATTGTGCCAAGAGACATCTTTCCCTGATGGGCCTCTTTGTAGTAAATTCCTTCAAGATAGTGGACAGCCTGCTTATTTCTTCATTTTCATGTATGCAAATATGAGAAGGCAAAAGGTTAGTCTCCAAACTCTGTACAAGACTGACATTTACTCTGGCAAGGTTACAATGTAAAGAGAGAATATGGGCTAGCTACTGCCTACTTCCAAGTGGCTAATTGGCAATCATAATACTTAGGGTAGGCCTCTGTATGAGCATGTAGGAGACCTTGCTTCACCTATCCTACAAACAAATTATGGGAAAAGATATTTAAAGCTTGTCTTTATAGGCACAGATGCTCCACTTTTGTTATTGCTAGAAGACACAGTACTCATAAAAGCATATTGGTATGTGGATGATGTTCCCCAACCTCACTTCTAGTGGCATGCAGACTAGTTAGTATTAGTATGGGAAGCAGGCAACCTCTGCACCAAGTTACACAGCCTTAAGGTGGGTTGATGAAAAGTACAGAATAAATTGCAGAGATTAGACACAGCCAATGCAGATCTTAACTTTAAAATATAGCTTATACAAAAACAAAACAAAATCCCAAACCCATGGTACTTCCAGGAGAGTTTTATGACAGCCAGGCCCTGTGAATCAGTGTGCTCGGCACCAGCACCTTTCATGGAGATCATGAAGATTCCCAAATCTATCACTACTAGCCTAAAAGCCAATCTATATGTTACACTAATTGCCTAGCATGTAGCTGAGGGCTAGCTTTTCCATTACTCTACTATAAGCACCCATGGCCCTGATTTCAAGTGGAGGGAGGTAAGGATTAAACTTTCCCCTCCATTTCACCCCCAAATTCCCCCAACCCCATTAAAAAAAGAAAAAAGGCCTCCACTTACACCAGTGGAAACTTTTCCTTCTTCTTAAACTGCTCTGGGGTAAGTTAGGGGGAGAGGGAGAAATGGTGGCAGGGAGGTTTAATCCTCCTCTCCCAGTGTGCTGTGATCTGAATTTGAATTGAGGCTGCATGCACTTACATTAGAATAAACAAAACTCTAACATACGGCAACACACTATGCAATTAGTGTAACATGTAGTTGGGCCCTATATTACCAGTTGCAACACTAAACTCCCATACAGCTCTAGTAGATTTACACAGAGACTGGGCGGTACAGGACAAACAAGAACTTTTATTCCACTGCAGGAAAGGATGGGGGGATTCTCCCCACATCCTCTTTATCTGTATATTATGCATTTCCTTTCTGACTTGCTGAGAAATTCAGGAACTGATCTGAGGCCAGATTCTCAGTTGAAAAGATTTTGTTGAATAAGAACATAAAAAGAGCCATGCTGGATTAGACCAAAGGTATCCATCTAGTCCAGCATTCTGTTCACACAGTGGCCAACCAGCTGCTCAGTGAAAACCCACAAGCAGGACAAGCATGCAACAGCATCTCCCCCCACCCATGTTCCCCAGCAACTAGTGTACATAGGCATACGGCCTCTGATACTGGAGGTAGCATACAGCCATCAGTACAGCCACTGATAGCCTTATCCTCCATGAATTTGTCCAGTCCGCTTTTAATGGCATCCAAATGTGTGGCCATCACTACATCTTGTGGAAGCGAATTCCATAGTTTAAATAAACCTAGAGACATTCTTTGTCACAAATATATCAAGTTGTCTGGCATTTAGCGAGAGAGACTGAGGCAGACTTTACATACAGCTAGAAAAGATGGCTTAATGTTAATTTATTGCAGGGAATGTGGAAATATTATATACATGGAGCAATATTTGTAGATTTTCAGCCTCTTCCATTTTGAGAGAGAATTGCTATAAGTTGATTGATCAGTGGTATCCAACACCCAGTAAGCTATCCAAAACATATTAGCACTGTAGTGACCTCCGACAGAAATGCAGTCCTGAGAAGAAACTTTCTACATTGTTGGTGGCTTTGTCTTAGGGCAAAGACATCCAGGTCTCAAATTCTTTATAAGAAAAACAAAATTATCAAAGGCAATCTATTTTTAGACCCTAAACCATCTTTACTAACACATTAAAAAGTGGCTCCTAAGTAGAAAGAGCTAGTTCTGGTCCATAAGATAGCTGCAACTACACTGGCATATACAAATAACAACTTCAAAGGAAAGATTGCTTTCAGGACCCCAAACAGGATAGGGACTCCCCTTTCCCACTGCTACCATCCTGATCATTATAACCCTGCCCCTACCCCAGTGGATTCTATTTGCATTCTTTAAAAATGTTTGTATTAGGTGCAAAGACACATTTAGAACCTTTCTACACAAGGCATTTATTATGCACTCCCAATTCCTCACGCATGGTCATTTGCGGGTGCTTTACATGACATTCTCATCCTCCAGAGCCTCTCCTATTCTTTGCAACCATTTTTCTGTGGCTTTTTTTTTTTTTTTTTTTAGATGGAGGAAAGTGTGGTATTATCTGGAAACAGCAGCATGAAACCTTTGTGTATTTGCACAATTCCGCTATACCACAGTGGCACCTAGTGGTTGTGTAATGGAACATATAGAAAGGAAGGGAAAGAACCCCCTGGGGGGAAAAACACACACGTGTAAAGGAGCCAATCTTAATCCCAGGAAGAATCCGGAAGCAGAAGCCTCGATAAAGTGGCAGGCTAAAAGCCTCATATGATGTCATGTCTAGTTTGGCTCTTTTCCCCCCACAGTCAAGAACCCTCTCTTGGGGGTTCTACTGTACTGCATGAAGAGTGCCCTCAGGGGCTCTCTTCAGACCTGCTAGTAAACGCACATCAAACAGCCATACAGCCTATTATGCTCCCCCACTGCATTCAGTATCTCCATGCTCAATGTTTGAAAAGGGGCCTCTTTCTTCCCATGAGTGAACGGAGAGGAATAAATGTCCCGGTGAGGGGATCACTATTGCTTCCATCTTCATGGCTTCCTTGTAATGTGGGAAGTGGCCCTGGTCCAGGCTGGCCAGATGCAAAAGAGGACAGGGATCCTGCACCTTTAAGTTGTGTAAAAGACAGAATTTCTGCAGGTGCAGCCTGCATGAAAAGCCACACCTGCTGAAATTCCCTTTTCCACACAGCTATTTAAGGTATAGGAACCTTCCCCTCTTTTGCATCTGGGCACCCTACTTAACTTGCTTAATGAGATGGCTGCCTGCATATTGCCCTTCACACATTGAGATAGAGCAGGAAGGAATCTTAAAATTAAAATATACAAGCAGCAAACTGTTACTCTTGTTACTAACAAAGATTCCAAAGGGACTGAGTTATGTCAGCATGACTCAGACACTAGTCAGTCTTACCTTTGGGCAGGTGAAGCTAGAGGGGAGAAACACACACACACGGAGTTATTTAAAGTTGAAATTTACATTGCCACCTCAGCAAACTGTCCCCTATGTAGGTCTGGGGAGCATGCATCTGGCCCCTTGTTTACATTCTCCTCAAGTTCATGACTGCTTCTCATGACCCTGCTCCCCATGGAAGTTGCAGAGAAGCATTCTCTTCCTGCTAATAAGGTCAGAGCCCCTGAGGAGGCCAACTGCTGCTTGCACATGAACGAATGAACCACTCTTTGGAGGACCTGGCTCATTTTGGCAGCATAAAAAGAGCCTGGCTTCATAGATTTCATAGATCATAGAGTTGGAAGGAGCCTACAAGGCTATCAAGTCCAACCCCCTGCTCAATGCAGGAAACTAGAGGAGGGGTCTCCCATCCAAGTAATAACCAGGCCTGACCCTGCTTAGCTTTCCACACTCAGACAAGCTGAGCCAGCGTAAGCCACAGGCCTGTATTCTGAAATGACTTACTGCTAACTGGAAAGTCACATACAATGTATCTTTCCATACAGCTGCAGCAAAGCAGTAAATAGTTTGTCAAGAGAGAGTACTACAAAAGTACATTTGAATTACAAGTTACCAAGGCAGGTATGGCACCCAGGAGCAGCAGGTTCAATACACGCAATCCGCATACATTTCCAGCTTCCCACTGCACCCTCTGTCAGTACACACAGAGACTGAAGAGCAGAGTTCATTGCTGAAATTCCTGTTGTCTCAAAATGGTGTGTCTTTTCCAGTTACATACAGGCCTGCAAATATCAAGGCTGTTTCATACTGCAAGGGTGCAACAAGAACAGAGGCAACCTTTTTAAAGTGCTCAGGCCAGCTCAAAACGTCTTCCATGCCTGCCATGTGAATTCTGTTACTCCAGCAGATACTCAGACCCAGAGAGCTTCCAGGCAAGGCTTTTATTGTGCAACCATCCTGCCTCAAACATAAAATATTAGCGGTGGGCGGTGGGAGGTGGGGGGGGTTGTTTCCAGAAGTCATTGTCTTCCTATATTTTTCCACTGCTTCTTTCATCTTTACCCCAAAAATACATTAAGGAGGGAAAGATAGAATAGAGCACAAGGCCTTTTGATTGAGAGCATTAGGAGCTGTCTGTCTCGAGGCACGCCCAGTGCTTTTCTACATGAGGCATTTATCATGCGCTTGTCATTCCCTACTCACAGTTGGGAATACTTTAGATGACTTCATGACCCTCCAGTTTTGCTTTTGTGTCTAACCACTTCAGTGAGTAATTTTACAGCAGGGAAAATTTAGCATTTAATTGTGAAAGCGAAAGAAACCACTTTTTCTTTTTCTTTTCTTTCTTTTTTTTTGTAGGTCAGTATCTTTATTAAATTTTTAATTTTTCACATCTTACAACTACTAATGAATACAACAACAAAAAATACAACATAAACATTGTGCACCCCCCCCCACCTCTTGGGACCAAGTTATATTTCTCACCCCAATTTTGTGTGTGTGTGTGTGTGTGTGTGTGTGTGTGTATACAAGCTATTATTCTATATTCCAAAAATATAACAAACCTTGACAAGGTTTGTTCCCCCTCCCCTTTACCAACACATAATCCAAAAAATTGCCCCAAATGTTCACAAAGGTGTCTTTCTCCAATTGTCCTTTTTGACACTTAATATTACAAGTTAATTTATCATTTAACGCGATATCCCATACCTCTTTATACCACTCAGTAATTGAAAACACATGTTGAACCTTCCAATTCCTAGCTATCATTAATTTTGCTGCTGTTAACAAATTCACAATCAATTCTTTTGTATTTTTTAAACAAACTAACTTTTCTGTAATTGTTAACAATGCTAATTTTGGGCAGACTTCTAATTCCATTCCAATTATTTCTGATATTTCTGCAAATACTTTCTGCCAAAATTCCAGAACATTTTTACAGCTCCACCACATGTGGGCATATGTACCTTTTACATTACATCCTCTCCAACACAATGCGGAGCAATTTTTATCTATCCGATTTAATCTTACTGGAGTTAAATACCATCTCTCCATACGACTTTATAAAAGTTCTCTTTTAGAAACCACTTTTTCACTTATGTATTTGCACTATTCTACTATATCACAGTGCCACCTAGAGGTTATGTAGCAGAAAAGCAGGAAAGGAAATGTTCTTTGTGTAGTGCTCAGATCTCAATTCTGCGATGAAACCAAGAATAGATACAGCTAATAAACAGCCATGTGTAGAAAAGTCCCCAGTCACAGGCAAGCAGAACCATAACTCTTTAGGGCATGCGCAACTAAGGGTCTGGGTTAGGTAATCACAGGCTGAACAGGAGAGCAGTGTCACAGTCTGTAGTTCAGGACAACACTGCAGCTGTCAGCTCCAGGTCATGGGTGGCAAAGGTCCTGGGCTGGAACACTGGGGCCAGGGGATGATGGAGGCAGGAGCAGGCCAGGGGTGAGCAGAGTCGAGAAGACAGGCAGAGGTCAAAGCACATATCAAGCAAGGTGGGGGCCAGAGGCAGGAGGCAAGTCCAGTAGGCAAACAGAGTTCAGGCAAGGGTCGGAGGCAGAAGGCAAATCCAGGAAGGAAACAGAGTTCAGGCAAGGGCCAGAGGCAGGAGGCAAAGTCCAAAGTCAGGCAAAGTTCAGGCACGTACCAGGCAGAGAAGGGTCCAGAAGCTAGAAGTGTTGGTCAAGAGTGGACACAGGTCAAACACTAGGCAAGGTGAGGATCAGGGTTGGTTGCTGGAGACAGGAACCAGCTACAGACAACATGTAGGCTTGTGTTGCTGTGGCAAAGGCTTGAGAGAAGAGGAAGCCCTTATGTAGAGCCTCCCACTGCTCCCAGCTGGTGTGTGTTAACACACCTGGGAATGCCTATCAGTCAAGGATTGAACCCTGCGAGGAAGTACTGCAGACTGCCCTGTTGTTCCCAAGGCAGCCACCAGATGGAGCTGCAGAGTTCCATCTGAGCAGATCCTGACAGTGGCTGACAAGAGATTTACATCCCACTGAGAATACCATGTAAGATGTTGGGAAAGGATGAAAGCTGGCAGATTATTTTCATTCTTCCCTGTTCCTTCTGCCAAATTAACACAGAGCTGGGGGGTCAACCACACGGGACTTAAGGGGCACCAATGAAGCAGTGTGATATCTAAGGTGTGTGCCCTGGAGCCCCTTGCAATATTCCAGGTATGCCAGGGCACGACCCTCAAGTCACACATGGCTATACATGTGCCAAGAGTTGTTGCCCAGAATCCTGCGTGACATTTCAAGGGATCCTGGGTTGCACATCTTGGACTGCCCACTATTATTTATTTATGTTAAATATGTAAATACCGTCTTTAAGGACCAAACAACTCTCTCAAGTTCACACAACAGCACAGTTATAATAAAGCCATAGAAACACACCATTGTTGAATGCAAAATCAGTATAAAAACCACAAAAACATACAATCGAAAAACAAATAAACCAACAGTTAAGCAAGCAGCAACAATTTAAAAGTTATTTTAAAAACCTGGGTCAGTTTCAAAATCAATCAGTATAGTCACTTGGGGTAGCAAAATGTTCTTGGTCAGTCTTTAATCAACACAATCCAAAATACTGGTACAATGAAAAGTTTCCTGAGGCAGCAATTAAGAGCTAATTCACATTACTGTTGTTGTTTTTTTAAATATGTGGACATCAGTACAAGTTGGGGGGGGGGGGGAGATCATAGTTCAGTGGTAGGGAACCTGCTTTGCATTCAGAAGGTCCCAGCTTCAAATCCAAAGCAACTCCAGCTAAATATCAGGTTACAGATAATGCGAAAGACTGCTGCTGAGACCCTGGAAAGTTGATGCCAGTCAGACTCAACAATCCTGGGCTAGATGGACAAAGAACTGGACCAGCTTCCCATGATCTCAGTGGATTTTGGTGAGTCAGACTAGTATCATGAGTCATGAAATGCTTTAACTCACTTCAGGCTTTGATCTAGTCCTCAGGGCACAACACCATGCTCACATTTGGAGCATGCTACCACAGTAAAAGTTATGGTGTTAAAAGGTTTGTGGGATGTATTTGGATGGAGCTCTAGAACTGGGGCAAACTGCAGCCACCATATGTCAACTTGGCAGTAAAGTGTGTATATAAATACAAGTTACAGGAGATCCATCCATAGAAGGAATGGAATTAATACTAGGACATGACTGAAGAAAAACAGATTCAAAAAATAAATAAATAGCAACAATACGAATGCCAAAGAGCTGGAAGGTTTTCTTAAAGGTCTAGCAAGGTATTCTAGTCAATATTCAGCTATTCCTATGTTTAAAAGTCATTTTAGCTTGAGAAATCCAGTTGCACGAAATATGAATTACTGCAGTGGACAAACACACACACACACACACACACTTCTGTTCACTTCTTCCAGTTCTTTATTGAATTACGTATGAAATCTGTATAATTCCCTGTTTGAACTACCCTGTTTTGCCCTGCCTAAATCCCCCCTTTCAAAAAGTGGGGAGGGGGGCACTGGGACCTATAGGGGGACACTTAAAACCCTGAGGATCTTGCTGCAAAGGGGAAAAAAAGGTGCCTACCCCCTTTCATTAGCAAAGATCACTCGCATCTTTGCTTTCTTTTGACAGCTTTCCTTTTGACAGCTGTCAGGGAAAAGCCAAGTCAAAATAAACCTATTTGGAGCCTCTCTGGATCAATGTCCAGGGTTGGTACCTGCTGCACTTGACAGTAGGTCCCCCCAGGACATTGCCCAGGTGAGGCTTCAAATTTTCAGACCTGAGTTTGGACAACATGACAACCCATCATGGGTAAATCAACCCCTAGAACAGCCCATGGATTCTCAGGGTGGCTTGTTTGAGAAAAAAAAAAAACACAAGCCACCCTTTTGGACAACATGACAACCCACTGTGGCTAGTTATTCACGATGGGTTGTCGTTTCATGTGAACCAGGTCATTGTGTCTTATGGGGTTGTTTTTCATGTCTAGAAATCTTAAGGTTGTTAGTTTTCTCTGTTTTATTGGATTGTTTTAATGCTGCTTCTATTTTAGAATTTTAAAATCATTTTTATATTCTGTATGTCACCTAGAGAACATCAGTTATTGGGCAACTAAAAATCAATGCCAGTTTAATTAAAACAGTGGGGTTACAAAGCAGGGGAAAAAATTAATATTTTGCTTTTCACAGTGCCACTTAAACTTAATCTATCAGTCCTCTTGATACTAAAAGAAGTAGGAGACAATGAATTTAGGAGGGATATATGCCGTTTAATCATCATATGCTTTATAATATGCTGGGAGAGATCATCCAGGGATTTGCAGTGTGCTGTCACAGACAGATGACACACAGCACTTTTCATTTACTACCAGGGAAGATGTTGATGTTCTGAATAGGTGTCTGGAGGTGGTAATGGGCTGGATGAGGGTAGTAAATTGAGACTTAATCCAGATAAGACAGAGGTGCTTCTGGTCAAGTGACAGATGGATCTGGAACCAGAATTCATTCTGTTTGGATGGGGTAGTACTCCTCTTGAAGAATCTGGTTTGCAGTTCTGGGGTGTTACTGGATTTGGCTTTGCATGTGGATGATCAGGTAACAGCTATAGCTAGGAGTGCCATTGCCCAGCTTAGGCTGGTATGCCAACTGCATCCATTCCTGACAAGGTCAGAGGTGGCCATGGTCACACATGCCTTAGTTACATTTAGACTGGATTAATGTAATGCGCTCTACTTGGGGTTACCTTTGAAGAGTCTTCAGAAACTGCAATCGATCCAGAATAGAGCAGCGAGAATGCTGGCAGGCAATCATATCACAACTATCCTGCAAGGGCTGAACTAGCTACCAATTTGTTCCTAGGCACAATTCAAAGTGTTAGTGACCTTTAAAGCCCTAAATGGCTTAGGTCCAGAATTCCTTAGGAACCATCTCCTCATAACAGCCTGCCCATGCCCCAAGATCTGACAGGCACCTCTCTGTGTCCCAACTATGGTGGGGGCATGCTTGATGCAGACAAGAGAAAGGACTCTCAGTGGCTGCACCTAAATTGTGGAATTCCTTGCACCAGGAGGCTCCACTGGAACCCTCTTTTACAATGTTTTGCCATATGTCAAAAGCATTCTTGGTTAGGCAGGAGTTTGTCCTATCAGACAGCTAGGTTTTATCCAATGATCTTTTCTACACAAGGCTGTTAATCTGCTGTATCTACTTCCGGTCTCGTCACAGAATTGAGATCCGGACACTACACAGTTTCGTTTCCTGCTTTTCCACTACATAACGTCTAGGTGGCACTGTGCTATAGCAGAATAGCACAAACACACAAGTGGAAATCATGATTTCTTTTGCTTTCACAATTAGAGCATTTCCCCTGCTCTAAAAAACTGGAGGTTCACCCCATTGTCTAAAGAACCCATAAACAACTGTAAGTGGAAATAGTAAGCCTTGTGTAGAAAAGCCCAATATCTGTTTATCTTCTTCATCCATCTGTTCTTAATACATTTGTTTTTTATCTTTTGTAATATTTGTGTATTCTGTGATTTACTTTAATTGTTCTTAGCTGCCCTGAATGGTGTGTAAGCACAGGAATGGCAGGATATAATTTTTTAGATTTTTTTTTATACAGATAAATATAAATGGATACTAATGTCCACAGTGCCATAGCATAAACACACTCCTGGACACCCCTGTGTGGTTCAGAGGGGATAATCTTCACATGAAAACAGCACTACTTCAATTTCCCATGGAAGGATATATTTGACTGAGATCACTCAGAAAAATCTCACCATTTGCCTCATAATGGAGCTCAACATAGATAGTGGGTTGTGAAGAGGATGGATGGGTGGGTGGGTAGCACTTTGTCTTTCAAGTATTGTAATGGTAGAACTGTGCCTTAGGAAAAAGAGAGAAAAGCAACCTACAGAAGCCAACATGACAACTCATTAAACAAATGATAAAGTACTTGGAAAGCTACAGAAAAGTTGCCTTCCCTCATACTTGCAAATTCTTCATTTTGCAGTTTCCATCAGATCAAGTACTTGTCTTCATAACAAATCAAGCCCTTAGTAAATGTGTCACAAGTCTTAGGGCTGGTTTCACTCACATTGGCCTGCCAATATCTCCTGAAGCCAACATAGCCACTATTTCAACAGTTAAATCAAAGATAAAATGTTACATTCCAAGATACAAAACAGACCTCAAACTAACTAATGATAGGAAGAAACATCTCTGCAAAGAGATGGAAGTGACCATGGCTCCGTAGCAGAGTGCATGCTTTGCATACAGAGGTCCTAGGTCCAATCCCTGGCATCTCCAGTTAGAAGTATCAAAACAGCAGGTGACAGACCCTCTGCCGGAGACCCTGGAGAGCCACTGCCAGCCAGACTGGAGAATACTAGACTAGCTGGACAAGTCACCTGACCTGGAGCGAGACAGCTTCCTAAATTCCTATTTGTTCCAACTGGACCATTTTTCAGAAGGTAAACGTCAAGGGCGATATGAGCAGAGCTCTTCCAAAAAGAAATCCACTCAGAATACATGGTAGTTCTCCAATACATTCACATGAGACTAGATGGGACATATAAAGAGCCAGTGTGGCATAGCAGTGAGAGTGTTGGACTGGGACTCAGGAGATCCGGGTTCTAGTCCCCACTCAGCCATGAAACTCACTGGGTGACTTTGGGCCAGTCACTAACTCTCAGCCTAACCTACCTCACAGGGTTGTTGTGAGGATAAAACGGAGAGTAGGAGGAGTATGTAAGCTGCGTTGGGTTCCTCGCAGGAAAAAAGGCGGGGTATAAAATAAATAAATAAATAAATAAATAGTCAAGCTTCACATGGCATACATCAGTCTCTTCGACAACCTAGTGCCCTCCAGATGTGTTGTGCTACAACTCCCATGTCCCCAACCAGCATGGCCAACCAGCGAAGGCTGATGTACATATATTGTTATATTGTCTAGTCAAGCATTCTGTTCAAGGGAAAATTGTCCTTGCTCTGTTGGCTTACTTTCCTGAACATAAAAGCATTACATGATAAAGTCAAGCTGCACTAGGCAGTTTCAAGCACGAAACAGGGATTCATTGTTCAATTAATCTTCAGCCCATTTCCTGTAGCCCCGCAGATCTATCCAAGCATTCTCTAGCCTGACAAGGGAGACTCCAGAAAGCAGTTGGTTTCATGAATAGGAACTGATCACCAAATCAGTAAGCTTGAGGAAGGGGAGATTAATTTGCTCTGTCCAAAGAAATGATGCACACATACACGGATGGGCAATTACACGAAGATGCCATGAGGGAAGGGAACAAAATCACATTCAGTCCAGAATGCTAGATGATACAAGCACCGTCAAGTGACAGTTCAAAGAACAAGAGTGGGCAGTAGCGAGAAGGTTTTTTTTTTTTAATGTAAGCTGCTTTGAGGGCTATTACCAAACAGAAAAGCAGAGCATGAATTTAAAATGAAAGGTTGTAATCCTGCCCAGAGTTGACTACTGAAGTCAATGAGATTTAAAGCAACTAAACTACATCCAGGGTTGCAGCAAAAATAAAATACATGATATCCCTCCTTTTTGTGAACCAATCCCTTTTTTTTTTTTTTTTTAACCTGATTCAAGTTATAGAAATTAGAGCGCAAAACCTTGGGGCTCTGGCCAAACTTGGCAATGTTTGTCAGTGGGAAGGGGAAGTAATTAGTTACTGTGACTTAGCAGAATTGCCATGCCATCGAGACTTCTACACTTATAGCAATGATACCAGACTTTGCCTTGCATTCATCTGCACATCTGAGAAAGATTTCCAGGACAGCTCACAATGACCAAAAGCTCATATTTGTATCTGTTTGTACCATAATGTTCACAAACCTAAAAAGAGGCAAAGTCAGACAACATATGGTTTTCATTGAGCTCCCTCCTTCCTGCCTCCCACATCTTAGGATCACAGCACCCCACCCACTGGGAATAAGATCAGCCCCTGTTGCTTTATCATCAGGAAATGCTTAGAGTTAAGAGTTATTGAATGGACAGGGGGGGGGGGAGGAATCCCACCTCCCAGAGTTACTCGGTTTTAAATAATACTTTGTAATGATTACATGTGTTTATACCGAGGAACTGTATAAATGAGCAACTCGGACTATTTCCTAGCCCTGGGTCCTTCACAATACTTCACTTTGGGTTTTTTGTCTATCTGCTCTCCATCTTTAGTTTCCCTCCACCTCTTTTATTACTACATTTGTTAGTTGCTGTACGAATTGACCCAACATAATGCTAGTGTGAACACAAAGTCATTAAAAAAAAAAACTAGTTCAAGGAAAATCAGGAGCAGAAGGAAGAGAAAGCTTAACCCTTAATGTGAGCATTGTGTGTGCGCGATGCTGTGCAAGTTAATTAACCTGATTTTCTGAACTACTGACCACCGAGTCCATGGTCTAATCCTACATGGATTCAGTGACAAACGTGGGCTGCAGACAGACATCTGTTGGACACAGGAAGAGTTTCTGTGATAGGGAAAAACTGAACACGAACAGGTTGCTTAGGGTTTTCCAGTATAACTGAAATAAGCCAGAAAAGCTAGTAGCCTACCCTTTCCCCAACCAGGTCCCGCTCCAATGTTTTGGACTACAGCTCTGATCAACCCCAGCCAACATGGGCCACCAATGGTCAGGTTGATGGGAGTTGTAGTCAAAAACATTTGGGGGGCACCAGGTTGGGGAAGGTTTCATAACAAGAAATATTGAAGACATAAGTGAAGGAAGAGGTTATTTTTACAGTCTTGCTACTGGATTTTTAAGTAGATTACCTGTATGCTATAGCCAGCCTTTTCTTTAAAAGTATGTCTAGCCTCAAACACATCTAACTTTCTAATATGATACAAGGCAAAGTGTTTCCCCACCAGGAATACATTTGTGTCCCACTTCACACTGTACAGTAAGCACAGCAATGGCTCTCAGCATCTGACTTTTAAAGACAACCCAGCACACGAATACTGTGAGATATATATTACTGAAGTCTAACAAACGTGGAACAGTGTCAGCTCAAATTGCATAGACACCACTAGCTTAGGATTTTTTTATTTGTTAAATACCAAGTATTCCATACCTAGGAGAAACAAGAAAAATGCATGCCAACAACTCCCACCCCCAAACATCATAGACTAACCTCTAAAGTCTCTTCAAAGCTTGCCATCTAGACATTCACAACAAACGCCAACCATTTCTTGATAGCTCCACCAAGACATGAAGAAAGCAGGTCTCCATTTCTTGGCTTTCTTCCTTCGGCTGTAGTACCTGATCTTTGACAAGTTTCACCTGTTCCACACCAGCCTCTCCATTACCAAATCACAGCACACAGCTATAACTCAGGTGCTAATTTCCCAGCATTAACTAAAATGTATTTCTTCAGAATAAGCCAATTAACAGTAGTATTACCTAGAGCAGATTCCCCCAACCTTCCAGATGGCCAATACCCACGTTGGCTGGGAATGCTGGGATTTGCAGTCAAACACATCTGGAGGCACTAGGTTGGGGAAGGCTGACATAGAATGGGGATGGGCAACTTGTGGCCCTCCAGATCTTTTTGCCTACAACTCCCGTGACATATCTCTCTCTAATAGATTTATATTTTTTAAAAATATCTCTAAGCGGTTAAGTGATCCCTCAGCATTGGCTATGCTGGCTAGGGCTGATGGGAGTTGTCGGCTAAAACATCTGGAGGGCCACAAGTTGCCCACCCCTGGCCTAAAACTTAAACAGACAAAATAGCCCCCTCCTCTCCTTCTATTGCATCTCCTTGTTAACCAGCTGCACTTACTTGCATTCTACCCCCTCCCTCCTGTGGGATCGTTGTGTGCATGTTCAGGCCATTTTCTAGATGCTTTCTGAAATACTTCTGTGTGCTAACAAAATGCTTTCAGTAATGGGAAAACCCAGACAATCTGTTCACAGTGCAATTCTATACATGTCTACTCAAAAGTAAGCCCCACATGATTTAATTGGGCTTACTCCTATGTAATACTTACCTGTGAGTAAGCCTCACTGAACTCAGTGGGGCTTACCTCTGAGTAAACATGCATGGCATTGCACTGTTAATTCATTTGACTGTAAATGAGGCAAGTGGAGAAAGAAATTCAATTTTTTAAAAATTAAATGTATAATGGAACAATTCATTGGAAGGTTCTGAAGTCAGGGGTGGAGGGAGATGTATGCTGGTTTTCATGGGAAACGTCTCAAAACCAGGAAGTTTGACTTTAGAATAAACTGATCAAACTGAAGTCTTGATGATCTCCCAGTTTTCACAGCCAAAACGTTTAGTACAAGATAACCCTTCAAAATGAAAGTAAAATCTAACATATTGCTGCAGTTACAGGAAGCTTCCCACAACAATGCCGTGATAAGGGGTGCACAAATGTTGATTGCCTGACTAAGACATTCCATCAGTTCGGTTATAGTTCACCCTTGGCACTATTTCAAAATGAACTGAGAGAAGACATGGATTTTCTGCAAGTTACAGTTTCAAGCCCTTTTGCTCTTCAGCTAGAGCTCTTGGCAGCACTACTGCTAGCTCAGCTTCAGGGGGGGGGACCCCCGGCTTATGCAGCAGTTCAGGGAAGAGCACAAGGGCCAGATGAAACGACTGTGGTCCCTATGGGGAACCTTATTCTGAGGCCCCACATTTCTAACCCATCAACTATGCTTTCTCATTTCATGGCCATAGCAGCGCACAAATAAATACATGCATACCCCCACACACACACTTGGCAGTATAAAAGAGGTTATTGTCTTAAGTTGCAAGAGTGCAGAAGGGTCAGCACAGCCACTTTCTAAATATTAAGGCTCTCTCAAACAATTATACTATAGCAGACTCCCCAGTTTGACTGTGGCTTTAAACAGCAAAGTACTTGGTATAATTGTTAATCCAGACCTAAACTGAGAAGTCAGAAGCTATGCTGCAATCACTTATGAGTTATTTATTTATTATTTATTTATTTTTATTTATAAGTAGATTTATATCCTGCCTTTCAGCTATGTGGTGCTTAAGGAGGCCTCGCAAAGAAGAAGAAAGATAAAAACAATCTATCAAGAAATGATGCAGTGCAACAAAATAACCAGCTAAATTTAAAAAAAAGAAGGCAGAGGTGGCAGAAAACAATCCAGCAATACAGAAAATAATCAGCTAACCAAGATGAATTGCCTGCCTAAAGAAAAAGTTCTTCAAAAGACAGACTGGGGATGCTGCTGGGGTGCTGCCCACTCTGCTGCCCAGCAACCTACCATACAGGGCTGGCAGAGGTGGTCTCAAGTGTGGTGTTGGAGGAACCCAGGACGGTGGTCTTGGGTGACTTTAATTTCCATGCTGAGGCTGCCTCAGGAGTCCCAGCTTGGGACTTCACAGCCTCCATGACAAGCATGGGATTGTCTCAGTTTGTCATCCGCCCAACACATGAAGCAGGTCATACCCTTGCTTTGGTCTTTGCTCCGAGCTGTGAAATGAGTAATCTGAAAATTGCTGTGTGTGTCCAAGTGACCCCATTGTCATGGTCAGACCATTTCCTAATGAGATTTGAACTCACAGCGTTACTTCCCTCCAACAGTGTTGGGGGGGACCCATTGGGATGGTCCGCTCTAGGAGACTGATGGAATCCATCGAATTTCTGAATGCTCTTGGGGATTTTCCAGTGGAGAGAGCTGGTGATCCAGCTGAGGCCCTAGTTTCACTGTGGAATGGTGAAAAGGCCACTGACTCGATTGCACCCAAGTGCCCTCTCCGGTGCTGTAGAGCCCAGTCTGCTCTTTGGTATACTGGGGAGCTGCAGTCAATGAAACAGCCAGGCTGGATGGCAGCTAGAGTGCAAATGGTGTAAGACTCAAAGTGAAGACGACAGAGCACGCTCCTAGAGCGCATAATCGTGCCTATTGCATGGCAATGCGGGCAGCAAAGTGGCGTTAATATGCTGCCTCCATTGTGTCCTCGAGTAGCTGTCCAGCAGATATCTTTTGGGTGGTCCGGGGACTGTTAACACTCTCCCCAGCAAATGGGGCCCTAAGAGCCACTGTGACCTTTCTGCATCAAGCTTTGAGGACAAAATCGCTTGTCTCCATAGTGAACTTGATGCTGTTGTTAGCGCAGCTCCAGTCGGGGTGTCTGATGCCACCATCTGCCCAATTTTGTGGGATCAATTTCAGTTGCTGTGGCCTGATGATGTGGACAAGGTACTTGCAGCAATACAACCAACCACATGCTGTCTTGATCCTTGCCCCTCCTGGCTAATAAAGCTAGCCAAGTGGGTATGACTGGATGGGTCCAAGGAGTGGTAAATGCATCTTTGTGTGAAAGATGGTGTTTTCTGCTGTTCTTGAGGAGGCAGTAGTGCAACCACTATTGAAGAAACCCACTCTGGACCCAATGGTACTTGACAACTACTGCCCAGTCTCAAATACCCCTTTCTTAGGGAAGGTACTTGAGAAGACCATGGCAGAGCAACTGCGGGCACTCTTGGAGGATACTGTTTATCTAGACCCATTCTAGTCTGGATTTTGACCTGGTTACAGGACTGAATCAGCCATGGTCGCCCTGATGGAGAGAGGGACAGGGGGGAGTGCAACCCTGTTAATTCTGCTCGATCTCTCATTGGCTTTCGATGCCATCGACCATGGCATTCTCCTGGATCAACTCCACGGCTTGGCATTGGAAGCACTGTGTTACAGAGGTTACAGTCTTACCTGCGGAGACATCAGAGAGAGCACCCCCATGCATAAAGCACTGTAACGGTCCTCGCTGTGACATGGCATGTGACAGGGGCTGGGAGGGGGACCTTCCTGGATTCCGAATACAGCTCTCTGGGGTTACCCAGATAGCCACGCCCCCTTTCCTCAGTTCCACCCCCTTTCCCCCAACCACTAATTGTTGGGTGGTTTCCGGGCTGTGTTACAGTGGTTCCAGTCTTGCCTGCGGAGTCGATTTCAGAGAGTAACAATGGGTGACTATTCCTCAGCCCCTTGGCAACTGAGCTATGGGGTTCCGCAAGGTATCATTTGTCCCCAATGTTGTTTAACATCTATATTTATTTATTATATTTATACCCCACCTTTTTTCCTGCAAGGAACCCAAGGCGGCTTACATAATCCTCCTCCTCTCCATTTTTTCCCTCACAACAACCCTGTGAGGTAGGTTAGGCTGAGAGACCGTGACTGGCCCAAAGTCACCCAGGGAGCTTCGTGGCCAAGTGGGGACTAGATGTGAGCAGTCATTAGGGGATTTGGAGCCAAATGCTATCAGTATGCTGATGACACACAGCTCTGTCTCCCTGTGACATCTGAATCAGGTGAGGCTGTGCAAGTCCTGGATCAGTGTCTAGTCTCAGTGACAGGCTGGATGAGGGCCAATAAACTGAGGCTGAATCCTGGAAAGACAGAAGGCCTGTGAGTGGGTGGTTTCCTTTTGTGCAGTTTTCCCCGATTCATAGATTTCATAGATCATAGAGCTGGAAGGAGCCTACAAGGCCATCGAGTCCAACCCCCTGCTCAATGCAGGAAACTAGAGGAGGGGTCTCCCATCCAAGCAGTAACCAGGCTTGACCCTGCTTAGCTTTCCACGCTCAGAGAAGCTGAGCCTGCGTAAGCCACTCTAAAAGGTTAAAATGCCTAAGGCTTAGTTATTGGCAGTAAGAACTTTAAATTACAATATGCTGGTATTTTTTTTGTATTTTTGGCCCCCCCACCCCCTTTTCATTTGGCCCACCACTGGATTGAGACTCCCAAAAGCGTCCTCAAATTTGACTTTGGCCCTTGGGCTAAAAGAGGTTCCCTACCACTGACCTACATCTTCAGCCTACTGCTTCTCATCCTAATTCCTTATCAGTTGGGTGGTTTGGGAAGGGTGGGTTGGCCAGCTTCTTGGATAGCCCATTTTAGGTGACAGTGGGTGGGAGCAAAGATTCACAGCATGAGTTACTCTTGGTATAATCCAATGGAAATTGCAATGCATTTTAAGAGCATTTCTCGTGGTGATTTTCTTAATACTTCATAAAAACTAGAAATATAGATACTCTTGAGGAATAAACACGTGTGATCTGAATAGCGTCCAACTTTTCTGTTGTTGAAGAGGGGTCTGCATGGTGTCATTGTCTGTCAAACTAAACATTATTTTGAATATGTAATATGCAGCTACATCTGATATTTTTTCTTACTCAAAGGTAAGCCCAAATTGGGACCCTAACATGGGGTGTAGGTGGGCTTTAACCCTTTCTCCCTTTCTATGTCCCTTTCTGGATTGAAGGGCCCATTCCTGAAATTTGCATAGGAAAAAAGCACCTCCATTTGTTTTAATGGGAACTTTTTTCCTATGCAAACTGCAGATGTGAGGGCATCTGGATTAGACAAACAGAAGGAGGTGAAGTGTTAAAGTCTTTTACTTCCACACACTAGGGTCCCAATCTGTTTCGAATCTCCCACACTTACTTTTGAATGAGAAAAAAGAAAGACATAGCTGCATGCTACATATTAAAGGTAATGTGTAGTTTGGCTCCAGGCCCATTGGGCACAAGCAATTCAGCTACTCTTCCTCTCAATTCTAGGAATAGCACTAATCCCTACCAGACTTCTTGCCAATTCAAACAATGCCATGCTGCCAAAGGAAGTGAGAAAAATGAGGTAAACAATACAACATGCTTGGAAACTCTTGTTTGGGGACACATGGGTAATGTTACGTACTACTTTTTGTAGTATGTTCCAGCTTGGATAGTGTATGTTATAGTAATTTTAATGTTAGGTAACAGAGAGATGATGAATTACTTGGCCTCAGGCTCTCAGCAATCAAACCAGAGAGCTATCTGTATCTAACTCCCTAATGCAGGAGGGGGACTTCTCTATGGCAGCACTCAGGTTGTGGAATACCCTGATCCACCTAGGCCCCACTGCAGGGCAGACCCAAGACATTTGCTGTCTGAGGCGGAGCAACAAATGGAGCCTCCACCCCTGTTAAGGAGCATAGTACCCAAGGCCAGCCCAGTTATTTTGGCACCTGAGGCAGAAAATCCCAAGAGCAACTCTCTTCCTCCTCCTTGGCAGTAAAAATGCAACAATAATACATTAAGTAACTAACAGTTAGCTGCCATTTCATGACAGCCAAAATCAACTGCCTGTGCAGGCAGCTGCCTCACTCTGCCTGAGGGTCGGGTCGGCCCTAGATGGAAGGTGTCTTTTGAGGTGTAGGTAATGCAAAAGTAGAGTGCAGGGCATCCATTTCTATGTTCTGTTGCAGCTTCTGCTAGAGGCATCATTGGTGGGTTGGGTGAGTTACACTCTGATTAAAGACAGATTGCACCAGTGGTGTCACTGCTTGAGGAATATGGATGGTGAGAGAGGGGGAGAAAGAGAGAGGGAGGGGAGAGAATTAGAATTGAAGAGGGTGTCAGTGAAAGAGAAGGAAAGGAGACATATATGGTGTGTTTCATGTTTCCAGTCCTTGGTCTATCGCAGGGCTCTCCAACCTTGGGTCCCCAGATGTTGCTGGACTACAGCTCCCAGAATCCCTTGCCATTAGCCATGCTGGCTGGGTATGCTGGGAGCTGTAGGCCAGCAACATCTGGGGACCCAAGTTTGGAGAGCCCTGGTCTATCGGATTATTCAGGAAGGAAAATGGTTCTATGGAGGGAAGTGGTGAATTATCTTCTGTAGGTGAAAAGCATGGAAATCTACTGCTGGCATTGCTTCTGGAGTAGCAAAGACTGAGGGAGTTGCTGAGTGCTGCTAGGGAGCTACTGTAGTATAGAGGTAAAGAGCAGAAACCATGAGCCAGGAAGCCATCAGAACATGGAAAATTGCCTTATGCCAGGTCAGAGTGTTTATCCAGCTAGGGCAGTATTGTTTACTCTGATTTGCAATGGCTCTCCGGGGTCTCAGGCAGAGGGTTGTTCACATCTGCTGCTGCCAGTTCCTTTTAACAAGAGATGCCACAGATTGAACCTGGGACCTTCTGTATGCAAAGCATGTGTGTTACCACCGAGCTTAGTCTCCTCAAAGACCTCCATTCACATCTCCACTTAGGTCACAATCTCTCAGCCGCAAGGGTTACTGACATCATGTAAGTGAAGTGCCTTCAGGGCTCGGGACAAGTTTTATTCTTTTTCTTTTTCAGGACCTAGTGACTTCCGAGGATGTGGCCCTGTATTTCACTGCGGGGAATGGGCTCTGTTGGATCTGAATCCAAGATCTTTATACTGGGAAGTCATGCAAGAGCATTATGCTAACATGGCTTCCTTAGGTAAGGCAGGGAGTTCCACAGAAATGGAGATGCTACACTATCTGAAGGCTCTTCTCTGGGTGGACTCCAATCGGGCCATAGGTCCATGTGGAACCACCAGGGACATGCCATCTGATGACCTCAGTGACCAGGCAGGTTGTGGTAAGGGAGAAGGCACTCTATCAGGTATCCTGGTCCCAAATTGTTTAGGGCTTTATACACTAGTACCAAAACCTTAAACCTGGCCAGGTAGCGAATGGGCAGCTACCCTCAGCAAAGGAGTTGCATGCTGAAAAGGGGCAGTTCCTCACAACAGCCAGGCTGCTGCATTCTGCTCTAGCTCCAGCTTCCGGAGCAGCCTTAAGGGCAGCCCCACATAGAGCGCATTGCAGTAATCCAGTCTTGAGGTTACTAGCACCTGTACCACCGTGGCCAAGTTATCCCTGTCCAAAAGAGGCCGTAGCTGGTGAACTGGTTGAAGCTGATAAAAGGCACTCCGGACTGCTGCAATCACTTGGGACTCCAGCGACAATGATGGATCTAGGAGTACCCCCAAACTAAGGAGTACCCCACAAAGGGAGTACAACCCCATCCAGAACAGGCAAAGGGCCTATCTCCCGGACTCGGGAACCACCCACTCACAGGGCTTCTGTCTTTCCAGGATTCCGCCTCAGTTTATTGGCCCTCATCCAGCCTGTCACTGAGTCTAGACACTGATCCAGGACTTGCACAGCCTCACCTGATTCAGATGTCACAGGGAGACAGAGCTGCGTGTCATCAGCATACTGATAGCATTTGGCTCCAAATCCCCTAATGACTGCTCACAGCGGCTTCATATAGATGTTAAACAACATTGGGGACAAATGATACCTTGCGGAACCCCATAGCTCAGTTGCCAAGGGGCTGAGGAATAGTCACCCATTGTTACTCTCTGAAATCGACTCCGCAGGCAAGACTGGAACCACTGTAACACAGCCCGGAAACCACCCAACAATTAGTGGTTGGGGGAAAGGGGGTGGAACCGAGGAAAGGGGGCGTGGCTATCTGGGTAACCCCAGAAAGCTGGATTCGGAATCCAGGAAGGTCCCCCTCCAGGGGCAGTTTGGTGCCCTAGGCAAGATCAGATATTTAGCGCCCCCCCTTCCCACTTGAGAGCGCTGTATTTTTTTTCCAAGGCGTTTCTGGCGCCCCCTTTAGCCCTCCGCCCTAGGCCTAGTTGGCCTAATGGTAGCACCGGCCCTGTCCCCCTCCCAGCCCGTCACATGCCATGTCACAGCAAGGACCGTTACAGTGCTTTATGCATGGGGGTGCTCTCTCTGATGTAGAACTCTGATAATGTAAGTTCCACACCATGGGTGGAACTTCTTTGTGTAGAGTAGGGTCCTTGCTGAAGACCGCCCACCCCCATGTATGGACCATGTGGTACAGAGCTGATATATGTGGGTGGGGCCAGCATGTGCAGTCCTGCTCTCCCATAGCATGTGATTGCTGTTTGTGCGATTTGCACCTCTGGTCATAGGGCTGCAACCATCTTCAAATTGCTGTAATTCTGAAGTTTTGTGGTAGTTATTAAGAAGAGAGATCCTTGTTACCAGAAACTGAACCATGGCTACTTCATGGTAGAAATAGTAGTGTGGGGTTGCCTAGAAAAGGTTTCCAAAAATTTGTATGCAGGCTTAGCTTTTTGAGCAGAAATCAGTTTTTATGGCAACCAAGCAGCCTGCCTTTTCAAGGAAAGGAAGGTAACTTAAACTAGCAACGTGCACTGTTTCTGCTGTGTAGTTTTCATGAATCAAGATGTACACAGTCCAAATTGCAAGTGGTTGCTTGCGTGCCCGCGACCAACCCTTCCACACTGGTGAGTAAATTTGACTGAAGCTGATCCAAATCAACAAGCCTCAGGTGAGCAGCTCCCCAGTGACTTAAGGCCATGCAGACAATGAGTGATACAGGCTACTATCAGCATGTTTGACTTGAGTTCCCAGAAAAAGCAGTGCTTTGCTGAGATATATATCTTTATAAGAGGAAAAGGTATGCTGTTTGGGCTAAAGAATACAAGGTTAGCTCACAAGAACTGTTGGAAACCAGTGATCTCTGTACTCCCTCTGCTGGCTGGCTTAGTTCATACATTCCCATATTTTTTATTTTTAAATTTATTTTACTACATTTATATCCTATGTTGCTTCCATGATGAAACTCAAGGTAGTGTACAGAGTCCCCACATGGTCTCGCTTCCAGGCATTGATCCAGACCTGCTTAGCTTTGTAGGTTGCTATATCATGTGTCCTTAGACCACAGCCTGGGCCTTGAGGCTATTTTAAGGCAAAATTTCATTCTTCCTTTCCCCCCTCTAGCACAACCTGCTCTCTAATACTAATTACAAAACTGCCTGAAACAAAAGTATTGCACTACAGTATATGATAGGGATTTCTCCTAAATCTCATATTGCACTTTTAGTAGTATTGCTCCATTAAGCAGCTCACCATTAGTTAGTGTTGCGTGTTTTTGGGTCCTACCTGAAGTATTTGGTTCTAAAAACCTGTTTAAAGAGTCAAATTTCCCCGGTAGAGCAAAAACACTCTCCCATTGATTGAGGCGATTATGACATCAGTACTGCTCAACCCCACTGCTCTCTCCTGCAGTGTGTAGATAGGATTGAGTGAGCCTGAGGCCTATTAATCTTGCACTGATTCATTAAAATGACTGGAAAAAGATTTGTTAAAAGGAAATTCAGGAAATCTACCATTTGTAGATTCCTCCACAATATCAACTTTCTTCACACTGGCGATAAAGATTACATAGGAGTGGAGATGGGGAAAAAGTTAGTATTGGAGCCAGTTTTATAGCTCAAATTTTATAGCTCACCCATCCCAAATCATGGATATATAGCATGCCAGTATATGGGAAAAATATATTGTTGTTTTGTCTCCCCCTTTTAAAAAAGGAGTGACTGTGCAGAGAAGGGACAGGGAGTGAATAGTGGCTGTTCTGTGCCCCTGCCCTTTTTGTCTTTAGCCCTGGAAATAGCTGAGAAGGTTCTTCTATTAGGGCTGGTGAAATCTCTGCCCACCCCTCACCCAAGGGAAGGAGAAATGTCTTGAAAATAAAGGGCAACCATTTTACCTGAATAGTGTAACTTGTGTCTGAGGTAGATTAGGTCTGTTTCTCTCATAGTCCTCATTTCTTAGCCGTAGTAGTATGAGAGTGGTCTTCATTCTGCTTCTTTTTACCTCAAAACTACTAGGCCTCAATGCTGCTTCCCATAAAAGGAAGGGGCTGCTGAGTTTCTTCCTAAGTCACACTGCTACTGCAAAGAGCTGAGCCCTATGGGGGGGGGGGGGGAGCAGGCCTAATCTACCTTGGACACATGAGTTTCACCATCCAAGTATAATGGTCACTATTTATATTCAAGACATACGACTTAGGGGGCTTTTGCGGATGAAACAGGTCTATCCCTTCCATTGCGTTTATCCCCTCTTCTGTTTCCCCACCACTTTCCCTGAAGCTGCTATAGTCCATCCAATGGCTGCCAGCTGGTTGCCACCATTCTCTTCCACCACCCACTTCCAAATGGCCCCTGGAATGATGCTGCATCATCATGTAATATCACCTCAAGGGGAACTGAATAAAAAAAGATGTCCACCAACTCGTGGCTGCCAGGAGAATCACTGTAGCACTGCTGCTGCCACTGCTACCTGTTTAATGCCATCTCAGAAATTGCTGAAATCCTTCCTGTTTCACCTCTCACAAATGCGGGAAAAATGGGGGGAATTTGGCTCAGCCCTAATAGACAAACCAACCAACCCCCCCCCACACACACACACAGCAGCAGTGTGGCATAGTGGTGAGAGTGTTGGACTGGGACTCAGGCGATCCGGGTTCTAGTCCCCACTCAGCCATGAAACCCACTGGGTGACTTTGGGCCAGTCACTGACTCTCAGCCTAACCTACCTCACAGGGTTGTTGTAAGGATAAAATGGAGGGGGGGAGGAGGAGGATTATGTAAGCCGCCTTAGGTTCCTTGCAGGAAAAAAGGCGGGGTATAAATATAATAAATAAGTGCAACAACTGTCAGAAGTCAAAAGCCTGCTGATATTTATTTTTTATTACATTTCTATACCACCAATAACCGAAGCTCTCTGGGCAGTTCACAAAACAAAACTTAAAACCATAAATAAGACCTTAAGTGCGAATCAGAAGGCAAGGAAAGAAAGAATCAGAAGGATCTTCCACGGAGGTTGTTGCACATTCTGGGTGTCACACAGAAAAAGGTCTTCATTCTTGTGCCCACCCACCATATTATTATTTTATTATTATTATTATTTACATTTATTAATCGCCCATCTGGCCGGTAACCGGCCACCCTGGGCGATGTACATAGGCTAAAAACAAGATAAAATACATTTAAAACATTATATATATATATATATATATATATATTTGTATGTATCTCTAATGGCAACAGGACAGAGAGCAGGGTCTCAGTGATGCTAACATTTAGGGGGAGTCCATGTGTGGGAAGCTGACTCTATGAATGTAAATCAGATTTATGAGTTACCTTATGACATAAAAAAGAGGTCTTTGGGGGGGTCCCTCAAGTGTCCAGTCCTGTTGAGCTGAGTGTCCAGGCAGGTCAGGAGGATGTAGGTCTGGCAAGCAATCTGGGGCACAGTGAAAGGACAGGCACAAATCAATCCTGGATCAGAATTCCTGATTTATTTCTTCTCGTTTGAATAAAAGCGGGCAAATAATGCGTTGGGAATTGGATAAAGAGCAAATTTCCCTTTCACCCAAACAGTATCAAATTCTTGAGTTTAAGATGGACATCCCAGATACCAGAGAACCCATTGGCTATATTTGATTGATTGATTGATTGATTGATTTAAAGTATTTTTCACTCACCCTTTATCCTCAGATACCAGCAGGGATGTTGAAGAGTCCTTGGTCTCGAGTCACGAGTCGAGTCACGAGTCTTTGGACCCAAGTCTCGAGTCCGAGTCCTTGGTCCAAAATGGTGACTCACGAATCACGAGTCACGAGTCACTCCCAAAGCTGACTCCACGAGTCCCTATTAAAATCAATGGGTTTTTCCCCCAACAAAATAAGGCTACTTCAGATGTGTGGTTTAAATAAATTCTAGGCACAAGTGTGCCTTTTTATTTCAAAACTCTGCAACTGATTTTGGCAAGAACAGACCAGGCAGAAAAACCCAAAATAACTAGGCAGGCAGAGGCCTTTGTCTTGGACAATGCAACTGTTGAACTGATCAAGAAGAGACCAGGCAGGCAGAGGAGGCTGGGAACCCCAGACAGGCAGGCAGAGGCAGCCAAACCCAAAATGTCTGAAAGGTTGCATTTTAGAAAAATGATTTTAAAAAATAAACTTGCTGTACTTCCTAAAACTTATCCATGTTGCATTTGAGGAACATGATTTTTTCTAAATGTTTGGCCCCCATTCTGGAATGGTGAGATCTCATCACAATTCCACCCTCACTGAACACCCGCTCCACTGGTGATGAACTTGCTGGAACCAGAAACACACTCAGAGCAGCAGCCACACAGAGTAATCTCAGGTCCTTCTTCTGCCTCTCCCAAGTACTCAACACATCAATCAAAATAAATCTTGACACACTGTTGGGGCTGCATTCCTGGTAGCCGTCCATAGTGGCCGAGCAGCGGCGCACCTCGCTTCCATGCGCTCTTCGCCGGCAATCACGCTCCTCTCCACTCCTTCTGGCACAGCCCAGGGATGTTGAAGAGTCCTTGGTCTCGAGTCCCGAGTCCCATTAAAAATATTGGGACTCGAGTCCGAGTCGAGTCAGAGGGGGGACTCAGTCCGACTCATGAGTCGAGTCCTAGAGTCCGAGTCCCCATCCCTGGATACCAGGGTGGTAAACCAAAAATATAAGAACTATAATATGTCACAAATATGACACAAATCCAATACAATAAAAACATAAAACATTACAGTAAAAATGATTGATGTAAAAAAACAGAACAGACTGAGTTCAAATCAACAACACACTTTAAAACGCTCGGGCAAATAAGTAAGTTTTACTTTGGCACCAAAAAATCGGCACCAGTCAAGCTTCAGTGGGGAGGGCATTCCAGAGAAGACACACCACTACAGAGAAGACCCTCTGCCTAGTTACTACACAATAAGCTTTCCCTGACAAAGGAGCCTGGAGAAGATCCTCCTCTGGAAATCTTAAGACATGGGCAGGTTGCTATAGGGCAGCGTAGCTGGCTGGGGCATGCTGGGAGTTGTAGGCCAAAAACATCTGGGGAGTGGGGACCCAAGGTTGGAGAACACTGCAATAGGGTAACATGTGGCTCCTAGATGTTGTTGGAGTGCAGCTCCCATCAGCCCTAGCCAGCATGGCCAATGGTGGGAGATGATGGTAGTTACAGTCCAACTACATCTGGAGGGCCAAATGCTCCCCATCCCTGGTCTAGGGAGGGATGCACCTTCAGGTATTTGGTTCCCAAACAGTTTAGGGGTTTAAAGGTAAGCACCAGCAGCTTGAACTGGAGTCAGAAACACATAGTTGTGAATACTCCGGCTTTTAACTTCTTCCTGCTCTTTTCCTGCAGTAATATCAACATGCCGAAAATATACATATACACATTTCACAAGCGCTCCCCCAGAGTCCATACCAAACCATGGAAAAGCTGTGAAGAAATAAAGTTGCTATTAGGGAACCATATGCATATGAAAATTAAGACTGAATGTCTTCTCATTTGCCAGCACTTTAACACTCTGTCTTCAGTCTTCCTAAATGATTAATGAAAACTGCATGGCATTATTATGGCACTCATAAGAACTATGGAACAGCCCATTCTTATATATGTTGTTAACATGAACTGCCCCTGAAATGGACAGGGTATACCTTATTAAACATGCCAAATCCACTGCAAAGATTTTTGCTCCCACGGAAACATAATTTTGATTAAAATGGTTTCCACACAAATTTTCTTCTGAAGCCACTAACTATATCACTTTCATGGAACCCTTCCTCGCAAACTAGACTTGTAGATAGGTCAGATCCCATGTCTTTCAATTTAGTGTTAGCTAATCTTGAGTCCTTTAGCATTCTCCCCATCATTGATGTGATTCAGGAAGTAACAAGTAGAATCCGGAACAGGAACAGTAAAATCCTACATGCAGCACACCCCGTGCAATACATGCACCTGAGTCAAGAAAGTAACATCTCAATATGTCTACATTTACAGACATTGCTTCCCAATGGCAATTTATGCAAGTGTGTCAGCAAATTTTTCAGCCCTTGAAAGTAGTGCCTGTAAACATAGTTTCCCCAAGTCTGGAGTTATTTTATCCACGCGACTCTATCCACAGGAATATGCCACATGGTCTATAAATTTGGGGAAGCCAATTCCCTGCACATCATTACACAGAGTATGCTAGTTGAGAGGTAACTTGAGTGCTAATGAGGATTATATATTTTCTGTATAACAGACAAGGCCACTTGACATTAAATGACTTGGGGCACAATCCCAAATACACTAGGGAGTAAGACCCACTGAACTCAATGGGACATGCAGAGGATTGTGCTGTCAGCCAGATACATATTTGTGCATAAATAATTCATCAGGCTGAAGTGTCATAGTTATAGGGATAAAATGAAGTGTATGAAATCTTTCCCTTTATGTGAAAGTAAATTATTTGTTCTTGCTGTTCTGATTAAACATTTAATTAGTGTGCTGTTGCGGAGTTTGGAGTAGAATCCTATTAGCTCTTGTTGTAATGCCCAGAGTGCAAGAGAGAGCTTTTAGTATGTTGCGATTCCATTTACATATTTTACTAAAGACTACTGTGTTCACATATTGACATGAAAAAAAAATAACTGCCTGCCAGCAGTCTATCAGCTGTTAGAAAACAGTTGATGAGCAGAATAATTCTCAAAAGGAACAACAGGAGAGCTGACAGGTGAGTGAAAACTAACCACTTCTCTTTTCTGCAAAGTAACCAAGGCACCTGTCACTTCCTTGGAACTTCTGACTATTCATTAGTATTACACTCTGCTCATTTAAGTGAAAAACAAACATCTGTACAAGCAGGACATTATCAGGATACTACATGTGGTTTGGGTTAGTGAGGAAAAACCCAAAAGAACAAAATTTGTACGAGACAGCACTTGGAACTATTTATAGTCAGAGTTGCTTCTATTAAGTTACCTGATACAGTTTCCTGTTGTTTTAGTAAATTGTTCAATTTAAATTCCAGACTCCTACAATATTTTCCTTCCAGGACTAAGGGACAAGAGGCACATGCACATCTACAAGTGTTTTTGCAGGGCTAGTTCTTATTCTGACAATAGGTTTTACAGTTGATTATCTCCTGTATCTTACCATTATGAAACACTGGTAGGCTGCATGATAACCAGCATATCTACCTAAACTATAATTTCCTACACAATTGCCATGTGACTACTTCAAAAAGTACAACATTGGTTTTTTTTAAGTGTGCTGGCAAAATGAAAAGGCTCTGTTTACCTACACTTAGACTGAAATCCTATGTACACTTACTTGGTTGGGAGTAAAACACGCACAAAATAAAGAGAATTACTCCCGAAGCCCCTTAAGCAAGGAAACCTCGGAGGTAAGCCGCCCCCCCAAAGCCCCCAAACCATGTGAAGGCTGTAGGAGTCACGGGACACAGTCTCTGACGAAGGAGATCTGAGGCTCAGGTCTTTTCCCCGTAGCTGCAAGAAAAGAGGCTTTGGGTGGCGTCACCTGTGCCTAAATATAGCCTCAGTGCCCCACTCTTTGAGCCAATCTTAAGGGGACAAGCAATTTGCCCCGGGCCCTGATGGGAGGTGAAATCACCTCATCTCTCTCGCGTCCTCCACTCCCCCTCCCGCGCAAACTCCCCCCCCCACAGAAGTGTGGGGGGGAAGTTAAATCTACCTAAACTATAATTTCCTACACAATTGCCATGTGACTACTTCAAAAAGTACAACACTGGGTTTTTTTAAGTGTGCTGGCAAAATGAAAAGGCTCTGTTTACCTACACTTAGACTGAAATCCTATGTATACTTACTTGGTTGGGAGTAATTCCACTGACAGCAACGGGAGTGGGACCTTTCCCCCCAACAGTGTGTGCATTAGATCAGGCTGTACTTTTATTTAAATACCAGTGGCAGCATCCCCAAAAGTCCATAACACTACCATATAAATAATATCTTATTCATATAAATAAGAATGCTAAATGGTCAAATAACTGAAGAATAGCAACTTAATCCCAACTTCCATTGTAAGGCCACTGAGAACATTTTGTATCAATGAAACTTTTTTCTAGGATTACATAAAAGAATACATTATGACACTAGGACTGTCCACAAAATAATGTGTATTATTTAAATATCTGTTTCCAATGTAAAGAATTATAGAATTGGAGGGAGCCTTGTAGGCCATCTAGTCCAACTTCTTGCCATAAAAGGAAATCCAAAGCTAGAGTACCCCCACAGCAGACGGCCATCCAGCCTCTGCTTGAAGACCTCCAGCGCTATCATGCTACGTCTCAGTCTCCTCTTTTCTAGACAAAAATCTTCTCTTCTCTAAGCAAAAATCTTCTCATTTCCTTCAACCTTTGCTCATAGGACATATTTTCCATACCCCTGGCAATCTTAATTGACCATCAGTTTCCCCAATTGCATTCTTTAAATTAAGGGTGGGCAACTTTGGGAGGTCCAGGGGCCATTTTTGCCCCCCTGGGCCAGTGCCCCCCAAGCAGAACAAATGCCGGTTTGGCAGACCACTCTATAGAGTTACAATGATTACATTTAGCTTATTTCCAAGCTAAATTTAATCCTTTTGGCACTCTGTAGCAGCTACAGAGCACTAAGGGGGCCAAATTTAGCTTGTCAACTAGCTAAACCTGGCCCTTTTGGTGTTTTGTAGCCGCTATGGATGCCATTTTTTGGGGGGTATTTTTTTTAAAAAAATCCAGGGGCTGTGAATCATAGTGGGGCTGTCCTAGAGGTGGTGGAGACTGCATTTGGCCTGTGGGCAACATGTTGCCCATCCCTGCTTGAAATCATATAAATCTTAATTTAGATGAAAAGCGACTGGAGATAATGCAACCACTACTCAGTAGTTCTTTAAAGAAAAATGGGTAAGGAAAATATGAAAATAGAGTGTAGGCCACATATAGGATTGATGCGGCTTCAAAGATCAAAGAAAAACATACTGGCAGTGGTAATAAAACTGATGATGCCATCAAGAAAACAAGGGGGGGGAAAGCACGAATGGAGCTGCTTCTGCTGCTGCTCTGACCTCCAGCACACTGTCTGCTGCTCTGCCTCCAAGTACTGATAGGCTGGCTTGGCTCAGCAAATTATCCAGTGTGAGCTTCTGAACTGCAGCTTCTGAACAATCTGAACAATCTACGGAGTTGAGACTGCTATGGTTGCCTTAGCAGATGATCTACGCCTGAGTACCGACAGGGGGAGTGTGCCCCTGTTGGTGCTTTTGGACCTCTCAGCGGCTTTTGATACCATCGACCATGGTATCCTTCTGGAACGCCTGAGGGGACTAGGAATCGGGGGCACTGTGCTTCAGTGGTTCCGGTCCTACCTCTCGGGTAGGTTCCACATGGTGATGCTTGGGGATAGCTGCTCCTCCAAAAAGGAGCTGCTAGTGGCGTGCCACAAGGAGCTATTCTTTCCCCAATGCTATTTAATATCTACATGAAACCACTGGGAGAGATCATCCGGGGGCATGGGGCGGGGTGCTATCAGTATGCTGATGACACCCAAATATATTTCTCTATGCCTTCAGCAACAGCGTCAGCTAAGGATAGTGTGTCTCCTCTGAATGAATGCCTGGAGGCAGTAATGGGCTGGATGAGGAAAAATAAACTGAAACTAAATCCAGACAAGACGGAGGTTCTTGCTGTCAAAGGCCACAACCTGGGTTTGGAGGTATGTCAACCAGTTCTGGATGGGGTTACACTCCCCCTGAAAGACTGTGTTCGCAGCTTGGGGGTGCTTCTGGATCCGTCGCTCCAAATGACATCCCAGATAGATGCAACGGCTAGGAGTGCCTATTATCAGCTTCGGCCGATATGCCAGCTGCGCCCCTTCCTAGAGTTGGAGGACCTAAAGATGGTAGTGCACGCGCTGGTAACTTCGAGGCTCGACTTCTGCAATGCGCTGTACATAGGGCTACCTTTATATCTAGTCCGGAAACTTCAACTAGTGCAAAATATGGCAGCCAGATTCGTTACTGGTACACCTAGGGGTGCCCACATCACACCAGTTTTAAAAGCACTCCACTGGCTGCCAGTCAGTTTCCGGGCGAAGTATAAAGTGTTGGTTATTATCTTTAAAGCCCTACATGGTTTGGGTCCAGGCTACCTACGGGATCGCTTTCTCCCGTACAATCCGCCCCGCACACTCAGGTCCTCTGGGAAGAATTTACTTCACCCAGCCAAAACTAGGCTGGCGGGTATTACCCAAAGGACCTTTTCTTCTGCTGCTCCCAAATTATGGAATCGCCTGCCGGAGGAGATTCGTCAACTTAGCAGTATCTTAGAATGTAAAAAAGCCATTAAGACTGATCTCTTCCGGCAGGCCTATCCGGCGGAATTTTAGGATGCTTTTAAGATGTTTTAAGATGTTTTATAATGTTTTTAAGTAGTTTTAAGATGTTTTAATAGTACGTGTTGTGTTTTGATTAGTTTATGTATTTTATATTTTTGTTGTTCCTTGCCTCGATCTAGACGGAGAGGCGGGTAAGAATTATTATTATTATTATTATTATTATTATTATTATTATTATTATTATCTTCTTCAAGGGTGGAGGACATTGCAGTAATCTACCTTGGTGGTTACCAGACCCACAGACTACTGAAACCAGGTTATCCCGGTCCAGATAGGGGCGTAGCTGAGCCACCAGCCAAAGCTGGTAGAAGGCACTCTGTGCCACTGAGGCCACCTGAGCCTCTAGTGACAGAAATGGCTCCAGGACATGGTGGTGAAATACCACAGTATTTATGTAGGAATTGGAAAATGACTGTTAAGTCGATTTGGTATACATCTTGACTTTGTATACCTTTTAATAAAACCATATGTATTTGGAGAAGTTAGCATAACTGTATCAAAGAACAGAATTTTAAACTGGAATAGTTTGAAAATAGCCCACTTCCCCCTCTTTCTCAGAAATGCTGGATGATTGTGAGACCATTTAAACATTAGTTTGTGCACTAGAGAGAAATTGGTTGGGCTCTTGAGGTTTGCTTCTGTGGTAGGCATAGATTACTATAATATAGTGCATTACTCTCTCTATGTTAGGAAAAAGGTATTATCTCCAGTGAAATATCCGACTGCTGGGAGGAATCTAAGCATGTTTTGGTCTGAGAAACTGCCCAATGTCCCAATCTTAATCACACTTAAGCCCTATTCAGGCATTCATCCCTCTCACAATTACAGTCAGGATTCCAAATTATGTGCCAAACCTACACACGTATAGAACAGTCTCCCCTCATCAGACACCCTGTCCCGCGCCAAATACGGATGGCAGTGGCAGGGTTGGTGAAGATGTAACGACAAGGGCAGGGCTAGTGGATTTATTTATTTATTTATTTACTACATTTATACCCTGCCTTTTTTCCTGCAAGGAACCCAAGGCGGCTTACATAATCCTCCTCCTCCTCTCCATTTTATCCTCACAACAACCCTGTGAGGTAGGTTAGGCTGAGAGGCAGTGAATGGCCCAAAGTCACCCAGTGAGCTTCATGGCCAAGCGGGGACTAGAACCCGGATCTCCCGAGTCCCAGTCCAACACTTATCATCATTTTTGTATTTTCTGGTTTCATGTCCCTCCCCAAACCCATCCCCGAGTGAGAAGTCAATGGGACTTACTTCTAAGTAGACATGTATAAGATTGCACTGTGAGTTACAGATACTAAAAACAAGAGAATTTGAGGTATAATTTTAATCCTGTGTGGTCTTGGAATGAAGACCACACAAACTGAAATGATCTGGGGAAATCTACAAGAGCTCAGGGCTGTGATTTAGGCTGTAATCCTTAATGTACTTGCTCAGAAGTAAGACCTAAATGGAAGCATTATGGCTTATTTTTCAGTAAACATAGATAGGATCTGACTATTACGCATAAAAATATTGTAATGTATATTATGAAGTATAATACCATCTATACTTTAAATGGTTGATCTGTGAAAGATTTCCTTTTGTGTAACCCCACCCTCCACCGCTACTATACAGATTTGCTATTTATTGTTTAGTAGTAGTAGTAATTGTTATTACAAGTTTGGGAGACTATAACATGCTATTAAGGGTACACAAATCTTGTATGCCCCAACACAGAATTCCCAAGATACAGAAAATGCATATGAAATGAATGAAAACAAAAGGAAAGAAAATATAACAGTGGGCAGTTTTATAGAAAACGGAAATTTTCTTACCATGAATTTCTGTTTTCTGAGTGTCACGAAGGGCATTCATTCCACAGGTCAGGATGGTGCCTCCTTTTGGAACAAGTAGGCAGGGTCCACTTCTAGGTTTTTCCCTCTCTAGGGGGAGGAGCCGTCCTGCTTCTATCCATGATCAATCTTCACAGATGACAGATGACTTAACAGTATAAAGCAGGGGTCCTCAAACTTTTTAAACAGGGGGCCAGTTCATTGTCCCTCAGACTGCTGGGGGGCTGGACTATAGTTTGAAAAAAATATGAATGAATGGATCAAGTAAAAAAAAAGGACCCGGGTCCCTTTTTTTTTTACTTGATAGGGGTGAATCCCCCCCCCTAGAAAGTTATTTTATTTATTTATTTATTTATTTATTTCATTTCATTTTTATACTGCCCAATAGCTGAAGCTCTCTGGGCGGTTTACAGCAATTAACAAGACAGTCCCTGCCCACAGGCTTACAATCTAAAAAGACACGACACACAAGGAAAAAGGAGTGGGGAAGGAAGAAGGGGGAATATTAATGAATACTCCTGGCAGGGCTGGTGGTATTTACATATATAGTCGCACAATTGTTTCATGCCTAACACGAATATACTTTTGTTTTTGCCATCACACAAATAAGCATACTCGACAAAAGAATCGGCACTTGAAGCGAAAGAGTTAAAAAAAAGTCTGCTTCCGCCAATTGGCCGCCGGGCCGGATAAAAAGGCAAGGTGGGCCGGATGTGGCCCGCGGGCCTTAGTTTGAAGACTCCTGGTATAAAGTATAACGAAAAAACTGTGAATACAGTGTGCAAAGAGTCACATACACATAAGATGTTCAACAGGACCCCACGGGGAACCTGAAGACCACACCCACTTTCTCTACATGTAGGACGCAGCAAAAGCCACTAACTGAAGAATTTGACTGTTCCTGGAATAAAGATGTGGGTGGAATGTCCCTCCTCCACGATGCTCAGAGAACAGAAATTAACAGTAAGAAAATTTCGGTTTTCTCCTAAGCAGTGCTTTTTTTCTGGAGAAAAGGGTACCGGAACTCTTGGATTACATTTCCTCGGGAGTAGATGGCGATTAAATTGTAATGCAATTAATAGAAGAAAAGGTGCTGGAACTCAGTTCCAGTGAGTTCCACCAGAAAAAAAGCCCTGCTCCTAAGCGTCACAGAGGGTTTTCTCCTAAGCGTCACACATTCCACACCTTGGGATATACCAGAGCAATACAGTAATACCTTGGATTGCAAGTAACTTGGTTTGAGAGCATTTTGCAAGACAAGCAAATTTTTAAATATTTATTTAATTTTTTTTTACTTGATATACAAGCAACGTCTTGCAACACAAGTACTGTAGTACAACTTAAATTAAAAATCTCTGTACAAATTTTTTTGGGGGGATTTCGTTTTGATATAAGAGTGTTTTGGATTACAAGCACATTTCCGGAATGAATTATGCTCTCAATCCAAGGCATGACTGTACAGACAACCAGATGGGCTTCCAAGGTTCAGACTGACGTAGTCTACCACCTTCTGTAAAACCTTTCAGCTGAAGGCCACCAATGCAGAAGCAAATTTGTCAATTTTTTGAAACTGTATGCACAGAAGCCCATGTGGCCGCCTTGTAAATATCCTCAATGGGAAAATTGGCCGCCTTGCAAATATCCTCAATGGGAAAATTTCCCCTAAATGCAGCGGAGGCAGCCGTCCCCCCAAGAGTGAGTGTGCTGTAATCCCATCAGGCAGATGCTTGTGTAATGCCTGATAGGCCTGAAGGAGACATTCCCTCAACCATCTGGGAATGGCGGAAGGAGAAACCTTACTTCCCAGGGACTTTCCCTGAATAGCAAGAAACAGAGCCTTTTCAGCACTTCCAAAGTCCTGTCCAAATAAAACCACAAAGCTCTGTGGGCATCTAACTTATGCAAGCTCCGCTCCTGGGGATGGGAGGGGTTAGCGCAAAAGGTAGGAAATGACCTCCCTCTAGCCTTAAGAGTTTTTTCATGTGTGTGCTTTTTTCTTGGGAAAATGGACTTTACACTCTAATCTCTCCCCCTTATCCAAGGCCTCTCTTATTTCCTGGGCTACTAGCCCTTTCACGCAATCTGCAAACTGTGGCAGGGCTTCCTGTCCAGGCAGTTGCAGGTCTGGGGTAGGTGGAACCATGCTACTCACCCCTGCAGCGCTCTGCCATCTTCCTTGAAGGGGCGCCAAAATCGCACGCAGGCCTACAGGCACTCCAGGGCCTTCCTGCTTCCCCTGCATTGGAATCAGAGAGTTCTCCATCTTGGCTCTGAGGTCTGCACAGGTGGCAGTCAAGTCCCCTTCCCAGCCCTGTGGTGATAAAGGGAGTCGGGATGGACCGTTTCCATGGCGGCGGCTCATAGGCAGCCTGGAGGAGAAACTCGGCCTCTGGAGCCTGCAGTGCCGTAAGGCCAGGCTGGGTGTAGCACCTAAGGAGGCAAGTGGCAAGAGGTGCTGGTCCCGCCATGATCGGCACGCCAAAGCACTTCCCACCATACTGCCGCGAACGGGGAGCACTGGCCGCAAAGGCCAGCTTCTTCTTCTTCCCTTCCCTTAAGCGTATTTTCCACCGCACACCTGACTAATAGCTGGAAGACTGAGGACAGAGGAAGGGGGAAAGAGAGGGCGGGGAAGGGGAAAGAGAGAAAGAGAAACTAAAAAGAAAAACAGATTTTAGAAGTGTGAAGTTTGACACACCAACTAGACCCAACTGCTCTGCTCCCTAGGCAGAGCCAGTCTAGAAAGCAGGACAGCTCCTCCACACACCCTGGAGAGGCAAAAATCTAGAAGCGGACCCTGCCTATTTGCCCCAGGAGGAGGCACCATTCCGAGGTGTGGAATGTCCTCCGTGAAGGTCAGGAGTACTTAGCATTCTGCAACAGGAGTCTGTGTAGCTTTCCAGGTGCCCTTTTTCAATGAACAGGGACATACAAGATAATGTATGGACTATCATGGACTATCTATAAACGAAATATGGACTATCTATAAACGTCACCTCCAACTCCTTGAAAGATTTCATCAACGTTGCCTCCGGAAAATCCTGCGAATTACTTGGGAAGATAGGCGAACAAATGTCAGTGTACTGGAAGAAGCAAAGACTACTAGCGTTGAAAAAATGATCCTTCAACGCCAACTTCAGAGGACCGGTCATGTTGTTCGAATGCCTGACTGCCGTCTCCCAAAGCAGTTACTTTATTCCCAACTCAAGGATGGAAAGCGGAATATCGGTGGTCAATATAAGAGGTTTAAAGATGTTCTTAAGGCTAATCTAAAAAAATGCAATATAAACATAAAAAACTGGGAAGCTCTGGCCCATGAACGATCTAACTGGAGGTTGGCCTTTCACAAAGGTTCTATGGACTTTGAAGAAGCCCGAGTGCAAGGTGAAAGGGAGAAACGTGCTAAGCGAAAAGCACGTCAAACGAATCCTTTACAGGACCATCTTCCATCTGGTAACCTGTGTCCTCACTGTGGGAAGCTGTGTGGATCTAGAATTGGCCTCCACAGTCACTTACGGACCCATCGCTAGAGTCTACACAATTTTCTTTAGAATTTTCCTCCTTTTAAAATCTCCTTTTTGTAAAAAAAAAAAAATTATCCTGGAAGACAATCTTACTCGGTCACGAGTGATCGCCTGACTGACTGACTGACTGACAAGATAATGCAGTATAGCAACACTTGAATATGAGCAGATCAAAATAGAAAAACATTGTATAGACGTTTGAATCCAAATGGCATAAAGACTATTTAAACTGATCATACAGAGGCCTGTGGCTTACGCTGGCTCAGCTTGTCTGAGTGTGGAAAGCTAAGCAGGGTCAGGCCTGGTTACTACTTGGATGGGAGACCCCTCCTCTAGTTTCCTGCATTGAGCAGGGGCTTGGACTCGATAGCCTTGTAGGCTCCTTCCAACTCTATGATCTATGAAATCTATAAGCTATGAAAAGTCCTTGGGGAGAGTGATGCAAATTAGTACCACTTACAGTAGCATTTAAGAAGAAACAGCTGCTTGAAGAACTAGCTCCTTTTAAAAAAGTAAACTTAAAAAAAATTAGTTGACAAAAATCTTGGAGGTAAGACACAATCTTCTTTAGAATTTCCTCCTTTTATCCCGGAAGACAATCTTACTCGGTCACGAGTGATCGCCTGATGATGATATGTAGTGGATTGCATCCTAGACTCCAGCACATGTTGTAATTAGTTTATTGGGAGTTAAGAGGAGGATTTGGATATTTATGTTTGTATTGGTCTCATTTAGGGCAAACAATGAACATTGCCAGTAGTTTGTTCTTCTTGACTACAGGAAGCAACATCACAATTAGCTCCCCTTGTTGATGGCTTTCAAGTGCAAATTGCCATTGACAGATTCCCTTCAATGAATGAAATATAAACATAAGAACAAATATTCATTTGGAAAATGAGGAAGAAAGGAAAATAAACACTTTCAGTGCAATCTTTTACATGTCTACTCAGAAGTAAGCCCCAATGAGTTCAACTAAGCGCGGATAGGGTTTCAGCCTTACTGGCAGAACATGTACTAAGAGTGTGGTCCAGTGGTTAGACTATCTGACTAATAGCACAACCCTATGTTAAACATGTCTACTCAAAACTAGGTCCCATTGAGTTTACTAGTGTGTTCTCCCAGGAAACCAGATATAGGATTGCAGCCTAAGACTGGAAAGGCCCAGGTTCAAAGCCCTACTTAGCTATGAAGCTCACTAGTTACCATATCGCAGCCTAACCTACCTCAGAGGGTTGTTTTGAGGATAAATGTGTGTGTGTGTGGGAAGAGATAAATGAAACATGCAACATCTTAGTGGAAGAGATGGAATATAAGGCCAGGAAAGGCAGGAAGGTTGGGGTGATAAATAATATATAAACATAGGTTTATGGTGTTGGGGCCAAAGCAACCAGGACCATCACCATCAGTAATTCTAACATGGGGGGGGGGGGGCAGCGAAAGGTGTGGGCTAGAGCTGGAATTTTATTTATTTATTTATTTATTATATTTATCAATCGCCCATCTGGCCGGTCACCCGGCCACCCTGGGCGATGTACAATTAAAATACAATAAAACACAATAAAATATAATAATTAAAACAATATAAAAAATTCTCATTAAAAACCTAACCCACCCCATATTCCCGCCTGAACAGCCATGTTTTTAATGCACGGCGGAAGCTCATCACGGAGGGGGCATGGCGAAGGTCACTAGGGAGGGAGTTCCATAATGTGGGGGCCGCCACAGAGAAGGCCCTCTTCCTAGTCCCCACCAGCCTGGCTGCTCTGGCTGATGGAATAAGGAGAAGGCCGTCCGTGGCAGACCTTGTTGAGCGGCCTACTTGATGTTGCTGGAGGCGCTCCTTGAGATAAGCTGGGCCGGAGCCGTGTAGGGTTTTAAAGGTCAAAACCAACACCTTGAATTCGGCTCGGCAAGCAACTAGTAGCCAGTGCAACTCATTAAGCACTGGCGTGATGTGATCACGCCGGCGGCTGCCCTTAATCAGGCGAGCCGCCGCGTTCTGTACCAGCTGAAGCTTCCGGACCGTCTTCAAGGGTAACCCCACGTAGAGCGCATTACAGTAGTCTAGGCAGAGAGGAGACCAAGGCATGAACCACTGATGGGAGCAGGTGATTAGGAAGGTAGGATCAAATGGATCAAAGATGAGGTTCATTGAAACAGATGGTGATGGTGGGAGAGCTCCATGACATAGGAGGTTTTGGCAAGCCAAGAAGTGTCAGTATTAGACATTTGTTTTGTTTAGATCTTTTTTATTTGTTATTTATTTATTATATTTATTCCCCGCCTTTTTTCCTGCAAGGAACCCAAGGCGGCTTACATAATCCTCCTCCTCCTCTCCATTTTATCCTCACAACAACCCTGTGAGGTAGGTTAGGCTGAGAGTCAGTGACTGGCCCAAAGTCACCCAGTGAGTTTCATGGTCGAGCGGGGAATAGAACCCGGATCTCCCGAGTCCCAGTCCAACACTCTCACCGCTACGGCACATCTTAAACATGAATAGGGGGTTGGCTTTTTATTTGCATAGCTCAAGCACTTTCAAGAATGCCTGCTCCATTGCATGTAATTCACACATACGTAGAATCATACAGAAGCCTGAATGCTTTATCAGCACACTCAAAATGTTAATTCTGTTCCATAGACGGACAGAAAAATAAAATAATTTAATCAGTACTCGGTACTCACGCAGAAAAGTCTGGGTTTTTAAATGGAGATGGTAATACCTACGATGTGACCTCAACCTCATTAGAAAGGAATCCCCATGTTATCTCTGATCAGAGAGAACAAAGAGATTCCCCTTTGCACCACTCACCCTCCATCAGAGCAGGAGCAGAAACCCTTTCTTATCTCCGATCTCTAGGGATTCCCCTGCACCACTAAGACAGGCTCGCAGGCCCTGGTCACTCCCACCCCAATCAGAAGGGAAGCAGAGTGGGAAGGAGCAGCCTGACTTGGCTGGGGCTTGCACCTTCGGAGTCCTTTTTCTTCATGCAGAGAAAGGCAGCTTATGCTCCGGGTAGGGATTTTGAGACACAACAGTTATGAGGCTGTCCCATCACTTGGTTATATTTTGACCCTTAGAATATGATACCTTCATATGACTCAAAAAAGTCCTTTGCAAGTTTTGAATAAAGCATTCTTCTGGAATTTCGCCAGTAATTCGAGACTGGATTGATGTGTAAGAAAGGGTGGATACTGGAGTTATTAACATAGGAACTCTGAAAAAGCTAATCTCTGTCTACACATGGGGGAAAGTAAAGCACAGGATCAGACCCAACAACGTGACCTTCCAGAATCACACAGCACTGCCGCAAGTGCCTAAAAGCGAATGTCTCTAGGACAAGGATGTACAACCTCTGGCCCGTGGGCCCAAGCGGGGCTTCGGTTCCAAGCCCCACCCTGGGAAGAATCCCCTCGGGGGACATCCCCCCACTGCCATCTCCAATCTGAGATCAGATAAGAGCAGGCATGAGGGGTGGGGGTGGGGCGTTGGGACTCACCTGCATCTGGGAGAGGAGCCACTGCTCTTCCCTGCACGAGTGAGTCCCACCGCTCTTCCCCGCCTAGGTCCCGTCCTCATCCCCGCTGCTATCTCCAGTCTCAGCTGGGGGCGGGTGTGTGTGGCAGAGATTGGGAGTCTCCCACACCAGGGGGAGCAGCTGCTCTTTCCCACGTGGGCAAGTCCTGCTGCCCCTAGATCGGAGATAGCAATGGGGGATGCAGGGTGGCCTGGGCCCCTTTCTCCATGCTGGGAGGTAGATAGTAGCATAGTTCCATGCCTCCTTCCAGCATGAAGAAACAACAATGAAAAGAAAGAAAAAAGGGGGTGACATTAGGGGGTGGGACCACACACCCCTGAGGTCATTCAGCCTGCGGTAGGCCTAGTGAGGGGCAATCAGGCCACCACCTCAGGATCTGATCACTTTGCACATTGGGAATCATTCTGTACCGTCAAGCGATGGCATTCTTGTGACCTCAGTGGCTTTTTACACGTTGCATTGGCTACAATGCTATCCGTGCAGTACAATCTTATGCATGTTTACTCAGATGTAAGTCCCAATGAGCATTTGGTTAGAAGTCTTCGGCTTCTAAACAGAAAAACCGTGTATGCAAATTCATTGTGTGTGCGTGTGGTATTTATCGTTCATTATATTTTGATTAACTGATACGTTTTATTTTAGAAACTTATCTTGCCGTTCCGGCCCAAGGTCTCTCACTGCCTGGGGTGAGAACATGCACCTCCTCCTCCTTGCGCCTGTTGCCACTGCCTTGTGCCCCTCTCCACCCCCACCCCCCGCCACTGCCTCACACCTCTTCCTGGTTGCAAGGCTCTTGGCAAGAGCTTGGTCAGCCGGATCCCAAGAGCTTGGCTGGAGCCCCGCAGCTGCTTCTTTTGACCCCAGTAGCAGCAAAGCTAAGGGGAAGGGAAGCACAGGGCTAGTGGCTTCTCCAGAAAGCCCTGGCAGCCACTTTCTCACTGTGGCAAGGGCCACAGCAGGAGAGCGGCTGGTGGGGCTCTCGAGGGCACCCGCTGGTGGTGGCAGGGCAGTGGTGGTGGCAGGTCCTCCTGATGGGGGTGGGGGAGGGCAGAGGAGCAATTCACCACTTCTCCCACTCCACCGATGCAGGCGCCTTCATCTGCATCATAATAGGGCCAGCCCTGTTATCTTGTGGTGTTATAACAGTCTGTGCAGTCAACATCCTTTGAAAGAGGTTGATAGTGTTGAAAAAGAATTACGTATGCTACCTTGTGGCCCTCCATAATTTTTAGCCTACAGCTCCCATCATCCCTCACCGCTAGATATGCTGACTAGGGGTGATGGGAGTTGTAGGCCAAAACATCTGGAGGATCACAAGTTGCCCACACCTGTGCTAAGGCAATCCAGACATAGGTGGAAGTCATTGCTGAAACAGTGCTAGTTTTAAATAATGATCTGGTTCGCACATAATGCTAACCCATGGTTTGCTTATGGCTTGTTGCTCCACCCAGGCTTGACTGGCACACAAGAACAAACTATGGATTGTTTTCTCAATTCCTGGGTTGTTTCTCTCCTTTGCCTTCTCCCTCCCTGTATCCCAAATGCCTTTGCAGTGCTGCAGTACTGGCATGTTGAGTAGCTGGACTTTTTTTTTTTTAACTTTTGCCTGCCACTTCTGTAACCTGGTGAAACAACCCATGTACAACCCATGGTTCTGGGTTCACATATAATGACAAGTCATGGTTTAAAGAACTCAGAGTTCACAACCCAACTACAAACCATAGGTTCTCTTTCTGGGTTGTTCGTGGTTAACAAACCATGGTTTGTTAGCATGGCTGGGTTTGGATATCACAACAACCGAGAATTCAACAACCCATGGGTTAAATCAGAGGGCAACCACTTTTGATCTGGGGGCCAGATTACCCCCAACCAAGCCAGCCAGATTACCACCCCCACAGACTAAACTGGCAAACTGATGTCAAAGTGTGGGGCTCCCACCCCAAAGCCCCCCCCCCATGATTTCATCTGCCCCAGCCACTTTTTAAAGAACATTTTTTTCCATGCAGAGCAAGGCACAGAGCTTCCAGTCATGGCTGGTTCAATGCCTGCCTCTTTTACTGAACCTCTTTGTTTGAACATAAGGAAGTTTCAACTTCTTGCTGTTTCTAGAAAGCTAGCAAAACACAGACTTGAAACACACTCATTTTGGAAGGAAGGCTCTGTGTGCCTCAGGGCAAATGTCCAAGGCTGATTCAGTCTGATATGATGTTCTCCATCAATCCTGTTGTGAGGGGCTTCATCTCAACTCTATGCACCATCTAGTTTTGTAGCTGGAGTCTTCTTTCCACTTTCCACCCATTTATATAGCTCACATTTTTCCAGTCATGACTTACCTGCATGGGATTGGAAACTGACACATTACCTGAGGATCTCATGTCAGGTGATACTGCGATCAGTCTCTGGGGACCACAAATATCTCCTACTTGATATGAATTCTTAGCCCAGGAGGCTGGCATCTGTTTCAAGCATGTCTGGAATGTGCTCAGTCAACTGAAGCAGATGGAAATGTGCTCAAATGACAGAAAAATAACTTCCACAGCAACACAGGACAAGGTACAATTATCTGTAACCCAACAATTTACTTAAATTTATTACATCACAATAGGACAATCTAGTAAAATACACAAAATTCATACCAATCCACATTGCCAATGTACAATTTTTATAGGGTTAGCATCTTTCTTTATATTAATTTTTAAAAAGTATGCTACTGCATTCCATTTACAATAGCTGAAACATACTGCCACTTAGGCCGTTTAGAGAGATCTAATTAACATTTTAAAACTAACTTCATAGACTTTTTGGCACTTAAAAACAAAAACAAAACAAAACAAGAAATTAGATTCCGTATCTCATCAGTTGAAACACAGCACAGAGTGAATTGCCTAATGGTAAAAAACAAATAAAGTGTATTTTCTTCTAAGTCACCACATAGTCCAAGTATGTATTGATGGATCATACTTTACTGTGGCTAGCTCTTGTTCAGCCTGGCACTTTTGGAAACATTCTTGGAATTATTTCACAAAACATTGATGGCTCTTTTGCCTTGTCGAATAAGATGTTATAGTAAAAGAAGACAAAAGGCCATATGGAGACTGTACCTTTTTAATCTGTCTCTGCTACTGTCTTAATACAGTTTTTATTGTTGGCAGCATAGCACTACAACTCTATGATCTGCCTATTCTGGCTAGATTACCATTCTAGATTACCATTCTGTGCAAGAGGCAATAGCTTCTTGGGTAACAGATGCCATGACAAATAATAAATCATTAGGAAAAGGATGCTTGTGCCAAAGTCTTGTTCACACAAGAGAGTGGTGTTGCATTTGCTTCTGCAAACTTTTGGTCTTTACAGATTGTGGTACATTTCTACATTATAAATTCCAGCTGCCTCTAGCATCACGTATTGTGCTCAAAATAACAAATCCGCTCTCCATAGTGGCCTTTTCTCCCCTGTATTATTTCAATCAGGTTTTGGCAAAGTAACCAGTGATTGTTTTACGTTACACTGATTGCAGGCTCCATGTACTACTATTTATTCTGAAAGGCAGCTATTGTATCAGTCATTTCCCTCCTGCCTGAAATTATCCTGAGAATCCATAAGGAAATCTGAACAAACTATTGTGGCCTTCAGAAGACTGTAATTAGAATAAAGACTCTTAAGTATTTTCAGACTCCTGAAATGTGAAAAGGGGGTGGGGTGGGGGGATAGAAATGCTTGTCGCATGGCAAAATTCGGTTCTTTTTGGAGAGGCTGTACTGCTGGCCATTAGTAGGATTCACTCCCATGGCTGTTTTTAAAAGGCAAACATATTAATCTATTGTGCCTGACAAGCATGGATGGATATCCTCTACTGTAAAGACCTTGATACCAAGTTCAGGAGATTTTGCCAGGATTTCAGGATCAAACTGGAATGTGGAGAGCCATGTCTGTCTGTCTCCCTCCCTCTGGCACTTCTGATCATTCCACTTTCTTTCATCAATGGCTTCTTAGAATGATAGGCTGTCCTATTACTACTACACATTCAAGTAAAACAAAAGAAAGAAAAGGGACCTGAGAGAATAGGCCAGATTTGTTATCAAAGGCATTTATGGTGTTCAATAGGTAGAACTTCCCTAGGACTACAGCCTCATTCTGAATACATTATGCCTCCCCTTGTGGAATCTGCATGGAATAGCCCCTATATAGGTGCTGTTCCATGTGGCAGCTGTAACATGTAGAGGGAACTACCCTATGAGCCACTGCTATCACATGAAGACTTCCCACCAGAAATGTCTGGTAGTGGTGTGGAGACAATCTGTAAGGTAAGACATTCTACATGCCGCCATGTGGATCAGCTGCCAATGCAGAATTTCAAGTGAGGAGGTTTCCACCACAGGAGATTTCCTTCTGGTCCTTCTCTGCACATGCAGAATGGGAGCCAAAAAGGGTCAGCAAGAGGGAGTGCTGTCCCACATGCCAGAAGGGCAGGGATGGATGTGCCAAGTAAGTGGATTATCCCCTCTGTTATTGATTAGCAGCTACACAGTGCTTTTGTTCCATCTGTTACTTTAAAACACACACCATTTCATAAGCAAAACATTCCCCAAATTTGCCGTTGTGTTAGCCAATTTAACATAATAGATTATGAACACGATACTGTGAAATCAATCATATGTAGAAGACAAAACATATTACTATTACCATTGCATTAATATGTGCATAATAACATCTGTGCATAAAGCCCAAGCTATGGCAGTGTTGTGATGTGCTTTTTTGGCAATGGTATCAAGCGGATCCACAACAGTGAGAAATACAACTAACAGTTTCATCATCAGCTGAGAGGGATATTAACTGAGCATGCCTGGACACAAAAGACGACTGAGAGCTATAGTTCCTAGATGTGCATCTATCCAGAATCTTTCATGACTTGTTTCACTCTTTCAAATTACCTTCACATCTGGCCATCGTGCAAAGCTTATCATCAACTATACTCTGTTCTTAATCACTGTGTTTAGGTTTGAAATAACTTTTTCGAAATTTTTTTACAACTGTAAAAAAAATCCATAGTAAAAATAACTCACTATATGATACATATACCCAAAATGGTCAGATACTTTATATAATAAAAGATGAAAATAGTCACTTTTCATAATAAAAATAACTTCTATTTTTGCTTATTTTACAATATACTTAATATTCTCTTCTTCACTTCAAAGTAAATAGGTCCCATTTTTGATAGCACATCTGAGTCGATACAAAGGGGCAAAGAGGCTGGTCAGCTGTTTATAAACATTTCGCACAGCCGCATTCCACGTGCCTTTCTAGCTCATCTGTGAAGGAGGAGCCATCCACACACTGGAAGCCATATTTCCGCCTTTTGCTCCGGAGTGCAGTGCAGCACTGATTGTTCCCACAGCTGCCATGACATTCTACACGAGGTATCTTGACCATGGAGACACATGATATGGAGCCTTGTTGCTTCCGAATGAATTCGCGAATGATCTCTCCTTGGCACAAGTTTTCTGTTAAGACAAAGAAAGACATGGTATAAGAAAGAGGATCACTTGCTTGATCAAAAGACTGGACGTCAAGAACATGAATTCATACTACAATCCTGCCCTTGACTTATGCTGGCTGGACAAAAATAGGATTGCTACACAGTGCACTTGAAGATATGCTAGTTAGGGATCTATGGTGGCATTATACAGGCATTACTTTGGTGTAAAGTTATGCTGGTGAAACCATGATGCTACTGCTGTAGTGCTACACTGGCATAACTGCAACATCATTATTATATTGCCTGTGCAAAGGCCAAATGGGAGAAGTTGGGGATGTGGTAGGTGAGGAACAGGGTCCTGTCCCCTGCCATGGCATAATATTAGACTAGCAAAAGAACTACAGTCATGCCTTGGATTGAGAGCATAATTCGTTCCGGAAACGTGCTTGTAATCCAAAACACTCTTATATCAAAACGAAATCCCCCCAAAAAAATTTGTACAGAGATTTTTAATTTAAGCCGTACTACAGTACTTGTATTGCAAGACGTCGCTTGTATATCAAGTAAAAAAAAAATTGAATAAATATTTAAAAATTTGCTTGTCTTGCAAAACGCTCTCAAACCAAGTTACTTGCAATCCAAGGTATTACTGTAGTCCAGTGATGGCGAACCTATGGCATGGGTGCCACAGCTGGCACGCAGGGACCTCTCTGTGGGCACTCGAGCCATTGGTCACCAGATCACGAAAAGACTGTCCCCTTCTGCAAAACACTAATGATTTTGTTCTTTCTCAGTGTGGAATAGAATGATTTTATTCTAGAATTCCTGTTACAGAATTCTTTTCTACATTGTTATCACATTTAAAAGATTTTGAAGAATGATGCACAGAGCATAGCTTGGATGTAAAGCCCTAACAGTTGACCTGAGTGCTGCATGTGTTGCTCTCAAACTAACGGAGTATGAGCCAAGGTTTGACAAATTATCAGCATGCATGCAATCACAAAAATCACATTAATTGTGCAAAAGCATGCCCAATGCAAACTTTTACCTAATGCAGTGTTTGCAGTCCAAGACATAAAGTGTTTAAAATGTGTTAAGCACGTGTAGTTTTCTTGTTTATCTTGCTCATCCTAGTACAGGTTGACTTTTACTTTTACTAATCCGACACCTGTAGAAGCAGGGAAAGGACCCCGGGTAAAGCTTGCCCCATAGAATTTCAGTCTGGCATATAATCATATTACAAGTTGAGAATCCCTTATCCAAAAATACATGTGCCTAATTATTTAAAAAGTTTGTATAAATTCCCTTCAGGCTATGTGTACAATATAGTACTATAATAATTTTTTGAGTTGATTTTTTCCCCAACAAAAACCTGTTTGTATAATTGAAAGTTCTGTTGTTGTGTTTTTCTTTAAAGACAAAAGACGTTAATTAGTTCGGACAACTGTATGAGTTGTTTTTCTAAAACTAAAACCTCGGTATTCAGGTTTAACTGCAGGGTTGGCACTTTGAAATAAATAAGTTGGTTTTGTGTTGCAGTTTGGGCACTCGGGCTCAAAAAGGTTCGCCATCACTGCTGTAGTCTGATAAAACACTTCGGTTGAAGTCAATGGAGAGCCTACAAACAACTGCCATCCCACTTCAGGTTCTGCCCACACGGCCATAATGGAGGATATGATTCTGCAGCAAAACACAGCACAACATGCAGCATAGGCCTACCTAAAACTGTTCCCATGTCTACTGAACCTAGGGCACAGAAGTGGGAACTCCCCTGGTAATGGGAACACTGGTGAAAGCACACTCCCCTTCCCCCTGGCTAACAACACAGTAGAAAGGGTAAATTGCTAACATGCCATCTTAGAACCCTGACAGATATTCCATCTCCAGACAGGCATAACCAACAGAAGCCTCAGCTCTACTGCTGTGACTGCAGGTGCGAGGATAAAGCATCCCATACAGATCAGCAAGGGTACTTGGGAGGGGAAATGCATACCTACAAATATAACCTCCGCATTTATCTCTTAGTTCCTGACCTTCCCCCTGCAACATGAGAAAACTGTGTACTGGCTAAACAGTCCCCCTCCCATTAACCTGTAGTTGCAGTGTGTCCTATACAGCTAAGTATACACTTCACAGAAAGTGGGATGCTGTTCATAATGGACTCTTTTTAAATTATATATATATTTGCATTTTTCAACAATAACAGTCTCAAAAACTAACCAATAATTGTAACAATATGTTAAATATAGTCACATACACAGCACTGTTCATACATCTGTAAATAATACAATTAAAATATTATATTTATTATTAATTGGTCTGAATCTATGCCAGATTAGAATCCACTATGCCAGAAATCCAGTTGATTAATTGGAGCAGGTCCATCTTCACCATTAAGTTCTGGGAAAAAACATTAAGAATGGGTACCAAGTTGTTACAAAATTATCTTTTTTTAAATTTCTCCTCTAGTCTCACGAAAACGGCTGGTTAGTTTCTCCACCAGTGCAACCAACCATATTCTATCAAGGTATTTCCGAAACGAGTGTCCTTGGGCATTTTTCCAGGCTCTAGCAATCTCGGTTCTCGCAGTCCCTACAAGCGTCACCAACAATTCTTTATAACACAGCCCCTCATTCTCCCCAGTAAACAATGAAAACGGTAATTAAGTTTCATTAGGAGTTATCTTCTGTCATGTTACATTATTCAACCAATCTATTACTTCATGCCAGAATGGTTTAAGCTTCAGACAGAAGATCCACATGTGTTCAAGTGATCCCCTTAAACCGCAATTTCTCCAACACATATCTGATAACTCATTATTAATTTTATGTAATTTCATGGGACACAAATGCCATCTATAGACTGTTTTTAATGCCATTTCTTTAGATCTGGCCAATACAGACTTATAGGGCTGAGAAGACCATATTCTAGCCCATGACTCTTCTGATACACTAATATCTAGGTTCGTTTCCCAAGTCATCTTAGCTCCCATATTATTACCATAGTCTTCCTCAATAATAATCTTATAGACGACTGAGACTAACCCCCCCCTTTTTTACTAAGCTCTTCAATACAATATTTTTCAAATCTTGTAAGTGGTCTTATAGAACTTGATGTATTATACAAGTAAGTTGCAAAGTCTGATGGGCTCTTAAGTGAAGGTAAGCACCCCCCTGCACATGTGAAGGCAATGGAGAGCACAGCCACTTTTGTGCTGAACCTTCTCCTCCACCTATTACTATTGCCCGTCAAATACTCATAACCTCTTTTTCTGATACAAAAGGAAAAAAAAGAACACTGATTCTTCATAGCTTTACACCCTGCTTCTACCACATCACAATAGGTTGGTCTGCAACATGGCCTGAGCTATGCCACTGGAGGACCAGCACAGTGGGCTCCAACATCCTCACTTTTCTTGCTTTCCCCTCCCTATTGGAGGAGGAGTGTGAAAGGGGCAAGGCCTGCTTGGAAAACAGCCAGTAGACAATGAAAATCAACCAAATGAACAGGGGGAAGGTGTTGCTGGATAAGATGCAAGGGGCTGTAGAAAATGCCAGGCAATTAGTGGGGTGGGGCTGCTGGTCCATACATACCCCTTCTAAGTAGATCATGTGTGCACCCACATTGGTGTGACGGGTGGCTGCCAGGGAAAGAGCCTTCTCTGTAGTGCCCCCCCCATCTGTGGAATGTCCTTCCTAGGGGGACTGCCTGGTGTTTTCATTGTATACATTTAGGTGCCAGGAAGACCTTGCTCTTTAAACTGGCATTTTATCTTTAATCTGTTGTTTGATTATTAATTTTACTGCTGGCTCCTCAATGTTTAATTTTTTAAAAATGTTAAAAATGTTTAATATTGTATTATTTTTATACTTTTATTGTTGTATTTTTTTTTGGTTACTTTGTTGTTTTTGTTGCTCCTTGGTTTTATTGTAAACTGCACCGAGGGCATTGCCATTGGGTGCTATACAAATCTAATACAAACAAACAAATAGGCTCCTGCACACTGCACCACAGTTGTCTGCCATGGTGTCTTTGTGGCCGCAAGATTTTGTTTTGTATGTGTGATGGGATAGGGTGATATCACGGGGTGATTCTGCCATCATTGTGCATTGATTACTTCTGTGGCGGAGTGACAGGCAGAAGCCCAAGGAGGGGCCAACCTGAACATTCCAGAGGCTCTGATTGGTTGAAGCCGAGAGCATAGAACCCCAGGGAGTTGACAGTTAAGGGGAGTTGGTTGTCAGTTGGGGAAGAGAGTGGGTTGGAGTGAGAGAGGGAGTGGAAGGTTAGTAGAGTAGGTAGGGAAAGGTGGTACTGAAGAGAAGAGTTCAGACAGAAAATCTAGTACTAAGTTGTGAGAAAGCAAACGTGAAGGTGTTAGTGTAGAACAATTCACAGGAGTCTCCACTTAGGGAGTGAAGGACCTTCTGTCTGAGGAAGAAGGAGAAACTCTGGACTAGTGTGAGGGACAGTTAAGTTCCCTAGTCTGATACTGTAACTTTCAAGTAACCAAGCCAAATTGATACAAAGAGCACTGTATAACATCTGCCTGCCTTTAACCTGAATCTAAGTAAATAACAAGTTTGAATGTAACTGTTGAAAATTCCAAGTTATCTGTTCCTGAGTTGAATATCAGTTTAGAGACTTTGTTAGAACAATAAATCAACCTTTTTATTCAAAGTTCTAATTCTCCAGAGTCTGACTGGTGACAGGAAAGTAAGAAGTGAATTAACGGAGAGGCACCCTACTTCAAGTAATCAAATAAAACAAACTGCTTAATAAAGACAAACAAACGTGGGTGAACAGCTACATATAAGACCTAAGACACATAATCGGCTAACGCAACTTTAAAAGACAGCTTAAAGTCTGAAGTGACCCATACAAGGGGGCACTTGGTGAGAGCAAAGTACACATTGAGGGTGTGGGCTTTGGAGCGAGGGGTCCCGTCCGCCACAACTTCCTCTATGAATGGCTACTGTAATGTCAGTGTCAGTGCACAATGCTGTGGATTGTGGGTGGTGGTAGAGTTGTCACTGATGCTGAGGAAGATGTTGCTACATTATCTGATTGAAAATAGTGTTCTTTGCAATCTATTTTGCGGCTGCTGGGTTCTTGACTACATTGCACCAATATTATACTGATATTAGCGGCTGCCAGCATAGCAGCATCAGAGAATTGTTCTGTCTACATCCTACACAATTAGCATAGTGCATTTCATGTCAACCTTACTTCCCTTTTTGTGTAAGCATAGCTCACCAATATTATGATTTAGGAGGAGACCAGTTGCCTGATTTAACAGGATTAATCACTGAACTATGTGTGTATATTGACACTACTGCGACATATCTGACCAGTTGCTTGGGACAGATGGACTGTAGGAGGGTTATATTGCTATCTGTAGGTATAAAGCTGCTTCTTACTGCTAGCTGGGAGTTATTCCTCTTTATTTCCTGGTCACAATGAATTATTTTATTTATTAAAGTATCTAGTAAGCTGTAATACATTGAGAGAGAGAGACTTTGCTGACTTTATTTTGCCAATACACTCTGCTTTGAATAATTAGATTACAGATTTCACATCCTTATAATAACAATGTGTTTTCCCCACATGTTAATAAGGTTTAGCTTAAAAGCACTTACAGAAATATTAACAAATTTTCAATCCAATGGAAATTAAAATAAAAGAGACACAACACAATATTCTCTTTCCCAAGATTTATCTTCTGCCTTCAAGTATGTACAGGTATTGTAGCGCAATGGTGGTAGAGCACAGAGACATACTCCTTTCTTAAGTACTGAGCTACGCAGACCAACGGTTCTGACTTTGTATAAGGTAGCTTCCTATGTTCCTAACTGTGATTTCTGGTTTTTAATCCTACCAGAAAATGTCATGCAAGCTGCTAATGTAATAGGGTTCAAGAGAGAGGTAATGACATGCATCAAGCAGCACAGATCCAGATTGGCTGGGAGGTGACAACAGAAACAACATTGGAGCTCCTGCACCTGCCATCTGATGGGACCCTGTGTGGAACAAACAGAACTTGTTTTGGTGCCACATGGATCCTAGAAGTCCAGTTGCTAGTCAAAGTGCACTACTGAAGACGTGCCACATCTTTTAAAAAAACGTTGTAACCTTACTATGTGAAATACAGTTATCTATACAGAAATGGTCCCTGGAATGGAGAGAAATGTGCAGAACTCTCTTATAACTTGTGTTCCTTTGTAGGTGAACAAACCAGTCAGAGCAGAGCACAGGTCACACATATTGCTATGGTACCAACCTCTATCGCAGTGCTCTCCACTGTAGTTGGGATCACATTCGCAATAGAGCTCGCCTTGTGCGGAGATCTTACACTGCCCATGGCTACATTTCAGAACTCTGCAGGAGTTGGAGGAATCATTCTTTCGGTCGCAGTACGTGCCCATGTAGCCTTCTATACACTTACATGTGTAAGCAGAGCTGGTGGCTATGCATTTGCCATGGAGGCATCTTAGAGGAAAGAGAAAGACAGAGAGAGCCAATTTGCAGATTTCAGACTGAACATAGAGTTGACAGAAATGCAATATATCCAAAGGTAGATTCATTAGCTTTCTCTTCTACATCTAACTTCTGAAAAGTAATGCAGAGCTTCACAGTAAGGAGATTTAGAAACCCAAATGAACAATGATAGTTATTGTGAATCACATTTTGAACCTCCGATTTGGAGAATTCAGGTGAAATATAACCTAAAATTTATATTTATATACAATAAATTTGTACACAATTAAATTTATATACAATATGCCAAGGGGGTGGGCAGGGGGAGGCTCATAGAAAATTTGAATGATAATTCTAATGAATCTTTCTAATAAACAATCTTCCATGTTCATTAACTGAGGAAACATCTCCCTTTCTCTGCCCTGTTTCCCCTTCAACACTGAGCAAAACCTACTTGCTATTGAGGCAGGGATCTCTGACTTCTTGGTCACATAGCGAGCCTGTCCAGCCTGGGTGGCACTCACAGACAACACTGGTCTTCTCAATAGAGCGGCAAATGCCATGCTTGCAGATGTTACAGGACTTGCAACCAGGAAGGACCCCTATTGACTGATGCGGTAGATCCTTGAAATCCTGCAGCTCATTATTAATGCGGACATCATGAATGCACCCATGGAAACCACTGGGCGTCCTCTCTGTACCCTGCCGCAATGAAGAGAGCCCTGTGGATGTAGGAATGCCTGCAAAGAAAGTCATGAAGTATTTTAGGTAATACTTTAGGACCTCCACAATGGTCCACGCAAATGTAATGATATGGTGGGGGATGGGGCGAAATTAGGTAAGCAGCCAGCAGTGGTTCACAGTGAACAGTATGTTTGAGGTTACTAGTTTTCTATCCCATTCCAAGGTACATTATGTATAACTGTAAAGGTTTATGTCACACCGTAAGGCAAGAGCATTTATCTGGACTGGATTGCCAAACACACAGAAAAACATAACTTAAAACAATAAAATAAAATTACAATGGTTACAGAGTGTTATGTCTGGACCTTAGAGACCCAGGTTTACAGCATCACTCAGCACTGGAGCTCACTAGCTTGCTTTGGAAAGGCACTGTCTTGCAGGCTAACCTACCTCACAAGATGTACAGTGAGGATATACTGTTGTCGATCCTAAGCCTTAAATAGTGCAAAAATGTGTGTGGACAGGCATCCCCTATTCATTTATCCGTCCTTGTAACCTCCCGTGTCTGTTTTCTTCTGCCTTTTGTCAATCACAGCACAAAAGTCACTGAGTTACAAGATGACAATCTTTTTCATTCTGGTTTACTTTTTGGTGACTCCTTGTGCAATGAATACACATTTTCACTACAGGCTTAAGTTTGCTGCAGGTGTTCAGTTGTAGCATAGTAGAAATGTACAACTATATAATTCTACAAAGATTTCTTATTCTTTTTTCTTATTTTTAGGAACGATTTTGGTCAGTGGCAAATAAGGAAGTCCTGTCCATGCATAATTAGGATGGCCCAGTTACTCTGACATGGGACAAATAACAGTTCTAGCAGGATAATTTGGATTGGGAAAATGCATAGGGGAAAAGGCTAAAATCCTCACTCCTAGTGCTTTTGCTCTGAACCAAATTGTCTCCTGGTTGCATCTACCATTTAGAAAAATGCATGCAATTGTGGATATCCCAATGTAACTTCTGGTTTGATCCTCAATGAGAATCCTGCAGAAAGCTAAACTCACCTCCAATGTAGAGAGGAGTGTCTTGACCAACCACAGGCTGTTTCTGCAGCTTGCCAAGGCTCTTGGGAGTACCTTTATCTACAACCAAGTTCAAGGTCTGGTTCAACACTACTAGTTCCACACTGTGAAAATGCCCATCATTTATTGTTTCCACACTAACAGAGAAAACAAAAAGAAGGGAATTAGGAAGCAAAGTATTTAACTATGATACTCAAGCGTCTACTGCAGTCATCCAATTTCACTTCTACCAGCTGCCATAAGAAAAATATAAATGCAGGACTGAGTCAGTATCTGAAGTTGTAACACAATTTATTGCTTATAGCCAATGGCCATCACGATACAGTTACAGACTGCAAAAACCCATTTAATACAATAAAATAAAACAAAAATACAGTAAAATAGTCAGAATTTAAAACGCTCCTTCTGTGCTGCTCCCTTAAGGTTTGGAAGTAATTTGGCCTACAAAGGCAGTCCTTATTTTTCTTGCAGCTAGTGCAAATAAAGCGATCCTATAACTGATAAATTTATCCACGTCAGCCAGCAGCCATCTAATTTTAAAGTCGTCTGACTGACCTTCCAACATGTCCTGGAAAGGAGATATAAATTTAGCCCTAGGTGAATTATAGAGTGAGCAGTATAGAATGTAATGTACAAGATCTTTGACATGCCCTGTTTTACATATACAGAGACACTCCTTTACAGGTCTGTTGGAAAACCTTCCAGCCAAGTACTCAGTGGGCATCATTTCAAATCTGAGCTGGGTGAAAGCATGCCTGACGGGAAAGAATGTTAATTCTTGCAAATAGCTTGCCCTTTTATGGTCTGTTTTAATTTTGGTGTACCAAGTGGCAGATTTACAGTTTTTTATGTATTTGAGATCTCTTTTGGCATCTTCACCAAACACAATATCTCGGATCTTATGATCAGATACATCCTGCATTGTCATTATTGAGGGAATCAGGTAGCTCAGCATCAGGCATCTGCAAGATTTTACCCAACCTTCTCTATTCTGCATGTCCAGAAGGCATAATTTTGCTAAATGCTGTTCCGGCAGTGAGTTTAGTTTTTTTCCAATACAGTATTATGGATTTATGTATGCGTGCTTTTAAGGAAGGGAGACCTAATTCGGTTCTTAGTAATGCGCCAGGCGTACTATGTGATACTGCCAAGAGCGTTTGCAAGAACTTGTTTTGTATTACCTTAAGTTCGTTTCTGCAGTGGCTGCCCCAGATTGGTGCGCCGTATAAAAGGTGGGACACAATCTTGGCTACAAAGATCTTTAGGGTTGGTTCTACTAAACGATAGCCCTCGGTATAGTGCAGTTTCTTTATAGGTCCCAATAAACGAGCAGCTGAAGATGTAATTGTTTCGAAATGGGTATGCCATAGAGTGTTTTCGGAGAAATTAAGCCCTAAGTACTTGAATGAGCGGCATTGTTCGATACTATGTCCATCCAAGGTCCATTTATGCAGCTCATGCCTTTTGGCAAACACAACCACTTTTGTCTTACTGTAATTGATGGATAGGCCTTCCTGCCTACAGTAATTTCCAAATTTGGTGAGTAATCTTCTCATGCCAATTTGGGTTAATGAAATAAGAGCTATGTCGTCTGCATAGAGCAGGACTGGGATCTTCTATTTCTGTTATGTGCAGTTAGAATACACTAATGAATGACTGGGAGCAAGGGTTTGAGGATGCAAATCTAAAACTATTGGCAAAGATTAATCTTTGCAAAGGCTTATCAAGGCAAATATTCTGGGTGTTTTTTTCACTGGAATGGTAATAATTTGCTTACACAACGATTCCAAAAATACAGATAACGTCCAGTGCATTCTAGTGTTTTCTGTGGCTCACAGGCCTGTGGCTCACGCTGGCTCAGCTTGTCTGAGTGTGGAAAGCTAAGCAGGGTCAGGCCTGGTTATTACTTGGATGGGAGACCCCTCCTCTAGTTTCCTGCATTGAGCAGGGGGTTGGACTTGATGGCCTTGTAGGCCCCTTCCAGCTCTATGATCTATGAATCTATGAGTCCTACTGTGGTTTTGAAAACCTGGATGTTCTGAGTTACAATGCAATGCCATACTTTCACGTGTGAATTGGCAAAACATAATTGATTCACCTGGTGCAAAGGTGTGGTCCCTAATACAGTTGGTGATGGGGTCGGTGAAGGCAGATCTTTCTGCACCACTTGTCCCACAGTACCTCATTGGGCTGCCACCATAACTTGCCCTCCACCCATGTGGTCATTTAAAAAATGTTAACATTCCACAGATGGGCTGTTTGGGAGAGAGCCCAGGTGAGGGGGACAGGATTCAAGACTGCTCCCACTTGCCCCTTCCTTGTCAAGCAGCTGATAGGTGGGATTTTAACCTGCATTAGCTGCTTTCCTACTTAGGAGAGGGAGTAGAGGACCAATTTAACCACCCCCAACCTCCCCCTCCCACCAAACTACTGATTAGCAGGATTTTAACCAGTGTTGGCTGCTTGTACTTCAGCCATTAGAGGTCCTGCAATGCTGCCCCATCCCTGTTAAATTTTCAAAAGCTGGTATTTGCTTTTAAAACATTTTTGGGGGAAGAGTGGCAAATTGCCAGTGTGTAGATACAAAATACAGACATATAGATAACCTGCAAGAGATCCACACTCTTTTTATTTATTATATTTATACCCTGCCTTTTTTCCTGCAAGGAACCCAAGGCGGCTTACATAATCCTCCTCCTCCTTTCCATTTTATCCTCACAAAAACCCTGTGAGGTAGGTTGGGATTGCTGTGGGGTCCAGTAATCCTTTGCCATAGGATGAGTATTACGGAAGTGTAATGGGAAATAACATAATACACTAAGGGCCGGTTCACACGACCCAGGCTGCCGGCGGGGGAGGAACCACGGGGCCGTCCGCGGGGTCCGGCAGGGCGCCGCACACGACCAGCGCCCCACGTGCGTGGGCAGTCCCCGCACCGCAGTGTGGGCCTCCCGGCGCTAGGGGGCGGGGCCCCAGGATGCCCAGAGGGGCCGTTTGCCCCAACAGTCTGGAGCGGCGGCCGCTCCGGCCGCTCCGGGCTGCTGTCTCTGTGGGGACCCCGCAGGACAGCCGCCTGCTGTTCGGACGGCACGGTGACCACACCAACCATGGTCACTTTGCGTGCGTCCCGCCCGCAGCTGTCCCGCGGGGGCACCCCCAGTCCGTGTGCACACGACACGGGAACCGCGGGGGACTTGCGGTTCCCGTGTCGTGCGAACAAGCCCTAAGTGTTGGGTGGAGCCACAGTGTTAGTTCAGCTTTAGCTAACTGTGGAAGAGCAATGCCTCAGCCAGCCTAAGGGACAAGGGTCCCTGTTTGCTAAATTCTACAGAAGAAGAAACACTGAATGAGCAGTGGATTGGATCGGATCCAACTCCGCAACTCTACTAATGGAAGCAGTTATATTAGTGGAATCAGGAGGGGAGCAATCTGCTCCTCCCTCAAAATCTACTCTGGAGGGCTAGGAGATTCTCTGGAGCAGATTTTCCAGCAGTGCACAGGGCTGCAGGAGTGAGGAGAAAGGAAGAAAGTCCCATCGTGCTAGTGGACTTCCATTAGCGCATTGCTGGATCTAACCCTGTGCCTGTCGTTCTTGATACCATAATCCAAGAATGCTGTGTGTTTGAAATTTTTATGTAAATTTTATTACCAACTTTAAATTCCTAGCATAAAAAAAACAACCAAGGAAAGTTCACAAAAATCTTCACTTTACGATTACTGTTTCCTAAGGACCAAACTAGGCATAATGCAGGAGACCTGTGATCATGGTCTCCCACATTTTCTAAAGTTAAGAGCTGTCAAGAAGGGTAGGGTGAAATCAGATCGCAGTCATGGTGATCGGGATGGGTGTTTTATCCCCCCCCCCACTATTTTCCTGATAATATCACCTCCTTCGAATTAACTATTTGTTCTGCAAGGTAAAACCATATGATATATGATATGTATCATGTCCCCGTCCCCTCCATGGGGCAAATTGCAGCTTTAGAAGAAAAATTAATCCGGAAAATGGGAGTGGGAAAGGCTAAACGCTCCTTCTCCATCACCCAATCCAATTTACTACCTGCCTCCAGTTGATATTAACCTATTATAAACTGTGGAAGTTTCTGATCATGGATTGCCTCTGTCATATCCAGTTGCAGCCTCAGCAATTAGGATTCATGGTGACCATGTTTTTCATGTTCTGCTCTACAGCCACAAGGTTTAGAAACTTAGCCTACAATTTATTTATGTATTTATTAAATTTACTATCCTGTCTTTTTTCCTCCTGCAAGGAACCCAAGGTAGCTTACAAGATCCTCCACCTCTCCATTTTATCCTCATACAATCCTGTGAGGTAGGTTAGGCTGAGAGTCAGTGACTGGCCCAAAGTCACCCAGTGAGCTTCATGACCAAGTCCAACAGTCTAACCACTATACCACACTGGTTCTTTATTTACATATCCTTAAGACATGAGCACTAATTATCTGAACAACATCTTTTCCTGACTATGTGTGTGGCATAGCCAACAGCTAGCTACTTGGACTAGCTACTAGAATCAGATTCAATCCCATTGGAATTAGCTACATTTGTCTGGGGAGCAGGTGTGTGTTTGTGATAAAGATTTAGGACAGGCTCAGTCATTTCCTGACTCATTGGTGGTGAGGGATTATGGCAGTAGATATGAAGGCTAATTGTAGAGCTGGCCAGAGAAAATATGACTCCAGTCAAAGGCTCTGCTGGGTATGGCTGATGGGGCAGGATGAACCATCCTGCTCTGATGGGACATGATGAAGCAGCATCTGCTCCCTCTCACTGAGGGCATTCTCCTTTATGGTCATAGGACAGGTCAGGCAAGAGGAGACCCATTGGTTCTCACAACATGCTGGACTTCACACACACAATTACCTCAGGAGCATAAGGTACTCCTAGGCTCTTGGACTGGCTGGACTTGTGTGAAGGTGCCATTTGTATGAACTGCCTTCCATGTGGATGGTGTAAACACAGTTACCCAAATCCCTGTGATGGGATCTGCTCTTTTTTTGAGCTCAGAAGACAAAATTAGTGACCTCTGAACTCTGAGGTAAAATCAGTGTCTGAAGCAGACACAGTCTTCCACCATCACTCCCTTATCTGAAGAAGTCCAAGCCATAGTCATTTGTCAGAAGATAACACTATGGTATTTAGCGGTGCTGTTTTTTTAATTTCAGGCAAGAATGGATAGACATAAATCACCCAGTCCTCCACAGCATATGGCCTTTCTAGATTGAGGCTTAAATGCTCTGATTAACAGGATTATGGAGTCTCATATATCTTGGTGGGACATGCAAGCAAGCAGAACTAAATCTTGAGTATTTTCATGTTCCTTGAATGAGAGTGTGAAACTATTCAAATATCCTTGTTAAATTAGTACCATTTGTTACTAATTAAATATTTGTAATTAATTTTTTAAGCTTTTTTTTTTTTTTTAGCTCTAGTTGGGCTCATGGTGTGGTGTAGTGGTTAGAGTGTTGGACTGGGACTCAAGAGACCTGGGTTCTAGTCTCCATTCAACCATGAAGCTCACTGGGTGACTTTGGCCAGTCACTGCCTCTCAGCCTAACCTTCCTCACAGGGTTTGTTGTGAGGATAAAATGGAGAGGAAGAGCATCATGTAAGCCGCCTTGGGTTCCTTGCAGGAAAAAAGGCGGGATATAAATATAATAAATAAATATGTCTAAATTTTAGTAATGTAATCCTGACAAGATGAAGAGCCCTTTCCCCTTCCTTCCCATTCCCCCCCCCCCATCACGTGCTGTTTTTAATTAGATTGTAAGTCCAATGGCAGAGCTAGTCTTATTTTTTGAACTTCGTACAGACCACCATGCAGTTTTAGGGATTAAGATAATGATAATTAAAATAAAAATTTCAACTAGAAATTCTAACAATCATACAGAATTCTAGGATATTATCCAGATCAAACTGAGTTGTCTGTCTACCAAGGAACCAGTGTTTCATCTAAGGTTGCAGGCAAGTCTAAGCAACGGTTGGATTTATTTTAAAAAACGGGGAGGCTAGCCATTATGTGTGTCTTTGTCCCAACAGTTCTAGGTGTAGCCTGCATGTCACCAAGTAGATCCTAACTGATTTAAGTCAGTGCGGACAAGTGTTCCACTCCATCTTAGGACTCTGACCATGTAGACTTCATCAACTCAGCCTTCCCCCATACCTCCTCCCTTGGCCCCTGCCACAACTTGCTTTTTGATACATCTTGCCTGATGAAGAGATCTCAAAACCTGGTCCACAATTTTGTGCATACAGTAATACCTTGGATTGCAAGTAACTTGGTCTGAGAGCATTTTGCAAGACAAGCAAACATTTTTTAAAATTTTTGACTTGATAAACGAGCAAGGTCTTGCAAGACAAGTCGTAGGGATGTAACTGCTCGCCTCGAGTGGGCATAGCGGGCCGAAATCGGCCCTGCTCACGCCCGCCAGACTCGCTTTGATATAAGAGTGTTTTGGATTACAAGCACGGTTCCGGAACAAATTATGCTTGCAATCCAAGATATTACTGTGTTTGATTAGTTCTAGGAAAGGCATTGCCTGACCATGGATACAAAAATTAAGTTGCTTAGTGCTGAAAACATGAGGAAATATTACAACTGACAGGACACACACTTCACCCCCCCCCCCAGTCACCTGCATAATCTCTGCCTGAGGCAGAGGAGCTCAGTTCTGGGTAGGCATTTGCATCCAGATCGCCTTGCCCAAGCAAGTTGTTAAATCTTAAATCGAGTTGTTAAATGCAAATACACATTTGCATTTGTGCCTCAATGGTCTTCCCCCAAGCAGTCTCAAAGAGCTGCCAAAATACCCTCCTCCCCTCCAAGCACTGTGAGGCGCCAAGAACCTCCACAACCCCTGCTGAGCAGAACCGGTTCGTCCTGCCATCAGAGGGAGGGGGTGGGAGGAAAGAAGGGGACACGGTAGGGTGTAAAAGAACCCAGACTCCATTGAGGTTGTTGGGAACAAGGTGCAACGCTGCACGGAGCGAGTCAACGGCTCAGGCCAGCCTGAGAAGCTCAACCCCCAAGCGGTCTGCCTGGGTGATATTCGTAAGTCCAGCTAGCTCTGTAGCAGTAGGCTACAGTAGATTCTTTGGTATTAGATAAGTTTAAGCTTAGGTTGTTTTATATTCTGTAGGTTCTGCCTGTGTTTTTGCAAGCTTCATTGCCTTCAATTGTGGATTGTATTTTCTCACCTCGACTGTTTTATTGACTGTAAACTCTCCTATCTCCCTGACCAGAGTCGCTCAATTAAACTTTTGTAAACAATTGGCCAATTTCACTCTACGGTGTTCAGACTCAGTGCTAATCCAGTGTGGTTGTCCTGAATTAACCCAGGGAGCACAAAAGGGAGTTTTGACGCTTGCCAGTTAACCCCTTAACTGCCGAACTCGTGGAAAAGGACCGGCGGCGGTCCTTCACATAAAGTTTTAAATTTGTTTTTAGTTTTAATTGTAAGTCGTCTTGGAGACCCTATTTGGGCCAAAAGGTAACAAATCATTTTTAAAATAACTACATAAAGTGTGAATGTACCTTAAGTTATAACCACGGCAGGATCCGAAGATCCATGAAGTTAGTTCCATGGGTCCATAGAGTCTTTAGCTTTATTCTCCTCAAACAGCAACCCATAATTGCCTCATGGGAAACTGTTTTTGCAACTGAGGGGGTGGGAAGTCTCATAAGCAGTTTATGATAAGGCATGGAGGTTGTCTGCCATTCAAATGAGAAAAGAAGGTCAAATTCCTCTGGTCTAGCACAATAACTCTTTGGATCCTGGTCCATGAAATGTCTCTTATTCTCAGGCAGAAATATCATATACAAATTTTAAGAGCGGACACGAACGGCATGATCCAACCTAAATGAAGCACTGGAAGGTACCAGAGGGTAGTTCTTGGGGAGGAGGCTTCGGACCCTCGGCCGCTCACTTGTGGGGTGCCGCAGGGTTCCATCCTCTCCCCAATGTTATTCAACATCTACCTAAAGCCGCTGGGAGCTATCATCAGGAGGTTTGGGGTGCGGTGTCATCAGTATGTGGATGACACGCAGCTCTACCTCTGTTTCAAGTCCTCACCGAAATATGGGAAGGAACATGCTGAAGCTGAACCCCGACAAGACCGAGGTACTTCTGGTGGGGGACAAGGGGAGGTTAGGGGATGTTGATCTGGTGCTGAATTGGGTACATCTACCCCTGAAGGACCAGGTCCACAGCTTGGGGGTCATTCTAGACTCCCAGCTGTCCATGGAGGCTCAGGTGTCAGCTGTGAGCTGGGCGGCTCTGTATCAACTCCATCTGATACGGCAGCTGCGCCCCTACCTTCCTAATCATCTGCTCCCATCAGTGGTTCATGCCTTGGTCTCCTCTCGCCTAGACTACTGTAATGCGCTCTATGTGGGGTTACCCTTGAAGACGGTTCGGAAGCTACAGCTGGTACAAAACGCAGTGGCTCACCTGGTTAAAGGCAGCCGCCGGCGGGATCACATCACGCCAGTGCTCAAGGAGCTACACTGGCTACCAGTTGCTTGCTGAGCCGAATTCAAGGTGTTGGTTTTGACCTTTAAAACCCTATACGGCTCCGGTCCAGTCTATCTCAAGGAGTGTCTCCAGCAACATCAAGTAGGCCGCTCAACAAGATCTGCCACAGACGGCCTTCTCCTTGTCCCTTCAGCCGGAGCAGCTAGACTGGTGGGGACGAGGAAGAGGGCCTTTTCTGTGGCGGCCCCGTACTGTGGAACTCTCTCCCGAGTGACCTCCGCCATGCCCCCCTCTCTGCTGAGCTTCCGCCGCCCATTAAAAACCTGGCTGTTCAGGCAGGAATATGGGGTGGGTTAAGATTTTTAATAAAATTTATTCTGTTTTAAATGTATTTTATCTTGTTTTTAGCCTATGTACATCGCCCAGGGTGGCCGGTTGCCGGCTAGATGGGCGATTAATAAATGTAAATAAATCAATAAATAAAATAAAATTGTAATTCTCAGTTTTCAATGGGAAAGTTAAACGCATGCTTACACCTCTCTCTGCCATTTAAATCAGATGGAGATATAAAAAGGCCTCCTGCTGGACTGTGCCCCAATGTTTTAAAGCTGGAAATCTGATAATGTATAATCAGAGTATAGTAGTAATGCCCTAAGGAGGGCTTGAAAATTGTATTTTATTAAATCAGCGACTGCTGTCCCCTCAAAAAGACAACTCTAGATTCTAAGAAGGGATTTCCTTTCAAGAAGATAAGTGCTTATGTGAATATTTCTTCCTAGAGAGCCTGGTTTGCTGTTGCTGAATGGAAGGCTACAGTCGTCTGAGACAGTTGGAGACAGTGGCTTGGAGAGAGATGAAGGGATGAAAGCCACAGACACTGAACAGTGCATCACAGTTTGGGCCAGCAGTGCACACTGGCTGTGCTTTGGGGGGACAAGAGGGCTATTCCCTCCGACAGCGAGGTTTTGTTAAAATGGGAACACAACCAGCAATCAGCTGGTTCCCAGACCAATTTTTCCAAAAACAACGCCAGAGATTAAAACATTTAGCCTGGTGTCAAGAATTTAATCACATAAGATTGCTCTTCATCTTCAACTGTGTATGTACACTACTCGAAAGCACAGGCAAGTAAATGCATAAATCAGCTACCACAGTGACAATGCCAACATGTAGTAAAAATTGAAATGCTTTCAATAGCAGTATTGGGATGTTATTTTCAGACAGATATATAAAGGTGGAAACTTTTGCTGCCATTATAAATAAGAGGCCTTGGGAAGTGCAGCTGTATGGTGTGACATTAAAGTGTAGTCCAACACTTCATTTCTAGGTGGCAGTAGAGCATCACAGAAAGACAACTTCCAGGCTTTGAAAAAGAAAAAAACAACAACGTGAAAACTGTGCTGCTTGCATATTACCCAGTGAACTACACAATCATCTATACTCAGAATGTAAACAGCTTGGCAGAAAAATTGAGCTGAGGCAGGATGAACTACCACCAAAATTAAAGCTTTCTAGGAATAGAGAACAATGGAGCTGATCTGTACAATTGACAAAGGGAAAATGTAATAACATCTGAAGATCTGTAAATGATTTAGGATTGCAAACATATCTAGCACTCTTTCAAGGGTTATTTTGATAAGAAATTAAATACGAAATAGCAATATGTGTATGTGCATGAGAGAGAGAGAGAGAGAGAGAGAGAGAGAGAGAGAGAGAGAGAGAATTTAAAATGGGAGTTGGATCAGCACCAACTTTGTGTTTGGATTCATAAAGCCAAAGCTTGTCTTAGCAACTCTTTGCCAACCAATTAGAAACAGTGCTCGAGTTTTTACTTTGGGCTAGGTTCCAGTAAAACTATTAAAATGTTGTACAATAAGCGGAATCTGTCTTGTTTGGAACCATTCTTCTGGAATTCACAATATATACTTTAAAAACACACTAATTGAAATATAAACACTTTTCAAGATATTCAGTTATATTTGATTTGACATTTCCAAGGAGGGAAAGTAGCCATTACTCCATCTATGCATAAAATGAAAAAAACAAAACACAAAAACAAAAACACAACATATGGAAAGTAGCTGTCATCAGCAGTTATCACATATGGGAGCAGATAATGCTATGTGGGCCCCTAGTCTTAGCCACATTTTGGTAACTGTCATCTAGTTCTCTGAGAGAAATAGTACTGAATTGATGTGACAGAACATAACTGTGATTCACTGACATTCCCATGAGCAGAACTGAAGTGGATATCCAGGACTATGATAGAGTGATTGTGGAATTATTTGTTATCATCATGGCTTGATTCACATGTTATTTTTTCCTACCTTGACATGGATTGATTCCCATAATAGCATTTCCTGAATACTCATTCTAATAAATATATAGTAAAAAGCAAAGACTCTGGTTCCAGGAACAGGAATTGAGAATGGGAAACTATTTGATAGGATTAACAATTATTGTTTATAATGCCTGATATTATGACCTTCTGTCTAGATCTGTTCATTTCCATTGCTTCCTCCCATGGAATTTATCTAATTCAAGGTCAAGTTTGTTAGAATAGATATTAACCGACTGAAAACCCATTTTGTAATTTTATGAGCTAGATCACCTTTGCCTTGCTGTTTGCTTTAGTGATGGGCCAGCTGCTGTGCTCTGGGCTACCGGAGACAGCTCTAGGGGTCGTGAGTCAGGAGGTCTGCAGTTCTTCAGCTGTAAGGTAGCTGGGGTGGGTAAGCGGAGAGTGCAGGAGCCCAAGAAGCAAAGAGCAAAGTGACTATCTAACTGCAGTGGTGTACTGCAAAGCCACTGGAGGTAGAAGGGAGAGAGAGACCTGAGCCAGGAGATTTTGCAGCACTGAGTAGAGCAGAGCACACTACCAGTGACAAGAAAAAGATCCATGCCAATCCAAGGATCTTTGGATTGGCATGGATTTAACCTGCTGGAACCTGGAAAGAAAGTGGAAGTGGCAAGCAGGCATTTAACCTGCCTGGCAGGGATGTTGAAGAGTCCTTGGTTTCGAGTCACGAGTCTTTGGACCCAAGTCTCGAGTCCGAGTCCTTGGTCCAAAACGGTGACTCATGAGTCCCGTCCCGAGTCCCTCCCAAAGCTGACTCCACGAGTCCCTATTAAAATCAATGGGTTTTTTCCCCAACAAAATAAGGCTACTTCAGATGTGTGGCTTAAATAAATTCTAGGCACAAGTGTGCCTGTTTATTTCAAAACTCTGCAACTGATTTTGGCAAGAACAGACCAGGCAGACAAACCCAAAATAACCAGGCAGGCAGAGGAGGCAGGGAACCCCAAAGCAGGCAGGCAGAGGCCTTTGTCTTGGACAATTCAAACTGTGGAACTGGTCAAGAAGAGACCAGGCAGGCAGAGGAGGCTGGGAACCCCCAAACAGGCAGGCAGAGGCAGCCAAACCCAAAATGTCTGAAAGGTTGCCTTTTAGGAAAATGATTTTAAAAAGTAAACTTGCTGTACTTCCTAAAACCTATCCATGTTGCATTTGAGGAACACGATTTTGGAACACGAGTCCTTGGTCTCGAGTCCCGAGTCGAGTCTCGAGTCCCATTAAAAATACTGGGACTCGAGTCTGACTCGAGTCAGAGGGGGGACTCAGTCCGACTCACGAGTCGAGTCCTGGAGTCCGAGTCCCCATCCCTGCTGCCTGGTGATGAGTGACTGATGAGGCCTTGCTTGGATGAGGTGGAGAGGGATAGGGAGGAGAGGCCTGAAAAGGCCTTCAGCCAAGTCTGGTGCATAGCGTTGCCACTTGATCGGTGCAGAAAGAGGAAAGGCCCCCCACATCCCACTGAAGGCATGGCCTTGTAGGCCCCTTCCAACTCTATGATGCTAGAATCCTAAGTAGCCTTGGTGGTGCTGCCTGGAGCCAAGGTGGCTCCTGCTTGAAAAATAGCAAAGATCTCAGAGCTACATTATCAGAATATTTGATCTATTCACACCTGACTATTTTCCTCTGCCAAGATATTTAATTTTGTAAGAGTGGTCACAAGAATGTACACACATACCAAAACAAGCAATGAACATGCTTTTGAGCAACAGAATATATCGATGCAATGAACATACCCTTGGCTGCTAGACCAACACAAATATTAGCTTCAGTCTGTTCTCTGCTATACCCAGAGAGTATTTTCCTGATGAATTTGCTAGGATTCTTACTCTGAGAGATAACGTTTCCCCTATTTAATTGTGGGCTTTGAGGGGTTTTAACCAGAAAAACAACAACTGATCACAGGGTTAAACTACCTGTGATGCTCAGTGGGGTACTCATGTTTCCCCTTGCCCACCCCTGGGGAAATAGAAAAAAAGGACGACAGGGGATAAAATAAGCATCCCTCCAGACGGCAACTTCAGACAATTGCTTTCTACTATCTCTCCCCCCACCCCAAACAAAATGTTTGGGCAAAAGAAAATTCATGATGGAACGCCTTGTGTAGCTTGACCCACAGAGAGTCAGATACCCCAGTTTCTAAATATAAGACAAGTAGGAATTGTTGAATTCAATTGTTGAATTGTTGTGAACTGCCTAGAGAGCTTTGGCTAATGGGCGGTATAGAAATGAAAATATTAATAATGATAATGATGGTATAACTTTTCAAAATAAAATTTGCAAGACAGGAAGACTTCCCTATATTTTTACATTCAGGATGAAAAGTGGCCACAACGCTGGTCCTTTGCTTACACAATACAAATCAATACCAAAATCATGATTAACAAAGATGAAAAATATGTAAACATATTCAAAGGGGTGTTTTTGATCTAGAAGTGGTTTATAATCCCCTTTCTTGCTCTGAAATGATGTGCACTGACTTTATTCACTTGCAGTTACTCTGTTGACAGTGCTTAGTCCTGGAGGTAATTAAAAATGTTCCCAGCTTGAATGGAAGGCAGCAAATGAAGCTGTTCAGCTGAAACTGGAAGCTGAACATTCTGGAAGAAAATTATCCTGCTGTCTTTTAGAAACCAGATATAGCTAGCCAGGAAATTAAATCACTTCCAATTTTTTTAATTGGGTGGCAACACGTAGTCATAGGTTCAGCGTTTCCAGTACAGCTATAGGAAACCAGGTAAAGAATGAGGCTTGTTCAGTTACTTGTCTGGAAATCTAGAGGGCAATGGCTGCCTCTATCTATCTATCTATCTATCTATCTAGGCACGCTCACATTTTAGCAACGTGGAAGTCTGTTTAAGCTTTCCTTAAACAATTTATTATACAATCTTTAAAAAAAATGATATGATTTAACACAAACGGAAAACCCTTTCTAATCAGGGTGATGTAGGTACAGTTCAGTGCGAAAACAGCACAGAGATGAAAGGGTAAAATCTCACCTCCCTGCATACTACAATCCTAGTCCAAATCAGGGCCCTCAACAAATAAGAGTATTCAGTTGTAAGCAGGTGCTTAACATTATGACCTGGTTTGCACATAATGACAATTCATAGGTTGTTTAATCCATCAATTGTCAAGGCTGCACAGGAGCAAGCAAGAGTGCTGTCTCTTGCCTGCTTGCCACTTCCACATTCTTTCCAGTTTACAAAACAACCCAGGAACACCCAATTCCTGCGTTGTTCTTCATGACAGTTGTTCAGGGAGAAACAACCCAAATTTTTAACCCATGGTTTGCTGTTAGGCTAAAACTCTGGGTAATTTAACCCTGAACAACCCAGAGTGCAAGGTTTGGATGTGATGGAGTACAACCCAGGAACAGGGCATTCCCAAGTTGTTTTGTAAACTGGAAACAAAGCAGAAGTACTGAGTGGGTGGGGGGGGGCAGCACTCTCGCTGACTCCTGTGCAACCCCTACAATGCATGGGTTAAACAACCCATGTATTGTTATATGCAAACTGGTAGTTTGCCATTAAGGCAGATACTGAGTCTTTTCAATATGTTCAGAGGGCTGGATACATTTATCAAAACCAGAAGTGCATGATGTTAAAATCATAGCAATGGAGTACCATATATACAATGGAGGAAAAGTGAAGGATGCACAAGAAATCATACATGTAGCCCCAGAGAAGTGGATTCATGGATAATGGTTTGTGTGTGTGTGTTATTGGCAATCCTGTGTAGATCACGCCAACCTGTTACCAGAATGAGAGTAGGGCATACACATCATTATCATTCACCCTCACTGTGTGCCCTTTGTCTGCATTTCTGGAAAGAGATACTACCAATTTTGTTTGCTAAACCTGAGATAAGCTAGGGTTAGATGCTACATAAAACACATTTATCTTAGTTTTGCTTATGGTGATTTTCTCTCCCCTGTCTTTGTCTTTCTCTCCCTCTCTTCTATAATTACCAGGAGCCAGTATATTTGCAAGGAAACATGATTCATTTCTTCAGAGATAATGCATGCCCATCATCATTTCATCTCAGAGTTATCAACTTTTTTCTGGAAAGGCTCCTATGCCCTCAGCTTCAACTGGTGCAGAATGCTGGGGCTAGATTATTAAGTGAGCCTGCTTACTGTTGAGATATCACTCCAATGTCAAAGGATCTTCACTGCCTCTCAGTTTGTCTCCAGGCTCAATTCAAAGTGCTGGATTTGGCCTTTAAAGCCGTAAAACAGCCTGCAGCTGGCTGGGGGATGCTGGGAATTCTAGTTCAACACATCTGGACAGCACCAGGTTGGGGAAGACCTAAAAGGTTTGGGCCACAGTATTCAAAGGACTGTCTTGAGCTATATGAACATGCCCATCAATTAAACTCTGCTTCATAGGTCTTTCTTGAGGTACACTCACTCCTGTTAGGTGGGTTGCTATCAGAGAGATGACCTTCTCAGTGGTGGTCCTAAAATTATGGAAGTCCCTCCCTAGACATGTTCACTGGTGCCTTTCTTACCATCTTTTAGGCACACAGTAAAGTCTATCCTGTTCTCTTATGTCTTCAATGGATTTTAATGGTATTAGACTGTTTTTATTTGGGCTTTTAATTACAGGTTCTACTTGCAGTTGCAGTTTGTTGCTTTTTTATTATATTTTCACACTGGGTTCTATCCAATGGTGTCCTTCTGCCAGCAGAACGGATACCACTGGCAGATTGAGTTTCCTCTCCTCCCTGCACCCCCTCCCAATCTGTTCCAGAGGGTTGGGGGACCCTCCAGAGCAGATTTGGGGCACATGTGTGGGGGCTGCAGGGGAGGGGAAGAAGGAAGGGAAGCTTCTATTGTGCTAGTGAAGGTCTCCTCATGTTATTTTATTTATTTATTTATTATATTTATTAATTGCCCATCTGGCCGGTCACCCAGCCACCCTGGGCGATGTACAATTAAAACAATACAATAAAACAATACAATAAAATATGATAATTAAAACAGTATAAAAATTATTTTAAAATCCTAACCCACCCCATATTCCCGCCTGAACAGCCATGTTTTTAATGCACGGCGGAAGCTCATCACACTGAAAGCTGCCTGGAGGACATCATGATAGAAATGCTACAAATAAATAATATAGCCATAGTATTACAAGGCAAAAATACGGTACAACTGCTTCCCATGACTGCACTTACTTGTTTGTCATGAAGGGCACAGCAGCCATGCTAGAAAAAAAGATTGGCAATACTATTCCATGTGATAGTTTGCTATATATATAATACGAAGATCAGCTGCATGGGAATGATCAATTTAGCAGCCTGCGTCTGATCTTGCTTTAACAGTGCATCACTCTTTTCTAATTTTATGTACTGCAGAAAATGCAGTGTCTGAAAATTTAAAACTAATGCTAAAGCTTTTTAATACTGAGCATAAACAAGCTCTCAGGGGAATGGCAAATGGAGCCGTTAGTTGGCCGATTACATTACATTAAATTGACAATGGATATTTTCCTAAAAGATGTAGGCTCTAAAGTCCTGTTTTAAAATGTTTAGCATTCCACTAACAGTGCAGAACAAAACTATCCAGTGAAGAAAAAAAATCAATAAAAAATTATGTCCTGCAAATGTCAGATATAATCATGATTCTTATCCTAATTTAAATTCTTACAAAGCAGAAAATCAATAAACAGAAAAATTTAGTCTTGAAACAAAAATATTTAAAATGAAGCAATAAAAGCCCCCCCCTCGCTGCTGCTGCCCCATATATGGGAAATATCCACATGAACTGTGTTTTATGGAACTGTTTATAATAAAATAATTGCATGTTCTAAAGTTTCCAGTTATAAAGTTTCCATCAACCATCTTGTATCTATAGCAAGATTTACTTGATAGAACACTCCTGGTTTGATTGAAGAGTTTTCTTGAGTTAATTTCCCTCTCTTTCGAGGTTAGTGATAAATGGCAATATACTTTATGTAAGCTCTGTCAAAAGATATTTACTGACTTCTACCTGACATTACGTTGACTGCCCAGGAAAACATTAATGCAAACTTTGACCTTTCTACTCCAAGGCATAAGGCTGAAGATATCTGAAGTGAATCCCAAAAGAATCTCAGACCATTTTATAAATTCCACATTTATGGAATCTGTCTGAGCAATAATGAATGAGCAAGATCCTGAGATGGTTTTGCCTACCCACCTAGCAGACAGACTACAATATACACTAGCAATTCCTTCTCATTTTACATCACTGTGTATGGTTAAATCAGAGAAACCCATCAGGTCAAATGGGTCTTAATATAGGAGCTTTTGTTGTAAAAGAGTGTAAAGAATAAGAAAATAAGAAGAGCCTGCTGGATCAGAACAAAGGCCCATGACTGTAGTCCAACATCCTGTTTCCCACACTGGCCAAGTAAACACAGTTCTTTCTGATGTTAAGTAGAGAACAACTAACTGTGATGCAAAAATTCAATTTTCACCCTTCCTCTTTAATAGTTACTCTGGTTTGCATATGAAAAGAGAGATGCTGGGGCTCAACACACACCTCTTTAACGAGCATTCTGCAAATACTTGAAGATGCTCTTTTCCCCAGCCAACCTGCATATACAGTAGAAAGAAACATTCCTAACTTGAAGCACACTAGTTCCAGGACCCTAATATTAGATCCAAAAAGCACAGCACTAGGCAGCTCAATTAAAACACTGGTTCCAGCTGTAAAAATCATCTGGTCACATAAAGGTAGTTGGGAGGAAATGTTAAGCTCCCATGGTGGGAACCAAGCAACCGCTAGGGCAGGCTGTTTCTATTCTACAACAGAAGTAGCAAAGTCTGGGGAAATCATGCTAGAAGAACAAATGTTATTAACATCCTATTTGACATCTTTTAAAGTGTCAAGGTTTACTTTAAAAGATGAGAATTTCATTTCTGTTTGCAGTCACCAGAACCCCAAAAGCGGACAGGAGCACATCTCTTGAAAAATGCTCACACATTATTGAGCTTGTGATCATGGTCAAAATATGCTCTCTTTTTTTTAAAGTGCACTTTAAGATCTGCATTGTGGTGTTTGTTTGTTTTTTAAAAGCATTTTCATGTTTTAATCAGTGGGGAGACAGTGCACACTTTCCCCCTTTGAAATGAGCACTTTCCGTGTTCAGGAGAAAAGAAAATCAGGTTGCAAATGAGAATGGGAATGAGACGAACTGAGCTTTGATATAGAGTCTGGAGAATCTTTTGTGAGCTCCAGCATCCCTGGTTCTCCCATCTCCCAGCAGTGATGTTTTGTCATATAGTTTTCAGAGCACCTGCACCTGCAATGAGAGCCAGTGTGGCGTAGTGGTTAGAGTGTTAGACTGGGACTCAGGAGATCCGGGTTCTAGTCCCCGCTCAGCCATGAAACTCACTGGGTGACTTTGGGCCAGTCACTGACTCTCAGCCTAACCTACCTCACAGGGTTGTTGTGAGGATAACATGGAGAGGAGGAGGACTATGTAAGCCGCCTTGGGTTCCTTGTAGGAAAAAAGGTGGGGTATAAATATAATAAATAAAATAAATTTAAAAATCTTGAAAAACGACCCACCCACCCCTTTAAAGCAGTGCACAGACATGCCATCAGGCAGGTTTTAAAAACCTTTCTCCACATTATTTTTGACTCGGGATATGTTTGTAGCTGGTGCCAGTGTGCTAGCATGGAGCACAACTGGAATTTGCAGGGTTCTTTTCTCCACAGAGTACCAAACAGAGGCCTCTGCTTTACCCTAGTGGAGGAAAGGTGGTAGTGGAGGAAATCCAAGACAAGGTGCTGACTGGACAGGAGCTGACATTCAGTTATCACCTTTTGTGCCTTCTGAATCCTTCCTCTAAGCAAGAGGCAGGGAACTGAGAGGATCACCTGCTCTAGCTAGCAGGAAATCAAAGAAAGACAAAGGGGGATTTTTCTTCTGGTTTTTGGTGGCAGAGGGGGAAATTAGAACTATGGAGTTTTAATTGTTGAGTTATTGATTTGGAAGCTCACAAGCACAGCATGGCCACCACAGGATTCTCTGTTGTTTATCCCTAGTATCTGGTAATGAAAGAGAGAAAAAGAGGTGTATGTTATGTGTGACAGAAAGAGAGTCAGAGAGAAAGGAAGGGGGGGGGAGAGAGAGAGAGAGAGAGAGAGAGAGAGAGAGAGAGAGAATAATCATGCCATGTGTGCTGTCATCTCCCAGGCTATGGTTTTATGTTTCTCAATCTATAAAACCATTAAATGTTTTCTAGAAAATCTTTTTTTTAAAAAAAATCCTTGATCATATCTTTCATATCACATATGTTATGATTTTGTGATTTGGCTCATTTTCTTGAGATATGTGCTCTCTCTATATTTTCCTGCTTTCTGATTGTGACAGTTGTTGTCTGGATTGGCCTCATATCATGGTGCAGATGGTGGCAGGGGACTTGTAAGCACATGAAATAGCTGTATGCCTTTGATGGACAGAGTATTTTCTGTGGCCTCTGCCTTCTGACATGCCAGTCTCCCTCCACTGGTGGGAGTGGCTTGGCCAAGGTGAGACTTCTAATACCCTCAGTGGGGTCCCAATCCACATCACGGGACTTCTCAACAGAACCCCAGGTTAACTGCTGGGAAAAAAATGACCACTTACAGAGTAAGAAGCCAAAGCAATTGGAATTTCCCCCCTTCTGAGATCCACTCACTAAGGGGGAGAATCCAATCTACTTAGAAAGTCCCCTACCTCCCCTGTCTTTTGACATTCTTTAGCTGCAGTTTTTCTCCCTCAGCCCAGCCTTTCCCTACCGAGGTTGATGCTAATCCCCATTCTGCTATGCTCCTTAAACTAATAAAAGATTAGAGTGACATTTCAGAAAGGGCATCACATTAAGCAGCAGCTTTCACCATCTCAACAGATCACACAGTGCAAAACACAGTCAGCGAGCAGGCCATTAATCTTATGGTAATGAGGTGTCATTCTGAATGGAGACCTCCTCCTTGATCAATATGAAGGGCACAGGAATAATGAGGACACTGATGCTCAGCGCCACGGGTAACTTTTCCAGGAAGGAGAGGATCCATAAAATGCTGCGATATCAGAAACAGCCCCCTGTCACAACAGCATTCTGCTATCAACAATAGGGAGCAGGCGCCCGCTCTGATCTGTCACCTCATGTGTTGTCTGCAACTAATGAGCCTTCCCCTATGTTCTAATTAGTGGCATAAAACTGCTGTAACAACTCTGCCTTTGCTATAACATGGAATCAATTAGGATTAGCTACAAAATAAAGAGTCTGCTTTCATGGCTATCCCACCAGGCTATAATCACTGGTGAAAGTAACTAACAAAAACCCTTACGATGGGTAGACAGGCTAGCTCAGACCTAACAACTGGCCTTTCTGTTCCAGGACAGAGTTTGCTGAAGCCAATGTACTGCCTAATTAGTCAATACACCGCCGGCACAGAAAGCAGCCTACCGAGTTTGTATGCAACCTACTCCGTTGCATACAACACAGCCCCCTAAAAGGAACAGACTGGCAGCTCCAAACTGAGTTAATTACCCATCCTACTTTGTTTCCAGAGTATTAAAAAAATTCACATGAGGAACTGAGATTCTGTAAGCAGTTTCCTGTTTCTTCATACATAAAATTGGTCCTTTCAAGTTTATTGCGCAGGGTGATAGGATCCCTTTTCTATAAGATACTATCACTGGTTCCTCTGGGGCATCAGAAACTACCACAGCTAGGGTCAGGATGTTGGAAGCTAATCAAAACGTCCTTTGACTCAGTGGTTGAGTTTTGCTCACTTTCAGAGCGGCTCCATGCTTTGGGTGCTTCCAGACAAGGCTTTGATTGTGCAGTTGCAGCCTCATTCATGGAATTGTACCGGTGGTCCAGACATCATTGTCTTCCATTTATAACCTTCCTGTGTGTTTCTCACTGCTTCTTCCATCTTTTTTCTTACCACAAACGTTCCATTAAGGAAGGCAAGACAGAAGAGCTGCACAACGACTTTTGATTGGTAGTGCTTGGAGCTGTTTGTTCAGAAGCTGCCTACACGTAGCAGTTGTCTTTGCCACAGGTACACACCTGACGTTCTCACAGCAAATGTGTCAAGTGTGAACAATAAACATGAGAGGGTTTTGTCCTTTGGCTTTAACTGCTGACCCTGTCTCCTTGGTCAAGTGTTTTATATGGTTGTTTTTATGAAAGTGTAATTTTTAAATACTGTAAGCCGCCTTGAATCGTGTTCTGGCACAGAAGGGTAAGATATAAATATTTTAATTAATAAATAAAATAAAATAAATTAAACACCCAGGAGCCCTGACTGGGCTTTTCTGCATGATGCACATTAAACATACACCTATCATTCACAATGTACATGTTAGTTGTGGGAAATATCAGTATACTCATGGCAAACACAAGTGATGTGTAAAATGCCTGGTCTTAGGGTTTGATGATCACCATATTTGTGGCCAGAAAAGGATTTTTTCTTCAGGTTGGATTCACAATTGGCTTTGTTTTTTAAATCCACTCATTGTGGATATGGTTTGTCTTCGTTGTGCAAGTCATCTATTGTTATTTGCTCTGTAAGTCTTTTCTGAAGTGCACCTGCTCTCTGTTTCTGGCAGTAGCAGTAGTCGATCTATGGAAGACGCTGGGTATAATACATCAGTTGCCTCTCTGTCCCAAAGGGTAAATGGCTCTGCTTCAAACCAAGGGACTGGAGTAGATGGTGCATGATACGATACTTCACCATTTCCCCCAGTTTAAAAAAGCCCTCTGGACCAACATTAATTCAATTGAAAACAATGGGCCTCTGGCTCATTTCTTGGAAGTGGCGATGGCCAGAGAATCAAAAGGCTCAGAACTAGTTCTGGGTCAGGATTAAATTCAGAGTAGGAAGTCTGTGCAGCAATGAAACAAAGGCCTGTAAAAATATTGGATTATGCCTATTTTTAAAATTGAATGTCTAGGAAAAGGGAGAAAAAGACCACACTTCTTTTCCCCACTTACCCCAACTGCATCTTTCCCCCATAAAGTGATAAGGAAAATGAAAGTGAAAACAAAAATACTAAACACACATAAATTGCTTACACAAATTGTAAGAAAAAAATGTATAAGAAGAAACAATCTGGTATTACTTTTTAAAGGAAATTTTCACTTCCTAAGTCAGTGGACTTACCTGTAAATAGTTGTGGGTGGAGAGTTCAGTGTGTCATAGCTAAGCCTCACATGACCTTGATACAACTCTAAAGCCAGAGGATCATTGTCCCCTTTGTATAATAATATGCCGTTGTCTTTATCTGTTGCTACCTTTGAATGTCAAAATGAAGAAGATTAATGGTGATACAAAAGAAGCAAAGGCATATACATAATATATTCCTGCACCCTTACAATGAGTATTATTTCATGTAGTTAAAGAATAGTGGATATCAAAGCATTTCTCCCAATGCCACTGTACTCAGCTATTCAGTGAAGAAAATGGGTCATTTGTTTATGCACACTGTTTTATATGTAGCATCTGTACACATTCCAATAGGCATCTCTGTGTGCAATGGACCCTGGGATTGGGAACCAGATCACAGCTACTGTGCTTATCCTATACACACAGCTTTGCTGACTAGCACAAATGTTCAGTCAGTTAATAAACTGAATACACAAAATTTCTGTAATATAAGAAACACCACTGAAAAAGATCTACAGTAAGAGTCATGGCTTATTGCAAACATCCCCCAGGTCAGTTTTCAAGAGGGAAGCTTGCAAACGTATGGAGCTTGCAATGTATATCAGACTGCTGCATTGCAGCCAAGGGCTGAACTGGAAATCCTGAGGTTGCTTGTTTTTATAATTTATAGCCAGCCTTCCTGCTTCAAAAGCACCCAAAGTGGCTAACAGAATTATTTAAACAGTATACCACTCCCACAAATAAAAATAATTTTACTTCAATAAGACACTTTTATCCCACCTCCTCCACAGCTCAAGGTGGCTTAGAAATAAAATGTTAAATCTAACATAATAAAGTTCTAGAAATTTTATCCAAGCACAGACTACTTATAGAAATAGCAGCCATGAATTGAAGGCATTAAAATAAGTAAGCTATTCACAATGACTTCAAGAAATGGTGCAGTAAGATGCCAGGACAGGAAGGGGTCAATTGGTAGGCTGCAACTCACCAAATATGCCATCGGTATCCTCCCATCTGTATCCAGTCCCAGTTGATTTACAATTGATTTACAATGGGCCATTTCAGATATAATGCTAAACCATAGTTCAACATTACATGCACGAGCTGTCAGGAGCCTTGGACTCACATGCTCCCCTCTCCTCACTCCTCCTCTGACATGGCTGCAGGAAGATTGGAAGCTTTTGCTTCTACTTTTAAACTAACCAGGGTTCCTTGTTATGTCTGAAGCTTGGGAATTCTGGTCAGTTTAAGCTATGGTTTGTTCAAACAATACAAAATCAAACTATGCTTTATGATTCTGCCTTGTTCTCTAACCATAGTTTAAACTAACCACAGTTCATCTGAGTTCATAGGTAACAGAGAAGAACAGGTTGCTTACCTGTAACTGTGCTTCTTCGAGTGGTCATCTGTGTATTCACACATATGGGCTCTGCGCCTGCGCGGAGCCTCATTTCAGAAACTTCCAAAGCTGAGGAATTTTGGTGGGAACCCCTCCCCCACCACCCTAGTACACATCTCCCTGGCAGGTTCTCGCCCATTCCTCCGTTCTCTGAGACCACCTATTGTGGTCTCAGAACCGGGAGACTCTCAGTGTCAGCATCAGTATAGGCACCAACTTTGCTACCGAAAATATATCTACTTCAGGTACTAGTATCAAACTCGGCATTGACATCGAAGCAGGGACGGTGGGTGGGTTGTGTGAATGCACAAATGACCGCTCCAAGAACCACAGTTACAGGTAAGCAACCTGTTCTTCTTCTTCGAGGTCTCTGTGCATCGCACATATGGGCGATTTAACAAGCTGGCTTACTGGAGGTGGGTAAGGTGTCATTATTGCAAAAAAATATAGACACGAGCCCTACACGAATGAATAAAGCATTGGTCTGGGCACGGCCATTCAGTCGACAGTGGCAAATAACATGAATGGAGCCACCTAAATAGCTGCACAATCCCATTCTGACAAGACAACATCTTGTTGGAGCACCACAAGAAAAAGCAGCTGTTGAAGAAAAAGCAGCTGTTGGCCCCCAAACCAGAATGTGCTCCCTATCAAGATTAGAATCCCACACCAGAGTGCTGCCAAAAACCACACTTCCAGGGGCAAGCAGCAGCTAGTTGCAGCTGTTTTTGGCAGCTAAGTGGCATATTAGGACCCCACCGCTGTTTTTTCTTCAAAATAAAAATGTTTAAGCATGCTTTTTAAAAATCATGAATAATGTAACTTGTAGTTTAGCACTAATATTCCTACTACAGTAATAACGCGGATTACGAGTAACCCGGTTTGTGAGTTTCTCGTAAGACGAGGAAAAATTTGGCATAAATTTACATTTGAAAGACGAGCAAGTCTCGCAACACGAGCCGCTGCTGCCGCATGTGGCTCCCGTTGCGAGATGTCTTTCAAATTTAAATTTATGCCTCCATGGGGCTTCCCTGGAGGCGAGGCCGGGCTCGGCCGCCGCCTTGCGCTGCTGCGCCGGCCGGCCGGCTGGCCGGCCAGCCGGCCAAGAGTCCAGGAGGCGGGGGCTTCCCGCGAGGCACGGCTGGCCGAGTGTCCAGGAGGTGAAGGCTTCCCGTGAGGTGCGGCACGGCCAGGCTCGGCCACCGCCTTGCGCTGCTGCGCCGGCCGGCCGAGTGTCCAGGAGGTGAAGGCTTCCCACGAGGCACAGTGCGGCCGGGCTCGGCCACCGCCTCGCACTGCTGCGCTGGCCGGCTGAGTGGCCAGGAGGTGCATCTCCCTGCCAGGGAGCTGGCAAGTGCTTTGCCGGCTCCCTCGCAGGGAGATGTGTGGAGCCGCTCCCGCTGCTTCCTACCGTTGCAAGCAAGCGGCGGCTCGCCTCTCTGCAGCGCCGGCGGTCCCGTCGCGTCACATCCGGCCCCGTCAGTGACAGTCTTCTATAGTTGGTATTGTTGTTTCTTTCCATTTTTGAGCATAGAGTATGCTCTATGAGTATTTTTTTATGTGCAAGACAAATGGCAATATTTAAAAGCTAAATATTCACATTAAAGAAAAAATATATCAAATGAAGTATTCCCGAACTGGTAAGTTGAAAGTGACTTTTTATTTATGTATGAGTTCTTTTCATTAGGAAGCAGTCCTTAACCCTGTTTTAAGAGATGCTTAGTTAAAACTAATTTTTTACTTGAGTGGCAATTAGCTACCAGATGGAGAAGCAATATTTTAACTGCAAAATAAGCTTTGGGAACACCATCTGTGTCAGATCCATGTAGTAAACAAGTCTGGCTTTCGTGTTACCATCCAAAATACACTTTTGTCATAAACCTGTTTTCAAAATCAAGCTCAAAATGTCGCCTATGCAACTGAGTTTGTCTGAGCTCATAGCTCACATGACATATTTTGTTTCTTTATTCCAGATTGAAGGGGGTAGGGTGGGCTGGGTTAGAAGTATTAAAAATTGCAAGTAAAAGTAAATTGTTTTTCCTCTTTTTGTACTTCCATGTATCTTATGAGGGGAGAAGTCATAGATCTCCCCCACTGAGCGATGTGTAAATTGCATCAAGCCCTTGTGAAAGGAAACAAATTAATTTAATCAGCTGCTAAAGATATCAGATGCTCCTTTTAGTGATGGCTGGAATGGGGATTGCTCACCACAGGCAGACTGCTTGTGCTGGCTTCCTGGTAGTGAGTAACCTTTGGCACATTATATGGGACAGAAGGACCACTAAAAGATTTTTGTACTAGAACTGGTTTTGACCAAACACTTGTAATCTTATATGCATGACTTACTTGAAGGGAGATGTTTGCTTGAGCACGGATTTTGGCTGGTGGCAGCTCAACGTAGGAATCCTTCCCAACAAAATTGACAGTAATGAGTTTCTCACACTTCTGGCCAGCGAAACCAGCCAGGCAACGACAGACTGGTTCCTGGTGTACTACAATGCACTGTGCTCCATTCTGGCATTCATAGTAGTCACAAGGGCTGGTCTGCAGGAGAACCATCGGTGGAGGATTTTCACAGAAGAGGCCACTTTAAAAATAGAAAAGGAGAATGTTATTCTGAACTCACCAGCATCAGGCAGAACTTGTTCAAATCTAATTGTTGCAACCAATTCTGCTCCAGGATGTACGGAGATGAAAAATACTGGGCCAAATCTGAATTGACATTTCCAGATCTCATGTTGATTCTTAAGTGATCCGATCAGTATGCATATATAGAAAAATATAGCAGAATGGGTATCACATAATCATTACCAAGACAATTCTGAAAAAAGGTTCTGAGTTGGTTCATAAACAGAGAATCATTCCAGGGAAAATTGCATGGATAACCCATGCATATATATGCTCATGGGTACACTTCATAAAATTGCATGAGCAGGAAATATTGCATATTAACCACTTCTATCCACCCCCAATGGAAAATCATCAATTTCAGATACATGGCTTCACCCCAAAAAAAATCCAGACTAGAAAAACAGTTCTTTAAAGTCTTATTTAAATAAAAATATGTGCCTGAATTATTTGAATGCTAAGTATTCAATTAGGATATTCATGTGACATTTGAAAAGAAAAGCAACAAAAACAAAATTAAACCAACCTTTTAAAATTAAATCATTCAAAAGAAGACATGCAGTAGTCTCCTATGACAGTTCTGAAAATAAATGTTTTGTAAGCACGTTCTTTGCAGTTACCATTCTTGGGGTTTTTAAAAATATAAAGTTTCAACTTTTTATTTGTTCTGTTCATGTCCATATCTGTCTACATTCTGATTAAAAATTGAAACCACTTTTGATCTGGAAATCAACTCTTAACCTTCAGTGATATGTGCTCCTCTCTTTTCAGGAGAGGGCCAAAATAGGCATGATATTTGTCACATAGTTTGTCCTTGCTTAGATGGTTTTAAAAAAATGAATAGTTGGTGCAGGACGCCCTGAGTTGGATCAGGACTGTAGTGTGTGTGGGGGGTGGGTTTAAGCTATTGCTCCTGTCCTGCCATGATCCCAATGGGAATTGCTCCACTGTGCCTGCTATTTGCAATGGGAGGAAAGCTCCCATTATCGCCAATAGGAGCACTCATCCTATTGTGAATAGCAGGCATGGGGGGGGCAGTTTCTGATCGGAGCTATGGTAGAGGCAGAGACTTGAAGCCCCTCTCTACTCGCAGCAGAGTCTGGATCTGGTTCACCCCTCCTATTTATTTTTTTAAAAACCTCAACTATGCAAGGGCAAACTACATGCCAAATGTCACATCGAATTTGACCCTTACTAAGGTGGGGGGAGTTCTTTCTCTAGTGTGACAACAAGCTTCTGAGTCTTACTGCACACAAGGTAACTTTGGAGATGCCTGATATCCTAGCAGTGAAATAGACAGGTTGGTGTTAATTATGAGTGAAGGGGTTCATGCTTGTTCCTATATGGAAGTGAGATGCATGTAAGAAAATTGTTATCTGGAACACAGCCTTCGAACTCCAGTCTGAATGCTTCAGCTAACTGATCCATAATGCAAGACTGAATAAGAATGTGAAGAAGTGGTTCTAGATTAGACTTTTGAGTAATGTTGACATTTGTTCCCCCCCCCCCCCCATATCCTCATTTGTCTGAATGTTTTCCAGGCAATTTGCTCTCCCTTGTGGGATAGGCAATGACAGACACCTCACAGAAAAACACACAATCTCAGGGGGGGGGGGGGGAATGTGTGAAGAACTACTGTGACCTTTCAACAAGAGGCGACTTGATTATTCTCACTGTAAACAGTACATTGAAACGGTATGCCCATTAAACCAGCTGTGCTCACCCAATTTTCGAATACTGCTAGCCTGGCACATTAAGCAGGCAATGTGGCTAAGCTGAGACAAACAGGGACTTTTATTTCTTTTTTGTAGAGAAATCCATCAATGTACTTGCTGTTTGCCCCCAAGTTCCTCTTTACACCAACTTCCAAAACCGACCAACCGTTTGCATAGCTTAACGAGTATCATTAGCATACTCTGATCATTTGGAGCCACTACATCTTGTGAATAAGTAATGCTATGAAAGTCACACCATAGCACACAGAAGATGTAAAGCATGTTCTGCTGTGATGTACGTCCTGTTTCCAAAGACATTCTAATATGCGCTTGCCAGTTATCCTGTTCTTTGTTGCAGCAAAGCCCCTTTTAATGGATTTGAAAGCAAGCAGCTATAAGCAAATATATGAGGTAAAAATGCATAGTTTAAGAACTGAAAATGTGAGTGAAGTTAACAACCTCTTTGCACTGAAGCAAAGTGCTCCAAAAGAAGGAGGATAAAAGATGGCAGATAAATATGATAACTCAGATGTATGTAAGCCCCTCTGAAGTTTACTCCAATGCAAGTGTGCAAAGGATTGCAGCCTACATAAATATAAAGGAAGAAATAAGGCTTCCTAAAGCCTCTGAACAGAACACAGCCTGTCATTCATACGAAGGCTAATCAAAAGTAGAAGCAAAGACTGTGTACTTTGCCAGAGTACCAGGTAAAACAAAACAAGACAAACTTACAGATTCCAAACCTACAGAGATATACTACTGCAAAATGAGGGGGGGAAATAATCAGAACTGCAACATGAGGGGAAAAAATAATCAGAACGGGGAGAAAATCCTTCATAATGTTTTTATATGGTAAAGAGATTCTAATTGTAGAAGCAAGACACATTTTTTGACTAGCCTGTCCCTGTTTCTTGCACCTTTCCACAGATGTGTGTCCCCCCCCTAGTACCTTCCCATCAAGACACCATGCAAGATATTCCAGATGTGGCCATCTCCACCCACTCAAAAGAAGGGGAAAGCACGCCAAAGTCCATTGCAGGTCATTATGTATCACTTAAATGTTATCACATATTCTTTGACTCAAGGTAAAATAGTTAATGCCTATGGCTTCTAGAAGTTTATTCTTTGGGTTACAGAGCTTATTTTTTGTATAGGTTTCAATGACTTGTTTTTATACTTCTATACATCCTCCTGTTCCCCATTGTATTTACAGGCACAGTGCTATTCTCCAAAGTCTGAGTTGGCCTCATGCTTTAAATCGCCATTCCTATAATCACACCTTAGCTTGGATCTACTAGCATACATGTTAATGTGCTTGAAGCCTAGGCAAGGGAGCGGGGAAATGCTGCTCTCCATGCTGTGCCTGCAACCACACACTGCCCTCTGACTTTATCACCGTTTTGAGTCAAATAGTACTGGCATGTTTACTTGCACATAGAAGCTATTTTATGTACGAGAACCTTATTGAATTAAAAATAGCAGCATGGTATAATGGACAGGGGTAGCAGGCAGATCTCAGTCTAAAACTGATTTGAGAATGGATTCGGGGATTTTGATCTGAAATCCAAATTTGCCTGATCCAGGGCCCTTTACAACTTACGCAAAGCCACACGGAGAGCTACTGTATAAGGCTTTCCAACCTCTAACTTGCAATGTTATGTTTATTACAGCCTTGAGAGGCCACCACCAATCCTCAGTAACAGAGGGCTTGTGACAGAGATGTTCTTTTTACTGTGTACATTTGAAACATAAATCAAATGAAAGAAGCACCACATTCTATAATCCTTCAGTTTCTTATCAAAATCTAATCCTGTCTGCAGTGACAGGCAAAGGACAGAAGAGACAGGCTAGAGCAAATTCTGAGATTGATGATAATAATTTCAGTATGTCTTAATGCTCTTGTGGACTGACCGACCACTCTCTCATCAACAAGCAAACACGGTATGAAGTCAGCATGCATTACTGTGATTCAACACTTTTTTACCCTTTGCATTCAGCTATCATCTCCTCTTGTATAAAATGCATTTCAACACTTTTCTAAATGTACTAACCAAACTTCTCTTCCATGGCACAATAGCCTGCCAGGGCTGCACAGATGTACACCATATGTCTACAGGAAAGCTGCCTACTTGAGACAGTTCCCTTAATGGAAAACCAAAGTCGAGGGTAGCCAGTATTAACTGGGGCTGTTCCTCCACATTTCTTGGATCCTTTATTGATTTATTTAGTTTATTTTTAGCCCATTTTGCAGTCCTCTCGGGTTCCCAAAGTGGGATACAATTAAAAGGTTTTCACAATACAAATGAAATTACATGCCAAGAGACAAAATAAGGCCAAGAGCCGCCATTAAAACTACTGATAACATTAGCCATAAAAAGAAACATCTGTTCAGCCTGTTTAAAAGGGCAAGCTCCTGCATCTGTCATATAGTGCTGGGAAGCTTGTTCCAAAGCTAAGGGCCACAACTAAAGATGCACATTTGGCAATGGCCAGCAGCCTAACAGATAGCTGGATTGCAAGAAGGTTCTTATCCCGAGATCTTGATCTTAGTGGTCGAGAAGATTCATAGATCAGGTGGAATTTGTGGTGGCCAACATTTAAACAAACAGACTGAGGAGATATGTTTATTCTAGAAGAGAATTCTATGCATCAAGAATGTTACTGCAGGAAGACGCTTAAACAACTTATTCTGCTTATTTTTACATAGCATAAAAAAGTAATCCTTGATCGTAAACCTCATTATACATTGTATTGTAAAACTGCAGGCCAAATAGAACAACGACTTTGTTATCAAGTCTGTTATCCCAGGAAACATGGTTGACTGTCAATCAATGCAGGTATATTGTTTCATTTTAGTATTATGTTGTACATACCTTGAGTGTGTTTTTTAAATAAAAGCCAAAAAGGCAGGATACAAATTCCCCCAATAAATAAATGAATGCTTCTAACAGCCCAATCCTAAACACGCTTATTCAAAAGTAAGTTTTGCTGATTTCAGTGCAACCTACTCCCCAAGCACTTATGTTCTGGACTGTGGCCTAAATAGTCATGTAGTAGCCCAAAGGAACTGCTGTAGAAAATATGCTAATGGCCTTCAGGTTTCTCAACAGTTCCTGTGCCATTATACTAACATGCAGGCGCTGTTAAAATTGCAACCTCACCCCACTTGCAGGCTGGCTTCACTGATGCAGCTGATCAGTTACCAATATCACAAATATTTGTCAGGGGCACTATTTGTACATCTAACTAGAGGAATGTGAGTCTGCCATCTGGTTCTAACTTGACTGAAGTGCCTGTGGCTGCAGGATTAGGTTCTACAGTTTGGTATGATCCCTGTTTACTTAAATGATTGCTGCTGAGATTCCTTGCTGCAAAATATCACAGCGGGAGAACTTTTGAAATAGCTACAGAACAAAGAAATAAAACAACATGCATTATACAAAGCTCAGTAGCTATAATATGTTTCCCCTCTAGAGTGACATCTCTCAGAAAAACAGGTGGATTGCTAAAGGGAAAGTTTAACAAGTCAGACTCTTACTTACCAGGGGTTCATGAATTCTAAAGAGAATTCATACCAAAACAAAAAGCAAAAACCACAGAGTCAATATTTGGGAGGGAAAGAACACATTACTTATTTGGAAAGTACCCAGACTAATATGCTACTTCAGAGTTGCCTACTCAGTAGTTATCAATAAAAAATGATACAAACTTTGTTAGCTACTGCTCTATGGAGCATAAATCCAGATCTACCAAACTGTGATTTAAGAAATAAGACAATGATATCTGTTGGGGCCCCGACAATATCCTTGCATGTAAGTTCTTAAAATGAGCTCCCCATTCCTCACTCTCCACTCCCCTTTAAGCCTAGAAGTGGCACCTGTAATAGCTTTTCATAATGAGAATTCCCCAGTTCAGAGACCCTACTCAACAGTGGCATCTAAGGTGAGGAACACCTCTCCAGGGAGGTTTGCCTCATGCCTGCTTTCTTACCTTTCTGGCATTAAATGAAAAACATTTTATTTCCAGGAATTTCAATAGTTTTACTCTGACATTGGTTTTACATTGCTTTTATATGGTGTTTCTTCTTAATAAGTTGTAATGTTACTGTATTTTTTAAAAGGATTACATTTTACTTTCATATTTTGTAAGCCAAACTGGGAAATACTTCTTTACAGGGCGAAATATGTATCTTATATAAAAAAATTAAGGCTGCAATGTTCAGACAGAAAAAGTCCTACAACTCCCAGCATTCCACAGCCAGCCATGCCCCAGGCTGGGAGGCTGGGGGAATGCTGGGAGTTGTGGGACTTTTTTCTGTCTAAACATGCATAAGATTGTGCCTTAAATAAATAAAGGGAAGTCACCATTTCTTTTGGACTAAGAAAGATGAAAACAAAGATCCAAAGAGATCCTCTCCAAATTGCAAGGCCCAGATTACAAGAACAGCATACATTTGCCAGTCTCCTATCCTTTTTAGAGTCAATTTGAATCTGACAAACATTTTACACAGTTATTCTTTCATGCAGTATGCCTGTGTGCAACTCATATGTGATGACTTCTCATGTGTGTACTTGACTACATCTACACAAGCTTAGAAGCTATAATTTCCAGCAATTTCCTAAAACATGGATTATGTATAAATACATGCATGTGTGAGGATAATTTAAATTCAGGTTTCATGCTCATATATGGAACTTTTTTTTGGTATAGGACTATCTTAAGGATATTATGCAACAGAGGTTCCAGGGCTGCTTCTAGAAAGGTGGCTCCTAGTGCTAATAAATCATTTGTGTTGGATTGGAAGTATGTCCAAATGGCACCTCTTAAGAGAGGTGGAAGAGTAGCACTAAGTGTATCTACACCTGTGGAGATTGAGCTGCTGTTCCTCCTCAAACAAGTCAGACTTTCTACAGGAGGAAAAAGACAGAAGCAGCACTGGAGAAACAGGGCATAATTACAAATGGATCACAATGCTGTAAAATGTGAATGAATGAGGCATGGCAATTCCATGCTAAAAGCCTAGTGTGGAGGCAGGTCAGCACACTCATTAGATCATTCTGTGCTTCCTTAGACTTTAGCCAAGGGTCTAGCTGCAGTTTATTACAATTATCCTAATTTCCATTCCCATAGGCCACCCCAAGCAATCCCTCTCTTTCACTGGCACTTAAGACTTTCAAATAACATGCCCAAGGCATGTACCACTGCACCCTCTTGTAAATGAATTGAAATTGATTTTACATACACACACATCACAGAACTCAACTGTGTGGTGTTCACAATGTTTGCAATTGCCGTCTTTAACAAAAGGAAAAAAAGGGGGGGGGGAAATCCAAATCCCCAGTAGAGCAGCCTGCCATGAAAACAGAGAAAGCCAAATTCATGTAAAGCATAACAAGTAGAAGTATTTTGTTAGCAGGATTTTAATCTTTAAACTGCAGTGCCTAAAGAGTAAAAAGTGCATTACAGAAGAGTTTAGCCTTCAATGCTCTAAAAGGAAGCAATGATGATCCTGTCCAATTTCTATGGCTCACATTTTATTTATGTGTACCCCACCCTTTCCCCAAGAAACTCAGTGTAGCATAAACAGGTTATCACATTTTCTCTTCAAAATAACCCTCCTATGAGCTACGTTAAACTGAAAGATGGTGACTTGTCCAAGGCCAACCGGTGAGGATTATGACTGTGCAGGCATTTGAATCCAGGTCTCCCCCGTAAAAGCTTACATAAGCTATGTAAACTTACGTACATATTACTAATTTATAACATATTATAACTAATTTTCATTGCAATATTTGTTATTTTTTAAGCGGCCCTTTTTGTATGTCTGGTAAGGACAGGAACATTGTAGGTGCATTATGAGTGAAAGAACGGGGTATAAGTGGGCAGTAGGCAACTGCAAATCTTACTGTATAAAGCAGTAAGAATGAGCAGTCAGGACAGTAAAAAAATATTCCAGCCATTAGGGATGCAATCCTTTATACACTTATCTGGGAGTAAACAGGTGGTTTCTTTCTATCCAATTTGCCCCTGGCTTCGCTTTTCAAATGTCAGAGGTACATGTACTGAATTCAACACTTTCAATTTTTAAACAGATGCAATGCAGAACCATGTTTTTGTAACCATGGCTAGATTATTAAACCATGGTTTGTCTTTGAGTTCCTTTTCACCCTCTTTCTGTGCTTCAAGCAGATAGTCTATCTCCTTGCCTGGCACCTGCATGTTTGTCTGATTAAATATTTATTTGGTGCTTTTTTAAAAATCCCAATCAGCTTAAAAACTGCTCCAAGGAGTGGCAGGAGGTGACTTCATGATGAAGAAGCACCTATAATCAGTGCTGTGTTCAGCCTCTTTGGCTGCAAAGAGGAAGCATAGATTTCCCTATCCTCAATCTGGGAGATTGTATGTTTGCTCAAAACATACGGAGTGCACTTCCATGGCAGACTCACCACTTCTATCTTTATTTTCAGGACTGTGAATGTGTCTTCAGACATTTCCACCATACTTAAAATGTCTCCACATTTAAAGCTGTGTTCATAAGGAATATAAGGCCATGGCAAGCCCAGAGGCTGACTGGGAATGTTCAAGTTATGTTTTATGTTGTATAGAATTCTTACCCCACTATCCCTCCCGTATCATCCTGAGTGTTGAGATTCTGATTGTCATAATAGTGCTTTGCTTTTGGGATACAAGATCTCTGTTTGACAATTTGAAGTTTACTTCTGACAGCTGCCAATAGACCCACTCTTCTAAAAATCTTGCTGTATGTCAAAGATAAGGGCACTTCGCCAAATGGATTCATTAATCATTGCCTGGGGAGTTGGATATTGCTTCCTTCCAAACAAATAGTTTCTGTATGTGAGAACACATTCACAGCAAGAGAGCAATAGCACCTGAAAAAAAAGGACTCTGATGAAAGAGAAATGTGGAAGTATTTGTGAACCCCTTTCCTGGGCACTGAACCCACAGCAATTTACTGTTTTCCCAGCGTTTTTTAAATTTTCTTTTGTTATTACCACATACTTCTGTTGCATTACTCTGCTTTTAGCATTTTGAAGAACAGGTATTGATCCTTAGGGTGATGTAAGGCCACGGTTTCAAAAGCTCATGGCTTACAAAAGACAAGATAAGCAACTGAATTTCTTTGTGCACCCTGCCTGTTCTGTTCTCTCCTTATATCTTCTCTTGACTTTATGCTGGTTGCACAGAAAAAGGCTAATGGATATATTAATCTAAGTTCCTAAATCACCCATGTTTCTAATAGCATATGTTTGTTGGTGGCACATTATTTTTGTTACTGGAAATGTACGATGCTTAAAAGTAACGTATGTCTTTATGTATGTCTGTATGCACTCTAATGTGTTTTCGGACAATGAATGCATGTTCAAACAACTTCTACTACAATTAAAATGTTATATCTGTCTTCACCTGAACAAAATGCTTCTAAATATTATTTATTTATATCATTTGTTTACATGGAACTTTAGAAAGAATGAGAAGACAAATCCCTACCCCAGTGTTGACAATGTAAAAATAGACAAAATGGACAACAGAGGAAGGGTAGAGAAATGGAGGCACAAGAAAACAGGTGAAGAACATGCAATTATTTCAGGTACATGTACTTAGGGCTAGTTACAGTAGGTTATGTTAAATATGTTCAAAGTAACACACAACTAGCATTTTGTCTTGACTTAGGACTCATCTCTTAACTTGCATGTTCCATAAGGATTATCCCAAAACCAATACAAGGAAACTGGAGACATAATTCAAAATCAATATAACTGATATTGTACATAAGCATTGTCTACCTAGTTGGGCCATGCAAGTACCCAGGTTTGTGGGGATTGCAATAATCCCTGTTTAAAGGCTTTAGCACAACACTGTCTGTACTCTTCAAAAAAGCAGTATTGTCCTTTCCAGAGTATGGAATATGTCCTTGCATTTTAAGACTTTGGGTTACATGAAACCCCCCTTTCTGAAAACCCCATTCTCTTGGGAGTCTGTATCAACAAAGGATATATGTCTCAAAACAGGTAGGCATGATTCACATTGGCTTCCTCTGCAACCAAGTGTTGCAAGGCTTGCCAGTAATCAACTTCTCTTAATTTTTTAAATTGTTCTCTTTCTGCTCACTGTACCTGTCTTACCAGTACCCAAACAATGGCCAGAAGTGACTGAAAGCAACAGTGTGCATATTTACAGTGGTCTTCTCACTGGACAGTGAACTACCAAATGTTATCAAAAGAGTGGGTGAACCATACAAAGTAGTTCCATAAGCTGAAGTAGCACATTTCAGTTTCAGATATCATCTATTGTCTGAAGGAGACCATGTCACTCTGCTTACCTGAATCCTTGAGGGCAAATGCAGGTGTACCCATTGACAGCATCTACACACAATGCACCATGGCGACATTTGTGTCCCACACAGTCATCATCATCAGTTTCACAATGTTTTCCACTGTAGCCAGGTAAACATTCACATCTGTAACAAGAGCATCAATTAATCCATAAGCTAACCCCACGTTCAATTATATCCCCCAAATGCGTAAGGATGAAAATGTTATACAATCCAAAGCAAAAGGGCATCGCATATCTCATAATCTGATAAAAATACATTTGTTATCAGTATCAGTAATAATATGGTATTTCTTTTTCCAGATCATAAAGGGAGAGTACAAATATTGTTTCTCTGGTTTTGTTTCTGCACATGCAGAATTTTGATATGTTATTGATACATCTATAGAATTTCTATGGCTGGTTTCAGAGGCGATTTCCATTGAGGTGGCTTCTTAGTGTTACCCAATCATTGCTCATCCACTGTAAACTATAGGTGGACTTCCAATTGGCTTCCCACACTATCAGGAGTATTGTACTTTATCTATGTGTATGTACATTCAGCTATGGTCTGTGTACACAAGTGGGCTTGACAGAGCTGCTACAGATACAGCATAGCTGCTATATCTTTTAAGTATTTGTATTGCTAAAACACTTTTTCAGCTAGATTTTTTTTTAATGAAAGAGAGGTAGAACACTATTAACACCATAATAGAGTTATGAATAGTGTTATGAATAGTGTTCAGGGATGCACAACCTTTTTGAGCTTTGAGGGACACATCTGCGTGTCAGCTGGGGGGTGGCAGATGCATGTGTGTGTGCTAATACACACACACACACACACACACACACACATGGGTGCCTTCCCCAGCAACCCCAATCAGGATTGCTGCTTCCCTGCTGCAATCAGTGTACGGCCTTTGGCCGCATTTTGTGTGTGTGTGTGTGTGTGTGTGTGTGAGTGTGTATCATGGGGGGGTTGTCATGGGGGCCATACAAAATGTGGCCTAAGGGTCATGCATCCCTGCCATAATGCTATTATGTTATTTTTCATTTTCCCCTGAAATTGTTGTTAATTAAAAAATGTTTTTAATTAAAAAAAATCAGGATGACTGCATTATTGTGTACAATAAACAAAAATTAGCACTATAACATCACAGTGTTATAGCATTATACCTTCCCATCCTTTTTCTTTTCTTTCTTTCTTTTTTTTAATGAGAGAGGCATAGTGCTATGACACCATAATTCTGTAACGTTGTTCTTCTATTATGCTGTTATAGTGCTATAACACAGTAATACAATAATCCTATATTTTTTTTTAATGACTTTTTAAAAAAGTTTCTGGTCGGTGCAGTGCCATTTTGGGATTTTTATTTTATTTTTTAAAGAACGAACCTTATTGAATTAGGTGATATTGCAATGTACTTCTCTTTCATTAAAAAATAATAATAGCCAAAAATCATTTTAACGACAATTAAAACATTGATTAAAAAACAAAATGGCATTCACCTCAAAAGTTATAGTGAATAGATGCTAAGTTGTGATAGGTTTACTTTTTTGATACATCACTGTCCACTTCAAAACTCCATCTTTAAAAAAAGACAGAAGAGTACAGAAGTGAACAGGCCTGTGGCTCATTCTGGCTTAGCTTGTCTGAGCGTGGAAAGCTAAGCAGCGTCAGGCCTGGTTATTACTTGGATGGAAGACCCCTCCTCTAGTTTCCTGCATTGAGCAGGGGGTTGGACTCGATGGCCTTGTAGGCCCCTTCCAACTCTATAATCTATGAGTAGTGCTAAAGGCCTCTACACCTGCACTTCTCTTCTGTTTTTATGAAGAAGCCAGTCTATCTGAGGTCTGAGAAAAGACAGAACAACCATAATGAAAATACAGGATGACAATGATTGGGTGATGCCATTGTGTGGATGCCCAGTAAAAATGAATCATCATGACTCCACACTAAATCCCTAGTGTGGAAGCACCAAGAGGCATTGCTTAAGATATTTTAAGATGTTTTAATGATGTTTTAATGATGTCTTCGATGTTTTTTATGATGTTTTTTATGATGTTTTTAAGATGTTTTAATAGTATGTATTGTGTTTAGTTTAGTTTATGTATTTTATATTTTTGCTGTTCCCCGCCTCGATCTAGATGGAGAGGCGGGTAAGAAATAAAATTATTATTATTATTATCATCATCATCATCATCATCATCATCATCATCATCATCATCATCATTACAGGAAGTTCTAAAGGGCTCTCAGGTATAGAAGGTGATGTAGTGCTATATAGCAGTGTAAAGTATTGAAAGACCTTCCTAAGTGAGTCTGAGATTACCTCTTGAAAGACAGTGATTTTAAAACATGGTCCCTCCATCATTTAATGCAGGTCTCTAACGGTGAAATGAACTTCATAATTCCCTCAAGGGAGGTTGTTGTGGAACAATTTATCTCCATTCTTATGGTGGAGATTACGGTATCATTTCTATTTTCTTAATACATCTGCCTTTGAACTATAATTATTATGAAAAGAATAAGATAATTTGTTTTTCAGATCTTAATATGAAGATAGAATAATGGGATAACACCATTTATCTGCCTTTAGATAGCAAGTCATATCTAGAAAGTGGATTGGAGGAACCTAAGTTACAGCAAACACAGACCATTTACTTTTTTATTACAGTTGTTAAGTTGGTTGTATTAAAGTTGTGTGTCAGCATTTCCATTATAAAGCGTATTTTCTGAGGTTTATTACTCAACCATTAAAAATATGCACTAGGCTGAAACTTGGCATTCAAGGTCTCAGGCCAGGGGGAGCAGATCTCTCTGGAAAACCGGGCAGTCTCTCAAAATCTTAGACACTATGTTTTGGACTGGTGTGAATGTATTTCAGCCCATAAACCACATTTCAAACCTCCCAGCTGGATGTTACTCTACAGCTGGAAAATAATGAGCATATCATCCAGACCAGAACAAAAGAGGAACATCCATTACTTCCCTAGTTTAGCATATGTTACATATTTTGGAGACTGTACTTTCATATACCTCTGAACTCTAGATGTCAACATGTTATTTAATTCTAATGCAAGGCTTTTAACTTCTAGACTGCTCCTTCCTTTTGCAAGAAAGACTGATGTAGAAAGCTGGAGACAGAAGTGCATCAGGATGAAGAAATAATATGGGGTAGATATCGTAACTTCATGTCACCCTACTATGTGTCTGTCAGAGGAAGTGCAGTCAAAGGACATAAGAGAGATAGATCTGGAGAATCTGCAAATTGATTCATCTTAGGTTCCAACTGGCCTGGCAGTAGTACACCAGTTCAGATGTTAGCCTGAACATTTGAGGGATAAAGTGGGAAAGGGGCAGTGGGGATGTACATACTACAGCCATCCCCAATGTCCCCATCCACTCCACCTGACCTTCATGCACTTAGTGTGAAGGTCTGAAGGGGACTTCTACACTCATTCAAGTGAATGTGCTTAGAAGCATCCCTGTGACTGGGAACCCTGGTCAATGAGCATTCCCAATTGCACGGAGGCTTTTAACCACATTCTCCTGAAAGTGCGTAGAAGCCTCCTTCAGAACTTCATGCTAAACATACAGGTAAGGAGGGGAGGGGTAGAGCAGACAGGAACAGCACAGGGATGTTGAGGACAGGGCTAGCCCTGTCCCCACTTTTAGGCCCAATATGTTCAGGCTAATGCCTGAGCAGGACTCTAGTCTTTCAATGTATCTGGATTACTAATTTCTAAATCTGTTGTTTTAAATCTAAATTATGAAGGTCATTATCTTAGCCAGTGTTTAGCATTTTCACTCCAGTAGGCCGATGAGAGTGAAAGCGAAATATTTTTCAGAAACAGGCTGGTTATGCATGCAGACATCTTTTGAGCATTTAAAATGTGAATTTCAGGAGCCTTAAATATGAAACACTGGACCCAAGGAACAGGTGCTAACTCCATATTCCCTACTGTTCCAAGACAGGGTAGAGGAGAAATTTATGGGTATCACAGGCCAACAAAATCACATCTTCTACTGTGGTTTTATTTGTTTGTATTTTATAGTGTTGGTTTTAATGGAACTTTTAATTATTTTTATTTTAACATCATTGTAAGCAACCTTGGGATTTTTACATTGAAAGGCAGAGTAGAATTTCAGATAAACACGTAAAAAATAAACACATAAAAATAAAATATCTGGAGAACTGGGAGGTCAATTTACAACATCAGAAGACCTGCAGGCTTCAACAGCATTCCATTCGCGTTCTGCATCTTCTGAAATCTGCAGCCCGTATGAAGATGCCACCTGGCTCTACTTTCTGGAATGCTAAAACCTCCTGCTAAATCCTCCCTGATGCCCAGATACCAGTCCTGCCTCTTCAGCCAGTCTTAACGCCCTCTCCCTTGCTCACCATATGCCTATGGATAAGGTACCCAGTTTTTCTCTTTTGGCTTGCTTCTCAAGGGGGTTCATGCTCTGTTGAAAAGATCATCCACCATCTATCAGCTCTCTGTTACAATCTTCATCCATAACTGGATTTTTTGCCCAGGCTACAGACACTTTCACATCGTCTCAACTGCCACAACGCCTGCTCTCATCCCTCAATTTACAAGAAGATGTTAAAAACTGCGATAACATTCCCTTGAGTTTTTATAATAAATTGTCTAAATTATAATACTGTTAAATTTTTTTAATGTACTGTAAGCTTCTCTATCATATGTTGTACGTTGTAAAGGCCTTTGGCTATGCAAAATAAAGTTTTGACCTGACCTTCAATTTGCAATCCTCAACAACTGCTATTCTGCACTGACTCAGAATATCATTTATTACATTTTATTTATTTATTCTTTAAAATATGATCGTTCTCACTGCTACTCAGAACATTTTGTATCAGGTGGAGTTACACCTCTGTAAGCAATATGTTGGAACTGAAAAAGTTGGGGATTGTGTCTTACTAAGACTAGGGACCATTCCTTCTCAAAGTTTTGCAGAGACATAGCAAAGGAGCCTAGCAATGCTTCAGGCACACTGGCAAGCAAATGGTATCCATCATAAGATGCTGTGGGAGGAAATAGCAGCATTTAATCCTGTTGCTTTATTGATCCCTGTTGTCCTAATATAAAGTGATGTAATAATGAACGATGTGCAGGTCCTTATTCAAAGCTGCCATGGATCACTTTTATGATGTGTATTGGCTATCACAGTAATGATAGAACCACCACTTTTCTTGAAAGGGCTGCATTAAATCAGTGCTTTATTCTGTCAGGTAGTAATTCCATGCTGCAGAATAATAAAGCTTATTTATAACTGTGCTCTAATATCTACACCCTGGCAATTGGAACAACAGGTTTATTTCCTAGAGAGATTCATTAAATTAGGTTTACTGTATATACCACATTGGAAGTTTTCATGAAGTGTGGTATAGAAAATGTTCAAATAAAAACAAATAAATAAATTCCATAATGTAGAAGGGGAAGGAATTGTATTAAAAATTCCCCGTGTTAAAGCATCACAGACATGGAGGCCAAAAGCAACAACAGTGATCTGCTATAGTGGTAACCACTATTAGTGCAGCCAAATACTTCAAATTCTTGCTTATGCTTTCTTCCCCAGTTGCTGATATTTTTCCTTGTGTTATTATATTTGTTTTGTCACCTCTGTGCCTGAGCGATCCTGCCCAAAAGCTACTACTAATCACAACAGAACCAATTACCAGATTTCTTTCATCTCTCGGAGTGGTGACATCATGTTACGCACGGTTGCTTAGCTACTGTCAACTGCCTTGCTTAATTGAAATGGTAGTTTTTAAGTTGCCATCCTTCTTCTCTTTGAATGGAGGCTGTGGTTCCAGCCTATCCTGTTAAGTGCTGTAATGGAATCCCAAAGCTTGCTTTCACGGGCCACACTTCTCCCTCCTTCCCTTCAACTATATTCCACTCCAGAGTACCTCCGGTTTGACTCCAGTCTCCATTTTCTTTAAAATATGTTTTATTGATTTTTTTCCAATCATACAACTACTAATGAATAAAACAAACAATACAACATAAACGTAGTGCACCCCCCCACCTCTTGGGACCAAGTTATATTTCTCCCCCCCAATATATATATATATATATATATATATAAATATATAAATATATGATATTATTCTATATTCCAAAAATGTAACAAATCTTGACAAGGTTCGTTCCCCTTCCCCTTCACCAACACATAATCCAAAAATTTACCCCAAATGTTCACAAAAGTGTCTTTCTCCAATTGTCCTTTTTGACATTTAATATTACAAGTTAATTTATCATTTAGCGCGATATCCCATACTTCTTTATACCATTCAGTAATTGAAAAGACATGTTGAACTTTCCATTTCCTAGCTATCATTAATTTAGCTGCTGTTAACAAATTCACAATCAATTCTTTTATATTTTTTAACAAACTTACTTTTCTGTTATTGTTAACAATGCTAATTTTGGGCAGACTTCTAATTCCATTCCAATTATTTCTCATTTTTCTGCAAACACTTTCTGCCAAAATTCCAGAACATTTTTACAGCTCCACCACATGTGGGCATATGTACCTTTTTCATTACACCCTCTCCAACACAATGCGGAGCAATTGCTATCTATCCGATTTAATCTTACTGGAGTTAAGTTCCAGTCTCCATTTTCATGTCTGCTGCACTACAATACATCTTGTAGTGCCAAAGCCAAGAATATTGGACTTGTCCATCTCTAGCCCTTCCTACATTCCTGGCCCAAACCAAAAGTTTAGGCCAGGAAACTTCCTGCTCTGTAAACAGAAATATAACTAGATGACTGGAACTGATTGCTGCATTTTGGTTTGTCCCTTTGATCCTTGTTTGTAGAGTAACACCCCAGTCTTAGCACTCTCTGATGCTCTTCCTGTATTGCATTCTGTCTAGCACAGCAGCAATCTGAGACGAGGCAGGGGCCTAAGCATGCACAAACTTGCCAGCTTGGATCTGTGAAGATGGCCCAAAATATGGCTCCTCTGTATGTGGAGAGGAAAAAAAAGCTAAGTATTGGTGTGCCTGTGCGTGTGCGTGTTTGTGCAGAGAACAGTGGCATTTCAAAATTTCAATATTCATCTGTCTTACTATTATCCTAGGAAACAATGGATCCATTACTATGGTCCCATATTAGTACAGCTGGTGCACCACCAATACATGCATATCACAATATAGTTGCTGTGCCAGAAACACTGTAAGCATGAATGAATGTACATTGTGCATTGTAGTGTAGAATCCCTGTCAGGCTATAAACTAATATTACAATATAAGCTTAACAAAAATCCTAAAGTCCTCCTTGACTACTACTGCTGGGATTTAACAGATAGTCCCCTACATCAGAATAAAATCTGAACAGAGACTCTCTCAATTTATCCAGATCCCTAGTATCATAGGGCAGTTTAAATGTCAAAATGTACAAATGCTAATGGGGGAACCAGTCAGAACATTCTGAAGCAAGAATAGGACCTGACACCTCTGCTTCCTAGCAGGCTGTGACTAAAGGGTTATTCCAGCAAGGAATTATTTGAAAGAGAAAGCTTGAAGAAATATCACAGAATCTGCAAGTATCAGGGTTTGCTTCTGTTTTTACTCAGAAGAGGTCATTCCAGGCACTGACCTAAATCATTCAACAGTTTCCTTCCCCTTAGGAGTTAACTGTGGCTTCTTCCTAGCCCTTTCAGTTGGTAGGAAATCTACTATCACCATATATATATATATATATATATATATAAGTTTGGGGAGGGAAGAATGGCTCTGAATTGGCATATAGTTACAACACTCAAGAGAACCATGTAAGGAAAAAACACACTTAGTAAATTACATTAAACTGGCACGTGAAGATCCCAAAGCTAGTATTTGAATACTGTTACTGGTAATGCTCACTTTTAATGGGCACTGAAGTTATCGGAAGACTTTCTCCTGGTGGTTCCGCATGGACCTATGGCCCGATTGGAGTCCACCAGGAGAAGAGCCTTCAGTGTGGCACTGGCAGCTCCACTTCTCTGGAACTCCCTGCCCCTGGAGGTCAGGCAGGCGCTGAAGACATCTTTGTTCTGGGAAGCCTTCCTTGCTGACCAGCCACGTTTTTAATGTTATTCTGTTTTTAATGCATTGCTTTTATTCTTTTATCTGTTTTATCTTTTTCTTGTTCACCGCTCCGGAATCTGTCTAGATATGGAGCAGTATACAAATGCTGTAAGTAAGTAAGTAAGTAAGTAAATAAATAAATAAATAACTGCCATTGCTTGAATGCTATGTTAAGTTAATGTCAGGAAGTTCATGAAAGGAAAGTTTCCGGTCCTCTCTTTTTCCTGCAGCCAACCCCACAAAAGCCTTTCTATAGGGTCAGAGACCCTCTTGTACACTGTGAGAGGGGGCATGGGGCAAATTGCCCAAAACTGAACAGATGAAGCAATGGGAAACTTTCCTTCTGTGAACTCCCTTAAGTTACCTTACCAGCACTGGTGCAAGCTCTTCCACTGCCTGATGTAGGAGAGCACACATGTGCTGTGCCAGCCCTCCACTACCACCACGCCTGCCTCCCTCCTTCCCACCTGTCTCACTTGTTTGCTTTAGGGAGGCAGCATCTTAAAAAAGACATCACCTTTTTCATAACTGCTCTGAGTGACCTAGCTCCTTTTCCAGGTCTATGTCTCTCACACAAACACCCTCCTTAGAGGTAGAGAATTAAGTGGGTACAGTGATATAAAGACTAGCACTGGCAGTGCTGAGGCATGATGAGGACCAAAGAAGATGAAAGTAGAGCTGAAGAGTCAGGGTGGAAAGAGACAGATCAAAGAGCAGAACCCTCTTTTCTCTTCAACCTCATGTGTGAAATTTCATAAGCCTCTCTCTAAAGTAAGAGTATTAGTAATAATAATAAAAACAACACAGAACCATGCACTGGGATTTTGTTTACTTAGTCAAACTAATTCCTCATGTAATCCCACTGCACCTTGTGGTTTAACATAGTCCAAGATAAAAATAGCGATATGTGCTTACTTACCTGTATCCTTTGTCAAGTGAGATACATTTGGAGTCATGTTTGCAAGGGTTTAGCTCAGGTACACATTGGTTGATCACCTCATCACATAGCTCCCCTGAAGTAAGAAACAAATTAAGAGGTGTGGTTTAATACAAATTTCCTGTGAGAACTTGGTTGATTTTCCTGAACTCTCTTCAACAAAAGGTTCAGGGATAAAGATCTGCTTAAGAGGAAGAGATTAAGGAGAAGGTCTGCCAGTATATAGACTAAAGAAAAGTGAGCTCATAAACTTGAAACAGTTTAACAAACAATCTTGCGGCACAGATTTATTGTGGTCTAAACCTTGGTGGGCAAGATGAAAATGCATCCAATGAAGTGGAATCTGGCTACAATAATCTGTTAGTTTTTAAGGTGACCCAAGAATTTGTTGTTTTTGTTGCAATAGACTATCACAGCTTCCCACTGGAATGTGGAACCATCCACCAATAATGGTATCCATTTCAATGCAGCAAAATAAATTTTACCACAGGATAGAGAGGAGTGGCACATACGCTGGAGGCTGGTTCACATTCCTTGCTTAGGCACAACTCAACTTTAGCTGGTGTTTCACCATCTGGAGAGTTCCACGGATCCAGCAGCAAAGAGAACTAGCGATTTATTTATTAATATGTTGAGTGACATTATTGGGGGTGCATAAACGCTTTGAACTAAGCATTAACTTTCATTTAGAGCCAATGTGTTATTTTCCTAGAATAATATTATAACTTGATTGAAAATTTTAAGAAATATACTTTTTTTTAGTAATACTAAACAGATTTAAGACTGCATATAATTATTCAACATCCACTAAAAGAACACAGAATCTCCTGGACTCAAAGGAATATGCTGTCTTCTCAGTAAAATGGCCCTCAAGTACAAGGAACAGTTCAGCTGGTTTTAGTTATTACCTGCTCAATCCAAGGCCTACTTTTGTATTTCTAACTTCTAATAGCGAACAGATCTACAATGTGCAAAACCAGCCGTCTTCTGAGTATTATATATTTTGTTACACTACAGTACCTCAGCCTTGAGATACTGCCCATGATAGACCTGGAACCCCTTTCTTGTAAGTAATATCCAGATTATTAAACCCTCATACCAAACCTGACCCCAAAGTCTCCTGAGCAGTTTCAGCTACACTGCAAAATTTCAGAGACAAGTGGTATGTGTACAGAGTCCAACATGCATTTCATATACATCCCTGCCTATATATATCTACAACAAAACTTTCAAAAGCAAAAATGAAGCTGTAACATATGCTAGCGGATCAGAGTCAATTTCACATTCTGCTAAATATTCATCTTAATGAAAAAACTCACTTAGGGATTACTGGCAACAAAATCAAACCATAACATCCTGCAATATTGCCATAAGCACTGAAATCACAAACCTGGGCTAAGTATCAGTTGTAAACGCTGCCCAAAGGAATTGCACAAAGTCAGAACCACATGGAGCACTCCTACTAAAAATAATTTATGGCACTCACCTTGCTTGGATGGGGCGGGGGGCAGTGTTAACTGAAGTCAGGTTCTGTGAAATGGCCAAATGAGTATTTAAAAACCGCACCGTTGTGTATGGTTGCAATAAAACTCTCAACCAATTTTAGTTCAGTTCATAGCTTACTGCTAGTTCCCTGAAGACAATCCAAAGTGCTAGGCCTATCATGTATCACCCTGGGATTTTCTTAGGAAAGAGGAAAAATCAGTTTGAGGTAGTACTAGAACAGTTATAAATCCAGCTGACACCTGTTCCATTCTGCAGAAAATGCAAAACCAGAGTGTTTTATTTTTTAAATCAGCAGCTGAGTCAGGATAGTGCATATCCTGTAGAGCACCTAGTTAGGTCAAGATACTATAGTCATACTCATAGTTGTAGTTGTAGTAATAAAATAATTAATAATAATAATAATAATAATAATAATAATAATAATAATAATTCTACTGAGCAAGTGAAACAACACAAAACATGAGTTTATGCTGGAATGGAAGGTTGTCATCAACTTCATTACCTTAATTTACTTTCTCACAAGATGCGCATGTAATGTTCATTATATTCTATAATGGCACTGCATACAAATACTAGACCAAATGTGTGGGGATTGGAGACTCTAGTCTCTTTCAGAGCATCACTGCTGTAAAGAGAAAAGAGTACTCCACCCAGAATTACTGGTATCTTGCAATAATGGCCCTCAAATTGTTTTAGCTGCCCTATGACTGGAACAAAAGGTTTTGCTAAGCGTGAAATGGATTTTTTTTTTTAGCACCAAAGAGTTGTTGAATACATGTCTTTGATGCATAGCTACACTATGCGTGATTAGCTGACTGTTTAGTTTGGCCCTTATACTTCCTCATTGGGATTGTTTTAACAAAGCTAGTAAATAAGAAACTGCTGTACTGCATTCCTCCTTTCCCCCCTTCTAACGCACCCCTCTGTTCCCACCGGTGCCAATGGAGACTTATTTCTTTCTTTTTTAACTGCCCTACAGTGGTGGGGACCAAATTTCAGGAGGAAAGCAGCAGGAGAGGGAAGGATTAAACCTCCCCTCCCTGTACACAGTGATTCCAACCCAGATTGGAGCCCTGTGTGCTTCTTTTAGAGTAAACAAAAACAAGAGAGGGAACTACACACCATGCAATCGATACAACGTTTGACCCAAATGATTCCTCCTCTCCTTCTCTTTTCTGTCTGTTTAAAAACTCATGGAGGATCCAGAGAGCTTTCAGGTTCCTTTGTGCCTGCAGCTTGACTATCATCCTTACATAGTGAATAGGATAAGAAAAATAATGCACCATTTTGAAGCATCTGTTCACATCCTTTCTAATAAAATCTCTCAGCCGCCACGTATATGTGGCACAACTATATCTTGAATGTTTCCCAAATTCAAACTCACAAAGGAAAAGCAACCCCCACAATTCCCTTGCAACCACACTAAATAGTAAAGACATATGTTTTGAAAAACAGAAACATCCCTTTCATCTAAGGGTGGATAATTTGCTTAAAATTTAAATAAAAGAGAGAGGCCACAATCCACAGAAGCTGCTTGTCATGCTCCTGCCCATGGGCAAAGCGTTATAGCAGTAAGTATGTGGGAGGAGGGGGGAGTGTGACAGGAGTGTGGAATGTTGAGATGTCTGCTGATTGGCTGAGAGAGTGAGAAGGGGGGATGAAGCCTGTGTTATATAAACAGTGGGTGGTGCTGTTCAGGGGGAGAAGTCTGGAGAGAAGGAGGTCTGAGGGAAGTCTGAAGAGAGAGAGAGAGTCCGGGGAAGAGAGAGCGGGAGAGGGGGTTGAAGAGTCTGAGTGGAGAGTGAGAGAGAGAGAAGAGAGAGGGTTTTCAACGTTTAGAATCTATTAACATTATCAATTTCCCTACCCTTAATTGTAGTTAAATAAACTTGTTTCCTTTTAAAACTTAAAAGGAGTGGTCTGAATTGGGTACCCTGAAGGGGTTGGTGGCAGCGGAGGAGAATAAGAGTGTTGATTTTTGAAGCGCTTACAGAGGTGGTGGGCTGGGCAAAGGAGCAAGGCGGACGGAAGTCTGACAGGTGGTGGCAGCGTCGGGATTGGACCATAGTAAAGCTTCGGGTTCAAATCACAGTGGGTAGGCCCTGACACTACTGAACAGCAAGAAACAGCTTTTTACAGAAAGGGTCAGGTCACAGAGGACCTGGTTCAATGGGCTGTGATCCAGGTAACCTCTTAAACAACCCAAGTTAGTCTGGGACCCTGAATAAGCTTTCATGTTTATTCTGTTCATTAATTAATGCTTATCATCGGTCAATATGCCTGAAGTACTGAATTGTGGCCAGTCTTTCCTAATTTTGGAATATTTAGGTAAAGAATTAAAGGTATATTTTGGTAAATATTTAAGGGAGCAGGGCCGGCGCTACCGCTAGGCAGACCCAGGCAGCTGCCTAGGGCGCGTGGCGGAATAGGGCGCAGCGCTTCTGCGCCCCTTCCTCGCCTCCGGCGCGCTCCTGCCCCGCCTGCCGCCTCCGCCGCGCCTCCCCGCCCGCCCGCCTGCCAGTCGCTGCCGCCGCACCCCCCCCGCGCCCGCCCGCCACCTACCTACCTTCCCGTCGTTTCTGGAGCCCCGCCGGCGTTGTTTTGGCGGGAGGAGGAACCAGGGCAATAGGGCTTAAACAGCCCTGTTGCCCTGGTTTCCCCGGCAAAAAAAAAAAAGCGTGGGGGTCCCGTCGCGTCGGAGGAGGAGGAGGCGGCAGCGGCAGCAGCAGCCAGCAGCGGGGGCGGGGGGGAAGGTGGTGGGGCGTGGGCGGCGTGGGGGGGGGTTGCAGAGCAGGGCTGCTTTGCTCCGGAGCCCCCCCCACGGCACGAGAGGGGGGGCGCTAAATATAATTTGGCCTAGGGCGCCAGACAGCCCTGCACCGTTCCTGTAAGGGAGCAATCCTATCCCTATGGTCCCTGGAAGAGCATCCCTGGGACATAGGATTTTTCAGATTCCCCCTCCCAAACCCGTAGACACTGTGACCTTGGATGATGTCTTAGAGGTCAAAAGGGGGGTGTTTCAGTGGGCAGGGAGGGAGAGGCCAAGCTCCGGTGTATCCTCTGGCCTCTCCATCCCCATCCTCACTAAAGTGACTTCACTAGACAGGCTTGGAGGCCCGTCCAGAGGAAAAATTTAGAAATGAGAATGGAGAGGCGAAAATCGCCCCATCACTCCTCCTGTCTTGCTGGAAGCATCCTGGCAGGGCACAGAATACCTGGAAGCCTCTGAGATCTGAGGCTTCTGCCTAGTGGGCAGCAATCCCAGAGGATTATACCCTAAATTATATAACACAATTTTTACCCTGCAGATAGTATTCATTTCCTCAGAATTTATGAGAGCTGGAGATCTTGAAAGCTTGCACATTTTTGAGATCTTTGACTTGCCCTAATAAAGCTATTACATTATATGGCTTTTGGAATTTTTTCTTGTAGTTAATACAGCTACCTTTGTTTCTTATCACACAGTCTCTAATGTACTTATCCTCATGGACATGTGGGGACTGAAGGACACAATGATTAAACTTACGATCTAGAGCATGAAGCTGAATTCTTGTTCCTGAGTCACTCCCCAATGAGATCACATTTCCTCATCTCACCTTTTGTATTTGGAACAGCCAATCAACTTTTATTTTATTCATAATAAAACACACAAACAAACACAAACACAATAATGGACTTCCAATCTTCTCCACAGCTTAATCAACCACAGTTAATCTTAAAATCTTTTCTGTTAACAAAAAATCACTTCCAGTTATGGCAAAAAAGAACCCTAAAAGGAACAAACACCAGAGGTCTCCACTCTCCCCCAATAAACATCAACTATTTAATCTATTAAATTCAACATTTATGCATACTCCAAAAAAGAAAACCTATAGTTTCAGTAAATAGTGTTTTCAATTCCAAAATACAGTATATTAAGAATCCCAAAATTAAAAAGTAACTATAAACTAATTAGCAAATGACCACATACCAACAGCAACATAAAAGCATGAGTCAGGAAGCTCGCTAATTTTTCCATCATCATAATCGTCATATTTTATTTATAAAGCAATCAAAATTACTGGGCACTGTTGGTAATACATTTTTAAAGGTAATTCTCTGCCCATAAGCTTATAACCTAATTTTTGTGCTGCAGGCATCTTGCCTCGGAAATATTTTTGTGACTGCTTTATTTGAAATAAAAATGATATCACTGGGCGGGTTCGCACGGCACGACAGCCCACCCTGCAAATAAGCTATGCAGTGTGGGTTGTTTGTGGAACAGCCCACGGTGTGCTCGACAGACGATCAGGATTACTGTGGGTTGTTTTCCCACTCCTTCTCCTCCAGTCTGTATCCCAGGGTCCTGCACGGCAGAACCCGTCTTGTCTCCTGCTCCCTGCTCCGATTGCAACCCTGTTTTTGTTCACTGGTTCTTGGGTTTTTTTCCCCTGGAGCCCCATACCATTGCCAGTGACAGTCACTCCACTGATGCCCAAGCAGCACTTTCGAGTGATTTTCACTGGCTCGTTACCCCTTTGTTTGTTTGTCTTTGTTTGGGCAGCACAAATGTGCGCAATTTCATTCGTAATATAAAAAAAAAAATTGGGCACACCTACAAAGGACCGAAATGTGGAGCCTTGCCTGGCCAAGGTCCTGGTAAGTGTCTGCTGTCAAAGTGTAGTAGGAAACATCTGTGGACACTGACCAAGTGAGACTGCATATAGTTTGCTTTGTGCACACTTGAAAGCTGTCAGTTGGTGAGCTATCAATTGAAAAACAAAGAGATGAAGGGTTTTTCTTCCCAAAAGGGGTTGGCGAGTACACGTCTCCCCCTTTTGGATTGATCTAGGTACTCCCGAAAGGGGAGATCTACATCCCCCCTTTTGAACTTTCCAATCTACCAACAAAAATTAATGAAACATTTGTGCACATTTCTGGCACAAACAATTTTTAAAAAAACACACTGGAGAACCAGTGAGGACCACTTCAATGCACCGCTTGGGCACTTTGGAGGGGCTGTCACTGGCTGCACTTCGGAGATCGTGAAACGTCACCTATGAAAAGAAAAGTGGAAAAAAGCCACAGCAACCGTAAAAGAGGTTGCAATCAAAGTGGGGAGAGGAGACAAGACAGGTTCTGCTGTGCAGGTCCCTGGAATACCTTCGGGAGGACCAAGGAGGAAAGAGTGGGGGAACAACCCACAGTGAGCCCAATTATCTGTCAGGCGCCAACCCACATGCATAGCTTATTCGCAGGATGTGTTGTCATGTCGTGTGAATGTGACCTGTATCTCAATGCAAATGTTGAAAAGCAATGGAGACAGAGGACATCCCTGTCTCATCCCATGTTGCATATTAATTGAAGATGATAGACTGCAATTTTTTTTATTAGTGCAATTATGAAGTTGCACTTATAAAAATACAATTAATGAGCAACTGATTTTTGATGCTAAGAGGAAATCAAAGCAGCGAGGAACAGGAACTGACTAATTAAGGGTCCATTTAGGACTGCATAGCTATGGCAAGTGAACAGGAAGCAACTATGTATCTACTTCAAAATAAAAATGTGGCAAGGAGGAAGCTACTAATGAAAGGGATAGTAGCCCTGAAAGCCTCAACAATACATTGCCAGTCTATACTGAATAGGCTCATACTGCAATTACATTTTAAGATCAAAACCAACCAACCCCCAAACCCTGCCACAAACCAGGTCTGAGAAAAGATAGAACAATACAGAAAAAAATTGAATGCAATGGGTTGGTAACATCATCTGCATTACCAGTAAAAACTGAGAACAAATTATGAGACTTAATGGCTCGTGTGGAAGCAACCCAAGCTGTAAATGCTTCAAGTATCCTTCAAAACACCCCCAATCTGCATTGGTAGTATAAATAAAAGAGGCCCTGAGTGAAGTCAGGAATCTCACATGCTAATGGGGCTTTCATTGCTGAGTATAGCAGATGAAACTCCATAAGTACATGGGGCCCTTTCCCCTGCCATTTAAAAATGCAAGAATGTCCTCAGGAGCGTAGACCTTTCAATTTCGGGGTGGGATGGGGCTAAGCCAATCTCAAGCTGCAGAGAGGTGACCCAGGACAAACCAGTTTTGGGGCCCTCCTTCTGCACACACCCCCATGCTGTCACAGAGATGTGTATTTAAATACATAGAATAGCGACATAATAAAGTATTATATAGTTTAGTATATATTTTAGCAGTACTATTTAATGATTGGTAAATTCATTAATAAACCAGGAATGCCAATTCACTAGATAGGCAAACCTACTTCAACAATATGCAAAAGGAATATATTATAGTCTTAGGAAATTATGCATTATTGTAGTATTTGTAAACATTTACAAATTAAGAAACAGAAATGATCAGACATTGCATAATTGAAACAAAAATCCTTTATTACAATAATTAATGAATACTCTAATACCCAGCCAGGCAACTTCTACTTCCTTGCTTTCATTTTCGCAAAATTATCAAATAAATTATCAAAAGAGATTTGTCTAGCAAGCTTACTGAGACCATAATAAGTTGAGTAAGGCTTTCTTGTCCTGTGGTAGATCTTAAGGCGATCCTTTACCAGTTTCAATGTATTAAAGGAATGTTTGCCTGATGCAACCAATACAGGGAAGTAACTGAGCATTCTTATTTTTTTTTTTAATTTATTCTGTTTATATCCTATTTTTCTTTCTCTCTCTGAAGAGATCAAAGCAGTGTTGGGGCCTGGTCCTCCTCTCTTCCACTCAGGGCTCTTGCTTCATCATGCTTACAGTCCTCAACCAAAGAATGACTACAGCACTCCAGCTAGCCTGCGGGGGATATTGGGAATAGGCTTCTTATTACCATGTCTCAGCACACACAGCAGTGGCATCATGCTGACTCTACGAGAGCCTTGTAGTGGAGCTATGGTGCCCTTTGCTGTATCTGCAGTTGAAACTGAGAGAAGATGGAAGAACCCACCACATGGGACTACCAGTGCTGCCTGCCACTGGCATCCTGGGGTGTGTGTCTCAACAAGCTCTGAGGGGGCTTGAGCCCCGCAGCACCAGGGATGGGGACTCGGATTCCAGGACTCGACTCGTGAGTTGGACTGAGTCCCCCATGTGACTTGAGTCAGACTCGAGTCCCAATATTTTTAATGGGACTCGAGACTCGACTTGGGACTCAAGACCAAGGACTCTTCAACATCCCTGGGCTGTGCCAGAAGGAGTGGAGAGGAGTGCGATCGCTGGCGAAGAGCGCATGGAAGCGAGGCGTGCCACTGCTCGGCCACTATGGACGGCTACCAGGAGCGCAGCCCCAACGGTGTGTCGAGATTTATTTTGATTGATGTGTTGCGTACTTGGGAGAGGCAGAGGAAGGACCTGAGATTACTCTGTGCGGCTGCTCTGAGTGTGTTTCTGGTTCCAGCAATTTATTTAAGCCACACATCTGAAGTAGCCTTATTTTGTTGGGAAAAACCCCCATTGATTTTAATAGGGACTCGTGGAATCAGCTTTGGGAGGGACTCGGGACTTGGGACTCATGAGTCACCATTTTGGACCAAGGACTCGGACTCGAGACTCGGGTCCAAAGACTCGTGACTCGACTCGTGACTCGAGACCAAGGACTCTTCAACATCCCTGCGCAGCACTCCCAAACCTAACACTCATGATGTCCACGTAAGACTGCATTGTCCATACCCACGTCAGAATCTGGTCACCATCAAATTCCTGTGCTGTGTGTGTGTGAGGTGCTGAACTCTCCTTCTGCTTGTACTTTACCCCTAGATGTATTTTCCCCTAAAGGGATCAGTTCTGCAGAGGCTTATTAGGAAAAAAAAGTAGCAGCGGTAAGGTGGCCACTTATGAATCACCAGAAAATAACCGCATTACCAAAAAAGAGGGCAAAAGGGGACAGAGATCTGCATAAAAGTTACACATGCTAATTTGTATAAAGAGAGATGCAAATTTAGAAATCATTATTATAATTTAAGCAGAAATACAGTACATTACACCATAGCGTGGAAGACCATGACCAGGTGGCCAGCGTGCCTGCCTGTTCAGCCTGCTGTCCAGGGAGGTAACTGTCGATGGCACACAGTTCTGATGGTTCTTTATCTTTAAACCAAACTTGGACAGGACAGCCCTTCAAATAGAGCAGTGTTCTCCAACCTTGGGTCCCCAGATGTTTTTGGCCTACAACTCCCAGCATGCCCCAGCCAACATAGCTGGCTGGGGCATGCTGGGCATTGTAGGCCAAAAACATCTGGGGACCCAAGGCTGGAGAACACTGAAATAGAGGATGCCTTCCAACGGAGGATTGTCCTCTGGTAGCCCATCAAACAGAGGGCTGTCACCTGTAAAAGAGGGCCAATGGCCATCCTAAAAGAGGAGAGGCAATTTTGGGAGAGAAAAGTACGGGGGGGGGATGGGACGATTGCATCCACTTCCACCGGCCCCTCATGTATTTTAAACCACCCTTCTCCTTGATTTACAGGGATTCAGAAGCAACCAGGTTCTGACACACAAGTCTGCTGCCATCATGTTTAATTTGAATCCCCCCTGAATGCCCCCTCGCCACACACATATTGACGTTTTTCTTTTGCAGGTGGGAAGCATCACTGCTAGATTAAACAGGGTGGGAGCGGGGAAGGGAAACAGCTTAAGACCTCAGATTTTCTGGACTGTCAATATGCATCTAGTAAATATGGAGCTTCAGAAAAAAGTTTTCACACCCACACATTATTTACCCTGTTTGAACTTGTGTGAGATGCTAAGGAGGTCTTTAATTGTGTCTACAGGCCTTAAGCCACTGGGAATTAACAGCCAGGAACATATGTTAACACGGATTCATCATGACCGATGACTCCAAAACTAAGGGGCAAAAGCAACACAGCAGCATAGAAACTTTCTGTTTGAAGTTGGCTTCATTTAATTATTTTGTCAGTTTACCACACTGGAATTACCACATCTGAATACATGCCATTTATTTCATCCAACATACAACATTTTAAATGCATAATCTGAATCACATTGTTCCTTGCTCAATGGAAGAGACGAATATGGGGTGTATGAACATCTTTTTAAAATCGCAGTTCTACTGCAATCTTAACAGCCATTTTGTTAAGGTATAGCCACGTACCATGTGTTCTATTTTTTTTTTTACTGCAATACTATTTAGGACATTCCTTTTGTGTGTTCATAATATTAATCAGAATAAGAAATAAGGCATGGGAAATATTTTCTGCTTTATGCAAAAACAACCTTTGCAGAGCACAAATGCTGTTAAAAACATTATAAAACAACCGCTCCTCCAAAAGGAGAGGGTAAAGGACCATCTGAGAATTGGCTAACATTTGCAACCAAATAAATAACAAGGAGCACAAACATGTAAAATAGTAAGCAACACACTGGAAGACCTTTGAAAGCAATATCTGGCAACACTTTTATCTTTAATAATATATATGCAGTGGGAGATGTTGCCATAACTTCGTAAGAAAAGTTCTGCTGGATCAGACTAAGGGTCCACTTAGTTCAGCATCCCAGGCCAGATGGTTCTGGGGAAACCCACTACTATAGTCCAGTAAAATTAGTGAAAAACACATGCAACTTAAAAATTAATGCAAGAGAATATATTTTTGAGAGAATAATCAGACTAGCATTAGAAACAACAAACTAAAAGTTGCACTGTCCAGCACAATGGGAATTTCCCCCCCCCCATCATTTCGTAGCATCATACTACTCCAAGCACCTCAGGCCTCCCTCCTGTGGTGCCTTTGGAGGCTCTACGTGGTTGCTGAGGCCTCTTCCCAGACTCTGAGAAAGGGCCATGCTCTGCCTAAACAGGAAGTGACCAGTTTCTATTTCCTGTTGGATCAGAGCATAGCCATTTCCATTCCCACAGTCTGGGAAGGAACTTCTGCAGCCAGCACAGGAACTTTGAAGCTGTACCTGTGGCTATACCCTCGGAGTTAAGTCTCACTGTGTTCAGTCAGTCTTGCTCCCATGTAAGGGTGCATGGGATTGCAGCCTCCATCAACACTGCTGAAATTATTCTTGAAGGGAAATTACTTATTTTTATTTTGTTTTGCTTATTGCACAGCAAAATCAATGGGTAAATCCAACGTTGCACTGGCAGAAATCTTCTAGTGCAATGTGACTTTTTTCCTGCTTTTCTACCCCCACTGGCACAACCCAATGTGTACCATCACCAGGCATATAATCTTTCCAAATTATTTCAATAATCAAACAAGGTCACAAAGAAAGGAAAAAAATTAAAATAAGAACATTTAACTCAGATTAAAACTTTAATTCTGTAATCCTATACCCACTTCCCTGGATCTATTTCTGAATAGACATGCATAGGATTGCGCTGTAAGTAACTGAAGAGTGTTTTATATCAAAGGCACGTCATGGCATTTTTATTGGTTTTATATTTAATAACTAAGGATAAAGCCTTGACCACACTGCACCCAAAAGAGATCTTTCCAATGGAATTTTATAGCAATTTTAGCATCTGTCTGTCAAATGCAATATGCTCCAGAAGAAACCTATAAACAGCCACCCCATTCTTAAATTTTGGGCATGACAGACCAGTCATGCTTTATCCTTGTGATGATCACATAATTTCCCAGGAACTGAAATACAATTCCTTCATCCTAGCTGGCACCACTCCAGATATTACTGGCAGTTAAATTGTTCAGCTCTAATATTTTAAACAAGCTAGAAGCAGTATTTGACCCCATTTTTATTCAGAAGTAGGCCAAGTATTAGCTGTAGAAAAGAAAACCCACCCTAGAATATCTGTAAAATTAACCTACATACGGCTTTGAGACAATATGGGTCTCATATTTTGCTATACTATATTTTACTTTCTCTGCTACTTTTCTAAGCTAAATTATCCAACCATTTGTAGCCTTTCTTCTAAGTTCCAAAAACCCTCTATGATCAAGCTGCCTGCTCTCCTTTCAGCCTCAGAATGTAGGGATGAATTCAAAGCCTTTTGAGTTTTAGTAAGGGGAATAGTTCTAAGTTGTGCACTGGTCACAAGGCAATAATAAAATTCTGTTTTCCCGGGATTATCAAAAGAGATTTTCTTGAAATACAAAGCAATGACTTAAATATCCACTCATTTCTGAGCCCTTCACTTGAAATAATGAAGACATACATTCTAGTAGGTAAACCAACTCCAGAAGGTTTACAAGTGAGCCTTGTTATAGAATTAAGTAGAAGATGACTGAAAACTTTCCTCACAGCTTGACTTTTTGTGCCAAGAACTTTAGATTTGAGCTATTCTGAGCAGGAACAGAAATGACTCACTGAAAGCCACTATCAACACTGAAATCCCAGTCTAAGCCCCTTGTTCAAAATCATTTCCAGGAAGACTGTGAAGATGTAGGATCTCCATCCCACATCAATTGCTGGAAAATTAAGATTTAGTCCCTGATTGGTTTGCTTAGTTCAAAGCATCATCCCTGATTGGTGGGCTGTGGTAGTGTTTCCAGGGACATTGTTATTTTTATGCTGTTTTGTATTTTCTACTTATGCATCTTTCCCATCCTGGGATGAGCACATATTGACTATGGCGGCTGTTCCAGTCCCAACATATTTTATTATTTATTTATTTTATATCCCGCCTTTCCGCCAAAAAATGGCATGTAATATGTATGAGTCTCGGATTGCTCTGCCCAAACTAGATTGAAGAAAAATGGAAGTAAGTTATCCTAGCAAGAGTACCGGTCATGTTGTTCGAATGCCTGACTGCTGTCTCCCAAAGCAGTTACTTTATTCCCAACTCAAGGATGGAAAGCGGAATATCGGTGGTCAATATAAGAGGTTTAAAGAGGTTTAAAGTTTTAAGGCTAATCTAAAAAAATGCAATATAAACATCGAAAACTGGGAAGCTCTGGCCCATGAACGATCTAACTGGAGGTTGGCCTTTCACAAAGGTTCTATGGACTTTGAAGAAGCTTGAGTGCAAGGTGAAAGGGAGAAACGTGCTAAGCGAAAAGCACGTCAAATGAATCCTTTATAAGACCATCTTCCATCTGGTAATCTGTGTCCTCACTGTGGGAAGCTGTGTGGATCTAGAATTGGCCTCCACAGTCACTTACGGACCCATCGCTAGAGTCTACACAATTTTCTTTAGAACTTTCCTCCTTTTAAAATTTCCTTTTTGTAAATTTTCTTTTTTTTATCCTGGAAGACAATCTTACTCGGTCACGAGTGATCGCCTGACTGACTGACTGATCTCATTTGAAGTTAATAAAGAAACAATAGTTTACATTTCAGCGGTTGCACAGTCTGAACATCATTTTTCCAAATGTAATGAAAGGTAATTTAGTGACTAGGAAGTTATCAGAATGAGTTTGATCCCTTACGCTTTGCAGAGCCAGCCTCTAATTTTCCCCCTTGCCCTAGGTGATTTAAAATACTGACTCTTCCACTCCCACTTATGTCAACATATAAGCATAATAACAACACACGAAATTATCAAGAATTGACTGGGATATTATTTTTTCTTCATTCTTAGTGTGTCACTTTAAAAAAAAAATCCCCTTCAGAAGTGTACCTATGTACTGGGAAACTGACGGAACCCAGGAAGCTGCCTTGTGTACTATGCAGACTATCTAGCAGCCAGTCTGACAGGGAACCCTATTACAGAGGTCTTTCACACTGGATTTTACCTGATTCATTTTTACTGGAGATGTTGAACCTGGGATCTTCTGAATTTAAAGCACGTGGTCTACCACTGAGCTACAGTTCTGCCAAAGATTAGGTGCCTCTTGGATTGCATCCCCTACTCAACCAAACAGTTGTTTATCTGCCTCTAGGCACTCAATGGCTGGCCTCGCATGATACTTTAAGTCCACAGAGGCTCTGAAGCCTCTGTGGACTTAAAGTTGCCCCAGGCCCCGGCAGTGCCCAACTAATGATCAGGCACAGCGGGGATCCGGAGGCACTCTTCCCTGCTCAGTCTTCCCACCAGTATCCCAGGAACACCACATGGGAGCACTGAGTGAAGTGGAGCAGGGATGACAGCTGCCAAAAAGTGCCCAATCAGCACTTTCGGCAGCTGTCATCAGCTCCCCTCGCTGTTCGCAGTGCTGCCAGGGAGAATCAAGTCCCTCTCCCAACCCGACTAGCATCTCTTGGTAGACCTGATTCTCCCTGGCAGTGCCACGAACCATTCCCTCTGCTGGGTTTACGTAGGAGTAATCCCAGCAGAAGGGAGCATTTTAAATCGTCGCCGGAGAAGCTTCTCTGGCAGTGATTTAAAATGCTCCCCTCTGATGGGATTACTCCTACATAAACCCAGCAGAGGGACGCTTCCCCCTGCCCTCCTTTCTCCTTCTCCCCAGGCACCACTTGACAGCAGTGCTCGGGAGGAAGGAGAACGAAGGTGGGGGAACACCACTTTGGAGGATAAGGCACGTGGGAGGCCCAACTGGGAGGAGGAGACGCCCAAGTGGGGCTTGGAGAGGAGGTGTGCAGTGGCGGGTGGGATCTAGGCGCTCGGGCTGAAGCAAGGCTGGGCGGCTGGTTCCCCTGCTGCACGCTAGCCCTGCAAGCCTTGAACGGGGGATTGAGGGGTGGCACATGGTGGACCCCGGTTGCTTCCCCACTTGCTCCTGCTAATGCAGGACATTGGCAGGAGCATGCGGGGAAGCTGGCGATAGCCGCGCCAAGTGCCACTTGAGAACTTGGCTGGCTGTCATCGGCCAGAGCCCCTTGGCCAGAGCAGCAGCCCTTTTTTGCCGCTCTGGCCAAGGAGCTCTGTGCCTTTTTGGCTTGTAAGTGGGTTAGAGTGTCGTCTGGGTTCGGATGACACACTAAACCTACTGGAGTTATCTTAACCCTAGAACAAGCCATGGCTTAGCAAGGTGGTTTCTAAGCCACACCATGTTGGCTTATAAGCCATCCTGCGGGGTTCAGACGACACAGTAAGCCTCAATAGTAATTAACCTACTGAGTCTTAGCATGTCGTGCAAAGCCAGTCTTACTGAAAGTGAATGCAGTGATTCTCTGAAATATTTACATAGCTCTGAAATTCTGGCACCCTAGCCCATTGCCTGATTGCCTCCATAGTTGAACTGGCCCTGGGGCTTTAATTAGAGTGATATTTTGTCCAAGATGGGAAATAGCACATATTTTCCCAAACCACCTTTTAACAACAGCTTCCCTTAGCTATATCCTTGTTTCACCATTGTGGAAAGAATAACTCCATCACTACTGTTTTATTTCATAGATTTCATTAGATTCATAGAGTTGGAAGGAGCCTACAAGGCTATCGAGTCCAACCCCCTGCTCAATGCAGCAAACTAGAGGAGGGGTCTCCCATCCAAGTAATAACCAGGCCTGACCCTGCTTAGCTTTCCACGCTCAGACAAGCTGAGCCAGTGTGAGCCACAGAGAAGCTTGTTTTTATCCAAACAATAATAGTCTGTAGGACTTTTCTGAATTAATGTTTATTTATTAATTGAAACATTTCTAGACCACCTTTCAACCCTAACAAGGTCCACCAAGGTAGCTTAGTTACTATACCATCAAATCGAAACTAAAATGATATTAAACAGAATTAAAGACAGAGATTAAGGGTGCAATCCAATGGCCAGTAGACACTGTCTAGCTGGCCATAGGAAAAGCTGGAGTCCCCGCTTCAACCTTGTAAAAGCCCTCCAAGGTCACAGCAGGGACTCTGCCTTCAGAGGGCCCTCCCTCCACCCTCGCAGCCGGCACAGTTTTTTCTGCGCTGGCTGTGGCTCTGAAGATGGAAGACCGTCTTTGCAACGGATGCTGTGGGGCAGGGAGGGGAGAAGCGAGGCACCGCCATCCTATGAAGGATGCAGGCGGTGCCTCAACCCCTCCTCCTCAAGAGCAGGGGGAAAACATTTAAAGAACCAAAATTGGCCATCTAAATGTTTTGGAGGGCAAGGAGGGCTTCTCCCACCTTCATTTGGATGGCCGTAATCCTTCATCCAGGCCTGTGGCTACGCTGGCTCAGCTTGTCTGAGTGTGGAAAGCTAAGCAGGGTCAAGCCTGGTTATTACTTGGATGGGAGACCCCTCCTCTAGTTTCCTGCATTGAGCAGGGGGTTGGACTCGATAGCCTTGCAGGCTCCTTCCAACTCTATGATCTATGAAATCTATGAGGGTTACAGGCAGCCATATTGGCTGGTGCCCTAAGAAGCCAGAAACGATGGAGACTGAAAACTAATAAGATCTAACACAATAAGAAAACTAACACAATAAGATCTAACACAATAAGAACCACGTGCTCAAAGCATCAGTTACTAAGTTCTCAGGCTGAGTTCAAGCATTGTAAAGGTTTCTGGCAGAAAGACAGTTTAAGCAACAATTAGGTTTCATTCAAGTTTAAAGGTTTTCCCAGCCAACCATTTACACAAGAGTCCCCAAAGGGCCCCAAACAACATTTTAAGAGTTTGGGAAATTTTAGATTTACTTACCAAGCCGTTCAAACCTGATACTTATTAAATCCCGTGATATGTAATACACTCCAGCTTACAAGGAGCCTTTCACTAAGTGTCTGAAGCTCAGAGAGTAACAAGACCAGTTCACGTTTTCATGGTTTAAAAGAATGTAGATATTGTCTTACCACTTTACAGTGAGTATAAGCAATTATGATTTGGTGGCTTGTATTCTTAGATGCTTGGGCTAATATAGTTCCTACTCATAAAATCAGGGAGTGGGTGGGGAGAACAAAAAAAATCTAAAGCTGGGTAGAAACGTTCAAAATTTGCTACGGATGTACTGGGTGTATCAGGGCAAGACCTTTAAATATATCATTAGGCAGAGGGAAGATGAGAACTAAGCAGCTTTAAAGTTAAGGTTAGGTATGTATCTTGCTATACCTGTTAGTATGTTTTAATTATTAGTTACATTATTTATTATGACAATTTGAAAAAAAATCTTATCAGACTCCCTGACATTATGAAATGGGAGCTTGGTGTAAATGGAAATGCATAAAACAAATAAATGGACAGTTGCTTGCTGAAATAATTGACATGCGCAGTGCTTCTATATTCTTAAGAGGGAATCACTTTACCAGCATTGCTATAAGTGGAAACAGGAACCACTTTTGTTTTCCAAAATTTAGGGCAAAAGGACATCATATTAAGCTGAGAATTAAGAATGTACAAGCGTGAGATCAGACCAAGGGTCCATCAAGTCCAGCATCCTGTTTCTCACAGTGGCCTACCAGATGCCTCTGGAGAGAAGCCAGGACATGAAGGCAATAGCTCTCTTTTATTGTTGCTCCACAGAAACTGGTACTGAGAGGCATACTGCTTCTGAAGCCGGCAGTTGCAAATATCCATCAACCCTCTGCGGGCCAGATTAGGCCCCAGCGTGGAGGTTGCACTCCCCTGATATAGGCACTACATTGCATATACACCATTTAGAGGACATTCCTCCTATTTTACAACACTTGAGCCCCATTCAGGTGTTCAATTACCAGGTAGATAAAACATCAAGAAGGGAAAGTGCTCCAGCCCCATCCTTCTTCCTCACTGTTCATCACTCTCCACTTGTGAAGACGACTGTGTGAAGAGGAGAGCCTTCTCTATCCATGGAGGCTTACCATGTGAGCCAGAATGCTGGAAAATCCATGTTCTGGATTGAGTGGTAAGCCTCCACAGCCATGTGACTAGCCCAAGATCAGTCAGTGAATACACAGAATTCTAAACAAAGATAACATTTCAATAACAGAGTGCCTCTGAACACCTGCAAAGTGCTTTCTCCTCATCGGTGAGCAATCACAGCCTCCCCACATACTTAGAAACAGAGCTTATACAAGTGATTGGATAACACACACACACACACACACAGAATAAAGACCCCACAAATCTCCATTTAGAAATTAAGCAGATTCGGACTCTACTGCATAAAAATTGTATTGTTGTTGTCCCCACATTCCTGTTTTAGGCAATCGGCTACTTCAGCCATAATGGGAAACCATGGTTATTCGCTACAGTGTCAGCCTTCCTCAACTACAATTCTTAGAATTCCTGACCATTAGCCATGCTGACTGGGGCTGATGGGAACTGAAGTCTATAACACCTGGAGGGCACCATACACACACACACACACACACACACCTTTCATAGGTACTTTATTTGTGATGTCCATGGCCTTTTACACTCTGGGCCAGCGAGAGAAATAGTAGAACCCTCAGTTGCACACTGTGATGAGTTTGCACGGCACTTTGAAGATAAAGTCGCTCAAATTCGTCATGAATTGGACACCACAATTAGTGCAGCTCCATTAATAGAGGTGTCCAGAGCACCGTCTGGTCCAGTTATATTGGATGAATTTCAGTTATTGAGGCCCGAGGATGCGGACAAGGTGCTTGGCCAAGTCTGGTTGACCACCTGTGTGCTTGACCCTTGCCCGTCATGGCTTATTACATCAAATAAGGAGGGGATAGCCGGCTGGGTCCAGGAGGTTGTAAATGCCTCCTTGAGAGAGTGGTGCCGGCCTCTTTGGAAGAGGTGGTGATTAGGCCACTTCTCAAAAAGCCTAACCTGGACCCGGATGATGTTAATAACTACAGGCCGGTAGCTAATATCCCATTCCTGGGCAAGGTGCTTGAGCGGGTGGTTGCTGGTCAACTCCAGGCACTCTTGGATGAAACTGAATATCTAGATCCATTTCAATCTGGATTCAGGCCTGGTTTTGGAATGGAAACTGCCTTGGTTGCCCTGTGGGATGACCTCTGCCGGAGAGGGACAAGGGGAGTGCGACCCTGTTGATTCTCTTGGACCTCTCAGCGGCTTTTGATACCATCGGCCATGGTATCCTTCTGGATAGGTTGTCTGGGTTGGGAGTTGGAGGCACTGCACTCCAGTGGTTCCGATCCTACTTGGGTGGCCGATTCCAGAAGGTGGTGCTGGGGGATTACTGCTCTGTCCCTTGGCAGTTATGCCATGGGGTGCCACAGGGCTCTATTTTATCCCCCATGCTGTTCAACAACTACATGAAACCACTGGGAGAGGTTATCCGGAGGTGTGGGCTGAGGTGTCATCAATATGCAGATGACACCCAGCTCTCTCTCTCCTTTTCATCTAATCCAGGTGAGGTAGTGGCTGTTCTGAATCAGTGCCTGGGCACGGTAATGGACTGGATGAGGGCTAATAAACTGAGACTCAATCCAGATAAGACGGAGGTACTATTAGTGGGTGGTTCGTGTGCCCGGCTAGGTGATATTCAACTAGTTCTGGATGGGGTTGCACTCCCCCTGAAGGATCAGGTTCATTTATTTATTATTTATTTTATTTATTATACTTATTAATCACCCATCTGGCCGGTCACCCGGCCACCCCATAGTTTGGGGTTGCTCTTGGATCCACAGCTGTCACTCGAGGCACGGGTGAACTCGGTGGCACGGAGCACCTTTTATCAGCTTAGTCTGATATACCAACTACGTCCTTATCTGGACAGAGATAGCCTAGCTACAGTTATCCATGCTCTGGTAACCTCTTGTTTGGATTACTGCAATGTGTTATATGTGGGGCTGCCTTTGAAAACGGTCCGGAAACTGCAGCTGGTCCAAAATAGGGCAGCGAGATTGTTAACTGGGACTGGCCGACATTGCATAAATTATCGGCAGGTAGATTAATGATAGCAAGAAAATGGAAAGTTCAGCAAGTTTTATCTATCACTGACTGGTATGAAGAAGTGTGGGATATGGCTTTAAATGATATGTTAACTTGTAATATCGAATGCAAAAGGGGACAATTAATGAAAAATAATTTTAAGGATATTTGGGGTTTATTTTTGGATTTTGTGTTAAATAAGGGGAAAGGGAGTATGCCATGTCAAGATATGTTGTATTTTTGGAATAATGAAAAATTATAGATTATAGAGATAGAATGAATTATATGGTCCCGTGGTGACGGGAGCACTATATAAATTGTATCTTTGTTATTTAGTTGTTTTATGTACTGTTTGAAAAAAATTAATAAAAAAAACAAACCAAAAACCCCCACGTTATTAAATAAATAAATAAATGTCTCTGCTGGGGTGTCATAGGCATGTATAGTGCAAAAAAGCAAGGAAGAATGTTGTTGCTTTGGAGGGTGTGGGGGTGGGGCAGGTGCAGAGCTTCAGTATAATGTGCTTATGCAACCTATCCCGACACACATACAACAGGGATGAGGAGGTGGAGAATTCCAAAGTTGGTGGCTTGTCCCTCCTGAAAACCTGAATCAACCGCTTAAAAAAAACACAACCTCCACTTCAGTTCATTCCATGCTACACGAAAGTACAGGCAGTCCCCGGGTTACAAACGACCTGACTTACGGACAACTCATGCTTAAGAACGGACGGCCATATATGTAAAAATCTGAGTTAAATACAATGGTTCATACTTATGAACGCATGCACTATACTTTCGACACTTTGCAACACTTTGAAAACATTCCGCGGCTTCTGTTCCAACTTACGTACACATTCGACTTAAAGACAGACTCACGCATGGATCTCGTTCTGAACTGGGGACTGCCTATACACTCCATTTACCTGCACCTACCCTCCCACCCCAAATAACCTCCCTTCCAACCTTGCTTTAACAATCATGGATCCCTTTTTTCTAACTTTCCTTCTCCATCCCTTACATTATGCAAGTTCAGAATAGAAATATTCAAGGGAAAATATTGCCAGCAGGCCAATTGGATCAATAATAATAATAACAACAACAACAACAACAACAACAACAATAATAATAATATTTATTTCTTACCCACCTCTCTGTCTAGATCAAGGCGGGGAACAACAAAAATATAAAATACATAAACTAATCAAAACACAACACATACTATTAAAACATCGAAAAACAACTTAAAAACATTATAAAACATCTTTAAAACATCTTAAAAGCATCCTAAGACTTCATGGGAGATGGGAGAGGGCAGGGGGCTCTAGCGCTGGGCACCAGTGACAAGAAATGTGCTTCTTGTTTGAGCAGGCTGCAGCATACTGCCTCAGTGCCTCTGATAGGGCTGGTTCTTATTGCTTCCATTCATCCACCTGTGTACCTGACCTTTGCAAACCAGAGCTGGCACCATTGGTGGAGATGTGGAAATCATGTTTCCATTACCACTAACATTTTCTTCTCCCCTACTGAATTTGCTTGTGGTGAGATGGAGGTAATTCAGACTGTGGCATTCCAATGTGCCCCCATCCAACAGCAGTCAGGTGTTTCCCCCTAGTCTGAAAAACCATGAGCTAAGCTGTATCTGACTCCACCTAGTGTTTGAGTTCACTCTTTTTGCGCAGTTATCCATCCACCATATAAGTTATTGTCTTTAGGCCTAAAATGGAAACTCCAAAGAATACACCCTAGAAGCTTTGACTACATTTCTAGTAATGATTTGCTTACCTGTATAGTTAGGGAGGCAGAGGCAGGCATAATTGTTTATCCCATCAATACAAGTTGAGTTGTTTTCACAATCATTATCTTCACAGTCATCTGGATTCATTTCACATTTCTTCCCCTCAAATCCAATAGGGCAAGAACAACTTTTAACAGAACAGTAAAGAAGAAAGGAAGATTAATTTATATTTCAGTCTGAAATGAGTTAGGCTTAGGAACTGTGCACACTGTATATCCATGTGTTGACCTCAAAAGGTTAAGTGGTGCTGAACTAGGAGGTTAGTGCAGATTTCAGCTTCAAAGCACAGCAAATGTTTTATCTGCTCTTCCTGATTCATGTTTCTCAGACTCAGCTGCCTAGGATTGCTGTAAAAAAAATCATGACATGCTAGGTGTACATAATATCTGAAGGCTTCACACAAATTAGCTAAATGCCTCAGGAGTGGAACTACACATAGAAATTATCAGAAACTGCACCATGTACTTGCTTGGTAGCATCACCTAATGAAGACACAAAACAACATCATAGGATCTCCTGATTCTTTTCAGTCCAGCAGCTCATATGCAGTTCAGAGGGTGTGCTTCTCAGATTAATGGTCAGATGAAGGTCTGGATGCAGATGTGTGTGTGAGGGAGAGAGGGGTTGCATGTTTGAATGTTTCTTCATGGAATCACCTCCCCTCTCCCCCTCCCACTGTGTAGGACATTATTTTTCTTGTGGGGAAGCATTCAAACATTCAACGCTTCACTTGAGCCTGAACTGGTATTGTCTAGAAAAAGCTGTACATTTGATTCTGCTCATTGTATAAATTGGCACAAGTTACTGGGCAGAGAAGAGTGATATGAGAATTGATCTTCAGATGTAACTGTAAAATCTGTGAGTTAAACTACCACAGGTTGGGGCAAGCTATTTCCAGACGTTAGACCTTCTGTTAGCTCTTCTTAGTCCTGCAAGCACAATGATTCCCCAGATCTAATGTCCATGTGCTTTTTTTTTTTCTTGCATTGTTCACATATCAGATTTTCTCAGTTGTCATAGTGGTTAGGGGTGAAGAAAGACACACATGCAGTGGAAGTGGATTGAACACATTTTCTCTGCCTCGGAAACCAATGGGAGAATGCAGTGAATGTGTGATCAAACCACCTCACTTAAATCATGTTTGTAGCCTTTACAACGTAACATGGACTCTGTAGTAATGGCAGAATCCATTAGCAGTAGCATTGCCAATGGCAATAGCACTGAACATTCTGGGTGCAGTTATAAGTCCTAATTTATTTATTTATTTATTATATTTATACCCCGCCTTTTTTCCTGCAAGGAACCCAAGGCGGCTTACATAATCCTCCTCCTCTCCATTTTATCCTCACAACAACCCTGTGAGGTAGGTTAGGCTGAGAGTCAGTGACTGGCCCAAAGTCACCCAGTGGGTTTCATGGCCTCTTATCTCTCCTATTACTCTTTAGAATACCACCACTACCCTTTTTTTTTTGGCAAGGGGACTTGTAGGCAGATGTTTGGGAGAATGCTATAGTAGTGGAGTCGGTTGTGCATGCAATGAGTGGTTAGTGGGGGTGTGTGTGTACTAGAGCTTGTGTGCTTCCTACACCAAAAGCCTATGATTGAGAACAAGAGAGTGAGAGCGAGGGTGAGAGAGAGAGAGAACTCCACATAATTACAAAAAGCTAGGAAAGGATACAATGCAGAAGCACGGAATTTTATGGCAGTCATGCCACGTCTACCTCAAAAGACTTTGATTACTTCATATGACTGAGCAGCAAGAGACTGTCAATCCTCCTCTCCCTTAAGAAAAAGGAACAATTCACCTTATTTATTTTTTAAGGGCATAAGGACAAAAAGGTCAAAACAGTGCAGCATGACTAAACAACAACTTGGATTCTTGCAGATCGTGTCAAAGCAGCGTGGCTGTTGTAATGTTAAAAAAAAAAAAGTGCCCAAGAAATGTGAACTGATTGTACAGAAGAGCCCCTGACACTGCTCATCCTATACTAACCACTCATATGTCATGATCACTTGAAGGGATAGGAGGATCTTTAAAAGGGATGACTGAAAACAAACTGCTTGAATCAATTCTACTTAAAGCACACTAAATCAGTATGAAATATTTTCTTTTCCTGTCTTTTAACTCATTAGAACCAATAAAAAACGTCCTCGTTCTGACCCTGTGGAGATACACAGGATCACAAGAGGCAGATAAGAGAGGAGAAGAAAAGCTGGCACAGCATCTTTTGTAGCCAAGAAAAGAGGGGTGGGAGGAGGATAAAAGAACTCTAATTAAATAAAGTGATCCATTCATCATGTCTCCCATTTCCATTACACAACCCCATTTTTCAGGGGTTTATAACTCAGCCATAAAAATGTGCTCCAGGCTGCAACTTGGCACACAAGGTCTCAGTTTGGGAGTACAGATTCATTCTTTCAATTTAAAAGAGAAAATAAAAGAAGAGTGAGGACTCTGTGCTGGTTGTTTTTATTTTTTGTTTCTGTGTGCCACATTCTGACTGGAACAGGTGATGTATATACTGGTATGTATCCCCCCCCCCCCCAAATCCATGTTTTCATGCTTTAGTCTATGGGGGAAATTTGTATTTTTGACTGGGGGATATCCATACTTTCAAAAATGCGATTTTTCCAGTTCTGGGGGGGGGGGGGAATGCTTGCATTTGGTAATGCAAACGAAGTGAACCAAGCTTCAAGGAAGAATTTGGTGAACGTCAGTGAGCTCAAGCATCACGTTTGTGGATCCCTAAACTCAACCTAGGACCATGAATATATGGCCCAGAATATAAAACAATGCCTTTTAGAGGCACATCTTCTAGTTACCTAGTAGACTATGAGACGGCTTGCTGTATTGAAAGTTCTAAATTATATTAGGATGCGCTAATCAAGTGATTTAGTATTTGGATGCAATGAATGCTGGCCAGATGTACTGTAGTTTACAAATCAGCTGTTGTATTCACAACAGATTTTTTTTCCAGCAAATGTTTTAGGGCCTTTTGGCTAAATTACTATGCACATGCATATCAACTGGACAGACCCAATAGCTCACGAACTCATCCGTCAACTATGGAAACATTAATACTACAAAATCTATCAGTTTAGGTTGTTTTTTTTTAAAAAGCATGTTCTTAAGTGAGGTTTGTGTTACTGGAAGGAAATGTACTGCAAACAGATGTGCTCCAGCTACAGAAATAATATTTCCAATTAACATAGGAGCTATAACATTTTCATCACAATTGGCATTGAGAGCCAGTGTGGCGTAATGGTTAGAGTGTTGGACTGGGACTCAGAAGATCCGGGTTCTAGTCCCCGCTTGGCCATGAAACTCACTGGGTGACTTTGGGCCAGTCACTGACTCTCAGCCTAACCTACCTCACAGGGTTGTTGTGAGGATAAAATGGAGAGGAGGAGGATTATGTAAGCCACGTTGGGTTCCTTTCAGGAAAAAAGGCAGGGTATAAATATACTAATAAATAAAATAAATAAAAAATTATCGAGCCAAAATTAAATATTTGGGAATCCCATTTATTTCAATGGATTAGTTGAACATATTCTTAAACCTTTCCCACTGATGTGAACAGGACAGTGCTCTTAAGATTTCAGCAATGATCAAGGCCTGGTTTGAAGGCTGGATTCCATTGCTAAACATTCTCAACAGAGACAGCAAGTAGGTGATAAAGGTGCCAATATAGAGAGAGTACATGTCTGATATTTTTGCCACCATTATTTCTCACTGGGCAACCTTTGACATAAAAGAGTGTAAACAGCTATTAGTCTGTAATCTGTATTTATTTATAACTATTTATTATTTTTAGATTTTATTCTTCTGTATCTCAAGCTGCAAGACTGGGATGAAGCCTACAGTCCCATAAAACACATTCTAAGAATGTAATTACTAATACATGTACCAACATAGTCAGAATAATATTAAAATACCAACAATTAAAAACTTAACTATGGAGAATGCAAACAGAAACTGTGAAATGGGTACATGTAAACTTGTTTGCTGTCTCTTAAATCATGAGGGTAGGCAACATTTTTTTTATTACCAAAAGAAGAAAAGGAAAGGTCACTGTCACAAAGAGAAAAAAACCCTTAGACTAAATTGTTTACAATTAAATGCTTGAAAGAGATTTTGTTTAAGAATTCCATCTGATCCCATGCCCTTTGCCGACACTGTTGTGGCAGTGTGTTACAACAGTAAATATGAGAAGTGGAATCACCTGCTGTTTGGGCCCCTTATGCTACCTAGGCACAGCAGGAGAAGGAAGGGTGTGAGGATGGAGTTTCAGTCATAACAGGGTGAATTTCCTGGCTTATGTCACCACCTTACCATTACTTAAAAGATAATTTTTCTTGTCTGTGACTACAGGAACCTGGGAGTTAAATCACTTGGCATTTCATATGGAGGAATGCTTTGGCTTAAATTTCCCTTTACAAGAGTAAAGATTTGACAAGTTTGGCAGCTTAGCTTGTGTATTAATATGTTTCTCTGGGAGGGAGGGAAGTGTATAGAAGATATCATTTCTTTCACAGGCCACACAAAACAAAATTCCAAGGGGGACTTCTCCTTATAACATTTCATACACATCATGTTATACGAGAGAATAGTCTCTCATCTCGGGGCACATGGGATGTAGAAATGCAATTCCTCCAGTTGCCAGAAGGAGCTAAATGTTAACAGGGAGCTAAATAACTAGTATGGGGGCACTCTGCTTCCTGATTGTTTATGCTCAGAACCAAACTAGACGTGACATGGTAGATGTGGGAAACCATCTCCAGACTTTTTCTTTTCTTTTTTTTAATAATGAAAAGCAGCTGCAGGAGCTGTCAGTAAGTGGGGTGAGGGATGCAGAGTGCATGATTAACCCCTTGCCCTCCAGGCATTTTTATGCTCAAAATCATGCCTACTCCAGCTGCTTATACAGGTACCTCTGTTCGACCCCTCATTCGTTTGTCTTCCCATCCTTTCACACTTCCTTCAGCCCTTCACATGTTCTTCTCTCAAAATACTAGAACTTGGAATAAACTAGCAAAGTTCACGGGCAGTTAGTTTAAAATCTAGTGATGGGCAAAATCTCCCTTCAGCTCACCGGTTAAGATTTTGGAAATGAACCAAGCTATTTCCTAAGAAATAAGAAAATAACTTGGTGCATTTCCAAGTCAAAGTGAATTCTATCCCTCCTGTGAAACCCCTCCTTATTCCCATCCACCAGCAGCCCCCTCCCTTTTACTTACTGATACTGCTATAGATCTTTGAAAAACAACAAGGGTGGCCGGGTGACCGGCCAGATGGGCGATTGATAAATGTAATAAATAAATAAATAAATAAACACTTCCCAATGAACAGAGAGGCTTTTGGTCCTGGTGTACTGCAATGCAGTACGCCAGGCACAAAGGGAAAAACCTGCCCCCTTCTCTCAGTCCCATGACCAGAGCACCATTGCTGATTCCAGTCTGGCTGGTAAGCACAGTTTAAAGGGAAGGGGGAAGTCAGGGCTGGAAGGGGGAAGTCAGGGCTGGGGTGGGGTGGGGTCCGAAATTCTTCTCTAATCTGTGATTTTAAGTTGTAAAACAAATTATTTTAATCCAAGCTGCAGAAGAATTTGGGGCTCCTAATGCTCATCTCTTCTTTGAGGCAAAAGTAGTAAGCCAATGTAACTCATTTCTCAGCCTCAGAGGAGTAAGTTTCAAGCACCTTCTGTAACAAGTACTTAGCACCATCTTTCATAACAAGACATTTCCTTGTTATGAAGGAAATGTCATAACAAGGCATGTGAAACCTTCAAGCACCTTCCGCAACAAGTACTTAGCACTGTCTTTCATAACAAGACATTTCCTTAAACCATATTTGACTATGAGGCCACTCATAGTCAAATATAAGCAGAGTGCCTTGCAACTGCTTATAAAGAAACACACTAAATTTGAAAAGAAAAAAAGTGGGTGTGGGAATTGTGCTTGAAATGCCTCAAAAGACAATTTACTATGATCCACACAAAACACTGTAATGGAACAGCCTTTAGTATGCATTAAGAGGAAAATATGGTTGCCTGTCTCAGAGGAAACAATATGTCACAGTGAAACCCAATTAAGGCCATGATACAGCCAAAGTTAAGTATTTTTCAGGCCCATTGTTTTAAATAGGAGAGATTTAAGTATGTGCTTAACTCTCCCATTCAATGCAACTAAATGCTTAGCTTTGCCTGGATCATGCCCTAATTTAATATATTTGGCCAGGTGATTTTCAGTTATGGGGAATTTTTGTATGATAGTTTTTTCTGTTTCACAGTAATGAAAACTAAGCTGCTTTATCTATTAACTTGCTTTTAAACACAATTTGCTTTCAGTTACCTGAATCCATCTTGATTTGCCTCAGTGAGATGGCAAGTGCCCCCATTATGGCATGGATTCTGAATGCAGGCATTAATGGGTGTGCTGCAGTCTCGACCCTATCAAGAAAAATTTATGAAAAATGGTTAGTCCTTTTCTATCTTTCACATAGAAGCTTACTCAGTCTATTTTCCCTTGTCTGCATTTTCTCATTGGCAGACACAAAGGATGCAGCCTTCAGAATTAGATCACCCATTCCGATTCAGTGAAACCATTCCACCCCCCAACAGTATTTTGAGAAAGAAGAACAAATAAATGAGTGGTTGGCACTGCAAGGCAAGTGGAAAGAAACTGCAAGGCACTGGGTAGTAATTTTATCACCTAATGTTTGGATATTTGCTTCTTATGTATTTATCACTTGTAAAGTAGTCAATATAAATAATAATAAATTAATATGATTAGAGACATGAAGCAACATAGATCATGTTCTTAACTTAATCAACTTCTTGGCAAAGCAGCAATACAAAAAATCTGTAAGGAAGCCTGTTTATTTAAAAATAAGAGATACTATGGACTTTTATCTTTATTATAGTAGAGTTAGTTCATCAAAGACAGTATCCTTTCTCAAGTAAGCTTGTATTTTTATCTGGAAGAGAATACATACAATAAAAAAATCAAATGTCATGGCATTCTACTCTGTAAATGCATTTAAATACTTCCAATGTTGTGTTTTTAGCAGTGCAATCCTATACATGTTTACTTGGAAGTACACACCATTCAGTTCAATGGAATTTACTCCCAGGTAAGTGTGCATAGGATTGGAGTTTAAGGTGCCAAGCCTCAAAGGAAGATTAAACCGACAAACCTAATGGGTTGGATCCAATATAAGCTTCCCATGGACAGAAGGGTTCCTTTCGTCTGTGGGAAGCTTTTGATCCAGTAGAGCTTTCCTACTGGCTGAATGGAGGAGGAGGTGGTGAGCCTGACTGGTTCCCTCCCCCCTGCTGTCTGTATGTCTCCACAAAATCTGATCCAGCTGTGGGTTGAGGACCCCCTGGAACAGTGTGGGGGGTGGCATTGGGGGTTGCAGAGGAAAGGGGGAACTGGCACAAATGACCTCTCTACCTCTTTCAGCCAACAGGAGCCTTCTGAGTGGAACTCCAGCCAGGGATGCTCTCACTGGTTGAATAAAACTCTGGATCCAAACCATTATATCTTGGCTCAGTCTTTCCCAACTTGCTGTCCTCCAGATGTTTTGAACTACAAATCCCAGCATTCTTCACCATTGGCCATGCTGGCTAGGGCTGATGGAAGTTGAAGTCTAAAACATCTGGAGGGCACCAGGTTGAGGGATGTATAAGCAGCTTATATTTTTCACTACTCCTTCTACCATAAAGTACTGTAGTGTTAAATTATACACTTTATTTTACAATAAATAAAAGAATAATCTTTTTTCTTTAGAAGGAGGGTTTTGTTCTATTATAAGTCCAAAGCAACACTTATGGGCATATTTTTTCACCTACAACATAAAGCTGAATGGATTTATTTTGCTGTAATTAAACAGGAACAAGATCTTAGGGCCATGGTGGAACATTTATTGGAAAGTGTCAGCTCAGCAATCTGTGGCAATGAAAAAAACAATTCCATGTTAAGAATTATTAGGAAAGAAATGGAAAATGAAATAACTGTTATCACAATGCTTTATATAAATCCATGGTGCAGTCACATATGGAATACTGAGCACAATTCTGCTTGCTCCCACTAAAAAAGGATATTGTGAAGGAAAGGGCAACTAAAATTAACAGTCTGTTGGACCATCTTCTGTACAAAGAAAAGCTACAGAGATTTGTGCTATAACATTTAAGAGGTTATATGATAGAGGTTTATAATAGTGAAATGCCAACACTCATGAGCAATCCAGGAGAAGTATTTCTTTAAGCAAAGGGTGTTTAATTATTGAATGTATTCCATAAGGTGTGGTGACGGCCATTGGCTTAGGTCACTTTAAAAAGACTTAGACAAATGTATGCATGATAAATGTATCAATAGTGATTAGAGTAATAGCTGAATATGGAACCTCCATGTTCAGGGGCTATATACCTCTGATTACCACATACTACTCTGGTTCACATGATCAAAACAAGCCACGGTGGCTTGTTGTGAACCACGGTGTGTGCCAGGTGCAATTTGCATAATCACTGCCTGGGCGCGGCTTGTCGTGTCGTATGAACCCAGGCGACATGGCTTGTTGGAAGGTTAAACAACCCTCAAATAACCCTACAGCAGCTCATGGTTATTTGAGTGTTGTTTAACCCTCCAAAAAGTGATGCTGCTTGGATTTAGACAACATGGTAAGTCACACCCAGGCGATGATTATGCAAATCACGTCTGGCATGTGCCACAGCTCAGGTGACTTTTTTTGATCATGCAATCCGGGTCACTGAAGATGAATGTCACCCATTGTCCCTGCTTGTGAACTTCCTGGAGATATCTGGCTGACCAGTGTTGGGAGAGAGTATTCTGGACCCAAGGGATAGAGAAGGACAGTTCCTATGTTTTTATATTCTTAAACAGGCAATTGCCAATTATTTTCTCTAGAAATGCATGGCCCTTACCAGTGACAAGGTATTTCCAACAACAGCAGTCTAATTATATGCTCAGCTGTTGCTGTTTCAGGACCGCTTAAGGGGGTACTCCTAACCTCACCTAAAAGCCAGCTGAGGAGGCATAAGCATTGCTCCGCTGGCAGGGCAACAACTATGCTGCTGGCATGTCACCATTCATATTTCACCAGTGATGTCCCACTGGCAGAGCAAGGGAAAGCAAAGCACAGTCAGTGGTGGGTGTGAAGATAGCACATCCAAAGCCCTATCATTTTCCTGACACACTCACAGAAATGGCAGAACTCTGTATGGACTCCCATACAGAGTTTCCTACAATGAGAGGGATGTAGAAAAAGCTGGCCTCCACCGCATGCTCAGCCCACAGCAAAACAGCAGGGCGATGGATGTGGCAGTTGTTCCATCTGTGGATCTCCCATCCGCCCAGACGTAAATGAATGGTAGGATTACTCTGTAAGTTGACCTTTTTTTTTCAAAGAGTGTGGGCCACTTGCCATTTGACAGATACAATGCATTCTACCTGTTGATCAGTTCTCTTGTATGTGAAAGTTTCGTTTTAACCTTTTGAAGAATGAAAATCCTCTCCATCCCTTCTTTCTGCAATATTACATTAATACTCATTGAGTTACAATGAGTTTATGAGTCGTTTAAAGGTTATTGAAATGTTAGCCAGTATAAATATTTTCCACGATAAAGAACATACAGAAGAGTATAATAACCAAGACATTTCCTGCAGCTTTTAATATGACTAAATTTAATAAAATCTTATAAAAGGCTCCACAAGCCCTACTTCTCTAGAATGACCATCCATCTTCTTTTGATAAAGGTCAGCCTCTTTCATTGTGTCCATTACCCTCTAACTGGGAGGTAGAAGAAGCTCTGAGAGAGACGTAAGTGGAAGGTTACCATATTGCCTGCAAATGTGGGCACAACTTGAATTTTGGGCTTTCTACATGGAGCCTGGATATGGCATCATCGTGTCTGTCTGTGTGTGTGTGTGTGTGTGTGTGTGTGAGTGAAAGTGACCTAAACTCCCAAAATAACAGCTCAGCTAGGAGCATGTGCAAGTGACTTTTATCCTCAGCACATTTCCCCAAAGTGATATACACTTCCAGATTAGGCTTTTATCATGCAATTACCCTGCCTCATTCATGCAATTTTACAGGGAGTTCAGAAAAATGACGTCTTCCATCCTCCACTGCTTCTTCCATCTTTTTTCTTTACAGAAAAGAACACATTAATGAGGAAAAGATAGAAGAGTTGCAGAATTCCTTTTGATTGGTAAGCAGGAGCTACCATAGGTTTCTGTTGTTCCTCAATGATAGGAATACAGTGCTATACTTGAGAGTTCACTTTGAGGATAATATTGCTAACAAATTTTAAAAAGCCACTTAACATCTGCAAATGCTATCTTTGATCATCAGTAATTAAGCTACTCATGCATTTTTACACTTTTAATATAGCTGGTAAGAATCTAAGGAGCCAAATATGCATTGCCGTGCTCTTAGCCTTATAGGCGTCAATCTACTGAAGACACAAGGCAGCTACGGTTTGATAAGTCTTTCTTCTTTTTTGTGCTAAAGATAACATTTTGAAATCTTTGTCGGACAGATGCAGGAATGTGATAGAATGTAAGGTGCAGGAATATGACAGATTGCACTTAGGGAATTGTGTCCTTTGTTAAATGCTGTACTATTTGTAAGAGCAGCGGTGCTTTGAGTCATTTTTGTGTGAATGTGTTTTGTATGCAATTAAAACCACCTGGGGAAGGGTGTGGAGATGGTGCATGTCTCACAAGAGAGACAGAGCGTTTTCACAGGGCTGTTCTGTCTCAAAAGGAGGAGAGCAGAGTAGAGAGGAAAAGGACTCCCTGAGGCTTCCTGCTCTGGAATTGGGCTTCTTTTGCTACCTTCTTTGTGGACTGATTGGCCTTGTTATTTGAGCTTTTCTGCAGGTTCATTTAGGCAACACCCCACTCCCCAAACAACACTTGTGTTACTCAAGGCATTGTGTTAAAGTTTAAGTGTCAAGTTCATACCTTGGCCATCCTGTAACAAGGACTCCCAGTTAAATGCGTAGTTGCCCGGTTGCTAGGCAATCAGATCATATAGTAACAGTTCTGCACCAGGTGCATTGGTTGCCACTGCATTTCCAGGCCTAATTTAAAGTGCTGGTGATTATCTTTAAAGTCCTAAACAGCTTGGCACCAGCTTATTTAAAGGACAGCTTGCAACTGTAGGAACCAGCCTGGGCCCTAAGATTGGCCACACAACCTAGTCTATTAGGCTGATGGGTGCAAGAAACAGGGGCTTTTCTGTGGTGGCCCCATCCTTATGAAATGCCCTTCTACAGGAGGTATACCTCCCTGCCTATTTTTAAACAGACCTTAAAGACCTGGAAATTTCAGTCCACTTTTAATGGATGCTGATCTACATTACAAGCCCAATATAAGAAGAATGTGTGTGTGTGTGTGTGTGTGTGTGTGTGTGTATCTGAAATCTTACGATGTTATTTCAATGACAGTTATGTAAAGAAAGCATAAAGTCATCTGTTTGCACACTGAATCACACAAAGATGCTCTGCAGCAATAACCAGTAAATCACTTTAATAACCCATAGATGAGGATCTTATAATAGCTACTGGCTGCACGATGGGTTCATTGCTAATCTTGGGAGGAAGCACTAGTACATTCAACATTTTGCTGTTTTGCCATTTTTAAAGTATTGCTAACACAATTCAAATGCATTTGATTCCCTGTTTGACCACCACAATATCCATCTAACTTTAAATCTATCTCTCAGTTTTACAATAAAAATGGCTTTTATTATTGTTTCCAAAGCATATAAATATTTTGACACTTATGAAAAGAGTTGCATTGGGAGCACTTAATGTGAAGGGGTTATTTCTGAACCCCACATCCAAAAACAGTGCCCTCTTATATTGCCAGAGAAACCACTCCTGAAAATCAAGTTAGCTTCAAGAGTGGCCTGCGACACAAGAAGCTGCAACTGGAGAAAAGCAAGTGGGAAAAACCTAGTGAATGCACAGAAGAATTTGTACCTGCCCAGAGAGCTCTTTGGATCACAATCTGGGTATGCATTTGAATGATGAACCACCTCAAATGTTATTTATCATCATGTCCATACTACTTTTATGCACAAAGTGTTCTACAATACATAGCTGCATTTCAGTAAAGATAGAGCACATTATTTGCATGCATAAAGGTCCTAGGTTCAATTTTCTGGTATCTCTAGGTCTCAGGTAGCAGGACTACAGAAGACCTGAGGTCCTGGAGAGCCACTACCAGTAGACAATACTGGACTAGATTGACCAATGGTCTGATCCAGTATAATGCAACCTCAAAGATATTTGCAATCTTTTCCTTGAACACCCTCAAAACAGCCCTGTGAAGAAGGCCACTAAGGGTGTGTTCACATCCGTTTTTGGTAGGCTGATGGCATTTAACGCATCTGATACCCACCAAGCTTGAGCTGACTTACTCTAGTTTCCCACTTGTTTACACAGCAGAAGTTTACAGTGAGGATATGCCGTCTTTATGATCAATGCATACATGGGTTCTTTGAGTAATATTAATATACTTTTTGGGGAAACATTTATGTCTGGTTAGACACTAAAGAGTTCACTGAGGAGCAGGAGAAGTTCCCTATGCAGGCACCTCCTAAGCCACCTATTTCTGAGCTGAAACTGGAATCCATGCATTGAAGTCCATGACTTTATCCACTAGATCCTACTGAATTACTTCAACACTCCAACTTCAGTCGTATCAGAGTCTGTTTTCATCTGTGACAACACATGTGGCTGCAGACCTGTTGCTTCTACAGTTATGAATTATATGCTCCAGATAAGGAAATCATTTGTGAGTTGCACTGAGTGATCATTTAAACTCTTTCAGCTCTCTTGCCTAATCATACTTGGATTAGGGTTCCTGCCATCTCACTGATGTAGCAATGCACTCCTCCACACAAGATTTTCTTCACGTCTGCATCAAACAAGGAATAACAAATGCTGAAAGGGCAGACTTAGGACAATTTATCAAGGTAAAGGAAATAGCTTCCAGATGGACGGCCGTGTTTGGTGCTGGCTGGTGAGAGGGAAGCAAGGTATTGTTACTGAATTAGCATGGCACTTTGGTGGAGAACAGCTTGATACGAAGAGAATGCTTCTTTCATATGGTTCACATTTGAACTTGTCAAATGTCACTTTTGTTCAAAAATTTGTGGAAAAGATGTAGGGTGTTTTTTTGCTGGGAGGGAGCTTACTCAGTTTCTCTCATGTACTAGAGCTCTTGTACTAGTTGCTCTTGCGCTTCGCTATTGTTTTATCCTCTACCCTTTCTACCCTCATGACCTGCATCTATTACATCTACCGATCCTGTATTATCAGAATAAGTCACATGCAGGTGCAACGGTGCTTTTAGATTAGCAACATTCATATGCACGATATATCCAAAATTGCAAGACAATATGCAATGGAAAAAATATGATGTTTGAAATGTGTTAGCATTGTTCATATCAGGATAGCATTTTTCCCAGCTGGACACTATAGCACATAATAGGGAGAGTGTCTTCTATACCTTTGAACATCTCTGCACTCATACCAGGAAATCAGGTGCTTGGGAATGCATATCCCATAATAATAACTGTCACTCCTAGTGCAGGTTGTTTCCCATAAATGTAATCTCCATCACCATGTTCCATTACTTAAGTAGTTGACAGGCAATTTAAGAAGTCTTTCAAAGGTGTAGCCCAGCTGTCATCATACCTTGTAGCCAAATGGGCAAGTGCATCGGTAAAAATCCACTGGATCATTGTTGCAAGTCCCGTTGTTTTTACAGGGATTGGATAGGCAAGGGTTACACTTGGACACAATATTGATATCGACAACCCCTGAAAAGAAACAAGAGTACACCTGAAAAATATATGTCTAAAACTTGGCATTTCCAAGTAATCATCATTCATTGCTGTTAAGTATATGTTGCTGCTGGAACTTAAAAGTGTTCCCATTAAATTATACAAGATAGAACTATTTAATGGTTTGCTTGCACCCACAGAGAGTATTGAGGCAGCGCTGCAAAAAATAAAATTAAAAAAATCTGCAGAAGTTTACTGAACTGCAATGAAGAGTTTCTTAGGATGGATTCATTCTACCATACTATTGAAGTAATGAATACAATAATCAACTCATAGTCCTCAGAAACTTTCATCATTATCATGCTATTGATATTTTATAATCATATACAAGCAGCAGTCTTTAGTAGAAGGCAGACCATACATTCCAAACATGATAATCATGTGAAGTAGCAGGGTGAATCCATTTCATAGATTTCATAGATCATAGAGTTGGAAGGAGCTTACAAGACTATCGAGTCCAACCCCCTGCTCAATGCAGGGAACTAGAAGAGGGGTCTCCCATCCAAGTAATAACCAGGCTTGACCCTGCGTAATCTTTGTTCATCTCTAATTTTAATTGTGATATCTTTTTATAATAAGGACAACTGAGGGGCCAAAGGTCTGATGAAGATCTGAATACAAAGCAGAATGGAAGAAAGCCATATATGTGGGCACAGGACAATAGAAAAACTGGGGATCTATTATTATGTATCATCTGGAACCTTATCCTTTAACAGTAAAATGGATGGCTCATGTTGACCAGTATGGCAGAAAAATGGAACACCCACAGATAAAGCAGGGTATGTTGAAAAATATTGGTTTAAAAATGATTAAAATGTGGTATTGCAGATACACTACAACTGAGAGCCAATGCAGTGTAGTGGTTAGAGCAGTGTTCTCCAACCTTGGGTCCCCAGATGTTTTTGGCCTACAACTCCCAGCATGCCCCAGTCAAAGGTTGGAGAACACTGGGTTAGAGTGTAGGACTGGGAAGGCCTAGGTTCAAGTTCCCACTTGCCTATGAAGCTCACTTGGTGACTTTGGGCCAGCCGCTGACTCTCAGCCTAATCTACCTCACAGGATAAAAGGAGGAGGAAGAAGATCATAAATGCCGCTTTGGGTTCCTTGGAGGAAAAGGCAGGATAGAAATGTAACAAATAAATAAATAATAACAAAAAAATGAAAGACTGAAGGCTGTACATGTGCACAGCCTCATGTTGCAGCATGGAGGCTTGACAGCATGAGGGCCACACAAGAGGTGCAAGCTCTCTTTCAGTGGGCCAGGTGGCCATTAGGTTGAAGGGAAGTATATGGTTTTCCACTTGCTTCCCTTCATCCTAGAGCTTGTGGGCAGGTGGAAATTAGAGTTAGAAGATGGCACACCAAGCGCTCATCTCCCGATCTCTGTTCCTCACCCCTCCTGGATTCTTTGAGGTATTCAGACTTCTGCCCAGTCAACTCAAAGTGCCCTTCATGGGTTTGGGGTCCCAGGATCACTGTAGTGCTATAGCACACTAGGGATACATGACAACTGCAAGCAGGGAGAGGAGGCTTTCCTTCCAGACAACTCTCAGTCTAGCCTCCCCCCCTCACATTCTAGCTACCCTAGCCCTCCAGATGAGTTGGACTACAACTCCTATCAAGCAAAGAAATAGCTGATTAGAGATGTGAGCCATTACTCAGAGACTGAAGTATACGTTCCTGAGCACTTCATGGCTTCCTTGGCAGCAGGGGAAGGGCTTCTGGTCTGGACTCCCTCCAGCATAGCAAGTGTATGGCATGAGTAACAGCAGAGAAAGGTCATCGGTAAAGCTACACCAGAGTATATCATATCTTGATATTGCGTTTAACATGGAGAAGAGAAGCCCAGGCCGGGGGACTGGGAGCAACTGCCACCAGCTCCTCCTGAAACGACCATCACCGGCCTGAGAGGGCTGCTGGGGCAGCCCCCCTCCCCCACCTTCCCTGGGGCTATTTAAGACCTGTGCACCCTGAGGGAAGGCAGAAGAGAAGCCCAGGCCGGGGGACTGGGAGCAACTGCCATCAGCTCCTCCTGAAAGAAACGACCATCACCGGCCTGAGAGGGCTGCCAGCAGCCCCCCTCCCCCACCTTCCCTGGGGCTATTTAAGACCTGTGTGCCCTGAGGGAAGGCAGAAGAGAAGCCCAGGCCGGGGGACTGGGAGCAACTGCCATCAGCTCCTCCTGAAACGACCAACCTGAGAGGGCTGCTGGGGCAGCCCCCTCCCCAGGGCTACAAAGGGAAGGCAGAAGAAAAGCCCAGGCCAGGGAGATTGTACCAGCAGCTCCGGAAGAAACCTTCAGTTGGCCTGAGAGAACTGATGTTTGTTTGGTTTGGGGGGGGGGGGGATAATGTCTGTTTGTTGAGTATTTAAACATTGTAAACCGCTTTGGGTGCCTTGGCAGAAAGGCGGTATAGAAATGTAATAAATAAATAAATAAATAAATAAAGGATGCTAATTTATTTTCCAATATTCTATTGTCATGTTTCTAATTTGCAGATGGTAAGCGGCTCCCTTTCTACATGAAATGTTTTTTCTTCAGTGCTTCATGGTAGCCAAAAAAAAAAAAAAAAAGGCTGAAAATGTAAATGGTAATTAAAAACATAAACATACGGTACATTAAAACAAACACATGTTTTCCTGCATACAGAAGACAGCCTCATAGCTCATTATAGAGAGCTGTACATTTTGGAAAGCACATGTGAGATTTTAATCTGAGCAAACTGTCTGAAAGGCAGGAGGTTGTTCACTGAGTGCAATTACAATCTATTGTGTCTATCTGAAAATTAGTGGTGGATGTTGAGAGTTTGCTACTATGAAAAATCAGAAGCTTTGAAAGCTTCAGGGACTCAGCAGCTTTCCATTAAAAAACAAACAAACCAAACAAGATCCCTGTCAGACAACAATTCACATTATTTTATATTTTGGGGCATAAAAATGTTTAACCAAAAAGGTTGAGAGGGAGGGAGAGAGAGAACACATAAACATTGTTAAATCCTTTACTTCAATGCTGAACACTTTAAACCACTTTTGAAACACAGCCAAATTCTGTGTATTAAAGCATGGAATGACAGTTCAACTACAGACGCTATAAAAGGTGGAGCAGTTTTCCTCCAAAGGTTCCCCACCACCACCACCAATGAAGCAAGCATTTTCTCTGGGACAATCAAACAGAGGACAATGCTGATAAACATGATTGGTGAAAACATTGACTATTAGCTTGGCTAGGTAGCAACGAGCCATTAAGATAAAAAGTTGGTTTAGTCTTTGCTTCTGAGTGAACTAGCTGTTTGCTTACAAAGACTACAGCCTTCAGTACAGCAGCTTCTCTTGCATACTATCCTATCTATATCTTATGTAAACGGGCTACCCACAAATCCATTCAGATAAAAAAGTGATGTGCACCAAGTTGACTCCAATAACCTCATGTGTGCCAATCTTGCTACCAAAAAGCTCTCACTATAGACAGAACAGACTTCCACTGGCCCCTCACTTGGGGACAGGGAGAAGATTTGCGAGTGGGAGAGGAGAGAGGAGTCAGGTAACAAGTCAGGTTGGTCACAAGTAAAAAGGCGGAGACACAAGAAAGGGCTTATTTAGGCACTTAGATGTACAGCAGAGCTGACATCAGTTCCCACCCATGCAGAACAATTGTAGCACATGCTAGGAACAGGAGACAGTTCTCAGTGTAGCAAAGTGCATGACTGCATTTGGTCAGGAGGTAGCGTAGTTCAGTGATATATCACATGCTTTGCACACAGAAAGTCCCATGTTCAATCCTGACAGTCTCCAGTAAAAAAGATCAGGTGGCAGGTGATGTGAAGCACCACTGCCCGAGCTCCTAGAGAGCCATTCCCAGCCTGAGTAAACAATACTGAACTAGATGGTCAAACAGTTTGACCTGGGAGCTTCCTACAGTATGTGGAAATGACAACGGAATATAATAGAGAGAACGGAATATCACACACTAAGAGCTTGCACCTACCTTTGCACTGGAAGTGGTGAGTTGGTGTTGTTAGCAACAGCCTGTCTGCCATGTCATCTGGGCTGCTGCACCGTGCAATCCCTGGCTCCTTGTAGCCTGCCTTCACCCACTCAGAAAGCCAACGCAGGTTGCAGTCACAATGCAAAGGGTTGGTACCAAGCGCCCTAGGACAGTTAAAAAATGAACACACACAAACAACCCACAGAGTTATTCAGAGAGTCCCTACAATTATTTGTCCGATTTTATGAAAACATTTCCATGATTATATTTTGTATGCAAATGTGATGAAGAGAAAATGATCTGATAATTAATGTGTGTAATCTCCATTGCTGGTTCCTGATATGTTATGTAGCCAGTTTCAGCATCTAAGTAAAATTCTCACTCTGCCTTCTTTTATCATGCCTACTACTACTCCACATCTTCAACACAAATTCTCATGTGGAGGAGTGTAGAGGACACACCATCTCCTAAAACTAGAAAGGTAATTGCCGCCATCCATACAGAGAGAGCAGAAGTAGGGATAAAGATGTTTTCCAGCCCAACAATGCTCAATCTAGCTTCCCTTCAAGGCAGCCCTGCCCACACTCTGTCTTTAGTTTGGTAGAGCACCACCCTGCTCAAATTGGGTTACTGCTGATTTTAAGGGAGATGAGGTGGAATCCCTGCAACTCTGGGAAATCATCAGGTCTCCCTCCTTGTGAACTAGCTCAAGGCAATCTGGGACAGAATCACATTCAACACATGGTTGGGGCAGTAGAACCTTGGTATTACACCTGAAAGGGACGTGGTAATTAACTCTCTTAATTTGTGGTCCAAGGACAAATATGTCCCTGGGGATCTGAAGCTGCTGGCAAGAATAGGGTGGGAAAACTGTGACTACACAGGCATATTAATCCTGTCACGAACTCTTTCTCTCTCTCCTTATTTCTTTCCCCTCTACTTTCCACCCCCTACTAAATGGCGAGTCACCAGTGAACTCAATCTGTAAAGCACTGTGGCTTTCAAATGTCTGTAGAGAGGACATACCAGCTGTAAACATTACAACCACCTCTGCCTCTACAGTATTTTTCAATGATTTTCTACCAAACACTTGGGCTTTCTGCTTTCTATAATTCCTTCCATTTTATCATTCCAAGCATTTCCCCCCCCCTACCATAATACATAGTATTTAGTAAATAAGATGACATGTTGCAGGCTAATAATTTACATCACATCACTAGATCAGCTAGATTATGTTAAATGCCCTGAATTATTATCATGATGCCAAGTAATGGGTTATGTAAGCTTGATAATATTCTCCATGGATCTTAGATTTTTAATTAATTGCTTGTTTATAATTTGATAATGCTGGTGTCTTTAAAAATTGGCTAAGTTGTGTGTTTTTTTAAGAAGTTAGATCTTTTCCCACAATAAGATGTGTAGAAATACATGCATTTACAACACAATTCTATGCAGGTCTACTCAGAACTAAGTCCCATTTGTTCAATGGGGCTTACTACCACTGGTATAGGATTGCAGTCCAAGGGTGCAATCCTATGGGTTGTGCCCTCGATACTCATAAGCCAGAAGGCTTACAAGCATCCAATGCAGAGTGGGAGGAGCGGAGGAGGTGGAATCCCACTCTTCGCACTCTGCATTTCAGCTATATTGCTGTTTTTGGCCACCTAGCCAGGAGCACACCAGAGTGGGAGGGAAGGAAGCTGCAGAGGACATAGGATACATCATAGTCTGGCCTCTGCAGTCTCCTCCCCTCCCCGCACCCCAGAATGCCCCTTTACCCCCTCTCTGAGGTCAAGGTCTTGAGAGAGGCAGCTGGCACAATTCTTTCAATGCCAGCTTGGGGTGTGTGTGTCAGAGCATGGATTCCCAGCTCTGTTTCTGACCTCAGATCTGGGAATCCAAAGTATCCTATCGCCCCCCAGATATGTCTAGGGGCCATAGGATCGCTCTGGCTGGGGCATGCTGGGAGTTGTAGGCCTTTTTTCTGTCTAAACATGCATAGAATTGTACCTTTGATGAAGTATTTCTTGCTGAGTGATTCATTCCTATCTCTATAATTTGCTTCAGGTTAATACATTTATTTCTAGCTGATGTAGAATTGCACGGTATCAGGCTTGATCGACTGACATATTCAGTATGGCAATCCCTGTATTCCCCTGTGACTTCTAATAGAAAGTTCAAGGCAGGAAATGGGTGTTGAATTACCAGAGAAAATTTAAAATCTTTTTAATAAATGCGCATTGCAGTGCTATTGGAACATGCTTTCTAAGACTATCTACCATTTAAGATTTTGGTTTAACATAACTTTGAATTGATCGGTACAAAAACGTTTGCAATTCAAGTGGTATGTTTTAGGACAATGATCTCAAGATTAAGGGCAATGATCTCAGTGGTCTTATACTGGTTTCGACATTAAGTTTTCACTCCACAAGAGTGCTTAGCAATAGTTCTTGTGCAAGAAAAACATGTTGGATTCCGTCCCTAGAGAGAAAGTTAAGAAATTATTTACACACAAAACTGATCAAAAATTAATTTTGGATGTTGACATTTTCTGTTAAGAGATAACACAAATAATGTCTGAAAATAAAGTTCATGCTCAAAAATGTTTTTTTGGGGGAAAGTAGGCGGAATACTGACAGATGAAATTCCACTAATGTTGTTGATACAGTTCCATAGACATGACTGATTAAACAACTCTGCCTTAGCCAAATTCATGCTGAGAGTTCATGAGTTGAATTACCAGCAGGGGTTCATCCATCAAAATTAAATAAGTGCAACAGAAACGTTTCTTAAAGGGGCCAAATTTATACCCTATTTATAAATTCACACAGACTAAAAACATTTGTCCTATTATCCATGAGCTGGTGCTCACACACGCATTTATTACATACATATTTGGGGTTCTACACACATTATTATTACTATTATTATTAATACTACTACTAATAAATAAATTTATATACTGCTTACCATATTAAAACACATCACATACATTATTATATACATTATTGTTATTGATCATAAATCAATTTATATACCGCTTACCCTATCAAAATACATCACATATACCTATGCATTTCTATCCGTATTAATTAAATATAATACACTAAAAGTGAAATGGAACAATTGAAAAGCATATGAAAATTCCAAGTTTATTCATTTTTTATTTTCAAGATGGAAACTGTATCAGAGGTGGCATAAGTTCCAAAGACTACAATCCTCTGCACTTTTAAGTAAGTCTCATTGAATTGAGTGTGATTTACTTCTGAGTAAAAACATATTGGATTGGTCTGTAAAGCAAGAGCAACATACCAAAATTGCCACATAGCCAAAAGGCAGAGGCAACATATCTCTAACAAGTACCATCATAAACTCTTCCTCTTTGTAAGCTTCTCCACTTTCATAAATACTACTACTACTTCCATAAATCCTATCATTCCATTTGTCCCTTCACAACACTCCTTCCTGTATTCCCTTTCTCCTTTAAAAATTCTCTACTCTTTCTACCGAGAAAGTCTTCTTCATCTGCCTTAATCATTCCTCCTCATTCCTGATGCCACCACTTACGCTCCATCTTGTCAACATTCCCTGCTTCTCAACCACTATCCCTAGGAATCTCCACAGATTGTGGTGCTGCCACTTCAATCAGTTTCTTGTCCCATCTCTGAATTCTTGCTTATTCTAATTCATGGTGTGTGAGTAAAATAAAATATGGCTAGGGTAGAAATACAGGTTTCCATTGCACGACAGCACACATGCTATTTCTATTCTACTTGGAAAATTCTGTTTTTCGGCTTTGCTGAAGCTCCTTTATAGAGGATGCACATGGATAAACAGCTATAGCTTAGCCATTAGCACTGACTGGAAACAACTCAAGGCATGTACTGAGGAAAAACATTTCAATATTGGCTTATCTAAATTTGAAGAGGAGCTGAACCCATCAAGATTTCCTATCACATCAGTGAAAAGAGCTATGCACCATAAAATAAGATAACCACTCTTTCACTGCCAATCCAGACACCTGCTCTTGCCTCCAGTAATTCCTTGTCTGAAAGAATAAGACCCCACCATTTTAACCCAATCAGTAGTAAAGGATAGGCAATCAGCAGTGTTCAGAAGCACTTGAACTGTTGCTGACATGCCTCTGTGTTGAGCACTAGCATTGAAAAGAGGCTCCAGGCCCAAGCCCTGGTAAAACCTGGTTGAAACTAAACCCTGAAATTGACACATCCACTTTTTAAAAATAGGTTCTGACACAAAGCTGGACAGAAATGCTATTCCTTTAATAGCTGGTAGCAGGGGAAATTTTGGCAGAGGCAACTGCAAGTTTTCAAGCAGGGATGAAAAAGGTTAAAGTCCTTGGCGGCTCTTAAAGTACCTGAACTCTGTCCTTCTTTGCATCTAGCTTATTTATTTACTGATTCAATTTATAGACCACTTGACTATATCTAAAAAGACATCCCAAAGCAGTTTACAACATAAAAATTTAAAATGCAAAGCAACTCCAGTTAAAACATTTAAAAACTTGATAATGGCTAGGGATAGGGTAGGATGAGGGTGGGCTTAATAATGGTAATAGGTTTTATGATTTAATATATTGTGACCTGCTCCAAGCCTTTAGGATGAGACATGTTTCAAATCAAACCACCAAACCATAATAAATAAACATGAATTATGTGTCCTTTACATATCTGGTTGCCTATGTTTACGATCTGGTTTATTTCAAAGCTGGTCTAAAAAAGACAATTATGGTTTCTCAATGTGAGTAATTCACCACGATGCAATATTATTTTATTTATTTATTTATTTATTACCTTTATACCCCACCTTTTTTCCTGCAAGGAACTCAAGGCGGCTTACATAATCCTCCTTCTCCTCTCCATTTTATCTTCACAACAACCCTGTGAGGTAGGTTAGGCTGAGAGGCAGTGACCGGCCCAGTGAGTTTCATGGCCGAGCGGGGACTAGAACCCGGATCTCCTGAGTCCCAGTCCAACACTCTCACCACTACTACGCCACACTGGCTCTAATTTACACTTAGTGAAAATTCTAAAAAAACCCTAAATGTGTTTATATGACATTATATGATTTGAGCCAACGTATTACCATCTACACTGAAAACAAAACATATTATTGCTGTTCAAAGCCAAGATAATTAACTGACCCAGAATATAGTATCCCAGAATGAGGCATTCTAGTTTTACACTCATTATTTGGAGTCGAGGTTAAATGAATAAAGGAGGTTGAACTAAGGTCAAGGAGCTAATTAAGAGTTGGGGATAGAGAAGTCTCTTAAATACTACATTAAAAAAGAAACAATATTCCAAAGACTATTTCTCTCAGTTCCTGAGTATAAACCTTCCTTCTTGTCTAAGTGATGGATCTCTGGAGGAGGTCATCTGTGGGTGGTGGCTATTTTATTATTATTATTATTATTTTTATATTTATACCCAGCCTTTTTTTCCTGCAAGGAACCCAAGGCGGCTTACATAATCCTCCTCCTCTCCCTTTTATCCTCACAACAACCCTGTGAGGTAGGTTAGGCTGAGAGTCAGTGACTGGCCCAAAGTCACCCAGTGAGTTCCATGGCCGAGCGGGGACTAGAACCCGGATCTCCCGAGTCCCAGTCCAACATTCTCACCACTACGCCATGGAAATGATCATGACGATAATTTATTTGGGCCAGGAATTTTAGAACAACCTCAGTTGCTAATAGGAAATTTAACAACTAACAACATATACTAGCCCATGCAACCAAACAATGACTTGCACATTCTTTCACCTAACCAGGTATTGTCAGCAACTCAGCTTTTCCAGAAGTTTTCATATTTTGCTGAAATGTGGGCATTTAAATCTGACATAGAAGATTCTTTAATCGATTAAAATCTTGGTTAAAATTTATTCAGGCCCTGCCACTGATTAACTTTTCAAAAGATCATCAATGCCTGCCTTCAAATTTGTTCTGAAGATGAAACGTTCACAATGGTAATATGTATAAATGGAACTGAACATAAAATAGCTGTACAAATCCTGAGTAGCAAAATGATTTGTATAGTGTCACTAGGCTATTAAGGGTAACAATACTTACAGATGGGAAAGTGACACAAGATCATTAAAAGACCCTTCAGGGACGCTGGAAATATCATTGCCATGAAGAGTCCTAGCAGAGGAGGGAATAATATGATATTATAATACAATCCACTAAGCAACCTATTAAGATATGCACATCTTTTAAAACTACTTTTCAAGACCTACTGGATACATAACTTAAGAAACAGCATATTTTGCCACCTTCACAAATTAAAAGTAAAATGGTTTGAGGAAGATGCTTTAATAGTAAGAGAAGAGGGAAATCACACATATACAGCTTGATCTCTTTCATAAAGCCTTGCATGAGAATGCAAAGACATTCAGCCACATGAAATAGAGAATATTAAAAGAAAGATTTAGGGGCAACCTATGAAAACAGATCTTGAGAAAATAAGCTAAGATCTGCAACAGCTTGTAACAGTTCCAGTACATAAAAAGACCTGAGAATATGTCAAAGTTCTTCCAAGACCATTATGTCATCAAGGAAATCCACCACATTTTATGAAAAGCTCTGGTGCAGATACAATGTTGGCACATATATATCTATAATCAAAGTAATCAAAGCAGAATACATGCAATAACACACTCCTCTCTGTAGTCTCCATCCTGCAGCACACATACCAATGGCCAGGTGCAACAACAATTAATGTTACTTCCGTATTTGCACTCACCACAGAGCTAACTGGGACTACCACTACAGTCCAGATCTGAAATGAGCTAGAATCATGGTTTCAGGTTCTGTGTTAAGCAGGAACACCTGTTCGTTCTAACCACAGTTAACCACATAATCCTTCAGCCCTATCTTTGGACTGAACAGTAGAGTTTAAATACATTTTTTGTTTGTTTAGCTTTCCTTCACAGACTATTTTAAGCAGATATTACTTTTAACACAGTTTACCAAGAAACACAAGAGTGAAATATATTATTCTGGTTAATACTGAACCATTCTGTAAAGAGTAAGGGTGCTACAAAAAGTGAAGCTCATTATTAATGCTAATTTATGATTATTGATATTAGAATTATTTATGCATGGTCCACTGTAGCTCAGGAAATCTTGGGTATAGGCACTGTATTGTGTAGGTTTATAAAAGTACACTCTTATTCCAAATAGTTCAAACTCTAATTTGAAACATGTTCAAGCTAAGGTAACAATTCTATTGTCCATTTTTTTTGCCCAATATTGGGATTTATTTGAACATGAATAAAAGAATAAATCCCTATATTTTTCATTCTTGTTTACACTCTGTTTCTCTTTGAAGAACAACTGATATAGTAACACCATCTTTTACTATCTGGAGATATTTTGGTTATATAAGATAAAAACTAGAAGTTGTTCAATACAGTTAAGTAGAAGCCACAAACAATTTAGTCCAAGTTTGATCCAAAAAGGAAGAGTCTAAATATTTTAATAAAAATACAGAAACAAATATATATCAATAATTTTATATTTTCAAAGATAATAATGTTACCAGACTAGTTTTATCCATAGCCAATGAAATCCCTTTCCAATACCAATACATATTTGAGGTAACAAGTGAAATGCTTCAGTGTCCTTTGACTATTCCTTTTTCTGTGTTATCTCCAGACGAAATGGAATACATGTACGCTCCACTGACATTGTATTAACCATATAATCAGTGGGTGGGATCCAGACTAAGTTAGCTGAACTTAAGTCCTGCGCTGCCAAGAAAAAAATCTACGCTAGTGCAAAGGCTGAGGTCCAAAGAAGAACAAGAGAACTTAAGAACGCTTGGTGGAAAAAGACAGCTGAAGAAATCCAACAACTTGCAAAATCTCATGATGCACGGGGCTTTTTTAAGGCCACAAGGGCCATTTATGGACCAAAAACCTATGGCACAAACCCTTTACAATCAAAAGATGGCACCAAACTCTTAAAAGACAAAGAGTCTATTGCACTGCGTTGGAAAGAGCATTATTATGACCTTTTAAATCGTAAATCTAAGGTGGATAAATAATGAGATTTTTTCGCAAATCCCGCAAAAACAAATTAGAGAGGAACTTGCAATACTCCCCACTTTGGATGAAGTTAAAAAAGCCATTAATCAAATGAAGAATAACAAAGCTAGTGGACCAGATGGGATTCCTGCTGAAATCTTTAAAGAAGGGCCCCCCGAACTTGTACAACATCTTCATAAACTCATCGAAAAAATCTGGATAAGAGAAGAGATCCCAGAAGACTTCAGGGATGCCATAATTATCACCCTCTTTAAGAAGGGTGATAGAACAGACTGTGGAAACTATCGGGGCATTTCTCTCTTAGCTATCGCAGGTAAAATATTTGCTAGGATTCTCGCAAACCGTCTTCTATCTATTTCAGAAGAGATCCTCCCTGAAACTCAATATGGTTTCCGCCCCTCTAGAGGGACAGTAGACATGATTTTTACTGCACGTCAGCTTCAAGAAAAATGCTGGGAGCAAAATCAACCCCTTTATATGGCATTTATTGATCTGGCTAAGGCCTTTGATACTGTAGACCGAACAGCTCTCTGGACTATCCTTATGAAAATTGGATGCCCCAATAAATTTGTGAATATCTTGAGACTTCTCCATGACAACATGACGGCTACGGTCTTGGACAATAACGGCTCTCATGGTGCTCCATTTAAAGTGGGATCAGGTGTTAAACAGGGATGTGTTATTGCCCCAACATTATTTGCTATTTTCATTGCCATGATTTTACATCTTGTCGAGGGGAAACTTCCCACTGGTGTGGGAATCATATATCAAACAGATGGAAAGCTTTTTAATCTCAGCAGGCTGAAAGCAAAAAGTAAGGTAATTACAACTTCCGTTGTGGAACTTCAGTATGCTGATGATAATGTGGTCTCCGCACATTCAGAGGATGATCTCCAAACTATCCTAAATGCTTTTGCAGAAGCATACGAAAAACTTGGTCTCTCACTTAACATAAAAAAAACCCAAAGTGCTTCATCAGCAAGTGAAAGCTAACCCTTTGGTGATGCCATCTATCCAGCTTGGCGGGACAATACTGGAAAATGTCGATCATTTTCTCTATCTTGGCAGCTATCTTTCTGTTACAGCTAACATTGACAGTGAAATCCAGCATCGTTTGAGCTCCGCAAGTGCCGCGTTTTCTCGAATGAAACATAGAGTGTTCGAGGATCGGGATATTTGTAAGAAGACCAAAACACTGGTTTATGAAGCCATTGTATTACCAACTTTATTGTATGCCTGCGAAACATGGACTATCTATAAACGTCACTTCCACCTCCTTGAAAGATTTCATCAACGTTGCCTCCGGAAAATCCTGCGAATTACTTGGGAAGATAGGCGAACAAATGTCAGTGTACTGGAAGAAGCAAAGACTACTAGCGTTGAAGAAATGATCCTTCGACGCCAACTTCAGAGGACCGGTCATGTTGTTCGAATGCCTGACTGCCGTCTCCCAAAGCAGTTACTTTATTCCCAACTCAAGGATGGAAAGTGGAATATCGGTGGTCAATATAAGAGGTTTAAAGATGTTCATAAGGCTAATCTAAAAAAATGCAATATAAACATCGAAAACTGGGAAGCTCTGGCCCATGAACGATCTAACTGGAGGTTGGCCTTTCACAAAGGTTCTATGGACTTTGAAGAAGCACGAGTGCAAGGTGAAAGGGAGAAACGTGCTAAGCTAAAAGCACATCAAATGAATCCTTTACAGGACCATCTTCCATCTGGTAACCTGTGTCCTCACTGTGGGAAGCTGTGTGGATCTAGAATTGGCCTCCACAGTCACTTACGGACCCATCGCTAGAGTCTACACAATTTTCTTTAGAATTTTCCTCCTTTTAAAATCTCCTTTTTGTAAATTTTGATCCTGGAAGACAATCTTACTCGGTCACAAGTGATCGCCTGATTATGATGATGAAGTCCCATTGAAATCAATAAGACAAGTAAATGATAACATGGATTCCATTGTTTTCAATGGGAACTATGTGAAACTAACTTAGTACAGATCCAACATTATATACTGAAATAAGTATACAATGTATTTCATTATATACTGAATGTTTAGCGCATAACATTCAAAACAGTTAAAAATGGGTGGTCTACACTTTTTTGTATGGTGTTCCCAGTTTTGCTTTATAATCATTACAAAACCTGCAAACAAACTTTGAAAGACTCATTGAATTACTTCTGGCAAAATAGAGGACTAACAGTGTATTACCAGGGAATCTTCACACACTGTAATTCAACAAACCTGGGTTTGCCACAGAGTGTACATTTAATAAGGAGCTACTGTCAATCCCAGCTTTCAAAGAATGTACCTATACGAAATGTATTTCTCACTCACACCTTTAGGTGTATGCTTTAAAAAATCTAGGTGTATGCATTAAAAATCACCTAAAAAAGGCAATGTATGAAGATGTGCTAAGAGAAATCCAGACTCTGAGCTGCTGAACAAGGCACACATGCTGATACCTATCATTACGTTTAGTATTCCGGAATGCATTCCGATCGATAGGATAATTTTCCTATTTAATATTGATAGAGCAAATTTGATGGCAAACACAACAATTATGAAAGGAGTGGCTCCTGCATGAGAAAGACATGTTATCTGCGCATCAAACCCAGACAGACAATGAGCTATGTGTCCATTCTAAAAAGAAACCTGGAAAAGTGGAAATACTTTTGCCGATTATTTCTTACTGAGATTCTCTCGGGGATCCTGATAATAAATAAATGACACTAACAGATTGCACACTGTCGCTCGGAAGCACTTTTTCCCCTCAGGAGAATTGATTTTTAATAACAACATAGATGACATGTGGCGAGGGTTGTCGCTGACACCAGAGTTTTGTAGACCATAATAAATCAAATCAATCTGAAGGCTTCCAAATGCACAGAACTCAGAAAGAGAGACACTCATTTATGCTTCATTTCACTTTTGTACAGGAGTGAACGAGCTCCATGTTATCTCTCTCAGAGCAAAAGCCAAGATATGATTGAGCAGGTTTTCCAAGCAAGCAAGGAGCCAGCATCTGGGTTTATAAAACTGTCCCTTAGCATCACATTCATGCCATGTCCTGTGGAAATACAGGTAATTTAGATTTGCTTGCAACTTAGCCCTTGCACAGATGCAAACAAAAAGTGTGTGCTCATGAATCACAGAGTTGAAGTAGTGAATGACCTCCTAGATAGACATAGAAAGCACTTCCCAGTAGTTCTCAGATGATGGGACAAGACTCATCATGAAATAAGAATCTATGTAGAAACTCATTATGTCAAGTTGCCCTCAGCAAAACAGATTCTCATACTGCACCACCAACTGGAAGATCATTGGCTATCCAGCCATACACTATCTCCAGCTGGATTGTCAGTCACCCTTGCCCTCTTCCACAGGTTCCCTACAATACCTGTTCATATTTCAGAGTGGCACACTGCCTGTTGTGTGAGGAAGCTTTGAGAAGAGAGGAAGCTTTAAAAAACATGTGGGTAGTTGCTGCCCATATGCTTCTGGCAGTTTACGTTCCATCTGTCACCTGATTGCGATGAGGTTTGTTGCTGAAAAGAAGGGAAGCTGCAGCAAATATTTCCTATAGTTTTTCTTGGCTTCTAATGACATAGAACTGTGTGCAGCCAGCCAATAAGGGAAAGGGAAGCTACAGGGCTCATCAGTTGCTGGACTTGTGGCTTACGCTGGCTCAGCTTGTCTGAGTGTGGAAAGCTAAGCAGGGTCAAGCCTGGTTATTACTTGGATGGGAGACCCCTCCTCTAGTTTCCTGCATTGAGCAGGGGGTTGGACTTGATAGCCTTGTAGGCTCCTTCCAACTCTATGATCTATGAAATGAAATCTATGATCCTAGACTGGTCTCCTGGCAGGCCACCAGACTGGTCTCCTGGCTTCTGCTATATTGTGTAAGAGCGAATGTACCATTTAATGGTTACTGTGTACCCTGCTACAAACAATACATAATCATGTAATACAGGGCCTGATACCAGTAGCCTACTTTTCAAGAATCTTCAAAATGAATTATCTTCTTAAACTCAAAAGGATTTCACGCACTGCACAAAAACCCAACATTCAGCTGGATCAATGGTTACAGGTATTTTACATCTCAGTACAAACATACTGGAGCTAATTGTCTGGAAATGTGTGTGATGTGGTGAACTGAGTGAAAGCCATCTGCTCATTAAAAATTCTGCCATCACCTGCAGCATCTTTAAGGTATAACCTCACAACAGTGAACAAACAAAACTTACAGCACCCTGAGAGACTTAAGTCCATTGAATGCATGGATTGGGATACACCGTAGCCTGTTGTAGCTGAGGATCCTAGGAGAATAAAGGAATACAGGTTGCATAACTTTGTCACTGATTTACTGAAGTAAATGCAGAGAATTCAGTAACTTAGAAAAATTATATACTTGCTGCTTAATGCAGCTGACTTCACACTGAACAGCAATTAGAGCTGATGCCAGAACCACTAACTACTTACAGTGTTGATAGCTGTGTCATATTACTGAAGGTGTAATTTGCCAACATGCTGATACTGTTGTTGCTCAAGTCACTAAAGAAAAATACATATAATAAAGGTCATTGTTGCAATGAAAACAAGTCCCCCTCCCCCTCAAAGTTAGGTCAAAACCAAAAAACAAACCCAAAGTTCAAAGGAAATGATCAACAAGGACTGATTCTCTAGGAGAGCATTTATTTGTTATTATTTATTTCTAAGATTGAAATACATTTAAATAAATTTATTGTATTATCATTATAGCCTGTTTTTAACCTGTTTTACTGTGTGAGCCACCCTGAGAACAGTTTGTAATAAATAAATAAATAAATAAATGAGTGTGCATGTCTGCCAGTCACTGTTATGACTGTAAAGCAAAACACAAGATGCCCCAACATCATGGAAAATAAGAATATTTTGTTGGGTTGTCACCAAATGCTGAGATACTTACATTAGTGTCAAGTGTCTGAACATTGAGAGTTCCTTTGGCACAGCAGGTAAATGGTTTCCTTCCAGGTATCTGAATAGAATATTTTAATAATGGTTATTGGTTACTTCTAGAAATACAGAAACTATCAGAATTCTGACCATTTAGGTTAAATACTTCTGTCAGGTTTAATTATGAACAATTCACGATGGAGATGCGCATTCCCATCTGCATCAAAAGATGCATCCAGCCAGTTCAAAGGGACCAGGATGAGCATACTGATGCAGATGTGCATCCAGTTGCACAACTGTAATCACTGCCTTTAGAAAACCTGATTCTGCATGCTGATTGGCCTTATTGGATCAGGGTGTTGATATTACATCAGTGTATGTTAAAAAAGGGCCAACATTCTATCATTATATTGCAGTGAATGTTTCTTGGAATTCTGTTTATTTGGGTTCAGATCAGTATTTGGGTTCCTTGAAGATTTTCCCCAGTGTCCTTTAGAACACAGCAAGTTAAACTGCTTCTTTAAAAGTTGCAATATGCTTGCTTTTCTGCTCCTTTTTTGGTTTGTTAAAATATTTGAAAGCAAAGTAAGGCAGACCACTAAAAAAAACAGGTGTGTATATATATATATATATATATATATATATATATATGGCTGGTTTGCACAATCAAAATAAGCCAGCCCTAAAACATATATATATATATATATATATATATATATTGTGCTTATTTTGATTGTGCAAACCATATATATATATGGTTTGCACAATCAAAATAAGCCAGCCCTAAAACAACCCATTGGTTATTGGAGGGTTGTACCCCCTCCAACAAGCCATGGTGCCCAAGTGCAAATGACACGAAAACTTGTGCCTGGGCAGTGATTATGGAAATCACACCCCAGATGGATCCAGTACACACCACAATTTAACCCCTGTGGCTCATTTTGATGGTGTGAACTAGGTCACAGAGTCCAACATGCAACTCCTCTCCACATATTGGACCTTAGATCTGAGTTTCAAACAGAAGAGATTGAAAAGTGCTCCAACCTGAAATCACATTAGTATGATTCTGGGGTGTATAAATATTAATTGTCTGGTTGATAGAGTGGCCTGCTTGAATATCCTTCTGCCTCTCTTGTAAATCAATGGGCTTAGAGGAAAACACTATTGTGGTGTTCTGTTGGCTTCTTTCTTTAGAGAGCAAACAGTGAATAGGACAAGAATCGTTTGCAGATATAAACCCCCTCATTCTAGCTCTCCTAGAAATCACATTAACAAAGAAATGGGAGGGGGGGATCATACATGTCCTTGCTATAAGGTTTCAGAAGAGATCCTCCCTGAAACTCAATATGGTTTCCGCCCCTCTAGAGGGACAGTAGACATGATTTTTACTGCACGTCAGCTCCAAGAAAAATGCCGGGAGCAAAATCAACCCCTTTATATGGCATTTATCGATTTGGCTAAGGCCTTTGATACTGTAGACCGTACAGCTCTCTGGACTATCCTTATGAAAATTGGATGCCCCAATAAATTTGTGAATATCTTGCGACTTCTCCATGACAACATGACAGCAACGGTTTTGGACAACAACGGCTCTCATGGTGCTCCATTTAAAGTGGGATCAGGTGTTAAACAGGGATGTGTTATCGCCCCAACATTATTTGCCATTTTCATCACCATGGTTTTACATCTTGTCGAGGGGAAACTTCCCACCGGTGTGGGAATTATATATCGAACAGATGGAAAGCTTTTTAATCTCAGCAGGCTGAAAGCAAAAAGTAAGGTAATTACAACCTCCGTTGTGGAACTTCAGTATGCTGATGATAATGTGGTCTCCGCACATTCAGAGGATGATCTCCAAACTATCCTAAATGCTTTTGCAGAAGCATACGAAAAACTTGGTCTCTCACTTAACATCAAAAAAACCAAAGTGCTTCATCAGCAAGTGCAAGCCAATCCTTTGGTGATGCCATCTATCCAGCTTGGCGGGACAATACTGGAAAATGTCGATCATTTTCTCTATCTTGGCAGCTATCTTTCTGTTACAGCTAACATCGACAGTGAAATCCAGCATCGTCTGAGCTCTGCAAGTGCCGCATTTTCTCGAATGAAACATAGAGTGTTCGAGGATCGGGATATTTGTAAGAAGACCAAAACACTGGTTTATGAAGCCATTGTATTACCAACTTTATTGTATGCCTGCGAAACATGGACTATCTATAAACGTCACTTCCACCTCCTTGAAAGGTTTCATCAACGTTGCCTCCGGAAAATCCTGCAAATTACTTGGGAAGATAGGCGAACAAATGTCAGTGTACTGGAAGAAGCAAAGACTACTAGCATTGAAAAAATGATCCTTCAACGCCAACTTCAGTGGACCGGTCATGTTGTTCGAATGCCTGACTGCCGTCTCCCTAAGCAGTTACTTTACTCGCAACTCAAGGATGGAAAGCGGAATATCGGTGGTCAATATAAGAGGTTTAAAGATGTTCATAAGGCTAATCTAAAAAAATGCAATATAAACATCGAAAACTGGGAAGCTCTGGCCCATGAACGATCTAAATGGAGGTTGGCCTTTCACAAAGGTTCCATGGACTTTGAAGAAGCCCGAGTGCAAGGTGAAAGGGAGAAACGTGCTAAGCGAAAAGCACGTCAAATGAATCCTTTACAGGACCATCTTCTATCTGGTAACCTGTGTCCTCACTGTGGGAAGCTGTGTGGATCTAGAATTGGCCTCCACAGTCACTTACGGACCCATCGCTAGAGTCTACACAATCTTCTTTAGAATCTCCTCCTTTTTATCCCGGAAGACAATCTTACTCGGTCACGAGTGATCGCCTGATGATGATGATGATGATAAGGTTGTGCTTAATTAAAGCTACTAAAAAGAACTCCAAATGCTAATTGACCTCATTAGAATTATTTCTGCCCTCTGACTGCAAATTGCTCATGCAGGCAATATTTCAATAACACATCAGAAGCTGACTCAGTCTAGCTGTGCTAATCCATACAACCATTTATTTTAACTGCTTAGTAAGAATGTAAAATGAATATGCAGTGTCTGATATAACTGAGGCAGCATTATTTAAGATGTAAATGCAAAGTCAGATATTGCTGAGGCGATATTTTAATTTTACAAAATAAATTACCATAAAAGGCAGCATCAAAAGTACCAGTAGGAACAATTAACATGTTCATGTGATTGTACACATAACCTGGCACTGTCGAATTCTCACCCTCCAACACTTTTGAGCAAAAATATATGGTGCCCACCAGATGTGTTGGGCTACAACTCCCAGCATCCCCTGGAGGGCGCCAGGTTGGGGAAGGCTGTTTCAAGGGATGAAGTAACAAAATGATCTGGCAAGCTTGGTAGCTGGACCTGAAGAACTGCTCATCAAGATAGAGGCCCCTCTTCCATGATAGAATCAGGGAGCGGAGGGGGAGAGAGCACAGGCTTACTGACCATTGGAACTTACCCAGTCCTCCCCAATACCTCCTCAAACCTGTCTCCTCGATCCCCTACTGTGTCCAGATTTATAAAATTTAAGAGTTCTCCCGGCCCAGCCAGAGGAGTATGGCAAACAGAGAGCGGTGGCAGTGATGCCACCAGAACAGACTTTGCATATAATTATTTATTAATATTGGCAAGCCTCCTAAATCATAAGCGGGTGGTACACAGATTAAAGAACCAAATACAATAAAAAAATACTAGCACATAATGGATTGCATGTAGAAAATGATAGCATTCTAAATGTTTCTTTCTGGAAATTAGGTTTCTCTTTACTTGCAGACATTGAAATGACATTGAACAGACATTGGGGGGGGGGGGGAAATGAATGTCACTTATTCCAGGATCACGTTTGATAATCAACTCATTTTTATTCTGTTCCCAGAGTTGCCCTCTTTGTCAGCTGATTACTGACTGAGCTACATCTTTTAGGGTAACACACTGTGAAAGTGGAATTTAGTAAGGCATTAGATGCTAGAGCCTAATGATAATAAAAAGAAAACCTTTTATTATCAAAGGAATAGAAAAAAAAGCTGACCTTTTTTCAAATGGTATGGACTTTCAATGTGAAGAATCCTCCAAAGCTAGATTTACATTTAAAATAGGTGTGGGAAAAGATCCAACTCTAGGTAGAATTAGGTCAAAGAAAGGGGAACCAAGTTATTTCTGAATTTTCATTTGGAGATAAAATCCTTCCTAAATGAAAACATTTTGAAAAGCTGTATTCTTCCAGACATGGTGTCCTACACTTTAGTAGATGACTGTGTGCAATCAGAAACCATGGATATTCTATAAAAGTTAGTCCTGGTCTACACATGCAGTAGAATGAGGTACTATACCACTTCGGGCTGCAGGCGGGAGGGGTGCTATTTTTATATTATTCCCAGGAAAAAAACAAAAAATTAGAGATGGTTGAATCCCCCCCCATGTCAGTTTGACATGGAAATGACTCAAGCGAATGCCCCCAAACTGGCTTCTTTCTGAGTCAATCCAAATTTGTTATCCTCCTCCTGTGAACCTTCAAGCCCCCTCCTGCCCCATGAGTCCTCAACGGATGATAAGAATTTCCCCACACCAGTGATTTATGGGCATTCAGCCCCCTTTTCTCCCTGCATTCCCTCTCCCACCAACTGCTTCCTGCTGCCAGCTGAGTCAGTTAAATGCAATTTAAAAGGAGGTTGGCAGAGGGAGGGGGATTGGAGACTAGGTGAGTGGGCAAGAGAGAAACTGTGGAAATCTTCTCCAGCTTGGGTTAAAATCCAAGCATTTTGGTCTGAGTCTATGGTATGGTATTGCTCACTTCTTCTTCGAGATGAGCCCTCACAGTTCATATCTAGGCCTAAGCTTTGCCAGTATATATTTTAAAAAACTAGCATATATGGGGAAATATGCTAGCTCTGTTCATTTCCTATTGTTCTAGTTTTCTACCTGCCTTGAGAATTTTTAAAAATATTTCTCAGTGTAAAAAATACTCACCGAAAGTAAAAAAACAAGCAGAACAGCATGGAGTGAACCTATCTAGAATCTTTCTCTCTGATGTGCTAATTTTTTACCTCCATGGATGTTAATGCATTAATGGTGACTGAAATCTGTATACCACATATCTATAAAAATCCATGATGGAGTGGATTCAGGTGCATCATATAGGGAAGCGGAGCAAGATGTGATTATTCCTGTGTTCAGCTCACTGCTTCTAAGCACCACTTGTGAGCAGGGCAGAGCCCCCCAATTTTCTCTATCCTTCTTAGCTGGTGGCTTCCTAGACCTCTCTGCTCTATACCTGCATTGCCAAGTCCAGCAGCTCCAGCCTTTTCTGCTTTGCATCTTGTCAAGCTCTCGTGTACCCAGCCTTGTTCCACGTTGACTTTCATTGTCCTTTACAGGCAGACTTCCTGGTTTCAAATGCCTAATCTAGATGCTGGTTTCTCTTCCTGCTTCAACCGTTTAAAATTCATATTGATAATTGCTGTGATCATCATCAAAATATATTTATAACATGTTTTTATACTACATGGCTCTCAAGGTGTTGCACAACACACACACACACACACCATAACACACTCAAATAATTAAAACACGCAATGTAAAACCTACATAGGTACAGGGAAACAATTCACAAGTACAGTTTACATGCAGCTCAGCTCAAGATAGATGAGCAAGCCTGCTGGAACAGTCAGGTATTCACTTGCTATGGAAAAAGAATAGGGAGAGTTGCCCCACTTCTATCAACTATTTTGGCTGATCTCTTTAAATCAGGGGTGGGCAACTTGTGGTCCTCCAGATGTTTTGGCCTACAACTCCCATCATGCCTCACCATTGGCTATGCTGGCTAGGGCTGATGGGAGTTGTAGGCCAAAACATCTGGAAGGCCACAAGTTGCCCACCCCTGCTAAATGAAGGACAACCAGTCTTCACAATCCTGACTTTCAGGGATGTTGAAGAGTCCTTGGTCTTGAGTCACGAGTCGAGTCACGAGTCTTTGGACCCGAGTCTCGAGTCCGAGTCCAAGTCCTTGGTCCAAAATGGTGACTCACGAGTCATGAGTCCTGAGTCACTCCCAAAACTGACTCCACGAGTCCCTATTAAAATCAATGGGGTTTCCCCCCAACAAAATAAAGCTACTTCAGATGTGTGGCTTAAATAAATTCTAGGCACAAGTGTGCCTTTTTATTTCAAAACTCTGCAACTGATTTTGGCAAGAACAGACCAGGCAGACAAACCCAAAATAACCAGGCAGGCAGAGGAGGCAGGGAACCCCAAAGCAGGCAGGCAGAGGCCTTTGTCTTGGACAATTCAACTGTTGAACAGGTCAAGAGGAGACCAGGCAGGCAGAGGAGGCTGGGAACCCCAAACAGGCAGGCAGAGGCAGCCAAACCCAAAATGTCTGACCCTAACCCAACCCCCCCACAACAACACATCAATCAAAATAAATCTCAACACATCGTTGGGGCTGCGCTCCTGGTAGCTGTCCATAGTGGCCAAGCAGCGGCGCGCCTCGCTTCCATGCGCTCTTCACCGGTGATCGCGCTCCTTCTGGCACAGCCAGAAGACTCATCAACAGCCCAGGGATGTAGACGAGTCTTTGGTCTCGAGTCCCGAGTCGAGTCTCGAGTCCCATTAAAAATATTGGGACTCGAGTCCGAGTCGAGTCAGAGGGGGGACTCAGTCCGACTCACGAGTCGAGTCCTCGAGTCCGAGTCCCCATCCCTGCCTTTGTACACCCCTCTACCAGTGATCTATTAGATCCGTGCTCCTTCATTTATTCAGGTTCTCAAAACTGCAAACTTACAGAAACTGGCCGCTGATCTGGCTTTCAAAAGAGGTGGCAGTAGCAATGGGAAATCATGAGAGGAAATGGTTTCTAATAGCAAATTGGTCTCACTTTGCTCCAAAGCAACCTATCTAGATTTAGATGTCAAAACAGATCAGTCCACAGCATTACTTTCATGCAGTTCTTTTGAACCATTTCACAATAAATGGCTTGCAAAGACAGGATGGGAGGCTTAATAGATTCTGGGCTGCTTCATAAATGTTCATCACTTGTTGACTGTAGCATGGGTGAATCACAGATTAATCGCCACATACAGATGCTGCATATCATCCAACAGGGCTGGTCCTATCATTAAGCAGAATGAGGCAGCAGATGCTGAGGGGCATTGGAGCAGCAGAGAACTTCCAATGGCCCCTATGTGGAAACAGGGAGAAGGGTTGTGCGTGGGGGAGGAGAGAGGAGGCAAGCACCTGGTCTGGTGGGTCACGGGAAGAGCCAATGGCTCAGAAGGGCGGGGACCCAGGTAAGAGCTTATTTAAGCTCCTGGGTTCCCGCCTTCAGTCTCTTTGCTCCTGTGTTTTTCCAGCTGAATCACATCAGTCCTCCTCCTCGATCGTCCTCTGGTATCGTTCCTTTGTTTGTGTGTGTGTGTGTGTGCATGGGTGCTTGGGGAAGGATCGGGTGTGTTTGTTGGCTGAAAGAGTGCTGAATAGTGGATGTACTGGGGATTTATAAGTAAAGTTTTGCGTCCTGCAATGTGGTGAAGAATTCTGTCCCATCACCAGTGTCAAATCTGTAATGGAATGGGGGATGTCTTTGCCTCAGGCAGCAAAGTATCTTGGATTGGCCCTGTCATCCAGTGTCAACTGCAATACAACATCTTTCAATAAAAACAACTGACACATTTGGTTGAGTATTATCAAGTGTTAAGTGATCAATTGATTCTCATATGTGTGTGACCCAACCCACAGATATCTCCAATTTGGTCAATGTTGAAAACTCCAACCGTTGAGGCAAGTTGTTGTAATTCATGTTTAAGAAAGGATGTGCACACGTGGGTGTGAATTTGAATCTTTAAAACAGTTAAATTTAAATACATTTGGATTAAGGTTTAAATTGAGTCCATCTCAATTCATTTGCTACTTTTAAATTAACCATGTACAGCAAGTGTACACGGGAAAAAAGGGATTCTCATGCCAATGTTCATCATAGTTATTTATCGTTTAAGTCCCCCCCCCCCCCCAGAATCTGTGAGACTTTTACTACTTGATGTATCATTTGATACTGTTGATCATTTGATATCGCTATTCCTTTGCGGTTTAATTTTTTTCGTGCAGGGACTACTAAAAGTGATACAACCTTTGAGAGAATAATTCAAACACTAAAATGAAAGAAGATTTTAATCTACACTGTGTTAAGTAAGCCGTTCGTTTTGTTTTAATGGAAGCTGACTTAGGGTCATGTGAGATTAAGCTTTCTGCTGAATTGTTTGGATCCTTTCTACATTAAAGGGGAAATTCTCTCTATTTCAAATTAACACATAGCATATAAACAGCAACTATTATCCAGAGAGCAGAGGGATATAAATCTACAAGCATACATTCCACTTCACAATTATCATTTTGATCCGGAGCAATGATGGAATATAGCAACAATGTCAGTCTGCACTCCATTTCTTAGTAATTTTGTAAGCATCTCAATTTTCACTTTCAAATGTGCCAGTTCTAGTTTTCCGGATGCAATAAAGATCTGAAGGGGATGTAGTGGCTGAATTTAAATTAGTGCAAAAAATAATTGCTTCTCTTCCTTACTGTGAACTATGGCAAACAGACACACACACACGCACACATGCACGCACACACACCACCTTTTGCCTCCTTCATTAAAGTATAGCAGTTGGAAGGCTGGCATTGCTGTCTTCAGAACACCACATGTATTTGGTTGCAGAGAAATCTATGAGCCAAAAGCACAAGTCATGTCTCTTTCCAGGATAGGCAGACAAACAGAAGAGCCAATGCTGTTAGCATAAAGACTCCCTTTAAAGTTATCACTATACATAACACTAATGCTCACTGCTTGAATTCTGCTTGAATTCCACATCAAGCCTTGATGAACTATCTTATTATTATTTATTATTTATTTATTTATTCTATTTATACCCCGCCTTTTTTCCTGCAAGGAACCCAAGGCGGCTTACATAATCCTCCTCCTCCTCTCCATTTTATCCTCACAACAACCCTGTGAGGTAGGTTAGGCTGAGAGTCAGTGACTGGCCCAAAGTCACCCAGTGAGTTTCATGGCCGAGCGGGGACTAGAACTCGGATCTCCCGAGTCCCAGTCCAACACTCTCACCACTACGCCACACTGGCGTGTTGGATTACACGGCACTATAAGCTGCATTTCAAGCCTTGGAATCTCTGATACCTAAATTCAAGGCTAACCTACTTGCCCAATAACATTTTTTTTCCCTCTGGGAGAAGTGAACGTGAATAGTCCAAAAAGTAGACTCCAGAATACACAGTTTCATATGCAGTTATGGACACCAATGCAATGTGTCTTCTACATTGCCCTGTGGCACAGAAATATATTTTCAGTTCACTACCGCTGGAAAAAGGGTACTCTTTTAAGTATTACTTCAGCATTTGGCTACAGTGAAACTCTACCTGCTGCGGAATGAAATTTTCCATCTGTCTGTGTATCCATTTCAGTGTAACGTTATTTAGGACCTGTTGCAGTAAAAGATTTCCTGTTGTATGGATATTTTGGAACTTTATATACAGCTCTAATTTACTAGGTTTTGTTAGATGTATGGCAGGTTTTTTATTAAAATGAAATGTATAAACATGCATGATTACATTTTAATAAAAAGCATTTCAGCTGAACATGTTTGTCACACAGCGGATGCTATTTTCCCTTGGCAAATGGAAGTGTATAAATGCAAGGCTCCACAGGATTCATTAAAGTGCTACCAAATAAATCCTCCCCTTCATTATTGGAGCTATGTCAGAGTGCCAGATCACGCCAGTCAGAGAAAGACTCATGGGATGCCCAAGAAACTCTCTAAAACCTTGCCTCAGATATCTGCAAAGTATACTACGAGCATGTCAATAGTTACTACTCCAAATTTTAAGATAGGGGAGAAAGGGTCAAAATATTAGACACAGAGTGCTGTACGCGAAAGCAAATGTACAAGCACCATTTACAGAATGAAGCATCAACAGACATGTTCAGTCCTTTCTCCCTCTGTGACAGGTGCTGCTAGCAAGACCTGCTTCCAGCATTCACAAGACATAGCTCGGGAGTCATAAACATCAACCGGTCTGTTTACAAAATAAATATGAAAATGAAATGTTGGTGCACTATTTTGGAGAGAGCTGCATGCAAAGCATGCTTCTAGAAGTCTTTTGGATGTTTGTGCATCTTTTCATTGAAAATGACACATGCATTACCTTCTGACGTCTTAAGACATGGATATGACTCCGGAGAGCACATACTGTATCCCGTAAAAATAAATGCAGGATGTAGCTATGAATTAACCAAACTTAATAGTGAGTTTCTGATGTAGCAAACTTAAAATACAAAAACAGATGCATTTGTGAGGCTTTCTTTTTCTGTAGAAGAGATTCCTAGGAATCTACCACTCAAAAAGCTAGTATATGCTCTTAATGATTCCTAAATATAGGCTGCTTCACAGTTTCCTAAAGTCAACAAGGGACAATTACCTGGTAGCATAACTATAGGGCATAATTGTAATGTCCTGGATTGCTGTGATAAATGCAGGCCACTGCCACTGGATAGCACTGAGGCACAAAAGGCTCAGAACTAAAAGCCAAATTCTTCATAAATCAACCGGTGTAGTGCTGCAACAGCAGTAAGTGCTGTAATGCAGAAATAAATACTGATGGCATGTTTCGTATATAAACCAATGATATGGTGTGTGTTATGAATATTGAGGACAGTATTGATTTAGTGCACAACTTTCACTACGAAGGCAAATGGCTCTGAAAACTTGGATATTTAAATATTGGTCTAAGGTAGCAATATTTGGGCTACATCCAATGCCATGTGAGCAAGCTTCCACTCACACAACAGGACATCCACTTCCTCTTCTTCCCACTGCACCCCTAAGTAGTCCCCCCAAATCTGCTCAAGAGGGCCCCCGCCCAACCTTCAAGGCACATGGGGCTGCAGGGTAGGAGGAATCTGTTCCACTAGTGGTATCTGTTCTGATGGTGGATAGGCACCATTGGATACAGTCCTTTGTGTTTGCCTGATTCAGGCCAGTAAAACAAGAGAATATACACAAATGCAAAAAACAATGCAAACAGAAAGCCCTGCCAAACCAAATGCCATCAAGTTTCTTTACATGTTAAAGTTTCTAAGGATAAGAGAGAATGAAGCAAAAGCAGATCTCAAAGTCATTGACTGGGTTTGCACAGCACAGGCAACTCCTCAAGGGTAACTAGCCATGGTAGATTGTCATGTAATGTGAACTTGGACTGCTTCCTGCAGAGTGGCTTGTTTTTGGGCAGCAAGCCACCCTGACAACCCATCGCGTGTTCTAGGGTTGGGTTGTCATCCTGCCAAACCCAGAAAACCGATCCCACTGTGGGTACAGGGAAGCAGTGAACAAGCCACTTTGCAAGAGTGGCAAAAACCTCTTGCTGAGCTCACCCAGGTCACCCAAGTGACACTTTGGAATGACCATCACTGGCTCGGTCTCCCCTTTGCCAACCATGACCCCTTTCGCGATTGCTACAGCTTCCCCCCACTTTTTCCCCAGAGATCGCTGTTTGCCATTTCCAAAGTGACAACGTGACAGCCCTTTCAAAGTCCCCAAGTGGCACACTGGAGTGGTTGTCGCTGGTTCACCAACTATTTTCATTGTTTTAATTTTTGTGTGTGTGCGCCTGAGATTTATGCAAATGTTTTCGGGTTTGTTTGTTTTTTGTCGGATTTTCAAAGGTGCACAAGTCTGACTATTCCAAATGAGCAACATTGATTCATCAATGTCCTGGATGGTGTCTCTTATCAAAGTACAGGAGGCACCATCCATGGACATTGATAAAGCAAGGCTACAAATAGTTAACTTGTTGCTTTGCTTCTCATTTGACAGCTGTCAAACAGTGAGTTGTTGAGAAGCAAAGCCGCGAAGGGATCTTTGCTCATGGAAGTGGTATGTAGATAACCCCCTTGCCAGCGAGATCCTCTTTTTGACAGGGACACATGCAGCCATGAAACATGTGTATGTCCCTGTCAAAAAACCCTTAAAGTGGAAAAATGAGAGCCACCCCATATACGGGAACATGGAGTTTTGACAGCTGTCAAGCTCAGGTTTAAAATGTGCCGCTTAAAATGGAATCTGGTCTCCAGGGGAGGACTCCGGGTCAAATGTAGAAAGCTTTCACCTAGAAAGAATCCTACATATGAAGCACACCAATTCTCTTGACTATAAAATGGCAGCAGTTACAGCAAATGCTACAAAGTCTTCTTTGTTTGAACGCATAACAAAATTTTCCTGCAACATGGATGTAACTAGGAAACTCCAGAAGGGCAACTAAAAGAGCAATTGTAAGTGGGGTGGGCGGGTAGCAAAGTGATAGATCATCCACCACTTCCAGGCCTTGCCTGCTCCTGCTGGCCAGGGCAGACGTTCTGGGTGGAGATTCTTTTTTTTCTTTTTTTTTTAATCCCCCTTTGAACCCAATGGAGAGGTAATTAGCTACATCAGCTCCAGGCTGGTGTTGCCAATCAACCTGATCCTGGGGGATCATGGGTAAGAGAGGGCTTTTGGATCTTCCGTCTCTAAGGCCACTTCTGTCCACCCCCCACCCTGGAATGCTCTGTTTTGGGGCCTATCACCAGCTGTAGATTTACACCCATGGAACTGTCCACAGGTATAACTGGGGCTTCTGGATTGAATGTGGCCCTGCCGCTGGTAGAGGGGCTTGTCTGCCCTTACCTAAACCCCACCAGCCAGCAAATTTGTATAAATGACCAAAAACATGGATACCATGGGAATTCACAAGATCTGAAAACATGGTGAGAATGTAAAATTCATAGATTAAAAATAGGCAACAAATTTGGCCAGATCTGTGGAGACCAGTGAAAACACAGTGAAGAGGGGGAAAGGGGAAACACGCCAGGTAATGATGAGGGAGGCAAAGTGGGGGCACTAAATTGGTCCTATGTTCTTACTGGGAATGCCTGCCCACCTCCCGTACAATGGTTCAGATCCCCAGTTCAGTGAACCTGTATCTATACATCCCAACAGACATATTGCCACTGTCTCTCAATGTAGCTAATCTGGGAAATCCAATTTTCCTTAGTTTCAGTGGAGAAAGAAGTAGGTGTGTTGCCATTTTCTCTTTCCTTTCATTTTACTAGTCACACATGCCTTGTTGGTAGCAGTTGCACTAGTGTGACTTGGGTTGCCTACTGTAGTCTTGACAGCCTAAGGAACAACATTACAAAGCCTATGAAATCCTTTGTCTTCATCAAGCAGCAAATATAGTGCTTTATACAGTCTAAGGGCCAAAGAAGCATTCAATATACACCACATTTCAGTAATGTCTGCTATAGACACCAACTAAAGTCACATAACACAAAGCCAATAGCGTCAGTTGCATATTCAGGCAATTTCTAATTCTACCACATTCACATGGAGAAGCTGAACATGAAAAGCTCTATACTCCAATGTTCAACGTTCCCTATATGAATGTCCTTCCACAGACAACTAAACTCTAAAAGGAGAAGCAAATGAGAAGCTGCCCTTACCTCATGCAAATCTCCTCCACAAGTTAATCTAATTACCTATGTTATTTTAGCCATTTTGTGAACATTCAAAGAAAATAATCCAGTGTTAGTTTCCACTGTTTCTCTTTTCTTTTTTTAAATGTCAACCAGCGGGATAATTAGCCTATAGATAATTATGTTGGGAATACATTTTCAATAGCTCACTGTGAACGCCCTGCCATCCTGCTGAAAAAGCATTACAGAACATTCAATACTGAACTTGTTAATTTGACTTGCCATACTCATAATGAATCAAAAGTTGGAAAAGGCTGCTTGCGGGATTAGGCAGTATGGCTTAGGCTTATGGTGATCATCCAGTGGCACCTTTCAAGGTGACTGACGTTTACCCAAGGCTACCCTCGCTAATGCCCTGAGGCTTGGCAGGAGGGAGATTGGGACGTCTTTGGGGTTTTGCCTTTCTCGCCTACATTGGGTGCCTGGAGGCGTCAAAGTAAGGCGACGATGGTAAAGCCCTCCAGCTCCACATGGAGGGCAACTGGCCGGGGGCGGACCAACCCGCCTCTGGTGCGGTTAGGATGTATTCACCAAAATATTGGTTTTTTCCCGGCCAATGGCCGGGCTAGGTTAGTACCGCACTTCGCCCTTCACAGATCTTCAATTCAATAAATGTGGCCCTGATTTGAAACCATATACTCTGTGTCTGACTCTTCTTTATCTCACCTATACACTCGCAACTGTATCCACCATAGTGAAAACAAAATGTAGACACCAACTAAAGCCACATAACACAAAGCCAATAGCTATGTTCTAGAGAAATTAGAAGAGAAACCCATGGGCAACATGGACCTTGTTTTACTAAACAGCAGTCTTACCTACAAAACTACATCACAAGCTACCTTTGAAACTGGGTGGTGGTGGTGATGGTAGTGATGGTGGTTTGGTTCTGCATGCACACAACCCTTTGCACACATGTTAAGGGTCTTCTGGATTACAGCCATAGAAACTGGCCTACACACAAGGGAATTAATTGTAGAATACCCTTGGAGGTGTATTATGCCAGATCACATGGTGATCTGCACTTGATAAAAAGGGTTTCAGACTTCCAGTTATTGAATAATAACATCATTAAACAGACTCCCTCCTCCACCAATATTGGGTGCTGAAACAAAGGCTTGGTTCAAATGTAATGGGAACCCCTGGTTTCCCATTATGTGCATTAGGCACAGGCTTGGGCATTCTTGTCTCTCCTGTCCTCCTTCTTTGTGTTCCAGAGGAGGAGGTTAAAGGCTGTACATAGATGATGTAATTTGGGCTACATAAGCAATGGTACTCTTCCCACCAGATTGAAAATAGAATATGATATGTAAGTCATCCCTCTTCATGGGATGCAGTAGGCAACTGTTTCTGCCCTGAGCCACCATTTTGCATCTGGCTCAAGTTGATGGACCTCAGTATTCTAGTAAAAAATAATACAGATTCTCCTACCTTGAAATCTGCCCACCCCGAGCAATTTAACTGATACTGTCAACTTTTACTTATAAATGTAGCTCTTGAAAATATGGCTTACAGTTCCGTTACATCTTTGGGGACACCTTTAGGCAAGAATCGCAACCCTTTGTTACTGCAGCGAACTACGGAATCCATGCAAATACATTGGTCTGGACAACGGGGGGAGAAATGGCAGCTGCTTTCAACATTGCCTACAAAGAGAGAAAGTGGATAAAAATAAATCCAAGCAGAGATGAGTGAACCTGAGAAAGTTCTATTCTAATGCAGCAGCTTACTGCATATAAAACTGTAATATCAACAATCAACAAATCACCATGATTGGGTTACCGAGCTGTAGAAATTCTTTAATTGTCTTCTCAACACCATCTATTATATGAAAAAATAAATAAATCCAAGCTTGCCCTATGAGCTGTGCTGTTCAAATTCCCATGCCAATAAAACTGCATGTAGCCAGTTATAAGCATTTCAATGTGCAGTAAACCAAGGTGGTTGTGTGCATGTGTGTGTGTGTGTGTGGGGTCAAGAGTGGAAGTGGGGGAGCAGACCTATATGCTTAGAAAGGAAAATTGAGTTAAGTGGCAGAAATGCAGATACAGCAGTAAAAATATTTCGACCACAAAAGCATTTCAGCTTTTCTTGGAACTCATGGAATCTCTTTTCTTGTAGATTTGCAAGACTGGACAAGGATACTTTTCAGGGATATTTTAGGTGTACATTATCCAGGAAGGTGGATTAATGGCCTGTGGAGCTCCTTTCCAACATTACAGTCCTTTATTCCTTACATTATTGAGACCTAGTTCACATATGAATGTACATCATTCAGTTTCTCTACTGTACTCTTGCCTGTCATTTAAATGTGTGACTTTACTGATAAACAGTGTTTACAATTATGTGAGATCATATGAAAATTCCATTTGTGGTGGACCACTCATTTGATATTGTAGTCCATGGATAAATACACATGTGTGAACCACCCTGGGACAGCTATCCTTTCAGTTTCTTATTTTGGTGAAAAAGAAGAGCTTGAAAATATCATTTATTTCCTGGCATTGTGAATAATTGCCACAATATTGAAAGCAGACTTTCAATATTAATATGGCACATTCCTTAATTTTTTAAATTAAAAAACTTGTTTTTAATAAGTATAATGAGAATAAAGGAACAAAATGAGCTATGCATCCACCAAGAGCTGGAGATCCATGTGCACATGCATAAAAATATCTAATATTTCCAACATGGGTGTTGATTTCTATAAAACAGATTTTATGAAACAGATAAAACCTGAAAACTGGAGAGCAAGATGGTTACTGTTACAATATGAAGGCTTTGAAGTTAAGAACATTAAAGCATGGATTTCTCCCAAAAACAATATGTGGCTTCACAAAGCATTAGGAAAAAAGCAAACAGCGTGTCCAAACACATGTCAAGAAACAATTTGTAGAGTATATTTTAAACTGGGCCAATAAAAAACATAAATGTTTCACAATCTGAACAAGGCTCTACTGAACATTGTAGCAAAGAATCTGGGCGTTGGTGATTATTCCCATAATGGATTTTAATTATTCTCAGGCATGCATAAGGGTGACTGATTTGAACAGTTCTTTCCTGCCCACTCAACACTACTGGGATAGAGGTGTACCTTCAGTTTTGAACAGAGGTTTCAACACTTAATAGGATCAAGTACAAGGAACAGCTTGCATTATGACTGGGAAAGAGATAATTTCCATTGGGAAAGTGACATAATACACAAAAAAGTTACAGAACTAAAAGTCTGCTTTTCTGCACACGTACAGGAGTTGAGAATGCTGGTTCCAAATCCTCCATTTGGAGGACTCTAGGGATCTTCACAATACAGCCGGATAAAGTCCCTCCCTGCCCTTTAGTTAGCACAGACCTGCACTAGATTTCATGAAATATATCTGATTTTGGGGCATTTTAAGGTGTCATGCTATTCCTTCCCCTGCCATCTAGACTAGAGAAACAAGATTACTGTGAGTATACGTGCAAGTTCAAACGAAGTCCCATCAAGAAATACATTTTCAGGAGGCCGGGGAAAGAGGAGGAAGAAAATGAGTTGGATCCATCCAGGCTCTCCCTTCTGTGGATGGAAGAACTCCACTCATGGAAGGTGCCTACACTCAAATTTTGGAAATTCCTCTATTCCACACTGCACCATAGCTCACCCCATTCAGCAGGCTGCCCTAACCTCTGTGTAGCATTTTCACGGGACTGGAGGGGATGCCGTAGGGAGCAGGGAAGTCCGCTTCTGCCCACCCAGCTGTACATGCCTAAATCTGGATCCAGCCCAGTATGCTTACCAAATGATTAATTTCAAAAAATTAGATGCTCAACATGGAAGGATTTTATTTAGCAAAGAAAACAAATGTCTAGATGCCATGGGCATTGAGCTGGTAATGCTGCCCTACGGATAGCTCACATCTTTCAGGTTATTTTAGTTATAACTGGTAGTACTGATTTCGCTGCAAATTCTAGCAGGGACCTATTATACCATTCAAGAAACGGTGCTTACCATCACATGTGAAGTCCTGTGTAGCCACATCCTGAATTGGAATCTCCTTCAAGAAAAATGGTTTCTGGCAACGTGGATTCCCACTGACAATCCTCCTCTTCCTTAACCATTTCCCTAACCATGCCAAGTGGCAGTTACAGTTAAATGGATTAGACAGCAGATTACTGGATGGGAAATGAGGAAAAATGCACTGTCAGTTATTGCGGAAATCAAGGGATGGTTTTTCAAAGGCAAATTGACATTCAGGTAAATAACTTCTGGTAACTGATCCATCTTACAAAGGAAACTGTACTATGTCCAATAGTTGCCTTTTCTTTTAAAAAACAAGAGATCTGAGCAGGAAATGAGTGTTTGTGACCCAAGAGTTTGTGCCTTTAGTCTGCCAAGATTTTCCTTATCGGACATGGATAAATCACAGTCTGTAGGAATGTAGTCAACATGTAATCTGTTTCAACATAGTACCACTTATCTGTCTTGCACTAAGGGCCAAACTAGACATGACATGGGAGATCTGTGAACAGGAAATCCTTCTTTTTAAAAAAGAAAGAAATTAAAAAGCAGCTACAGGGGTGCCCAGTTATGACTGGGACTGCAGTGCTGGGGCAGGAGGGTTTAACCCTTTCCCCCCAATTTTCTCAATGTAAATCACCTCTACAACTTCCCATGGGGATAAAATACAGGTACTTGTTTATTCTTTAATACATACATATTGAGGAATAACATCAATATACATTCAGTCCAGCTGTTATAAACCAACAGGAATTCAAGCTTACAAATCATGTTAAGAAATGTATTGACTGATGGAGTACAAAAGTCTTCCAAATCCTTTTTGGCTAGCACAAGGGTTTTTATTAGTAAAATTGGTTGTACACATCATATATCAAAAGTATAACGGAAATGTGCCATCAAGTAAGGTTAAGAGCAGCGAGTAAGAGACATTAAAAAAAAAAATCACAGGTGTAGCTCCACTGCCAGAGTTCAAGCCCAGCAGTATGCAATACATTAATGCATAAAACTTCAGTGACATTTTTATTGCCAATGGTGGGAAGGAAGGGATCAGCATATAGCCATACTAAGATCCTGAATCTCTAATGGTCATATGAAGATAAGCTCAACTACATCACAAGGGGGCAATGTGATTGTCAGGCTCAAAAGCCACAAAGCACAAAATAAAAGTCAAACTGGTACCTGGATTTTAAATCTCTTCAGGGTTTAAGCCCACCATTTTAAGGAGAGGAGTAATAGTTTTGAACATTCAGGGTCTTTCTTCATTGTTGCTAATAGACAACAACAGCCTAAGATTTTTAAGGACATTGTATAAATTAATTTTGTTTAAAGTAACATTGAGGAAGTATCCCTGAGGAAGACAACGAAATGGGAATACAAACCGGTTTCCTGTAGGACTATAACCTCAAGGTGACAACGACTACATATAACCTGGTGGTCTGTTAACCATTTGTAAGAAGAAAAAAGAAATAAGAAAAAACAACGGTGGATATAGGAAGGACTTTATCCTGGATAGCCAGGACTTTTGAAAAAAATTGAAATAATTGTTTTGAAAAAATTGAAATAATTGAAGGAATTGAAAAAATTGAAATATATACATTGTATTCAATGTTCATTTGTAATGAATAGAAATTTGTAAAGTTAAAATAATTATTGGAATTATTTTTATCATGGTGGCCTTGGCTTTTTGTAACTATAAGATTTTTAAGTGACAGGGTAAACAGACAGTATTTATTTATTTATTCTGAAAGTTTTCTATAAATAAATAAATAAATAAATAATCTTTGCGCTTAAAAGTGTCCAAGGTGGTTTATAAACATGCCTGTTACACATGGAATACATGGGGACTTTTTTCTAAGCCCTGTAGCCTTTTATCAGTAAAATCGCAGCTGGGGAGGGAGGGATTAAATTGCATGGACATGGGGTCCCAATAAAAATTGGACCCCCACACTTGTTAAAAAAAAAATTAACAAAAGAAGAGACATAGCTGCTAGCAACATCTTTAAAGGAACATGTAGTTTGACCCAGAGGTGTGCCATTTATTTTAGAATGTGTGAAGGACCTTTGAACTGTGCTTCTCTCTCAACTTAAATGTTGGCTCCAATAGCAGTAAATCAATTAAGATAGTGTTGCTTAATATGAGCTGCAAATGGGGCTGAATATAAATACAACTTCACTGATTGCAGAAAAATGAGTAATATAAATTAATAATGTAAGTGAATTTTGATAAATAGCATGATTTTGTCTAAACTTTTGGGAAAATGCATTCATTTAATGACTACATAAATAATACCTTTTGCAGTTTTGGCGGGGGGTTTTGGTCATGCTGAACTCCCCCCCCCCCAATATCAATCAACACTTACCGGTAGTTTATTAGGGAAATTGGTATTAGCTGTACCGATATCTTGGCAAAGCTAAACCTGTTTGTATAGCAAAATTAGGATGTGCCTGTTGCCAGGATCATGAGGGTCAATGTTTCTGGAAGTGTCAGATAATGAAAGAGCTTCATTGTGCGCAATTATTTCTGATGAAAAGCAATTCAGAATCTTCAAAAGGCCAATAAACTGTAGCATTATTAAGGAAAGTCTTGACTGTAACTATTAGAGAATAGATTTCTAACTTGCAAACAGTGACAGTTGGAATATATACAATGGGGTAATCAGATTTTTCTCTCATGAGCGTCACAGAGTCACTCACATGGAAGTAGGGCAATGAGGCTTCCTGAAAAGTGGAAGATTAATATTTCATTTTATCATGCTTTAGAATATATAAGAAAAAATAATGCAGGTTAACTATTGCAATCCAGGCTGGACTACAACTTCGAACTACAGTGGCACTTGCTTAGCAATATATGTGGCAAAACTGATTACTAATATTTAGATACCACCTTATTTGCTAAAAAAAAAAAAAAAAGCCATTAAGGCAGTGTACAACAGTTTAGATAACTTATTTACAATTTGGATATTAAGCAATGTCCACGTTGCAATGTAAAGTGAGTTTTATGCCCTTTGTATATGTCTGGTATACCAAATATGCACAAAGATAATTGCACATAGATTGGCATGAAGAAAATGGCATTAATATCTCAAAGCGGAACAATCAGTTTCTACTCTTTGTCAACTTCACAACCAGAAAAAAAAGGACTAACTACATGCATGAAACCAGTATTTTGTTCTCCTTTGACACAAACGCTATTACTAGGGCTATAGTCACTGAGACATGGTTAATGATGATGGCACATGTAGTCTATATAAAGCTAAAATGAGCAGAGTAATTCTTAAAGTACTTGAGGCAAAGAAAATCCGTTTTCTGCCAAGTTAAAAACTGGAAGGAAATGTGAACATTGTTAAGTAGCAATTAAAGTAAAGAATGATGAGGCATACAAATAGAACACTTCAGAAGGCCCTAATACATGCAGAAAAAGCAAACCGGAACAAAAGTTGTAAGATTTGTTGTAGAGAGATTAGTGAGAGGGCTAAAGGATCTGAATCATGAAATTCAAATTCAAATGATGCTTGTAGTGGAACAGTTATACAATTGTTATGGGGAAAAACACATGGGCCCAAAAATATGTTTTGGCACAAAATACAAGGGCCCAGCCTGGGTGCTCACTGAAGCACCTAAGATTAGGTGTATAAGTTTTGCCACTAACCAGCACATAAACACCTCCTGGATTCATGCCGTGCCAGCAAGAACTCCCTTCATAGTACATGGTATACCTTCTAAGGGAATGGGGAGGAATATAGGAAATGCTGATGACTGCTGTTCTATAGGCAAGGTTGAGAGATAAGAATCAGCTTCCAGAGCAGAAGTAAGGGCATTTTTTGGTTCTTACATAAGCATGGGGACAGGGCTGGCCCTTTGATGAAGCGGGGAGTTCCCCTCCTAAGGTGGTGGATTCAACCCCAAGGGGAATAGCATGCCCCACCCAGCGCTCCAGAAACTTGTGCTGGCCACTCTCCTGCTGCAGCAAGAATGGCTGACACAGTTCTCTGGAGCTCCACCCACCCGATGCCTCGCTCTGAGGACCCCTCCAAGTGCGACATTAGGTGGGTAGACTCTCTGGGAAGCCCTGCAGCCCATTCAGAAGAGACAACATCCAGCATGGCTCTCCAGAGAGCCTGGCCCAAATGCATCGCTGTGAGGGGTCCGTTCTTACAGTGAGGCAACTGTGGGGAAGTGGACCTGGAGATCGCCTGTGTTGCAGCGGCACAGGCAGTCTCCAGGGTCACCTCCCTGTCAATGCCTTCCTCTAAGGAAGGATCCCTTAAGCGAGGCATCAAGGAGGAGAGAGGCATGTCACTGCTGCCGCCATCAGGAGTAGGAGGGCAGTGACCCTCACCCAGGAAATTGGGAGAAGGGAGGGCTTCCATGGAAGCGGGGGGAGAGGAAAGAGGGCAGCAGTGGAGAGGGGGAGGAGGAAGAAGGGTGGCCATCACCACTGTCACCATGGCGGCGGGGAGAGAGAAGAGAGAGCAGCGGGGGGGGAGGTTGGTGACCACCACTGTCATCGTCGTGGAAGAAGGAAGGAGGAAGAGGAGGGGACAGGCCATTGCACCACAGTGGGGGGAGAAAAGAGGGCAGCAACAGGGGGAAGGAGGAGGAGGAGGGTGGGTGGCTGCTGCCATAATCAACGTTGTTGTTCTGGGGCGGGTGGCTGCTGCCACTGCCATGACTGTTGTTGTCAGGGAGGGGGCAAGAAAGCGGCAGCTCCCACCATCACTGTTGTAGCAGGGAGACAGAGAAGGCAGCAGTGGACATGGCCTGGAGAGAGAGAGAAAAGAGAGGGCAGTGGTGTGACCTCCCACCTCAGGTAACGGGAGGTGTTGTGCCATCCCTGCATGGGGACCAAGTGCAGCAGCTTACATGTAGTGGTTAACAAAATAGACTGTGAACCAGGAAGTCCCTGGCTTAAACCTTGCCTCTGCTATGAAGCGCTTTGATGGTCATAGCTGAACTGCCTCCTCTCAGGCTCCCATCTCTAATACGGGAATAATAATCTGACGTGCTTTAAGGGTTACTGTGAGGATTACTGAGATAATGCAAGCGAAGCACTGGAACACTCTCAAGCACTAAATAAATATATGTGGTTATTGCTGTAGTTGTTACTACTACTATATCTGGCAGCAATACGGCACTGGGCTTTCTCTGTGGTGGTGCCCTCCTTCTGCAATGACCTGCCTGCTGCAGTACATCAGGCACCCTCTGCAATATGTCAGGATACATCATGTGCTTTCGATGATTATTAAAAACGTACTCGTTTGACCTGGCTTTTCCTGACCATTAACTGGTCAAAAGGTTATGTTATTATAATGACATATTGTTTCATAATTTGCTGTAAACTACTTTGGGATTTTTAAAATGGGAAGTGGTATAAAAATATTCTAAAATAAATAAATAGTACTGATGCCATAAAACAACTTTGAAAAGTGACAGACTTAAATAGCTGTTGGAATTTTTAAAAATAAATGATTAAATCAATCTTTTTTACTTACATGTCATTAAATTATAGCAGCTATTATAAACCAAATGCAACACTTAAAAGTGGCAAAAACAAGCTTACTTACATTGTAGATAAAGAAACAAGTGTACTGAAGGCTCCTGGAGTAATTGTAGTTATGCGATTGTCATACAGAGAGAGTAATCTTACTGAGCTCAATCCTGTGAATGTGTCATTGTTTACACAGCTGATCGTATTGCTCCTGAGCATCCTGAAAGGATTTAAACCTTGAATTAGAGTTCTTTAATTGAAAGAGGGGAGGGGGAAAGAGACACAACAGGGAATGTAATATGTGGGCAAGGCAGTTGAAAGATGCAATGTGCTAACTAAATGTTAGCCAATGTATATCCTTGAAAGTTTTATATATCCTGGCTTGCCTGAGTGTGGAAAGCTAAGCAGGGTCAGGCCTGGTTATTACTTGGATGGGAGACCCCTCCTCTAGTTTCCTGCATTGAGCAGGGGGTTGTACTCGATGGCCTTGTAGGCCCCTTCCAACTCTATCCTATGAATTTATAATGCTTGCCTCAAATATGATGCGGCCATTAAAATCTGAGCCAGAGAAGAATTTATCTCCCACCTCTCTCTTCCCCAACTAATGCAAGCCTCCAATCCGCATGGGAAAAGGGAGAGAAGCACTTAGGGGCTTAACAGGTGACCAAGTGTGCCACAATTGTATTTTAGACTTTGTGGACTAGTTTTGCAAGTCCCAGTTCAAAGGCGATATCCAGTCCACATGTGGTGGTGGTGGTGGTGGTGGTAGGAATAGCCTTCATGCAGAGAAATAATTGTACCATATACCCTTTTAGAATATAAATAGAACAAATAAGGACTCTAATGCTGTAAAGTGCCAGACCACAGTGTTCAAAGAATTATATTACATTTTTAAAAAACCTAAAAAACCTCGAAAGGTTCACAGAATGTTGGCCATAATTCCAGAGGAGGAGCATGGGTCACTTTCTTTTTTGAAGGCTAGGTGAGTGGAATGGTCCATGGTCCATATAGAAAGCAGCATACTCAGCCTCTAAAGCAGGGGTGGTGGACAGACTTTAGGCTTGTGGAATCTACTTTTCATTTTTAATAGAACGTCAAGATCCACCAGCTTGAGCTAATGCAAAAGACATATACCTAGAATTAAAGAATTCTGAGCCCAGAAATTTTGAAAAGCAGTTTAAGTGTAAGGAAGTGCTGGGAAAATGTGTTTTCAGCACAATGGAAACATATTTGAGGGAGGATATTTGCATCCAGTGAAATGAATGAGTAAGCAACACATTTGTTGCACAAGAAATTACCATGTGTAAATGCCCCATCTCTTACTGTATGATAGGTCTTAAAAACAGGCTAACTTCCCTTTCATGCTATGAAACTGTATTCTTCACCCAGTATTTAATTAATTAATTCACTAAATGCATTTATATCTCACCTTTCTTCCATCGTGGAACTCAAGGTGGCTACATGTGATTCCCAGGAGGTCTCCCCTCCAAGCACTGACCAGACCCAGACCTGCTTAGCTTCAGCATAGTGGCTGCTTCACGTGCTTTCAGACCATACCATGGGACCTTAAGAAATGTCTCAGTTTTGTAGGAGAAGGAACTCTGAAGACAAGCTATGCAGCTTGTGCAGATAGTATCAGAGTGACTTAATGTACCCAAACAAAGATCTCACAGGAGATGCTACCAGTTTAGACCAGCGACATAGCAGAGATCTATGTAATATGTTAGAATTCCTAAATTGCTCCCAATCAGCCTGCTGTCAAAACCAGCAGAACATTCACTGCATCTGTGATCATATGATCCAACACCCAACAGATTCCCAATGGTGCTGCTTCTCTTCTCCCCGTTTTCCTTCATGCTTACAGTGTCTTGAGCCCTGCAAGACCTCGAAACATTCGTCCATGCACAGATTCCAACTGATTCCCTGTCAACATCAGTTCCTGCACTCCTGCTGCCCCATCAAAAGTGCCTTCACGGATCTCTTTGATCTTGTTGTTACTCAGGTTTCTGAAAGGGGAAACAAATTTAGCATTAAGACAAGCAATATTATTTAACAAGGCTACCTGCTTTTCATCACACAAACACTGTTTGTACTGGGGAGTGAAGGGGGGGGGGAATTGTGGCAACACAGGTTAAAAGGATGCAGCTGATGTATTTCCTGATGTCAAAATTCTCATTTTCAGCTTCAGTCACACCCCCAGCATTTCAAAGGGTTTTCTAAAAATAAGAATGACATAACATTGCAGGACTAGTACTCTGTTCTTAATATGTTTACCAGCATATCTACCTATTAACTCAAGGCAACATCAACATAATGCTGTAACTGGTGACATTGTGCGGACAGAGCAGCAAGGTTGCTCCCATCCTACGCATTTATTTTTCTTCGGATTGGACCATAAGCTTTTCTTATAAATATTTGTTGACTGTCGCACAGGAGCACCCAGAGCATGACTGCAAGTAAGAAATATCATACCCAACATTCCTCAACTATTTCAGTAAATTAAACTTAGAATCCTATTTTAGTTTACTTTATTTCTGCATAGTAGTCACATTATATTCCAATTGATAAGTTACCAGTCATTCCACATAGAAACACATCAGCTTGCATTCCCTCATTTGTACAGATAATATAATGCCATCAAGGCTAAGGGAGAGACTTATGATGTCTAGCCAGTGGTGCTGCTAGGTAGTTTTAGGGCGCAATCCTACTGGTTTGCTGTTGCTAGATGGTATCCTAAGCCCTTAAGAAGCCATAGGATCCAGCAGATCCTAGCCTCTCCTTTCTCCTCCCTTCTCCTCTAGCTGGAACACCCCCTTTTCTCCCTCCCCAAAGTCATCCAAGGTCACTTTTGCAACCTCAGGAAGCAGCCAAAGCAGTCCCTTTGACAGTGGCTTTGAGAGTAGGGGAGAGGGTCCAGAAGGCAGAATCCCACTCCCAAAGATGTAGGAATGTCTACAGCTTTGGGAGGAGACTCCGACATATCCTATGGTCTGTGGGACAATCTGCCAGAGACCATAGGATTCCTCTGTTAAACACTGAACTTAATGATCTTATGGGGGTCCCTTTAGATGGCCCATGTGTTTTACTTCAGTTGTGAAGCACACAATTAATATTTCTGTCCCCCCTCTCCATTCCATGTTCTACCATTGCTTCTACATTACTGATATGTTAGAACAATGACAAAACTATTTCCTAACCTTTTATTTATTTATTTATTTTATTTATTTATTTATTATATTTATACCCCGCCTTTTTTCCTGCAAGGAACCCAAGGCGGCTTAATCCTCCTCCTCTCCACTTTATCCTCACAACAACCCTGTGAGGTAGGTTAGGCTGAGAGTCCATGACTGGCCCAAAGTCACCCAGTGAGTTTCATGGCCGAGCGGGGACTAGAACCCGGATCTCCTGAGTCCCAGTCCAACACTCTAACCACTACACCACACTGGCTCTAACCTTGATTTTAAAAGAACACTAACCTTGATTTTAAAAGAATATATACTCTGAACATCTGCAGCATTGCATTTTAAACTTACTTAAATCATAGCGCCATCATGACTACAGGAATAAAATGGAGTTTGTGTCTCCTGCCATCATCACCCGCCATTCCTTAGGTCAGGGATCTCCAACCATTTTAGGTCCTTGAGCACATTTGGCATTTTGAAAAAGTGCCCTGGGCACCACCACAAACTAGCTGCTGTAGGGGGCTGGTGGAGGGCCAATCACCAAAATGTTGGGAGCACCTTCCCCCTTATCTGTGTTTTTGTGTGTGCACGGGTGTGAACACTGTGTGTGTATTACTCACTCGGCCTTCTCTCTCTGGCCTGCCTGCCTTCTTTCTTTCCTTCCTTCCCCCCTCTCTTTGGCTTCTCTTCCTTCTTTCCTTCCTTCCTTCCTTCCTTCCTTTCCTTCTTTCTTTCCGTCTGTCTGTCTGTCTGTCTGTCTCTGGCTCCTCTTTCTTTCTTTCTTTCTTTCCTTCCTTCCTTCCTTCCTTCCTTCCTTCCATCTCACTGGCTCCTTTCTCTCTCTCTTTTCTCTCCCTATTTAGGTTAATGGAGCCATTTGTCTATTGGGAAGGAAAAAGCCCGCCTACTGAAAATTGACAGGAGGATGTGTGTGAAGATCACCCCCAACCAAGGACCCTGTTGCCCCAAGGAACCTTGGTATGGGGTGAACTGTGGGGCCCTGGACTGTGGGTGCTGCATTGGAGACCCCTGCTCAAGGTGGTCATTTGCAGGGGCTGGGCTGGGGCTGGGCTGCAGGGTCCTGGACTTTGGCCCCAAGTTCCAGCCCTAGCAACACCACCAGGTCTGCATGATTTATAATGGGAATGTAACAGCAGCAGCAGCAGCAACAACGATGATGATGTGCTAAAAAGAACCTAAGTGCTGAGGGGGCATGATAATAGGAACAGGAAATAAAAATAGAAGAGAGACACGTGGCGGACAAATACATGAAGGAAGAAATATATCCTCAACCATTGTTTAAAGAGGAACGTATATCACTTGAGCACAATACTAGGTTATATGCTGAAGAGAGGACAGTTGCAAAGGATTCATTGCAAAAATGGCAACAGAATGGATCTGGTTTCTTTGCGATGTAAAGTGTGTTCTTTGCAACGGTCATAATTGGGTGAAAGTAATTTTTAAGGCTGGGTTTAGGCTTCATATGAGTAACTGGTAGCCTGGTTTCTGTTTCCTGAACAGCAGAGACAGCCTGGCTGCACAGCTTGTGACCCATCACCTCTCTTGCAGTCTGAGTCAATAAGGGAGGGAAGCAGCGGCAACAATAAAGCACAAAAACAACCACAATAACATGATCTCTCTCTGGCCTCTTAAAGCAGCTTCATGCATTTTACTTCTATCCATAGTATAAAGATTAGACTTTATGTTTAATGTCAGGAACGGCTTAGAAACAATGTTATGACAGATGAATTTCATTTGCTGCCAAACTGTTATCTGATGAAAAAATTAGTTAAGTATCTCTTTTGAATCTTCAGATTATGCAAGAGTTCCTTTTGTTACTACCATGTATTTTTGCCTACTATCAATGCTACTTTATGCTTCTGTGTGATCCCATCCCCATTTCCAAAGGATTTCATAGATCACAGAGTTGGAAGGAGCCTACAAGGCTATCGAGTCCAAGCCCCTGCTCAATGCAGGAAACTAGAGGAGGGGTCTCCCATCCAAGTAATAACCAGGCTTGACCCTGCTTAGCTTTCCACGCTCAGACAAGCTGAGCCAACATAAGCCACAGGCCTGGGCTTATGCTGAGGGTCACTTTTTCCAATACATTTTAAAGATGCGGCACATTCTTGTGAATCACATCCATATCTGAAGATACATGTAAACATACAGTGAGAATTAGTATATGGGTTAATTACATCTCTGAGAAGATCACAGAATGCTGAGCCTCAAAATGACTATGTGCCTACAGCAGTCTTGTAAATGATCCCACAAAAATTCCAAGCCGAAGTGTGTGTGTGTGTGTGTGTGTGTGTGTGTGTGTGTGTATTATATATATACATATATATATATATTGCAGGACTGCTGGGGGCTAGCAGAGGAGAGACTAAAAGCAATGTTCACCTTCTAGCAGAGTGCTGTATTTTTTTTGGTTGATCGTGGATGATGGGCTTCTCATCTTTGGGCACAGAGAAAGGGAGGAGAGCTCTATCCCTTCTCAACAGCCCACTCACTCACTCACTCACTCACCTGTATGCAATTCCTTGTTGCCTAAAACTAGCAGGCAAGTGCTTAAATGCAAGTGTATATTACTAAGTGCATTTGCCTGTGCATTTTCAGTCTGAATCATGACCACATGCCCATACCTCAGTGGAGGAATGACCTCCAATTGACCATAGTGTCAAGAAGGCTAGTTAAGACACAACCCTTCTTTTCTAGATAACAATTTCCAATTGGACCTATTATTGTAAAACAGGGCTGGGCAACAGGTGTCCTGTGGGCCACATGTGTCCCCTGCTATGGCCCCTGCCCAAAATTAGGAAAAAAGTTGTTTAAAAAATATGGCATCAGATCGGCCATTTTTACCCTTTTTTAAAACTCTTTTACTGCTCCATGGTAGCTACGGAGTAATTTTGACCTTTTGGCACTCTGTAGCTGCTCCAGATGCCTATATATATATATATATATATAGGCAGGCACTATGGGGAGGGGGAAGTGCACCCTATGGAGTGTGTCTGTGAAAATGGGCCCCAGACCTCTCAAAGTTGCCCACTGCTGATCTAAAGTTACACTTTTATTATTTGGACTTACACTTCGGATCCAAAGAACTGTGAAAGGAAGGACAACATGTGTTAATTCTGTTTCATCAACTCCTGCACAAGTGCTAGTGTAAGAGTTCTTGTAAGGCAGCACCACAATGTAGCAGCAGTTGTGTTACGTTATGAGAAATGTGGTGAATAACGAGGGCACAGGCTGTCACATATAAACTGTAGTGAGCCATAATGTGAACGGCTTAGGGATTTTAATATATTAAGCAGTATAAAGGTTATACATCAATAAACAACAATGCTGTGGCTTACACTGGCTCAGCTTGTCTGAGTGTGGAAAGCTAAGCAGGGTCAGGCCTGTTTATTACTTGGATGGGAGACCCCACCTCTAGTTTCCTGCATTGAGCAGGGGGTTGGACTCGATAGCCTTGTAGGCTCCTTCCAACTCTATGATCTATGAAATCTATGAAATGCATTTGCAAGGTCTTGTGCCGGAGCATGTGCAATGTCTCATATAAGAGGTTGTACAAATTGAAGAACTTATCTGGATTAAGGAACAGTTTTCTCATGCATCACTCTTCCACTAGGTTGGAAATCAATCTTCTGTGTATGGAAGGGGCTTTCCACTAGCAGAAGAGCACCTTTGGCTTCAAGTCAACATCAGGGCTTTTCACATGACAGTCTCAGCTTGTGGTCCTGGTCCCTATGGAAAGTGTAGCTGTTCCAAGCCAGTCATTACGCATGCAACTACCAAAAGGCTGAATTTAGTCCAGACTAGGTGCCCTGGAATGTCCAAAAGCTTATACAGAGTAATTTCAGCATTTAGTAGACGGCCTGCACATGACACAGATAAAAATTTCTTGTGGCTGCCACACAGGCTGAGATGGTCATGCTAATGGACCCTTACTTGATATAAGATGAGTTCAGGTGATAAACATTATGGCTCAGGTGTAAACACTTAATCCAACCACTAATAAATACATTTCACACATATATATCTATTTTATGGCAGGTAGCATAATAATGTGCAAAATTGTAATTGGTCCTTACTTCCTGAGTTCTGCCAAAAATTTTCATGATATTTTTTCCAAACTCATTTTCCACATTCAAACAACCAGCGTTGTAATATTACATTCGGGTATTATTTTCCTCCTAAGTATTTGCAGTTCACATTCATTAGAGGCAGGCATGTAATGGCTTTTCAGTATTCATGATAAACTATCATGTAAATTTGTACCAAGGGACTTCTTAAAAGCAGGCACAGTTGACCCTGAAATCAATTGTGTCAATGAATCCTTTGGGGCTGCTTAAACACAGGACTTATTGACAGAACAGACAAAGGCTCCAAGTGAAAACTGCCCATATATACTGTCATTGCATACCAATAATGTTTCTTAAGGTGTCTTATTGAATAGGCATTGATTTGTCTCATTTTGCTACTGTGGACAAAGAAAATGGAGAGAGCTTGTGAGGTTTAATTTTCACAGACAGTACTATATTAGTATGTTTCCATAGTAAAGATAGAAAGGTGCAACAGACTTTACTTCAGTCACAGCGTGAGTGACAAAAACTGTATAGAGAGGTATCTAGAATACTGTCGATCATTTTCAGCATAAAGTAGACATTCTCAGACTGCCATAAGCAAATTTATTAGTGCAATATAAAGCATGACGTTCTTCCTTACAGTGGTTGCTTTAGCCTCCAAATTCCAGCCACTACCCAATTATTTTCTCTTCTTTCCACCACACTCTGTTCTGCCACTACTACTTCTGTTACTTTCAGAGGCAAATAATAGTCTTTCAAATCACGGAGCTGGAAGGGGCCATTTAGGTCATTGAGTCCAACCTCCTGCTCAGTGCAGGAATCCAGTTTAAAACATCCCTGAGAGATGGCTGTCCAATCTTTGCTTGAATACCTCCAGCAAAGGAGAGCACAATGGAACCAACTTCCCTAGGAAGTTGGTTCCATTTTCTGACTGCTCTGAACATCAGCAAGTTTTTCCTGATGTTCAATTGAAATCTGCCTTCCTGTAACTTAAGCACATTATTTCATGTCACACAGACTTACCGGTAGATGATAGAGAACATGTTGCAGTCTTCTTTTCTCAAGCCTGAATATACCCAGTAACTTCAATCTTTCTGCGTAGGACTTAATTTCTAGTCCCCTGATCATCTTTGCTGACCTTCTCTGAATTTGTTCCATTTTATCTGAATTCTTCATAAAATATGGTGTGCAGAACTGGACACAGTATTCAGGCTGAGGTCTGACCAGCGCAGAGTAGAGCTGGACTATTACTTTCCATGATTTACAAACTATACTTTCATTGATGCAACCTAAAATTGCATTTGTCTTTTTTGCAGCCCCATCACACTGCTGACTCACATTCAGCTTCTGATTGACTACAACTCCAAGATCTTTTTCACATGTACTATTGTCAAGCCAGGTATAGATTCATAGATCATAGAGTTGGAAGGAGCCTACAAGGCTATCGAGTCCAACCCCCTGCTCAATGCAGGAAACTAGAGGAGGGGTCTCCCATCCAAGTAATAACTAGGCTTGACCCTGCTTAGCTTTCCACGCTCAGACAAGCTGAGCCAGCGTAAGCCACAGGCCTGTGCATTTGATTTCTGTTTCCTAAATGAAGAACTTTGCCCTTGTCTCTTTTAAATTGCATTCTGTTATTTTCTGCCCAGTTTTCTTACCCCCAAAGGATCATTTTGAATGTTATTTCTGTCTTCTAAGGTATAGCTAATACCTTAGCTCCCACCAAATTTTATGTCACCTGCAATGTTTGTGTCCTTCTACAATGCTATTCCATTGATAGGGGTGCTTCTAGAATTAGAGATTTGTAAAGTGATCAGATTCTGGCTTATTATCCTGGCTTGTAAAATGACATTAAGCCAGAGTTTCCCAGTTTGAATGTAATGGGGAAGAACAGGTTGCTTACCTGTAACTGTGGTTCTTAGAGTGGTCATCTGTGCATTCACACATATGGGCTCCGCGCTTGCGCTGAGGCCTACTCAGGAAACTTCTAAAGCTGAGGTGTTTTAGGCGGGAACCCTTCCCCCACCGTCCTACTGCGCATGCTCCAGCGGGTTCCTGCCTATCCCCTCAGTTCCCTGAGACCGCCTATTGCGGCCCCGGGACCAAGAGGATTCTCGGTACCAAAAACATTGATACGGAATACCAACATCGGTACCGATGTGGAAAAAATGAACTGCTTCAGGTAGCCCCATTGACATCAACAGTGACACCAAAGCGGGGACAGTGGGTGGATTGTGTGAATGCACAGATGACCACTTGAAGAACCACAGTTACAGGTAAGCAACCTGTTCTTCTTCATGGTCTCTGTGCATCACACATATGGGTGATCTACTAAGCTTACTTACTGGTCGGTGTCCCTAGTTCTATATGGAAGACAGCATGGCCCTTCCAAATGTACAGTCAGAATAAGCCCAGATGTCCAAGTGGTAGTGTTGAATGAATGGACGTCAACGGTGAAGACCAGGTTGCAGCTTTACAGAGTTCTGGCAGACAGACTCCGCTGCCAAAGGCCGCTCAAGTAGCTACACCACAGGTCAAGTGAACCCTTATTGCGTTGTGGAGCAGCAGACTGTGGAGCTCATATGCAAGTTTTATGCTCTGGAGAATCCAATTGGCAAACCTCTGAGATGAGACCGGAAGACCAACTTGCCAGTGCCCATAACAGAGGAAAAGTTGTGGGGATTGACGGATGGACTCTGTCCTGGCTTTATAGAAAGTGAGTGCTCTCCTGACATCAAGCATGTGAAGCAACAGGAAGAAAGCTGGCAGAACGATGTCCTGGCTCAAGTGAAACTCTGAGACCACCTTCGGCAGGAACGCGATGTCCGGGCAAGGCACCACCTTATCTCGATGGAAGATAAGATAAGGGGGGTCGATATGGAGCGCACAGAGTTCACTTGACCGCTGGGCCGAAGTAATTGCCATGAAGAAAGCCACTTTCCATGTCAGGAGGCGAATGTCTATGGTGGCGAGAGGCTCAAACGGAGCAGAAGTGAGCGCCTTGAGAACCACTGACAGGCTCCAAGAGGGGACTACAGTCCAGATTGGAGGGGAAAGGTTATGGAGACCCTTCAGGAATTGCTGAACCAGCGGATGAGAGAAGACAGTCCTGCCCATGATGGAAGGGTGGTATGCTGAAATGGCAGCTAGGTAAACCTTTACGGACAAAAGCTTAAGTCCCTTTGCCGACAGCAAGTGCAGGTACTGTAAAACTGTCGGTATCGAGCAAGAAGAAGGGTTGGCATTGACAGAGCCACAGAAGGTGGAAAAGGCTGACCATTTTGCAGCATAGGATCTCCTAGTGGATGGCTTCCTGGATGCGTCCAGAACTGCCTGTATGTCAGGTGGAAATTGTGCCTCTGTCAGTGGTGTATCCTCCATGTGGAGAGGTGAAGGGACTGCAGGTCTGGGTGCTGGAGCTGCCTCAATCCCAGGTGAGGAGGGATGGGAAGGTCGGTAGATGGATGTGCTCTCCGCAGCTCAGGCGAAGGAGTGGAGTGAATCAGGGTTGCCTGGGCCACCAAGGGGCAATTAGGATGCAATCCATGCAGTCAGAGTGTATCTTTGCAATGACTCATGAGCAGCGGGATGGGAGGGAAGAGGTAGAACAGGTCTTCCAACCATCGGTGAAGGAAGGTGTCCCCCATCAAAGCTGGGTCCATCCCCACTCTGCTGCAGAAAGTCTTGCATGCTGTATTCTCCACCGTAAATAGATCGACCTGGGGAGTGCACCAGGCAAAAAAAAGTTCTCTCAACACTTGAGAGTCCAGCTGCCACTCGTGAGATGACACCATTATCGTGCTGAGGGCATCCGCCAGGATATTGTCCTTCCCCATGATGTGGATAGTGATGAAGGACATGCCCCTTGGGGTGGCCCAGTTGAAGAGCCAAAGAGTGAGAGCGTTGAGCTTCGAGGACCTCGTCCATCCATCCCTATTTGTTTAGATAGGCAACCAGAGGGTTCGGAGACGAGGGCCTGAAGCACCTTCCACACCGCCAGAAGTTCCAGGTAGTTGATGTGGGCGCGGAGTTCCAAACCTGATCACTGACCCTGGACCATGCTGCCCCCACAATGCCCCCCCCAATTAAGGAGGCATTGGTCGTCAGGTTCTTCATTGGAGCTGGTGGCAGAAAGGGCAGTCCTTGTAAAAGGTGAGTCTCATCCATCCACCAGAGCAGAGAATTCTGTATTTGGACGGGAAGCGCCAGGTAAGCGTGGTGAGCATCTTTCTCCATATTGAAGGCCTACAGGAACCAAGTCTGCGGGGGTCGCATCAGTAGTCTGGCGAAAGCGACCACTGCGAATGTCGAGGCCATGAAGCCTAGGAGACATTGAATGGTGTGGGAAGTTGCCCTGCGAACACGGTACAGCTTCGTAGCCAAGATGAGGATGCTGTCGGTATGGCTGCAAGGCAGAAAGGCTCGAGCGTGAATGGAATCGAGGACAGCACCGATGAACTGGATCGACCTCGACAGCTGCAGGACTTCTTCCAGTTCACATAGAATCCAAGGGTGTTTAGGAGTCAAAGGGTGAAATCCACTGTTTTTAGTGTAGTGCATGTTCCAAAGAATCCACAAGTAGCCAGTTGTCCAGGTACGGGTAGACTTGGATGCCCTGAGATCGTAGGTAGGCACAGACAACTGCTGAACACTTCATGAAAACCTTTGGAGCAATGGAGAGACCGAAAGGAAGCACCGTGAACTGGAATGCATGATGTCCGATACAGAACCAAAGGAACTGTTGGCTGTTGCGATGGATGGTGATGTGGAAATAGGCATCCTGGAGGTCGATCGACGCAAACCATTTGCCCTTGCAGAGTAGAGGCAAGATCAACTGGAGCGTAGTCATCCGAATTTCTTCTGGGTGATGAAGTAGTTGATATCCCACAGGTCCAGGATCGAATGAAGCCCTCCATCCTTCTTCAGCACCGTGAAGTAGCGAGAGTAGAGGCCCTCTTGGAGAGAAAACGATGAGAGTCTCTTGATGGCGCCCTTCTGCAGTAAGGAGTCTATCTCTTCCAACAGAGGTGGTGAAGGCTGCGTGGTGCGAATGCCAAGGAAAGGAGGGAGAGCATCGAACTCTATTCTATACCCATGCTGGGTGAACTTGAGAACCCAGCTGTCAGGTGTGACCCTCCTCCATGATGGTAGGTAGGAGGCTAGTTGGGCACCAAAGGATGGTACAAAGTTCTCTGTGCTTGGAGGGGAGTCAAAGATGACACCTGTTTTGGTCGCCTCCCTTACGGTAGCCCTGGTACCGAGGCTGTTGGTATGAGTGCTTCGGTACTGAGGGCTACTGCTGGCATGGCTGATGTTGGGGCTGCTGCGAGACACTGAAAGAGGCTTGTTGCTGATGCCACCTCCTTTGACAGAAGGGACGAGACGACGGTTGTGGTGTAAGGCCCATCTTTCTTGCCGCTGTCCTGGCCTTCTGGATGTTATCCATTGCCTTGTCTGTCTTCACGTTAAAGAGGCTGTCGCTGTCAAAGGGCAGATCCTCGATACTAGAGCAGGTCTCTGGCGTCAGCGAGGTTGCCTGCGGAGTGCGACTGCCGACTAGAGCCCTGCTGTTGCAGTCCGCTTGGTGTCATGCGATGTTGATCTGCTGACAGGAGAGCTTCACGGCTTTGTCTTGGAAGAGCTGTGCTAACTCTCTTTGATCTTTGGGCAGGTGGTCAATGAGGGATCCCATTTTTTCCAAAAGGAACAGCTGGTATCGACTCATGATGGCCTGGTAGTTCGCTATCCGAAGACCAAGGGAGGAAGACGAGTAGATCTTCCTTCCCAGCAGATCAAGTCGACGTCCCTCCTTGTCGACCGGAGCAGTGTGTTGCTTGGTTGACTTACCCTACGCCAACTCCAGTATTATGGAGTTTGGTAAGGGGTGAGCGAAGAGGAATTTGGCGTCCTCCTCCCTCGCCTGATACATACTCTCCAACCTCTTCGCCGTTGGAGGCAGTGTTGCAGGTGTTCTCCAGTTTTGCTGGGCCGTCTGCACCAGCGTGGGCAGGATTATGGTTGGTACCAACGCTTCAGTGTTGAGGAATACTGGGTCCTCAATCCTCTGTTCCGGGTGCTGGGTTTGAAGACCCAACACTTGAGCCATCTGCTGGATCCTCTCAGAGAAGTGGCCCAGGTCTTCGGATGGAGAGTAAAATTACAGCAATAAGAGGCACAAAAATATTCAACCAGTAAATAAAGAACAATACATCTAAAATATATTCTGACTAAGCTTAAAAAATTTACATTTTAAAAAGGCCTGGGCAAACAATTAAGAAAATGAAGTCGGCAACAATAATATTTGCTCATGAGGTATTCCAAAGATGGGGTGCCACCAAAGAGAAAGCCCTTTTTTCTTGTAAATGCATAATAGATTTCTAACAATGGTGGCGCTCAGAGAAGGGCCTTCTCTGAAGATCTTAATGCCCAGACAAGATGATATTGGAGGAGATGCTCCTTCAGCTATTTGGGTCCTAAGCCACTTAGGGCTATAAAGGAGCAATCCTATGCATATTTAGACAGAAAAAAGGCTAACAGCTCCCATGCTGGCTTGAGCATGCTGGGAGTTGTAGGCCTTTTCTCTGTCTAAATATGCACAGGATTGTGCCCAAAATGTGATAACAAGCACCCTGAATTGTGCTTAGTAGCTAATAGGGAGCTAATGTAATTCCTTAAGTCTTGGTAGAATTATGGATCCATTTAGATAAACTGGTCAGAATTCTGGCTGCTGAATTCTGTGCCAGTTGAAACTTCTGAACCATTATCAAGGGCAGCCACACATATAATGCATTACAGCAATCCAACCTGGTGGTTACAAGAGCATGGCTCATGGTAGCATGGCTATCCCTATCCAGGAAAGGCTGCTCTGTACAGTTCCCATTTAGAAAATGCATAATAAGAATAACAGACTAACCTATAAGAATAGGTTCGCTCGGAGTCATCTTTATTTTCTTTGTAGTGCCAGGTGAATACTTTTTATTTGCCCAGGCCTCTTAAGTTTGTGTTCATTTTGTGCTGGATTCTAACTGCTAGATTTCATTGCCTGATAATTGTTTTTTTTAGATTTTATTGTATTTCCATGTTTTATTTTGTAAGCTGCTCTGAGCTGAAAAGAAGCTAATAAATATTTTTACTATGGCTGAAAAGAAGCTAATAAATATTTTAAAACAAACAATTAAATAGATAATTACCACCACCACAACTCTAGTCATGGGGCTTAGAAACCCTACAAAGTGGTTGCCACTTTATAAGGTTCCTAAGCCTATGTACATGGAAAAAGAAAAGAGGCATTTTGCAAAATTCATTAAATTATTTATTGGAAATCTATGTTCAAGTTCCTTTGGGCTTTAGACTCTATTTTACAAAATTGAATAAGTTTCAGAATTCCAAATGAGGATAGGTGATGGCAAAAATAAGCCTGATTAACAATCTTTAGGAAGGGTTACCATAAACAAAGAAGTGCTTTCCAAATCAAGTCTGATTTTAACATTGCAATGTGGAGCACATACTAATATCCTCTTTCCAATGGGACAACACAGCATACAGGTAATGGAGGATAAAAATAATGCCAGGTAATAAAAACAGAAAGCAAAACGAGAGCTTTCTGCTTGGAGGCATCTATGGTAAATTTGAATTAAGTAATCTTGATGATGAACTGCAGGGCACTATTATCTCTTGCTAGAATACAGATATCTGAACTGCACCTGTAGTCTTAAATTCTTATTGTCTGCCAAGAGTAGGGCATGGGTGATTTATTACTTCATAAAGATGTAATATGCTAAATGGGAACATGGCTATTCCACCCTATATGTATTAAAAAGCAATGCGGCTTTGTTCAACTCTTTCTACCCCTTAAAAATCAACAAGCAAAAAGAGGACATGTGTAGCAGCACACTACTCAAATATCTCATAAAATAAATGAAGGAAACAAACCTTCACTATCAAATTTATTTCCACTAACTGCATCAAAGGTTTGTCAGATGTCCTGTTATATTTTTTCCACTGTAGGTTTCTGGACCCCAAATTCTAGGACCTTGACTTCTTTAGGATACCGGGCATAGAATTGCAGTTTACAAAGCTATGTAAACTGGTCTGTTACTTTTGAGAACCAAGTTCTACTAAACACCATCAGACACACTAGCTGGACTAGAATTGAGAAAAGAGATTCAAGCCAGCCTTGGAACTGAGACCTTGCATAGCCTGAAATGAATAGTGAGCACCAGATGTTTAGTTATTTGTGGACATGGGAAAAGAGAAAGCGAGACATCAATATATAAATATACTAGCTATATGGTTTCCTCTAAATTTAACTTTGGGCATCAGGTACAGGCATCTCAATATTAGCACATTATGAATTCATTTCAGATGTGAATGTAGCCTAGCAAGCTCAGCGACAAGGTCAGACAAGAACCAGTATGCTGTACCACTGCATTTATACCTTTAAAAACAACTACCAGGTTTGTGTTGAGTAATATCTTGCTCAACGATAGATATTTTGCACCCAGGAGGCAAACTGTCAAAGGACTGCACCACACATTAAAACTGTCAAAGGACTGCACCACACATTAAAACTGTCAAAGGACTGTACCACACACCACAAAAACTGCAACACACATTAAAATGGAAAATATGCATATAGAGAAAAGAACATTCACGTATTTTTTTTCGCCATGAGAAAAGTGAATGAGTAACTAACAGGAACAGCTGCTGCCCAGAGTTCTCACACCCTGCATTAGGCAGTTACAAATCTAAGGGTGCAATCCTATGGATACTTAGACAGAAAAAAGTTCTACAACTGCCAGCATGTCCCAGTCATCAGTTGTAGGACTTTTTCTGTCTAAACATGCATAGGATTGCGCCATAAGAAAATGATGTCCATGCCAGGTCTAACACTTCCTGGCTAAAACCATACACCAACGTTTTAAGTCAGGTTGGGACATTCTCTGTAAATCATATTGAGGCAGAAAGGCAAACATATGAATTATTTAAATAAATAATACATTTCATTATTTACAGCTTGACTTTCACCTGCTTCCCATTAGATTCCAAAGCACCTCCTGTTTTGAATGGTGAAGTAGTATGTCTTCTTTATTGAGTATGTACTATAAACTACATAACGTACATTGGTGAGTAGATCTTATATATGTTCACTTGGAAGTAAATCACACTAAACTTTATGGGGGTGTACTCCCAACTAAGTGTGCATAGGATCAGTTCATGTCTAAGCCACCATGACTATATTAATAATGAAAAAGAAACTTAACTTACATCTTCCTTAGGCTGGGGAGCTTCTTGAATATTCCAGTAGCTTCCAGAACAGAAATGTCATTATCATGTAAACGCCTATGAAAAACAAAAAATAACACATATGAAAGATCTTAGACATCAGACGGACCTACACGGCATGTACATTTCTCAAACAAATATTACCAGAACAAAGTTATCGCCAGTGCGGTGTAGTGTGTTTGACTAGGCGTGCAGAATCCCAGGTTCAAATCCCCACACAGCCATGAAGCTCACTGAGCCAGTCACTCTCTCTCTCCACCTAACCAACTTCAAGGGTTGTTGTGAGGATAAAATGGAGGCAAAACCATGTACATTGCCTTGAACTCCTTGAAGGAAAGACAGTATATACATATGTAATAAAATGCATATTTTTCCTACTAACCTTGTTTCTAATATTGAAGAGTTGTAATTACAATGTAAACACTGTAATGCTCAGTGTTCAGAATTTATGACATGAAAAGTTGGACTACTATACTGGTTGGTTGTGGGGGTGGAGGGACCTACCCCAACATTCTTGATAAACATTTTGTGATGTCTTGTTTCTAAAGTGACTGGAACATTTAATTCTTCTTTGTAGTTTTCCTTTCCAATGCTATGTAGATATTCCTCATATAAATAACCACCTTGAATAACTGGAAAGGTATGAGGAGCTGTGCATTTGAGTCTAATTGTAAACTGCTGAATTTTACATGCATCAAGTTCTCTAATATTTAAACCTGTGTACATTTAAGTCAGGGCCAGTATCAGGATCTGGCATCCTTGAGAAGCTATTAGGGCTCGAGCAGCCTGGCAGGGTCCACTGCTGACACCTGCCTGTGTCCTTTAATTTTTTCCTCAGCCTGGTACTCAAAGAAGCACTACATGGCTGGGTCTACCTGCCATTTGAATTTTCTACAATGCCCCCAGCATAGTGTCACTCCAGAGCATTGTGGGAAATTAAAATGGTGGCTCCCAGCCACCTGGTGCTGTTTGGAGTGCTGTTGCCCACCATTGCTTCCAGGTAAGCCTGCCATGGTCCACCAAAAGAGGAAGGGGACCACCAGAGGACATTTTGGGTCTACCAGGGCCCAAAAAAGCTGGAGCTGGCCCTCATCTAATGCAAGCCTTTCATTTAAAAACGTTGAAAGAATCTTGAAATCAAATAAAAGTGGGAATACAGCTTCAATGTAATGGGATTTATTAGACATATTTTATTTTAATCCAATGAAACACCAGGAAAAAATATGGCAGTCATATTGGAAGATTCACACATTGTCCTGATAACTCTGATTAACATGTAAGATTGGTCAGAATAATAAGAACAAACAACTGAATTATTTCAATATTTAAGCATTCAGTACATTTTGTCAAAAGTGCCACACTTACAGGTCTGTGGTGTATTCTGGGAGGTGACTGGGGAGTCGAGTGAGCTTTTGGTTAGAACAATCTACAATTGTCCCCTCACAACGGCATTTTTCAGGACAGACAAGGTCCATGAAGCACTCTCCACTGAACTTACTCCTGTAGTCCTCTGAACCTGCAAAGTTGAAATATTTCCAGGTAAATAGCTGCAATGTAAAATAACCATCACAAATTATAGCTGGAGAAGAGAGCACTTCCATTTGCTTAGCAAACCCATAAGAATCAATCCAGATTTGACTGAACTCTACATTATGCTGTAAAGTGGTTTGACCAATTCACTTCAGGGTGATTCTAGAGAGACTAGGGACCCATCCCCTTTCTTAGAAGACTTTTGCAGGGCCTTTTCACCTTTTGGAAAATATTTTTCTTGGCATTAACACCTGCTACATGGCAAACGGTATGTTAGAGTCTGGTTTTCAAGGATAAATATTTTAACAAACAACACAAGAACACTGCAACTGAAAGTAACATGAGTTGCAATTATTTCCACTTTAATCACAATAGGCACTGTGTGAACATAGGTACTGTGTATAAATATAGTAAGAATTGCAATTCAGCACATTCTACAACTGTCAAGTCCCTTTTGACTTGTTTTAATGATATGTCTTTCCAGTCAGGCTCAACAAACCAATATTTCCAGCTTAAAAAAAAAAAAAAGTATTAATGAGAGGTAAACATGATCCTTGTGCTTATGGCAGCCAAAGTATGAATGGATATGTAATCAAAGAGTTGCCAGCACAGATTCAATCAGGCAGTACTTGCCCACGCACTTCATAGTTCATTATGGGAACAACTAAATATTTCTTTAAAATCATTTGTTCTGTCCAGCCATACTAAGAAACCTAAGGATTTTTAACTTTTCCAGGACTTTATAAGTCGGTTGTAATTGCAACATCTATATGTCAATGCCAAATTCACTTATCTGAGAAACACTAACTTTCTAGAAGAGAAAATTTTGGAAGGCAAAGGTTTGGAAGCGAACATCATTCAACTAATTTTCAAGAGGACTCCCAAAAGGTCCTCAGTAAAAGGTGGAACCCAAGCTGGTACAGTCATGCCTTGGATTGAGAGCATAATTCGTTCCGGAAACGTGCTTGTAATCCAAAACACTCTTATATAAAAACAAAATCCCCCCAAAAAAATTTGTACAGAGATTTTTACTTTAAGCTGTACTACAGTACTTGTATTGCAAGACGTCACTTGTATATCAAGTAAAAAAATTTAAATAAATATTTAAAAATTTGCTTGTCTTGCAAAATGCTCTCAAATCAAGTTACTTGCAAACCCAAATTACTGTATTTGGGTACAGATAATCTGAATTCATTTTAGCATTCTTGATCCAGTTTGAGAGCACCGCTACTGCATGCTATGGCTATAGTCCAGAGAAACTGTGCACAAAATAGACAGATGTACAAAAACTGCCATGCAGAAAATTCTACATAAACATGTTGCATGAAACCACACAACTACTTAAGCTTTCAGTTGGTCCAGAATACAAGAAGCTGCCAACAAGGCTGTCCCAAAGGACTTTACTGCACTGGTTCTAAAGAAGCTGCTCTGCCTACTGGTAAGCTTCCAGGCACAATTTAAAGTGCTGATTTTGACTTTTACACCTCTAAACAACTTGGGCCCTGGTAATTGGAAGGAACACTTTCTTTCCTGATGTTCTTCCTTGTGACCTACAGGAGCCACAGAGGACCAGAGGATCAAACAGGGCTAAAGCATTTCCCAGACAAATATCTCACCCTCCCACCCACTCCATTGCCTAACTCTGGTGGTTACTTGAAGGAGAGGCCCTTTTCACATACAAATTATAACTGAATCATAAACTAGAAATTAAAATAGGGCTGCAATCCTAAAGAGGCTTACTTGAAAGCTAACTCCATCAAAATCAATACAAATAGCTTCAGAGAAAATATGTTTAAGGATCAGAATGTGAAATATACTGTTATTTCTGTCCTAGGTATTTAACACGACAGCCAAATTTTAATACCCATCCCCCCTGTACATTGCCTCCTTCTGTGTTCCGTCAATATTTTTCCAGTTGTTTGTTTTTGTAATTTTGTTATGAAGAAGTTTAATGAGTTTTGCATTATTATAAGCCACTGTGAAGGTGTTACTAGGAAGCAGAATAGAAGCTTAACTAATTAAATATCAGTTACATTTATAATTATATATATAGGTGCCACTTTTTGCCAATTTCTGCAACCCCACAGAACCCAAGTGGACACTTACATTACTTAGATATAAACAAATGTATGTAGGACATTGAACGGCAATCTGTACGATTATTCCTATTTTTAAGAAACAAGAAAGAATGAATTATTAGCAATAATTTCATCTAATAGTTAACTCAGGAGTTTGAGTGCAGATAAGCTTGGAGCCAAAATGGGGTCACTAAGAAATAAGAGGGAGGTACCAGCATGCTTGGGTGAATCCCTTGATATACAAAAGTGCAATACATCTTTTGAAAATGCTCAGACAGGAACAGCCCTCCTCCAAAACAATAGTTCAATGAGGTCTGAACATGCTCAGTCACCTCCAGGAGCCATAGAATGTTGAGTGTCAGCTGGGGGGGGGGGAACTGGGAGGAGGGTAGTGAACTGGCCAGCTTGAGCTCATTACAGCTTATTAGACATGGTAGGCTGGGGACAGGTCATCCTGAAAAAGAGAACTCCTAAGAGGGAATAAGGATACACTGCAACATTTTGTTGCAGCTCCCAGATATTATTTATTAACAACAGCTATTATGGCTACCACACCAGGGAAAATGATAACATCCAAATGTTCTCTTTGTAGCTTAGATTTTGCACCAGCTGGGTAAAGTCAAACACATTCAAAGACTTGTTCAGGGAGCTTCTTCACATGCACTAGGACTTCTGAGGCACACACTCATCTGCACAAGTTTAGTCAAGTGCAATATTTTTGCTAGCTGTGGGAAGTGAGTTCAAATCATGCCTAAGCCATGGACTCACTGAATCACCTCAGGCAATGAACTTCCCCCGGCCCCGCCTTCTGGGGTCGGGAAGAACTTTGCGCATGGTGGAGAGATGGGGAGTTGGACCCCTACCAGGCCACGGCAGCTGAGCCAATGGGCTGCAGCGGGGCGGGGAGCTGGGACCCTTTTAAGGCCCTGTCTCCCCGCCCTCGGCCTCTTTCATTTCTCAATTTTTGGCTCCCTCCCGTCCCGTCCTGTTAGCAGCGTAGGCTTCTCTGGTTGCCCATTTAAAGCGGGCCTAGTAAGAATTTTGGTCCATTGTCTTAATTGGCTGAGGCAATAGGCGTATTTCGCCTATTCTACACTGTGGCTTACGCTGGCTCAGCTTGTCGTGAGTGTGGAAAGCTAAGCAGGGTCAGGCCTGGTTATTACTTGGATGGGAGACCCCTCCTCTAGTTTCCTGCATTGAGCAGGGGGTTGGACTCGATAGCCTTGTAGGCTCCTTCCAACTCTATGATCTATGAAATCTATGAGTCAGGGTGGCGAACAAAGAATTTTGATTGAGGGATTTTTGATTCGCTCAATTTGATCATAGCTAAATTGGTTGCATTTTGTGGGAAGTGTGGAATTAGGCAGCGGGGCTTAGGGTTCTGGCGATCATCCAGTGGCACCTTTCAAGGTGACTGGCAGTTACCCGAGGCTTCCCTCGCTAATGTCTTGAGGCTTGGCAAGAGAGAGATTGGGCCGCCTTTGGGGTACTACCTTTTCTCACCTACATTGGCTGTCCCGTGGCGCCAATGGGAGGCAACACTAGTAAGGCCCTCCAGCTCCACATGGAATGCAACTGGACGGTGGCGGGGCATCCCGCCTCCGACTCGGTTAGGATGGCTTCGCTCAAATCTTGGTTTTCCCGGCCAATGGCCAGGAGTAGATTAGCACCGCACTTCGCCCTTCTCAGATCTTCAATTCAATAAATGTGGCCCTGATTTTAAACCATATATACTTGTGTCTGACTCTTCATTATCTCACCTATACATGCGCAATTACTCAATTCTTTAGTTTGTATTTGCAAGATAGGAAAAGAAAAGAAAAACCCTTGCTATCTACATAAGGTATTCAAGTCACCTAGCACCTAATAAATGCTGTTAAGGGAAAAATTAAGACATATTACACCAAATATGAGACTATGATAAAGAAAGGAACATGAGCTACACATTGCCTTGTGGAATATAACACCACGGGGAATATAAAATAAAACAAAACAAAACCCTCTCCTTCTCTCTCACTTAAGCATGTCTCAGAGCCAAACTAGCTGAGACAAACTAGATGAGACAGAGACAGTCACATGTATATCTATTCATGTGTCTGCCCCATTTATGCATAAAGGAGGAGATTGGGGGTTATTTTTTAAATATAAAATGGAGCACATGGGTGAGGGAAGCTAAACCCTCCCCTGCCTTACCTCACTGTACTCTGTTGCTTCAAGCACTTTTCTCCCAAACTTGGCTCGCATCTAGTATTGGAGCTGGCATGGTAGAAATTTGCTTCAAGTAATAGAGAGTAGCGAAGGGCAGAATTTTTAAAAAAATTAAAGATAGATCCGCCTTTTATAGATGAATGGGAAAGGCACAAGAACAAATACATGTGGCTGTCGTATCACATCTATTTTGTTCCATGGAAATGATCACACACCGAAGCATGTAAACGACTCAATTTTACACTGAATACTTATTCATTCAATGAATGTCACTTTCAATATATAAGCCTGAATACAAAGAACCACACAAGCAGTTCCCATACAGAGAGCTCTGGACTTGCATTTGTCAAACAGCTCACCACCACCACCACCACCACTACTGTGTTATAGGCAAGCCTCTTTGGAAACTGAGGAGAGTTTCAAAAGTATTTTGCTTCTTAACTTTAGGCTTGGGATTTGGGTGATCTGTTGTTCAAAGGAAAAAGACAAATACTTCACTGGGCACATTCAAGCCCTCAAGTGCATCTAAAGTAGCTCTTTGGAACAACCCACGTTCAGCAGCAGCATACCATCATACATTTAAAAAAACGAATCACTGAAAAATTTGAGTCACCTTGATGCAGAATTCTTTATTTCTCTTTAGAACAGACTACACAGCTTGGGACATGGTATAACTGTCTTCATCAGAACATTGGCATGTTTACTGGAAATAACCTTGTCTCATACTTAGGTGTACACATAACTGTATACGTATTTAGAATGTCAAGAGTTGATATACCATGAGCATATAGAATCTGAGCCCATTACAATGAAGTAACTAACCATATCTATTCCAGGAGGGAAGCACAATGGTAAAATCTGGAAATTTTACTGAACTTTTAAAAACATGCCTACTAAGAAGAAACGTACTCTATGTGAAAGTGTAACTGGAGTCCTAATCTCTTCTTCTGTTCTATAGAAACAAAGAGAAATTGATCTAGTGAGGGCATGGCATCTCCACCCTTTCGCTGGCTACAGGTGAAATAGCAACAGCGGGGAAAAGAAGGGTTCTCTTATTAACTATAAATATATGTGTATGTTAACATTTTAAATGTGAATTATCTAGAGGACCATGGAGTGTAAGGTGATAAACACCACATGCCATCATCAAGTACTCCGAGTTACCCATCAACCTGCAAGGCAGCAGCAATCAGCTGCCAACAGGAGAGAATTTACTATTTAACTTGAGCCTTGAGATCACTTGGACAGGTGGCAGCTCTATCATGTTATTCCCAGTAGGGAAACTAATGTGAAAGCCAGCCATCTGGTTGCAGTACCAGTTATGTGTGTCCACATCCATCTCTACATGCATTACTTTATCACCAGGCTCCCATGAGGCTTTAAGTGGATATAGTACAATTCAAGAGTTACAGCATTAGGGATTATGTGCAAGCATTACTTCAGTTATAAAAATCAAAGTTGGGGAGCCCCGTAGAAGGAACTCCGAAAATAATATTACTTTAAGAACTTTAATGTAACAAACAAAATACTTTTTGCAACTTCAAAAAGTAAATTAAAAAACTTTTTAATGAAAAACTAACCTGATATGAAATCAATTTTTAAGACTACACTGGACTTTATTTACAAGTATATGTTTCAATTATTTTACCAAAATGTCTATTATGAAAGACTTGAGCAAAAACCAAGTTTTATAGCCCAGTAAACCTGTAGCTTCATTCCTCTTGGTCTCATAGGACCTGCTCTTGCAAAAAAAAATCTTCTGGGAAAAAGATGACGGCAAAGTCAAGGAAAGCAGCCTTTACCCTCACTTTTCAGATATGTATGATCAACAGCAGAGGAAATCAAAATGAATAATGCTTGGTGAAGGATAGCAACAGAGTAAAGAGCTCATTTTAAGCTTTAGTCAGGGGTGAATAAAGCTGATACTTTACCAAGTGACAAATTACCATAATGCTCATGTAACCAATTGGGAGGCCAGATATCCGATACAGATATACCCTGTGGTATCTTGGTTGCACACATCATCCTGCCAAATAGTTACAAGAATTTTACCATACTTCCACAATGTATCAGAAATCTGGAGAAGAGAGCAATGGAAAAATGTTACTTGGCAAATTGGTAGGGCAGAATCCAACTGGGTGCGTACACTACCACCAGTTATTTTCCACCCCACCAATTCCCTTCCGCAAGCTGGGTTCCACTGATTCTATTGCACAAGTGGGACCCACCACTTATGCAAGGGAGATTTAGCACTTCCTAAGGGAAGCCCCCAAATGAGTGAAATGCTTGTTTGTGGAAGGAGGCAGTTCAGTGGAGCTCCCTTATGTGAGTTCCGCCAACCTGCCTCCTTCCAGAAATGAGTGTATTCACTCATTTTGGGTTGCCCTGGAAGTGCTAAAGTGGGAACCACTTGCACAATGCAATCAGCAGGGTGGAAGAGAATAAGTGGGGCGTGAGCACCCCATTGGATTCTGCCCAGATGTACCAGGGGTTTTCAAACTGTGTTTCAGGGAATCCTGGATCTACTTAGATATTTAACAGAGATTCCTCAAGAAGATCAATAATGTGTGGCATTATCAGTTAGAGCTAGTGTGGTATAGTGGTTAGAGAGGGCCAGGAAGGACCAGGGAGACTTTGGTTCATTCATAGACATGAAGCTTACTGGGTGACCTGGGACCTGTCACTGCCTTACTGTTGTTGTGAGGATAAAATAGAGGAAGTCCATATATACCACCTTCAGCTTCTTGGGTGAAAGGTGAGATATTAATATAATTAATTACAGTATTTTTCCATGTATAAGACTATACTTTCCCCTAAAATTGTTAGACTAAAAATTGAGGGTCGTCTTATACACGGAAGTAAGCCGAGGAGAGAACTGCACGGTTGCGAAACTGCCCAGTGGGGGTCGTCTTATACATGGGGGCGTCTTATACACGGAAAAATACGGTATTTCCAGTAAATAATTGGAGACAAAATTCCCTAAAGTCAGCTTGCCAACCCACTACAGATCTTTCCCTAAAACAAAAGTGGGCAACTTCCAGGGGTCAGGAACCACATTGGGCCCCCAGATTTCACTGGGGGCTGCCCCCGCTGAATTTGCTGCTGAGATTTGGCAGCATGGTGGCAGAAAAAAGCAGCAAGGCAGCCCCCTTTTAAAAGGATAAGATGGTGCTCTGCTGCTGAACTTTGGTGGTGCAACAGCAACAAAAAGGGGCCATTTAGCTTTAAAATACTGACTTTTTACTTCCACCATGCTACCAATTTTTGGTGACAAACCAGCGCTTTATTTTTTTAAAAGGGGGTTCTCTCTCCCTCACCCCCGTTATGCTGCTGAATTGCAGCAGCTGCAGCAGCAGCAGCAGCAGCAGAAGAAGAAGAAGAAGCAGTGGGGCAGTAAGCAAGGCCAGGGTGGCTGCATGCAGTCCATGAACCACGGGTTGCCCACCCCTGCCCTGAAACATACAGCTGTGTTGTGTGTTTTAGGGCACAGTCTCAGTTCATGTGGGTCAATGGTGAGGCCCACCAAGCCTGGCCAGTGTTGCTGGTAAATGGAATGTATGTCATATGCCCCAGAATCCTCTGTAAGATGAAACATTGATTCCATGGCAGGTGCTCAAGGTCCTTTGGCAGACAACTCAACAGGGAAAGCTTTCTCTGAAGGTAGATACTATAAAAGCCACCAATAGAAAGAAACATCCACATTGTAATGAATTACTACTTGGCAAATGACTATCTATATTCACCAAAGCCGTCAGAATGAAGTGTGCAAGTATGTCAAAGCTAGGTTGATATTGTAGGGCCACGATAGCAGCTATGAATTCTGTAGCTTCCAGAATTCTAGCTACTCACTGTAGCCAAGTGCACTTTCAAGCAGAATTATTTTATGACTGAATACTTATTAGTTCAACACCAAAGTTAAGTACATTTGATATCTAAGACATGCACAATGCTGCGCACGGTTTTACTCAAAAGTGAGCACCATGCAGTACAGTATCCAGATATTGTGTCTTGCTTACAATCTTCAGTTAATGAACCTGACATCATTCATGGAATCATCACTAAAGCTGGAACATAATCTAATAAATCAACTAGTTGCTCTACTGATTCACTTTAAGAGGAATTAATACAATTTGTTACAGCTATTTCACATGCAAGCTAATTGTGAAATCGCTCCCTAAATGCTTTTATCGATTTGTGGGTTTCCAAATGTGAAATCTGTATTGAACCTTTTAACTTTATGGAATTTATTACAGTTCTCTTTACCATAAAGTCTCTTTCTTCACTTGCCCTGTCAAAACGAGGAAATCTCTCACCTTTCGATGCTTCTGAAAACAGCAGAAGTATCCCAGCATGCCATGCTGCAGGAAAGCATGGAACCTTCCATGGTGCTTGACAGAACCATGTTCAATTTGTATTGTTCTACCACATGGTTAGATCAAGCACAAAGGAAAATCCCATCAACAGGCAGAGTCAGTGTTAGGCAGCCGCCAAAGAGAGAGGAGCGTTGAGAGGAAGCAGCATGGAGAAGCACAAGCTGGAGATTTCATTGTAAGCTGCTGTCCACTTCTCCCATGCATAAAGGAGCTGGAGTTCAAGGAGTCAATACTTATTGCCACAATTGCATAAAACACTCCATAGCAGACTGTTAGTGCTTGAGAGTGAGACCAACAACCAGAAACTTTGGAAGGCATAGCTGTTATGATCAAAATCCAGTTAAAGGCTTGCAGTTGACAGCCTTCAATGAAAGTTCAACAAATTATATACAGTGAGCATGTGCAAAATGTGAACAACATTCATACCACCATTAACTACAGTATCTGTCATTTAACACATTCATGGAATACTGTTATTCAGCACTCAGTTTGGTAGAAATTTTTGAAACAACCAGTCCCTCTTAGGAGCAAAGCATTTTTGTTAAATTTATTATTTTATTATGATTATTTTGATAATCAGCATTCGGTAGTGCTTGGGGTTTTTTTCACCTTTAAAATACCACTTTTTAAAATAGCAATGGCACAGCAGAGAACTAATATATTATATTCTGACATACAGAGTATCATCACTGCTCTTTCATAGAATAGAATCTATACTATTGAGTTGTTTCTTGGTTGACATTTGACTAAACATTGATTAGGAATCCACACTTTTGCTTAACAGTTTGGTCTTCTTCCTATATTCTCAATCTAGGAGTTTCAAAACTTTTCACCCAGCATTAGTGAAGCAGTAGGCAACTGGTACCAGTGCATGTCACCTAGCATTTCCAAAAAGACTGGTAGAAATTAGAAAGCTTATTATTACTATTTTTAAAGGCACTTTCAGTATAGTCTATTTCAGGTATGTATTCATTACTTTGTATCTGTCATTCTGCTTAAGGGAAAATAAATCTCATGAAGGCTATGAGCTTGATTTCAAGGCAGGTTAGCCTTCCCCAACCTGGTGCTATCCAGATGGGTTGGACTACAACAGGGCTGACTGGGGGATGCTGGGAATTGTAGTCCAACCCATCTGGAGGCCACCAGGTTGGGGATGGCTGAGCTAGGTTTTCTAGAAGTGAGAGCAGTCTTAATATTCAGTTCTCCTCCAGTAATGCACACTCTTGTCAACAAATACAATAAAAACTAACAAAACACCTGTCAAGTTGTTAAGGCCACTTCATACTTGGCTGTTGCTAAAAAACGTTTCTATCTGGTGTGGACTCCACATGGGTGTCATGACTGCAACAGGGTTACCATGTGGCCTGGCACTATTATATAGCAATGGAATCTACACAACAGTACCCAATGTACATGTTGCAAACTTCACATACGTTGTAGCAGTGGCGTAGTGTGGCGTAGTGGTTAGAGTGTTGGACTGGGACTCGGGAGATCCGGGTTCTAGTCCCCGCTCGGCCATTTCATAGATTTCATAGATCATAGAGTTGGAAGGAGCCTACAAGGCTATCGAGTCCAACCCCCTGCTCAGTGCAGGAAACTAGAGGAGGGGTCTCCCATCCAAGTAATAACCAGGCTTGACCCTGCTTAGCTTTCCACACTCAGACAAGCTGAGCCAGCGTAAGCCACAGGCCTGTATTGATCAATTGTATTGATCACCCAGATCAATACTGGGTGTATTGATCACCCAGATGAAACTCACTGGGTGACTTTGGGTCAGTCATGGACTCTCAGCCTAACCTACCTCACAGGGTTGTTGTGAGGATAAAGTGAAGAGGAGGAGGAGGATTATGTAAGCTGCCCTGGGTTCCTTTCAGGTAAAAAAGGCGGGGTATAAATATAATAAATAAATAAATAGCATGGAGCCCCCACCTTAAGTAAATAATGAGTTCAGGCCAAACAAATCATTTAATAGATGCAGTATCAAGAGTCATCAGAAAAACAACTCTGATATAAAAGAAATGGGAATGGATAGAAAGGCTCTGAGGTCCCAGTTACCTTACATGAATCATATTAATACTGGAGCTCTTCGCTGTTCATCTCCAGTCAGTGCTCTTCTGAACCAAATGCTTGAAGCTTCCCAGCACAAGTACACTGGGCAAACCAGACATGTGTGCATTTGTCACAATGTAAATACTTACTTTCCCCCCGACATATAAGTGATAGTCATGCAGGAAGCAGCCCACAGTTAAAGTGAGAGACACATACAGCACACTCTTATGCATGCATCCAGCAGAATTCTGCTTCCCACAGTGACCGATCAGATGCCTACGGGAAACCCAGGTGAATGTGCATAGGACTGCAGCTGTCACCTACTTTTGCCCAATAATCCTGGAAATTGTTGTTCTAAGGATCTTTAACAGTGAACACTCGGAACTCTTTGGGGGAAACCATGATAGTTAAACTGGTATAAAACTGATTCAAGTTTGCAACTGATTCATATTTGGTAAATATGCCCCAAATTTGAGGAGTCCTGATCTTATGATGCATGATGAAAACACTTCATCATAAGGAAACTGGGGCTAGCACAGGATGTTGTATTTTTTCTTTTCAATCTGCATTATTTCTATTTATGCTTCAGTAGTGCTCAGGGGGTTTGCCCTTATGTTTAGTTGCATTTCCTTTACATTATTTTATGCAGGAAGGCACAATCTTTTTGCCAGTTTGACAAGTCTGTAGGAAAACAGACAAACACTACTGCTAGAACTGTTGTCAAACTAGGTGCCATTGTATAACACACATCTTTTGATATAGTCGACTCTTTTTCAATTAGGTAGCAAGTATAGTGGAATGTTTTTTGGCTTGTCCAGTACTATTCAACACATAGTTAGGGGAATGAAACAAAAAACATACTATGCACTTGACACCACTTTGGACCTGTGGCATCACCCTGCAAACAGTTGCTGAGAACTCAAGCAGAGATGCAAAATACCGTAGAGACCTGCTTTCTTCTATAAATGCTTTTGACAGCTACTGATAAACTGAGTATAGCGTGCTATGACACAAAGAATTCTGCTGTAATTATAGAGGTTACAAGGAAGTGTCACTAAATATGCAGGTGATTAGGCATCAGTCTTCCACATTTGTACCAATGTTGTTTGGATTGAATTACTGAGAGGCAGCATCTGACAGAGAGAGATGTCTGTTGGCAGATGGTTCATTGTCCTACCTTCATTGTTAGTTGTGTTAGTGGTATGTATGACAACTATCTGGCCTTGTAACAGCTAATTAAATCAGTTAAATAGAACAAGAATCAAATGTTGCAGACACTAAGCAAATGCATTTGGTTATCAGAGCTTCAAATGGGAAACAAATTCTTATTGTTATGGTAGGAGAGGGCAAAGCTCCGGTGACTTTGTTTCCTTTAAACATTCCTTCATTAGCAAGGAAACTACAGAACATGGGCAGATCAATCACTTGCTAGTCAAATGTGACAGAAAGAGAGGAGAAAGAAACCTAAAACAGAAACACACACACACACACACACACACAGAGAGAGAGAGAGAGAGAGAGAGAGAGAGAGAGAGAGAGATTTCTCACAGTGGAGAGATATTTTTCATGCCATTGGCAGCACACGCTGTAGAGCTGCACACTAATCAAGGAGCCCTGCCAATTCTAAAGTGACGCTGGGCTATCATTGAGCAAGTACAATCTGCTGCTGAATTCCTTTTGATTTCCCCTTAGAAAACAAAGCTGTATGGCAGTTATCTTAATCAAAAGATGCCAAGCAGACCAGCTTGCTGAGGAGAAGAGCCTCTGGTGAAACAGAACTGGCATGTCTCACTGGATGCTTGGCTGCCATCCGGCAGGTGCAGCTGAAGACTACTGTGTCCTTTTATAGCTATTACTGAAAATGGCAGAATATTTTCTCTTTCTTGAAAACATAGGAGTATGCATGTCCATTCATTTTGAATATACAGCAGGGCTGTGGCTAGAAAAAATGCCCTCATCCAACATTCTCCTTTGGGTTCTAAAATTGTCCAAGCACAAAAGGTTTAAATCCATCCTATAAAACCTAATGATTTGCAGAGTAGGCTCACTTTCCAACACAGTCAGGCAATATGGGAATTTTCCATCAAACAGTATAATCCATCTGATTTTTTTTCATTCAAGATGAGAGAGAAAAATACTACATCCTCTTTGAAATAAGCAAATCACTAAAATATGTAATATTAAGATCTTACCACCTTTTCCCTGCTATATTATATGAAACAACTACCCTCCAAAAATATTTCTCTTTGAAAACATTAATTCTAAGGGCAGCTTCACATATTACATTTTTAGGTGTATACCTTAATGCAACAAAGATGTGTTTCCAGACAAAAACATCATAACATAGGTACCTGTTTAAACTCTACGGTAAATCTTGACATACCCCATGCATAATGTTTAAAAGGGCCACCTTTCACCACTTCTCACAATTCATTTTTAGCTGTCAGTTCCTCACTTTATCATCATTTCTTACTGTGTTAAGTAACCTCATGCTGCAATCCTATATGAATTTAACTGGGAGTAAGTGGTGTTGAAAGCAATGGGACTTACTCCTGAATAGAAACACATTAAGATTGCACTGTCAGTTAATTAAATCCTTGATCATAACCATCTCAGCTGCCCACTTGAAGACTGTACACCCAAGGTTTTGGTTGTCTTTCTGACTCACCAAAACTTAAACAGTGCGGTGGGGAAAAGAGGAAATAACAGACTTTGCCAGAAGCTTTACTGGATAATTATGCTGAGGACAATGAGCAATAAGCTTTCCTTTATACTCAGGATCAGATGCAGTCCAACATCCAGGTTGTTCCCATCTAACCTAAGAGGAAAATCTGAGAAAATGCGACACGTTCATTCTCTCTTACTCGCTCACTCTTTAACTTACTCACGACCATAGTCTGAAGAACAAGGATATAAATCTGAGTCCTTTTAAAAATTAAAACATATATGTGAGACTCTTATTAAAAATAATGCATTGCCCCTAAGCATAAATTAAACATTTTGCTGTCAGGATAGCAGTCTTATGCTGTCTAAATTTATGAAGGAATTTAATTAACTTAACAACACCAAAGGACTTTTCTTCTGGGTCTCTGAGTACCAAAAGTGCAAATCGATACTATATTTTAATTTCCCCACCATCCCCTGGAACTGATGAAAGTATTGGCCACTAAAATAAAACCACCTTTCGAAGGTTTTTCTCAACATAGCGTGACTGTAGCGTGACCATGCGGAATCTTTTCGGTGGGATAAAAAGATTTACAGTTCGAAGATCCAGAATCGGCCTGAGTCCTCCTCCCTTTTTCTTCACGATGAAGTATCTGGAGTACAGGCCGTCTTCCAAATTTCCAGAGTGAACCGGCCGTATCGCCCCTTTCTGAAGGAGGGTTGACACTTCCTCCAGTAGCACCTGAGTTGGACGGGTGGTCTTGATCCCGAGAAACGGGGCGAGAACTCCAAACTCGATCCTGTAGCCGAACTCTATGATGCTTAGCACCCATCGATCCGTCGTGATGGTCCTCCAAAATTGGAAGTGGTTGCAAAGTCGAGAGCCGAAGAGAGCAGTCTGAGGTGGTGCAGAAGTGTCGGTCAGGCAAAGCGTCGGCTGTGTTTTGGTCGGGCTGGCCAGGCAGTCAAAGACGACGTCGGCCAAAGTCGCCTCCCCTTCTGCTGCCTCGGGACCGCTGCTGATACGGTCGCTGGGGCTGCACCTGAGGCTGAGATGCCCCGGGTCTTCGGTTCCCGCTCCTGTACTGACCTGCCGGTTGGTACTGCCTGGTCGGGAATTGGAACTGGGACCACCGTTGCGGCCTGAAAGATTGCGACGGTTGTTGCCGCACGAGCCCCATCTTCTTGGCCGTTGTGAAGGCCTTCTGGGCGGAGTCAAGGGAGTCGTCCGTGGACGCATTGAATAACCCCTCGCCATCGAAGGGAAGGTCTTGGATCTTCGCCCTATCGTCGGGAGTCAGGGCGGTAGAGTGAAGCCATGCGTGTCTTCTCAGAGCCACGGAACCAACCATCGACCTGGCATGACTGTCAACTTGGTGTCGTGCAGTATTCATTTGCAGGGCACCGATGCTAGTCGCCTCTTTAATAAACTGGGCCGCCAGGTCCCTCTTGTCGTCCGGCAGATAGTCACAGAGGTCTCCCAACTTCTCCGTGATATACATCTGATATCTAGCTAGCGCCTCATAGTTAGATATCTTCAGTCCGAGGGAAGACGATGAGTAGATCCTATGGCCGTAGGAATCTAGTGTCTTACCCTCTTTATCTGCCGGGGTAGTGTGCTGCTTTCCCCCACGAGACTGCGCTGATTTGACTATAAGCGAGTTCGGGGTCGGATGGGAAAACAGGAACTTTGCTCCTTCCTCCTGGATTTTGTACATCAACTCCAGGCGTTTGGCCGTCGGTTTCATCGAGGCCGGAGTCTTCCAGGTTTCTTGCACCGTCTCCAATAATGTCGGCAAGAACAGAAGGAGCAGCTGGTTCGACTGGGTTGTTCTAAGGACAGCATAAATGTCATCCTTGGCCTTTCCCTTCGACGATTTCGCCTCGACTCCCAGAGCAGTCACCAGCCGGCTGACATGCTCAGTGAAACTCCCCAATGGGGAGACCGCGTCTTTGGACTCCACCTGCACGTCCGGCGAAGTGGAGTGGGAGGAGGAAGCCGCCGAGTCCGAATCTGACAGGTATGCCGATCCCGATGAGGAATGGCCAACAACATCAGTCGCAACCGGTAGACGCACCAGAGTCTGTGGTTGAGTCATCGATGTCGACGCAGTCGGCTCTCTCACCACTTCAGCCAGGGCACGAGACACAGCCGCATCTCGGCCAGGTGAAGGAGAATGTCTTCGACCACGGTGCCTGTCCAGAGAAACGGAACGCCGGTGATAATAATGACGTTCCGACCTCTCGCGTCTCGGTGAGCGTCTCGACCTCGAGTAGTAGCTCCTAGAACTCGATCCCGAGTAGTAGGAGCGGGATCTTGACCTCTCATCTCGGTACCGAGAAAGCCGAGACCGAGGATTCGAAGCCGTAGGCACCGAATCACGAGCCCGATAGTGCGGTGACCGTGACCGGCGGTGGTGTTCTCGACGCTCCTCTGCGCGTCCAACCAACGGAGACAGACGTGGTGGTGGACCCTTCGCGCCCGACCGGGGTCTATCCAGTGCCTGCTGTTCCTCTAGCTGGACTGGCGAAGCCACAAGCTCTCCCTCCGACAGGGAGGCTGCCGCATTGGCTCTTTTTCTGTCTCTCGGCCTCGAGGAGACGTAGTCGAAGCCGGAGTAGACTGGTGGGCAATCGGTCCCGAAGCTCGATCCCGAGCACCAGTCAGAGCCTCAATCAACGCCACCGTACGCTTCGATACCACCACAGTGGACGAAGTCGACAGGTCCACCATCTCATCAGACTCAACCGCCATTTTCTCTTTAAGGCATTTCGCCTTATCCTTGCGAGCCTTCTTTGCCAGTTTTTTTAGCCGTTAGCGTGTCCGTTAACGGATTCTTGGCCGGCTGGGATCCCCCAGGCCGTTCCTCTGGAGTGGGGCCTTTTGCTGACAGGGATTGCTCCCACAAAAGGGCCCTCAATTTCGTTTGGCGGGCCTTTTTGGCCTGTTTAGTGAAGGCCTGACAATGCTTGCAGGACTCCACAACGTGCTCCTGCCCGAGGCACAGCAGGCAGAGCAAGTGTTTGTCAGCGGGAGGGATTTTAGTCCCACACTGCTGACATTTTCTAAACGGCGCCTTAAGAGGCATAGTTAGAAATTAGATCAGGATAGAATATAGAAATAACACAGATAATATAGTAACTAGGACAAGAACGGGGGAGAGAAGGCTTTAGGTAGGATTTTTTTGGAGATTTTTTTTTTTTTGGAAAATGAAAGTATAGTTCGAAAGAGAATCAAGAAATAGAAAGTTAATGAGAGGAAAAAAGTTTTTAAGATCAATAGAAAGACGAACAAACTCAGCTTAAAAATTCGAGAGTGAAGAGAAGAAGAACCTATCGACTGGTCGCAAAGGCGGTCGAAGAGGAACTGAGGAGACGGGCGGGAGCCGCGCTAAGGAGCACGCACGAGGGGGAGGGGCTCCTGCCCGCTTCATCTCAGCTAAAGAAGTTTCCAATCGATCTAAGCGCAGGCGCAGAGAACCCATATGTGTGTGAAGCAGAGAGACCACGAAGAAGAAACACAGTTTTACACAATATGCTTTCCTGTTAGGAATATTCAGAGACAGTTCACCAGCAAACCATTGATGTTTCTCATCAACAGAGGGATATATTTTACTACTGTATAAATGTTATGCAAATTAATCTGAAAGAGGTTTCGATTTTCAAAGGTGTAAGATCCTTCTAAACTGATGTGGATAATAAAATGTAAATGTAAAGAATGAGGAAAAATTCATCCTCATGCAAAGGGACTTTCCCTTCCTCTCCTCTCCTCCCCTCCATCCTGCAGGCTTCTGTGTCCCTCCAAATTTGAACTGGGTGACCTTCCACTGGATCAAAGAACTTCCAAGAATGGAATGAGACCCTTACATTCAGCCCCATGTAAATTTAACACTATGCAAGCATAACTCAAATTTCTGTATAGATGACATTACTTTTACTGTATTGATAAAAAGCAACTTATGAATAAAGATGTATTCAGCAGACGAAGGGTACATGTCCATCAGGAACACAATTCATCATAGTCCTTTTAAGAGGAAAAAAGGAACGAGGCTCGCTTTTATGTGAAAGTACTGCAAGATGATAACAATTTTTTTCTTCTCAATCCAGGTAATGATTTTCCATCATATAAAAAAATCTGTGTATCCTTGAATCTTGCCTGAAATAAGCACCATATTGTACTGCCACAGTGCCACTACACGTAGAAACCATGTTTGTGAAAGGAACTTACAATAAGAACAAGCAGAATGGGACAATGTTTGACTTCCTAAAGCAATACCCTTTTGATCATGCCTGGAAGATGAAACACTTTGGGTTAGCTATAGGGCTCCAGATACGATGTGCGTTAAAACATTTATCGAATGCTGCAGGTCAATTTTAACCATTCCAATTTTAGCCAGTGTTGTTTGAATGATGATGATCTTCAAGGCTTAGCCAACACACAATCATCATACACAGGATTTTAACCAATGCTTTTCTCCACTATTTTGCAGCACAAAGGCTCATTGATTAAACACCATCTATATGATACTGTCCCTGGGAAAACATGATACTTACAATTGAGACAGCCTAATAATTTCTATAATGATGGCGGTGCGGAATTGGTTTTGAGGGCAACTTGTGGAGATGCATTTTGCCATCGTTGCTGTCCATGCCTACCCATGTCTTTCATATTTTGTTAACCCATGGACTGCCAACACCTTATGTATAGGATATTTAATCTGATGCCTTCAAATAATTTTACCACATATAACTCAGAAGAGATATATCATTCTGAGTTCTCAGAAGGCAATTTTAAAGCTACTAAGTAAAAAGGTGTATGCAATTTGTATTGAATTTATTTGCTGTTGTTTACTGTTCATTTTAAGAAATTTAATTTTGTGTACAGTATTATCTCTTTTATAGCCCCTGGAGAAGGCCCCTCAAAGTATCAGGGCCGAAACACGTTGGGCTTTATTGATAATAAAGTTATATTTTCCAGCATATTGAGACATGTTCTCTCTCGCTAGCTCTGTCATGGGCCTGATAATAATAATTTTTGCAGACGCAGCCAGACAGCAATACCAGGAGCTTTACTGAGCCCCAGGTAGACTGCTGTTTGCAGCCAGTAGGCCTTTTTTGGCAAGTTATATGGGCCTTCTTTCATTTATTTTTGGCTTTTCATTATTTGGGGCCTGTGAAGCCTGTTTTATACAACCTTCACACAAGCACAAAACTTGCTAGTACGGTATTTAAAAAGTGGTCAACATGCAGCAAGACTGTACCCAACCAACTTGTCTATTTTTATTGCATTCTATCTTGCCCAGTTGTTGTTGTTGTTTTGACCACTGGAAGAAGTGTGCTAAAATGTGCTCAAAAGCACATTTTAAAGAGAGGCCTCTGCAACAATCTCCACATCTATTACCTGCAGGGACATAATGCACTGAAATGTCACCTGTGAGAATATGACATAATAGCTAAAACAAGCTTACAGCATGTTTTCAGTGACTGGCAGAAAAGCCCTCCAGACAAACCCTTTATTTGGCTTATGAGAGTTTTTATAATTAATGAACTGAGCAAACCTTTCTGGATTTGATCGAAGAAGATCCAATCCCCCCGCCCCCCCCATTTCTTACAAAAAAATGTTTTAAAGACATTTGGCACAAGGGATCATTTGTACTTTTCTCTTTTCATGCAGTATATAGCACTGCATTCTTTTAAAATTACACCCTCTCTTTTAACTAACTAACTAACTAACTAACTAACTAACTAATAAATAAATAAATAAATAAATCACAAGGCAAGCTAGAGGTTTGCTTCTCTTTTAATGCATGAGGTAAATAGGCTTTCTGGAGGACTAATCCAATTTCTTAAATTTAATTTTAGAAAGATGCTACATAATATCCATTATAGCAAACACTGTCCTACAGATTTGATTAGCAGGCTCTGTGGACCTGCTTATTTCTGAGCTGAAAGTGCAGTACAGTCGGGATAAATGAATTACCTGAGCAACGGAACTTCTTGCTCTTGATCTGGCTGATTCGCTTGTTGGCCAGGCGACGTGGGCTGCTGCATCGAGCGCCGCTGGTTTCTATTGGATTATCCTGCAGGTAATCAGCCAGCCACTTCAAATGGCAGTCGCACACAAATGGATTCTGAGCTAGATGCCTGCAAGAGGGATGGGATGCTTAACCAGAAGTGACCTGTGACACTGTGCTCCATCACTGTTTTTTACAAACACAAAACTGAGGAGTAGAGTAATTGAATCAGCTTCAATACAGCAGGCCTGGCGGAAGCCGCATGGAGCTGCACTTGAATAGGAGAAATTCTGTGAGCCATCTTATTATTTTTTTTAGCTCATTAATTCTGCAGTGAGCCTTTTCAAAAATAAACAAAAATTAATACAGCAAAGCCTGCTTACAAAGGGCACACATCTTCTGTCTACAAAACCTACAATTTTCAGCAGGGAGCCTGACATGATACATTGCAGTCAAATGCATCTTTTTAGAAATATAACGTTCAAAAGAAGTTTTTCCACAAAACTAAAGCTTTCTAGAGATCAGATGGTGAATATGTAAGCTAGTGTACACCACACCAGAAGACAAAGTCTCTAGTTGAATCAGAGGTCTCCGCTCAAAAGTGAAATTAAAATCTAAATATATTGGTCAGAGTGAATAGAATCTTACCCAAAATGTATTTACTCCTGAGCATCAGTTTTAACTTTTCAAACAATATTGGTAATGAAACTAGAACCTGACTAATATACCTACAAAAGTTGGTTAAAACATTGACCTATGCCCAGGGATGTTGAAGAGTCCTTGGTCTCGAGTTACGAGTCGAGTCATGAGTCTTTGGACCCGAGTCTCGAGTCCGAGTCCGAGTCCTTGGTCCAAAATTGTGACTCACGAGTCACAAGTCACGAGTCACTCCCAAAGCTGACTCCACGAGTCCCTATTAAAATCAATGGGGGGTTTTCCCAACAAAATAAGGCTACTTCAGATGTGTGGTTTAAATAAATTCTAGGCACAAGTGTGCCTTTTTATTTCAAAACTCTGCAACTGATTTTGGCAAGAACAGACCAGGCAGAAAAACCCAAAATAACCAGGCAGGCAGAGGAGGCAGGGAACCCCAAAGCAGGCAGGCAGAGGCCTTTGTCTTGGACAATTCAACTGTTGAACTGGTCAAGAAGAGACCAGGCAGGCAGAGGAGGCTGGGATCCCCAAACAGGCAGGCAGAGGCAGCCAAACCCAAAATGTCTGAAAGGTTGCATTTTAGAAAAATGATTTTAAAAAATAAACTTGCTGTACTTCCTAAAACTTATCCATGTTGCATTTGAGGAACATGATTTTTTCTAAATGTTTGGCCCCCATTCTGGAATGGTGAGATCTCATCACAATTCCACCCTCACTGAACACCCGCTCCACTGGTGATGAACTTGCTGGAACCAGAAACACACTCAGAGCAGCCACACAGAGTAATTTCAGGTCCTTCTTCTGCCTCTCCCAAGTACGCAACACATCAATCAAAATAAATCTTGACACACTGTTGGGGCTGCACTCCTGGTAGCTGTCCATAGTGTCCGAGCAGCGGCACACCTCGCTTCCATGCGCTCTTCGCCAGCAATCACGCTCCTCTCCACTCCTTCTGGCACAGCCCAGGGATGTTGAAGAGTCCTTGGTCTTGAGTCCCGAGTCGAGTCTCGAGTCCCATTAAAAATATTGGGACTCGAGTCCGAGTCGAGTCAGAGGGGGGACTCAGTCCGACTCACGAGTCGAGTCCTGGAGTCCGAGTCCCCATCCCTGCCTATGCCACATCCAGGGACAAAGTTGATTTATGCTTAATCTGTGAAGAGATCTACTACACTGTACCGGGAGCTGTTCCCTCATTTCATACAATGAATGAATACATAGGGAAACATGTTCTATTGATTTATTTAATATATTTCTAATAGCAAAAAGATAATGACCCCGACATAAAACCACTCCAAAAGGAACAGCACTTTTTATAATTATTATATTCACCTGAGTTAATTATGTGTGACAACACTACAGTATTTGTTATTTTTAATTATTGTTTCACTGGCTTGTAGTAATTTTCTGACAGTTTTTAAATAAATGTATGAATCTTCCTACTATACGCAAAACATCAAAATAAAGTGATATAAACAAAAGAAGTATCACAAGGTCATTTCAGAAAAAGACAGCCGCTATTTTATGGCAGCCATTGATCCATCAACAAGTTGTTAACATGCACCAGTTCCTCACATGGTTGCACAGTGTGGTTTGTCTCCATGCCTGGAACGTTTGATTGCAGAGTACAATGAAACCCCATGGGTCAATGAGGTACACACAAAATGGCTCATTTGCACAGAGCAGCTGCTATTTTGAGGAAGTTTCAAGTGGTTTCCCTGTGAGCTGCTCCATACTATGAGCCATTTTGTGTGAAGGATCCGTAAGAATAGGAAGAGAGAGGAGAGGCAAATCAGCACAAAGATCCATCTTTTGACCTCACCAAGTTCTTCCTAATAATATTTTAACCAAAAACATTTCTGACGGAGCCCAGCATAGAATCATAGAAAAGTAGAGTTGGAAGGGGCCTACAAGGCCATCGAGTCCAACCCCTCTATGACCTTCCTGTGTTGAGAGAGGAGCCGTAGCTCAGTGATGGGGCACAGGATTTGCTTGCAGAAGGTCCTAGATGTCAACAATACAGGGCTAGATGAACCAATGGCCTGAGTGTAAGGCATGTTCCTTAGCTCCAAAGAGGGCTTTAATACTCATGTTTGCTTGAAATCCAGAAGTCTCTGCACGATTGGGAACCCTGGTAAAGCAGGGTCCCAGTTGTGCAGAGACTTTTACTCACTTCCACGAGTAAAAAGCAGCCTAGCTTACTTTTAAAAAAATAAATTCTCATACCATTGTGATGAACGGCTATCCAAGAAACTGTCAAAAATGGTATACACAACATATCTAATAAAAATAAAACAATTTTGACTCCTCTCTTAATCCTTATAACTTGATACCATCTTTCACTGTAAGACACAAAGAAAACAAAAATATATCAAATTGATATTTTGAAAAATAATATTTTAACAGAGACTACATGATAAAAAAATGGTATGATGATATGTAATGTTTACTTGGTGAGCGTGGGAATGTAATTTTAAATGAAATTTAAATTTTTGGTAGGGATTGATACTGATTGATACTGAATACTTTAGTCACATAAAACCATTACACAAATGTTTCTAAGGGAATGTAGTTTAAGACTAAGATGCATGAAAAGGATATACACGTATATATAAAAAAGAAGCCATATTTAGTGGGAATTTTGTTTCCTGATTTGAACCCACTTCTTAAATACTTGGGGCTAAATCCAATATTATGTGAGTGGACCTCTGCTTGATCAAATCCCCTCCTTCCCCCTGCAGCCCCCCCCCCCCAATCTGCTCAAGAGGGTCCTCTAACCCTCTAGAGCAGATTTGGGGAGGCACACAAGAGGCAGGGGGATTTGATCTGCCAGCTGTGTCTATTCCACTGGCAGAAGGATACTGTTGCACACAACCCATGATGGCTAGACTATTTAGCAGTGGAACTGCAGCAATGAAATCAAGAAGCAGAGCTCTGTCTAGGTGGATTTGCATCTTTATGCACCTATTCCATCTTTGGTTCCTAACCCAAGTGTCTACTACAGGCAATTCATTTGGTGTCTGTTCATACTCCCAATTCTCTGTGGAATAGGAATGCGCTACACATACAACATAAGAAAAGATAATATGATTCCCCAGGCTACTGCCTGGAGAAGAGTGAGGCTCAGCAGCAGCAGCAGCAGCAGCAGCAGCAGCAGCAGCAGCAGCAGCAATCCATCAGGCTTGCTGAGCAGTATCCTGGAGCAAGTCAAAGTTGAACAGCAGTAGCAATGTCAGCAGCAGCAGCAACAGGCCAATATCATAGAGCAACAGAACTCTCTACTACCACCAGCAATTCCTAAAAGGTCCACTGCCAACAGAAAACATTCTCTCTTATACTGTGTTGCAATGAAAGGTGACTGTATTACTTGATTCTCATTTTATCACTGGCAGCTACATATAATCTATTCTCAAGTTCTCCAATTGTCTTGAATCAGTAAGGAAAGCCAAATACAATACGCTTACAGCGCAATCCTATAGATGTCTGCTCATAAGTAAGTCTCATTGAGTTCGATGGGGTTTACTTCCAAGAAAGTGGATATAGGATTATAGCCTTAATTCCAAATAATGAAAATTTTAAATATACTGCCAAAAATTACCCCACTGGTCTTTTATCCTTTCCTCTTCCTTTTCTTTCAATCTTCCTCCCTATTTCTATATCTGCTCTATCCACACACACTTTCCTTCCATCCCTTTGTCCCCTTCTCTATCCTGAAGCTCTCAATACTTCAATAGCCATGGGATGGAATTGCTTCACATTAATTTATGTGTTTGGTCTCTGCCTGTGGCACACAGGCAGACATAATGCTGTTTTGAAATAATTGTTATTTAGGATTAAGGGATTGGGACAGGATCATGGGATCGGTATGTCCTTCATCTGTGAAAACATCTATAGGAAGCATCTGTTGGGGGAGGGGGCAAAACCCATATACAATATTCTTGAATACTCACAGAGTTTGAATCGATTGGAGAGGCGTGAAAAGCCCTTTGCTGATAGTCTGCAGCTTATTGTCATAGAGAGATAACAAATTGAGATTATGCAGATCTTGAAATGTGTTTACCCTCAGGCAGTTGATTTTATTGGCATTGAGAAGCCTGTAAACAAAGAGAAGAGATTTAAAATACATACATTCTTGAGGGCCAAATAAAGCAAGACTGAACTCAGAGATCAGCCTCAGAGAAAATCCTATACAGAGCAAATCTTTAGCCCTTCTATTTATATATTTATAACATTAACTATTAGTCACCATTTAGACAAAAAACAAACAAACCCTAAGGGAACATACAAATGAAAACAGGAAGAGAGCAGAATTACATTTAAAATCACTCAAACATCAAGTGGAATAAATAGTTTTAACAGCCTGCCTAAAACTAAACAAGGCAGGAGCCAATCTAACATCCCTAGGGAGGGAGTTCCACAGTTAGAGAGCTGCCACAGAAAAGGTCCTGTCCCATGTTCCCACCAACCTAGCCTCTCATTCATGGGACATGTAAAAGGTCTCTGAAGTAGATCTTAAACTACAGGCAGGTTCATACAGGAGAAGTTGGTCATTCAGATATCCTGGCCTCAACTGTTTAGGGCAGGGTGTTGATCCTCTTTCAGCCCGAGGGCCGCATTCAACTTGGAGGGTCACATTCCAGTGGTGGGCGGGGCCAAAGGCAAAAGGGGAGGGGAACAAAAAGACCAGCATAGTTTAGCTTAAAGTTCTTACTGCCAGAAACTAAGCTTTAGGAGAGGCATTTTAACCTTTTAGAATGGAGAAAAAACTGCACAAAAGCCAGGAAACCACCAAAGGAGCAGTGACAGGGAGAAAAGGTTGGGGGCAGGAGAAGTGGGTGTGTCCATCTAGGGAACCCTGGGAGGCCATATTAAGGCCCCAGGCAGGCCAGATTTGGCCCACAAGCCTGAGATTCGACACCCTTGTTTTAGGACTTTAGGTAAACGCCAAGATCAGTTTGCCCAGAAGCATACTGGAAGTGCAGTTGGTATAACTGTAACATGGTCAGCAAAGCAAACACCAGAAAGCAATCTGGTCACTGCAGTTTGCACTAACTACAATTTCCAAACACTCTTCAAGAGCAGCCCTAAGTAGAGCACATTGTAGTAGTTTAAACAGGAGGTGATTAAGGGATGGGTCACTGTGGCTAGATCTGCACTCTCCAGGAAGGAGTGCAACTGCCATACCAACAGAAGCTGGGAAAAGGCACTCGAGGCCACAGCAGCCACCTGACCCTCCACGAGGAATGCCGAGTCCAGAAGCAGCCCCAAGTTGTGAAACTGAGGGAGTGCAAACTCATCTGTACCCCAAATCCCAAATTAGCTTGTCTACTAACCAACAGTCTTGTCTGGACTGAACCTCAACTTGCTTGGCCACATCCAATCCATTATTGAATCCAGACAATAGTTCAGAACTTCCTCAGCCTCCTCCTTTGTACCAGTTAAAAAAGAGATAGAGCTGGGTATCATCAGCATAATGGTGAGATCCAAACCACAAACACCAGATGACTTCCCCCAGCAGCTTCATGTAGATATTAAAAAGCAAAGGGGACAAATAGAGCCTAGAGGAACCCCAAGGAGCCAAGCAATGCTCCCCTAGCACCACTTGGTGTGAGCACTCAGCCAGATAGTACCAGAATCACTGCAAAACACTGTATCCAAGTACCATGCTGGCCAAACTTCCTGGAAGGATACTATGGTTGATAGTATCAAAAGCCGCTGAGAGGTCCAGCAGAACAACAGAGCTGCAGTCCTTCTGTCTAGATCGCAACATGAGTCATCTACCAAGAAGAGCAAGTCTGTTTCTGGTGCGAAAGGATCCAAATAATCAAGTTAATTCCCCCCAAAACCCTGGAGTTGGCTGCCATCACTTGTCCTATGGACCTTAATAAAATAAGGAACACTAGAGACTGGCTGTTAATTATTTAGGGTGATGGGATTCAATGATGATGTTTTCAAATGGTGGTCTCACTTCTCTTCTTTTAAAGGAACTGGGACATAGCCATCCCTTAAAGAAGCATTTACAACATCCACCACCAACTGGCCAGTCCCCTTCTGGCAGTGTTTACTAACGGGGATGGTCAAGGGTCCAAAAAACAAGTGATTGGCCTCACACTTCCAAGCAATTTATTCACATTCTCAGGCTGAACAAGTTGAAACTCCTCCCTGAAAAATGGACAAGTAGCCGCCTCAGTTACAGGTGCAGAGCCTGCTCTCAATGAAGAGTCCATGCTGGAATGGATACAAATGTTTTAATCAGCAAAGTATTTTGCAAACTAGTTTCAGCAGGTTGCTGTGAGCTTCCGCTCACCACTCGGGGGTCTAGAATATAACAAGGCTTTTACTGCCTGAAACAATTCTACTGGTGGAGACTGAACTGCCACAATGGTGGCAAAGAAGACAGCTTCTTTGCTGCCAAATCTGCCATGGAATAGTCCTTAAAATGGGCCCTAACTCATGATCAGTTAAATTCATCCTGAGTCTTCCTCCACCAACCCTGTAGCCTCTGAGAAAACTGGTAATGACAGATATGTACCCAACAGAAAGATGATTTGACATTACCAATAGTTTCCTGCAATACATGACTATACTTGGAGTGTTATCATGAATAGTTTCAGTGGGCATCTAGAAGGCCTCACTAGTATGCCAAGCAAAGTAAATAAATATTCAATGACAAAAAAAAACCCCCATCATGCCAGCAATGAACAGGCATGGGTTGACTCACAGGATGATCCCTATAGCACAGCCTTCCCCAATGGGGTACTCTCCAGATGTATTGGACTACAATTCCCATGACCCATGACTATTGGCCATGCTGGCTGGGGGTGATAGGAGTTGTAGTCCAAAACACACTGAGGGGAATGCTGCTCTAGCAATACAGTAAGGCTCAGATGGTTCATAAGGCACTACAGGACCAGGACAACGTGGAACATCTTTGCTGCTCCCAGGCACTCCATGCTCCCCACCTGGCTTTGGGCCTGAAAGACCAAGGAAATATGTGGGTGCACGGAGGGTAAGTTGTAAGCAAGCACAATTTGTGGCATTGCACAACATCATCACTGATCATGAGGCACGTCTGTTAAGGCCTTAGCTTCCTACTTCCTGGCTTTGTGGAGTTTGATCCAACATGAGACAGCTTTAACTCTGGTTTTAAAGTAGCAGGGTTTCTGACTGCTGAATTTCCCTGATTTTTGAAAAGGAAATTTATCATTACAGTGCTGTCAGTCCCACCTTCTCCCACAACAGATATAACTAAGTTCTATACAAAACAAAAGATAAAATAGGAGGTGATGGAGTCCAGTAAAGCAGTTATCTAGTGAGTGATGCAGCATCTCTCCTGTCAGGCTTGCCTATTGCTAAGCAGCTTTACGGTTAATTGAAGCTGAAGACCTTAGCCTGCCACTCTCTGGCCTCAGCGCTGCTGCAGATTGAATGGCTGTGGTTCCCCTTTCACTGTCTTCTTTAGTGGTGCTTTTTATTCATGACTCTCCCTGTGGTCTCCCCACCCAGTCTCTTTCCTCTCTCAAATCTTTCCACTCTCCCTCAGAATCACCTCACAAAAAACTCCTCCTCAGAAACTTCTATGGCAGCTCCTAAGGGCCAAAAGGGTTGTGCTCCAGGCATCCTGCAGGGGGACAAAGCCCCCCACATCCTCCAACACTAGGATCCCGATCCATGTAGTAACATGTAGTTTGACCATGAGAAGTCACATTCCATATCTAAAGGAATAGGCATTGCACAGAGAATCCGCTGTATTCCCTCTGCAACACAGAACCCCTCTGCAAACACTGGAGTATTGGCAGCTTTCTAGCTTCAGAAAGAATTAAATTGAGCATGCATGACATAATTTTGTCAGCAGTTGCTGCCATAGGCTTTAATGGGACAGGAAAACTTTGGAACCACTGCTCCCTCAGATATTCACCAGATCAATGACAGATTGCCTTCCTCAACAAGCCTGAATAAAGTACATCAGTAATTTTCACCAATATTTGAAATATGATATGCCTGTTCTAAAATGGAAGTAAAAGGGGTAAATGTATCTTGGTTAGCACTTTTCAGCTTGCTGTACCTGTGGCAATGTTTAGCAGATCGCTTTGGAAGTTGCCATTTTTGTAGAACTCATCAAGTAGATAATGGATGCCAGGTTTCATGTTATTAGCTCAACAGGTGTCTGTTTTATAAGCAATAGAATTTTGATGCTTATAATGGTAGCAACTTTTTTTTTTTTTTTTGCAATTCACCTTAACACCAGTGCCCCTTCAATTTTAGAAAATGTTCCAGAATCCTGTTTAACAAGCAGAAATTAGATATGAAAGGGGTTCTTGGAGACCAATAAGTAGTCCAGCTTGTATGGAACACTAAACGAAACCTTGGGCTTACACACTCCTCTCCTCACCTTTTCTGTGCATAAGAGGAGGAGCCTGAAAGCTTCCATTGCATCTGAACTCAGGGAACTCTGGTTAGTTCAAACTATAGTTAGGTTAAATTAGTTGTGGTTTATGATCCTAGCTTTAAAAAACACAACTAATTAGAGTTTACACCAACCAGAGTTCTTTTAAATGCTAGCCCATGGTTTACCTTAAGACCAAAAAGGCCTACCGTAGTTGGTTCCCTTAAGATAAGAATGTTGAATACTGTTGCACTTAGACATGCCAAATTAGTGCAAAGCATATTATGCTGCATCATAAAAGGTTTTGTCATCTCTTTATAATATGAAAATAATTATGAATAAATAGTATACATCTCACAATGAATGTGCACTACAGTACTGTAGCATGACACTAAAACCGCATCTCATAAAAGAAAAAATATGTCATACATAACTTCCCAAAGTAATATGTGCTTCAGCTCAACACTTTTCAAGAATGTGCACTGAAGTGGAATGTAAATAGATTACATAATCAACAGCCTTTCTGCACAATTAATATTCTCATGATAGATTTATTAATAAATATGAGTACAATTTCAAGTGTTTCACATTTAAATAATATTCTAAGCTCCCAAAGCAGAATGATTGAAAATAACTGGCTTGGAGAAGAGAAGAGAGATACTGCTGTAGCATTTGCCCTCACCAACATTTTAATCTTCTGATCAGAGATGACAAGTGAGCAAACGATCAGAGAATAACTAGATTACTCTTAGTTTGGAAGTGGAGCCTGGCAGCCTTAATACACTCAGGAGAATACAAGTTTCTGCCATTATCAGATAGACTACAAATCATTTTAAGTACACTAATAACCTGAAAGACCATGAGGGAAAGAATAGCACAGAACCTTGGCTCTTTTCTCTTGCCCGCCCTTTGATCATGGTATCATTAACCATTCTTATACAATCAATAACCTGTATGTTTCATGATTAATGAAGCATATCCTGAGTGACATATATTAAATAACAACAAGAATGGACAAAACTAGATGTAGCAGAATTTAAACAAGTGCAGTAGCAGAAATCACAGTAGTGTGGTGTAGTTGTTAGAGCAGCCTTCCCCAACATGGAGCCCCCCAGATATGTTGGACTACAACTCCCATTATCCTCAGACAGCTTGGTCATTGTGGATGATGGAAGTTGTAGTCCAACACATCTGGAGGGCACCAGGTTGGGAAAGGCCTGGTTCTAATCTCAACTGAAACGCTCTGGATGACCATGGACCAGTTACTATCTTTCAGCCTAACCTACCTCACAGGGTTGTTGTGAGGATAATGGGGGGGACACACACGTGTGTGCCAGCTTGAGCTTCTTGAAAGAAAAGTAGGATAGAAATGTAATTAAATAAATAAGCAAGCAAGAGCATGAATTCAATAAGCCCCAATATTGATGGGAAACAGTATCTTTGCTTATGTAAACATATATGTTTCCAGTCTCTGCATGAGGAATGAAGATCCTTGAAAGATATATATTTACAGTATTAAAACAAACATTCAATATTGAAGTACAATAGTATTTCAGCATATTAACTTCCAGCATTTTCCAAATAATTTTAAAAATAAATACAAACCAGTATGATTTGGACTCTTATCATCCTATTTCTGCTGAAATATGAAAATGGGCACTGCCTGAGGGACAACTAGTGATCATTTCGCCATTTATTCCTGATGTGAATTATGCCTTGCTTCCATTCTTAGTAAATTTCAAAGAGGGTTAGATGTCAATGCTTCATTTCTGATCAGAGAGGAAGCGAAAAAAGGCCACTGTTGTATGCTTTGCTTTTTGTGTTCTACATAAGAAACTACAATGCATTTAAATATAACAGGCAAGCAGAAGCTACAGACCCTCAAGGCTTTAATGTTTCTAAGAAAGAAGAGCAGCAAGGAACAATTCGAGCAAACCCAGCTTAAGCCCAAGTTGTAGGAGTCTAGAACTTAAGAAATTGCATGTAATTCATCTCAAGATATGTTTGCATTTCAATAACAGCTATTTGGCAGCTGTTATGAAAACTTAAGCTGCATTTTCAAAAACAGACAAAAAGGCAATATCTACAGAAGGAGAATACATTTGTAACTATGCTGATGATGAATGACAAAGCGCTCTGCTTTTTGTTATAACCAAGAAGTACAGTACGAGCCAAACCACTTCCTACTGTAGTCCTGGAGTTTTGCAACCAAGGCCTCCCACCACCAGTTCTATTCATTCCTTTTCAGGAATATTAACATTATGGAGCTACTGCTCAAAAACACCTTACAGCTGTAGTACAGGAGACAGTGTTTCTATGATCAGAGTACTCTACTGGTGGTAATAAGAGGTGTGATAACAGAATAGTACGTGTGATATCAACTTATGTAACTTTCTGACATCACCAGTGCTGAAATTACAGGGACAATGATAGTACTGGAGTCTTGCAGTACTGGAGTATCAGGAAGCGGCGAGTGAGCCACTTGGCTAGCAAAAAACCCTTTCTGCTCTTGCCAAGCTCACCCAGGCCACTGCCAGTGACAGCCACCCCACAAGTGCCCAAGCAGTACTATGGGACAACCATCACTGGATCTGTGTCCCCTGCTATGACTGCAAGGTCTTTTTAGCTCCTCGCAACTTTCCCCCCCTTTACTGAAACAGCAGTCTCTGAACTGACATCAGTAACAGCCCCTTCAAAGTGCTCAAGCAGCATATTGGAGGGGCTGTCACTGGTTGGCCACCTTTTCTTTAAAAAAAAATAAAAATCTTTTGTGCCCCAAACGTGCACAAAATGTGCAATTTTTTCCGTAATTTTTGTATTTTTTTTTTAGTCGGACTTGCACAACTACAGAGGTACGCAATTCCACAGGTCCAAAAATGGGAAGCCTCGCCTGGGCAAGGTCCTGCCGTCAAAGTGCAGCCGGTACCAACCCTGGACATTGACCCAGGGAGGCTGCAAATAGTTGTGTGTTTTTTTTTACTTTGCTTTGACATGATAGCTGTCAATGGGTGAGCTGTCAAATTAAAGCAAAGCCACGAGTGATCTTTGCTTGTGAAAGGGGGTAGTGAGATCACAGTGAGATCTTCAGGGGTTTGAGTCATCCCCCCTATAGGTCACAATGCCCCCAACTTTTCCACCCATTCCCGAGACTCTAGGTGCTTGGGAAGGTGGAAAAGTGCACCCAACCTTTTTGCTAACACTTGCTTTTGACAGTTGTCAGAAGCAGGGGTTTATTTGAAATCAGGGATTTAGGCAGGGCTAGACAGGGTAGTTTGGACAGGGAAGTATACAGATTTCATAAAAACATAATTTAAAAATTATGAAAAAAATTGTGCACATTTGGGGCGCTTTTATAAAAATAAATAGTGGCCAACCAGTGACAGCCCCTCCAATGTGCTGCTTGGCACTTTGGAGGGGCTCTCACTGGCTGTCAATTTGAAGATCACTGTTTGCAATCTCGGGGGGGAGGGCAAAGGGTTAAAAACCCACAGTGAGTGGAAAAGGGTTTGAGACTGCAGTGGGGGGGGGGGAGGAGACTAGCCAGTATTGTCACGGAGTCCCCTGGGTCACCTCCTGTAGGAGGTCCAGGGGGGGGACAACGCATGGTGAGCCTGATTATCTGTTGGGTGCTTCCAATAAGGATCCACAAGTGGAACCTGCAACAAAATGTTGTCGTGTATCTTGAGCCCCTAAGAGGAGTGCTCCTGTTCAGAGCTCAGGCCAGCCTGGAATAGTGCTATTTAGTGCTATTCAGGCTTCACCAGAGGGGCAGGTGGTGGTGGTGGTGGTGGTGGTGATGGAAGAAGGGAAAATGGAAAAGAACATTTTTTTTCTTTCTTTCCCATCTCCTCTGAGGGCTTCTCCTTCTCTGTTGAAAGATTCAGGTACCATATAATTTTAAAGACATCTGCCCAGGATTCAAGGGAGCCACTGCCTGTCAAAATAGACAATACTGGGATAAATGGACAAATATCTGGCGTAAAGTAACTTCCTGTTTTCCTATAGCACTAGAAGAGGCTCAGGTTTGGGGTCCTAAATTCATGTATTTTATGAAATAAATTTTATTTATTTGATAAGTAAGGTCCCATGGCAAGCGACTCTAATGAGAAAAGGAGCCCAGGATGGGTGGGAGTTTTTAAAAAAGTAAATTTTAAAGGCACAATTGCAAACAATTCCCACAAGGAAAAAAGGCAGAAGGCAACAGAAGAAGCCAATGTGGCTTCACAATAAACTCAAAGATGACCTGAAAACAAAAAAGAACACATATAGGAAGTGGAAGGAAGGACAGGCTACAAGGGAAGAGTACAGGCAGGTAGCACAGAACTGCAGGAATAGTGTCAGGAAGGCTAAAGCTGAGAATGAACTAAGGTTAGCGAGGGATGCTAAAAACAACAAGAAAGCTTTCTTCACATACATGCATAGTAAAAGACAGAGGAAAGAAATGGTGGTTCAACTACGCAATGAGGATGGCAAATTGATAACAGAAGACAAAGAAAAGGCAGAAGTATTCAATTCCTACTTCGGCTCGGCATGTTTAGCCTTCAGAAGAGGAGACTGAGGGGAGATATGATCGCACTCTTCCAGTACTTGAAGGGATGTCACACAGAGGAGGGCCAGGATCTCTTCTCAATCATCCCAGTTTGCAGGACACGGAATAATGGGCTCAAGTTACACGGAATAATGGGCTCAAGTTACAGGAACCTAGATTCCACCTAAACATCAGGAAAAATTTCCTGACCCTCAGAGCAATAAGACAATGGAATCAACTACCTAGGGAGGTGGTGGGCTCTCCCACTCTGGAGGCATTCAAGGTGCAGCTGGACAGCCATCTGTCAGGGATGCTTTGACCTGGATTCCTGCATTGAGAAGGGGGTTGGACTCGATGGCCTTGTAGGCCCCTTCCAACTCTACTTTTCTATTATTCTATGATTCTATCATTGTATAGCGGTAGTAGTATTTGGAGAGTGGGAAAAAGAAATGATGTCCTCCCCGCTTCCACCTAAAACATCCTGTATAGTGCAGGGAGGGAAGTTTTGAATCGCTAGAAAATCGCTACAAATTTTTGATATCAGACATGAAGGCAGGCATTCATATTTATGAACGAGAACTTTATGATACATGGCTATGAGAGGAATCATACTAATGGCAAATTCATAAGTTACTTTTTCTACAGCGATTAATATCTCTCTGTGGGGAATGTACTATATATTTTGTTCCATAAGGAAGTTAGTATGAATGGTTTTTTTCCTAATATGAGAGAGATCAACCACATTATACTCTTTGGTGGAAAATAAATTCACATAGATTTCATTGATCATAGAGTTGGAAGGAGCCTACAAGTCCAACCCCCTGCTCAATGCAGGAAACTAGAGGAGGGGTCTCCCATCCAAGTAATAACCAGGTCTGACCCTGCTTAGCTTTCCACACACAGACAAGCTGAGCCAGCGTACCTTATACATGCACTATAGATATGAGTTTGCCAAAACAATGGCATAATATAGGAAGATTCCTCCTCTATTTAGTAAAGAGTGAGGATATATACAGGTAATTCAAACTGTATTTACTGGGCTGGTTCACATACTTGAACAGTCCACCATGGCTTATTTAAGCTGGTGCATGTGGATGGCCATTTTGAATATTCAACGCCCAGACACAGTTTGTAGTGTCATGTAAACCTGGGGACCATAGGTTATGTGAGGATCTGCTGTTGGGTTAACCCTCTCATAACCCGGGTTAGCATGACACAACAAGCCACAGCAAGGTGCTGAATACGTGAATCTCACCTGGCACGCACCGGCATGTGCCCCAGCCACAGGTTATTATGTTTTAATTGAGTCTTATTTTTAATGCAAAGTTGAGTCAGTCACTTTTTCTAAATAAGCAAAATGAAGTGTGCCATTGTGGAAAAGATCTTTAACAGTCCAAAACTATATTTATTTTTAGAATCTGTCATGAATTTATTAGACAAATTCCAAAAAAAGCATTGCTCATATTAGTGTTTTCCAGAAGAGTTATTCAACAAATGAATAGCACACAAATATACTGCCAGTTCAATATAAAAGTCCTTTACAAAGACTCAGTATGGCATAAGTAACAACAGCAACAGCAACACTGAATCTCTTATCCCTTTCCTAGTACAAAGCTTACTTGCAAGAGCCTTCATGCACTCTTAATGAGCACTACATAGGCCCTGTTGAGATGTAATAGCAGTGTCCAGCAGCAAATCAAGGGAACAAGAACAAGCCATGGGTTAATTTGGGGTTGTTTAACCCACGAACAACCCCAAATGCAAGAGCTCCTGTCATAGCACTCAAATGTGGCATTCGAGGGTTAGTAATGGAAACAGGAAGCAGCTTGGGCGTAGTGCATGTCCCTGCAAATCGTAGGTTACTTAACCCACGGTTTGCTGCTGGACACCACCACTGCATCCAAAGAGGGTCATCGTGTGCACAATCCTCATGATAAACCTTAGAAATTATACTGTCTACTAGGATACTATCCATTAGACTTTTCTTACCCTTTTGTCTCCAGACTAATAAGAACGAATCCAATTTACAGCCTACTAAATGCTAAATTAGATCTAGTCAGAGGGCACTTTTCCAAATGTTCAACAGCAGGTTCCAAACCAATGCAAGGCTGTTGTAGTTCAGACATCCAGAAAACACACACACACACACGATAGTTTAAAAGCCAAATTCAGATGATTTAAATGTTGAATATAACAAGTGAAAAGTGGAGTTTTTGGGGGAGGGGGGCAATAGCTGTCATTACTACACTGTCTCTTCTGACTCCTGATTTTATACTAAAATAAGTAACATATTACAAAGTAAAACTGTATTGATATGACATGTAGCAACTTCAAAATCAGAAAAGAAATTCCATGTGTGAGCTAAACATGTAAACAAATGAACATTTCAAAACAGGGTGGGGGGAACAACATTTGCAGCAATAATATGCAACCAAGTATTAATCCTATTCAAAAAGAATTCATAAAAGAGATCCATACACTATTTTAAAAAATCACAATTGTGTCACATTTCATATGAAAGACTTTCACCACACACTACTATGTCCACTGAGCGTACTAGCTTAGCCTCGAGGGGCAAATCTAAGCTTCCAGGCTGTATGGGTATGTATATGTGTACTATATTTGTACACACATACATACATATTCAGAACCTAACCAGTATATACTAGTTAGGTTCTGAATGCCAGAAGAATTTCATACACAGACCAACATTAGTAACCAAATGGTTGATGCTAATAGCCTCAGCTATGTTCACATAACACCTGTGCTAAAAGAACTGCACTGTTTGCCTATTAACTACCAGGCCATGTTCATAGTTATGTTGTTGACATACAAAGCCCTAAACAGCTTGGGACCAGGATATCTAGTAGACCATCTTCCCCTATATATACTCAGCCAGCTTTAAGATCTTCAGAGAAGGCCTTGCTGATTTTTCTGCGACCAACAGAATGTTTCTACATAGTACCTCGAAGGTGGGCCTTCTCAGTGGTAGCACCCATCCTCTGGAAAACCTCATCCCATGCAGTTCAGGAGGGAGAAAATGTGGTATGTTTCAAACACCTCCTGAAAACGCACTTGTTCACCCAGGCTATCTCTGCTTCTAATTAATTATAATAAATCATATGCTTCATCTTATTGTTCCTTGTATTAGTATTGTTTTTGGAATGTTTTTAATAGGGTATTTAAATGTGATTTTTAATATTTATATGTGAACTGCTAAAATATTTTATTATATTAAGCGTATAGAAGTATTACATATATATATATATATATATATATGGAAGCAAAATGCAAAATCTGGTAGTACAATTTTCCTATAATTTTTATATGAGTTACAGGATATCAGATTCTTCTGAGATATTAATTTCATGTTGGTCAGCTATCACAGATAGAGCTTTTTATCAAAAGCAAGCAGGATACATCAATATCAAGAGAAACTCATATATTTACCACAATAAAGTATTACATGTCAGTAGAAACAATCTTAGCAAGACATACACCCCAATCCTAACTCAGAAATAAATCTCTGATATCAGAGTTACATCCAGGTCAGTACACTTAGAATGGTGGCCAATTTTGCAATTGTTTCAAAGACTGGTAGCCACAATTTTATGAGACTCATTATTAGCTACATTTATGTAACAGGAAACAAAAAGAAGGTTGCAGAGGATAACTGGGCTGTTACTGTTTCCTGCCAGTAAAAGTACAGGACATCATTTCAAAGAGAGCTGTCTTCCTTCAATATGATGCAAATGTGAGAATAGAGGATTATCAGGCCTTTGTAACAGTTGTTGCTTATAGCTCCTTTACCAAAACACCGAATACTTCACAGCTGTACACAATGCTTGGATCCATATTATGCTGAACATTCAGCCTATAACATATTTAGACAGAAAATAGTCCTACAACTCCCAGAAGAATGCTAATGTCTTTGCTGATGCTCAAGTTCCCATGAGTGACTTAAGTTCTGCAAGAGACAGCAGCCGATAAACTGATTCATAGACTACCAATCTTCTGTTTTTCTTAAGACCACCATGCCACTATAATCTGACATTCTGCTGGTTTCACATGCCAGTCTCCTCAAACAGGAATAAGGAGCTTATTCATTATTTTCAAAGTACAAAGTAAATACCCAGCATTTACTTTGCTGAAATTGGAGTGGTAAATATCTGTAAATCTTGATCATAACAAAAGGAGCAAGGATAATACTTACAGCAACTGCAGAGACACAAGCCCATCAAAGAGACCCTTGGGAATTTCGGTGATCTTATTTCCATAAAGCACTCTGAAAAATATGAAGGCAAAATAAGTGGTATCCACTACTTACAGAGCATGTTCTGTTTAGTCATTTTAATTTTGCTAACCGTCCTCTCCATATCAAGACATAGTTCACTTAAACATATAGTTATCATTAAAATAGGACTTCTAGTCTAGATAAATTAAATGTTCTGATTTAAATTAAATGTTCTGTGAAATTTCCTGAAATTTCAGCCTTTTCAGAAATTGGTCAATGTGTTGGCATGCATTTTCTTTATGTTGTTTCTCCTCCATCAACAAATATGCTCACTTCTGGACACAATCAAAAAGAGTAAAGTTTGTTATGGATATGTGAAATCTCCAGTGATCTGAAACAAACCAGCTGATGCATAAGCATTACAGGATCATGTTTGCTCTGGATCGATTTTTATCAGCTGGATATTGTGGTGTTTTTTAATTCGGCAGTAACTCCTATTTTGTGTACCCTAGTCTCTCTAGCCTGCAAATATACATCAGAGAAAATAAGGTGACATAGTAATTTTAAAATATAAGCAAATAGTTGAAGTATAACACAATTATAATTTCCAGTGAATTATAACACTGGAAAATGCTCAGGATGCTAAAGTGTCTTCAGTTGCTTTGGGGCTAATTAAAGAGGACATTCTCTCCAGCTCTAAAGCCAAATGAATGTACATGCTATCTTGCCTGATATTAATCAGAATTGGAGGAAATGTCTATTTATATTTGTATTATTTGAAAATAAGAGACAGCAGCCTCAGCTTTTACTGCAATTCCTTGTAGTACAATCCTATGTATTTTTTACTCAGAAATAAATCCCATTAGGTTCAAGGGGGCATACTCCCAACAAGTGTACATAGGATTGCAGTATTGTAGAACAAGTAGCAGTTTTACCGGGAAAAAAGATCTGAAATTAAGCAAAGTATGAGCAGGGGTGGGAGGAGCTTCAGAAACCTTTGTTTTTGCCCTGTTTTTCCGAAACAATTCATAGCAAAGACAGCAGTGCTTTTTAAAAAGAATTGGCACAGAATGTATTTTATTTATTTATTTATTATATTTATACCCCGCCTTTTTTCCTGCAAGGAACCCAAGGTGGCTTACATAGTCCTCCTCCTCTCCATTTTATCCTCACAACAACCCTGTGAGGTACGTTAGGCTGAGAGTCAGTGACTGGCCCAAAGTCACCCAGTGAGTTTCATGGCTGAGCGGGGACTAGAACCCGGATCTCCTGAGTCCCAGTCCAACACTCTAACCACTATGCTACACTGGCTACATGTACCCATCACTAGACAACTGGGTGCCAATGCAGCTGGTTTTCACAACCAAAAAACAAAAAGGTGGCACACTCCATTCTGATATTCTCAAAATCTACTTAATGGTGCAACGGGGTCCAGGAAAAATGATAAGGAAAAGCAGATGGTAGTTGCTTTACAACTGCTGCTGTATTTTTGAGCTTTTCTGGATTTCAGTGGCTGAAGCCCAGCCTTTTGCTCCATTAGTGTACATAGTGTACATAGTTTCCTAGCAAACTTTATTTCACTATTGAGAAGTAGTTATTAACTTCTTATTTAAGAGCTAGATTAGCATAATCAAAACCCACCCATTCAGCCTTTAAAAAGGACCTGCAATAACATATAAGTTCTGGAAGGAAATGCCAAGGGCAGTGGTAAAAGCTTAGCAGGCATGCAGATTCTGATGCTAAGCACAAAGCTGCAGGAATGCTGATTAACAGCTCCTCTGGATATTAGAAACCTTAAGGAACAAAAGCTATATTTCCAGCATCGCTGAAGGAATCCCAGCCAAATAATTCAAGGTAAAAATGATTAGTGCAATGGTCTATCATAAGATCCATTCAACAGCATCTTTGCTCATCTCTGGCAGCCCCCCAAAATGATAACACACCCTTATTCATTAGGTGATAATGGAAATGCGAGTGACATGCCAAATACTAAGCGTCTGGATCCAAGCTAGACTAACTTTTAAGAATTAGTCAGGAGCCTGTATCAGAAGGGAGAAGAATTCTACATCTTACATATATCTGAAATACATTCTCTCATCACTGAGCAACTGAGGACTGGCTTGACACATCACATGAAATGTCTCCAGACAGTCTGGAAAAAGTCTCCTAAGCTCTGGCACAGACAAATTAAATGTGCAGAAAGTCTACTGGCACCCCAAAGTCTTAGACACGGTGTGCAAAAAGATTGTGAGCCCCTGGAGCACAGTGATATATCGATCTTTGGTGAAACTGCTGTAACATATCCTAAGCCCACAGGATAGGTTGCACTATAAATATATTAAAAAGACATAAATAAAAAAAGAAATAAGAAGCAGATGCTAATTTCTTATCCAATATTAACTGACATTAAAACTAATGACTTGCATTAAATGAAAATGTATTTTAGTTTTGTTATTGCATGCAAGGCTAGGCTAGGAGAGCACTCACAGAACTGAGGCTACTAGTAATGATGACTACATATTGCCTCTAGTATCAGAGACGGTATTTCTCTGAATATCAGTTGCTGGGGAACATCCACAGGAGGGTGCTATTGTGCTCATGCCCTGCTTGTGGGCTTCCCAATAGGGCATCTAGTTGGCCAGTGTGGGAACAGAACGCTGGACTAGATAGGCCTTTGGTCTGATCCAGCAGGACCCTTCTTCCAGCAAGGCTATATGGATGAGCTGGAAAGAGCCTGAGCAAAGGCTTGTGCTCACACACTTTCCCCTCTCTTCTTCTCCTCCTGCATGGCTGGGAGAAGGTCTTTGGCAAGTGGGGACTGGAACCCGGGTTTCCCACGTCCCAGTCCAACACTAACCACTACACCACACTGGCTTCTCCAAATATTTCTTTAGAGAAGTATTCAGTGTGACTTTGATCAATAGGCATCTTTAGCAATTGTACCAAACAACCTTCATGTCTGTCTTTTGGCTTAATAAACATAGATCTGGATCATAATTCACATTTTGGGGTGGGCGGGCATCTGGTTACTACCTTCAGTGGTCAGAGGATTATGTATTACAAATTAAACCCTGAGGCACAAGATGAATTAACTGGACAAGGAGCCATATAAAGGTAACCAATTAATGGAATAATTTTGGCTTGAATCCTAAGATCCTGCCGTGTAACTTGCATAGGAAACATCCTCCCACTCTGCAGCCCTCTCTGCTCCCAAACAAGATGATCCGGAAGGTCACCAAGCCTCCGGCACCATTTTTAATGGGACAGAGGGAACTGCAGATGGACTTGAAGACTGCACTGGTGATACTCTGTGTGAGTGGATTTAACTTCCACTCAAAAGTAGGATGCTTGGACTCCTATTGGACAGGTCCGAGGGTGAGCACTGGTGCTCAGACATAATTACAGTCAGTCTGTGACCACAAGGGAAAAAGTATAAGTATGTGTTGCTTATCAAAAGGCTGTGTATTTCCCATAGTGTCAACTTGGTTATACAGCATTAAGTTCTTTTTATTGTTGCCATACCATTCCATCAAGCAACCATTTTATGTGTAGTTTTAAATCATAAAATTTAGACAGCAAGCACTTTGTTCCAACAAACACCTCATTACATTCAGGTCAGAGATAAGCGATTTAAAAAAAAAAATGGCTGACAGTTAAAATTGCACTTTGCATGCCAAACAGTCCAGAAAGGAGGTTGAAAAATATCCCTGCTACATGGGAGTAAAAAAGAAAAAAGGCTGAAGCACTGGATAAAACCCCCAATAGATCTTTGGCAGCTGGGTTCAGCAAGCTTTACTCTATCAGTAACTCATCCATATTATCAAAGACCTTCAAAAGTTTGACAGGAGGCACAGGAGTGTATCTAGGCTAGAACGTAGCTTAAACTTCTTTTAGGGTTGTTAAAGCACAGAGCTCAAACACAAACTGCATGCCAGCCTTCCCCAACCTGATGCCCTCCAGATCTTTTGGACTATACCTCCCAGAATTACCAACTATTGGCCATACCGGCTGGGGCTGATGGGTGCTGAAGTCCAAAACATCTGGAAGGCACTGGGTTGGGGAAGGCTGCAGTATGTCAAATGTGATCTGTTGTTTGCTCTGAAAAGGATCCCAACAAGCCTTGTTCTCTGTTTTGCACTCTCTTTTTCATCACAATGTCTTGTTCACTAGTGAGAGGGCCCTGAACCCTGACCTGGGACTTTGGGGAGGGGTCATAGTTCGGTGGAGATGGCAGGCAGATTACAAAAATTAAAACCCTAAAAGTACAATATAATAACATAATATAAAGCCATCTGCAAACAAAAATATAAAACTATTTTGCACACTCATCAATAAAAATCCCAGGACCCATTAAAAATCTTAGCATATGCTGTCAAATACCTGGGAGTAGAGATAGTTCTTAACCTGGTGCCAGAAAGATGACAATGTTGGCACCAGGTGGATCTCACTGGGGAGAGCATTCCATAATCAGGGGGGGGGGACACACACCACTGAGAAGGCCCTCTCCCTTGTTGCCATCTTCCAAACCTCCCTCAGAGGAGGCACTTGGAAGCACTTGATTTCTTTACTTCATTTATACACTTTATTTCCATAGTTTCCTTGACGGTTTACAGAATAAACAACAAACTTAAAATAATTTTTAAATCGTTAAAACAATTTTTAGAAAAGGTAACTGAGCTCCCAAAAGCTTGACAGAGTAGGAATCTTTTCATTTGCTTCCAGAAGGAAGCAAGAAAACGGGATAGAGAAATGTTCTCAACGAAAGCCAACATTTTGGAGCCACCACTGAAAAGGCCCTTGCTCCTTTTAAAGGACAACTAGATAATACATAAAGGATAGAACCTAGGAGCAGGGTCCTGATGGTTGGGCTGAAGATCAACAACGATTTTAAAGCTTCTGAACAAAGATAGCCCAACAATGATTTTGAAACCATACTTAAACAGCATAGTTTAAGTAAATGCATAGTTTAGTTCAGAAAATAATAAATGTGGGTATCTTATCTGGATCTTGATCTCTGATACTACACAGACAATTGTCATTTAAAGCCCACCCATCAATTTTAAACACTGCTTGTTATGAATACTTGAGTTGAAACATTGCTTTTAAATCTGACATTGATAAGTAGCTATGAATGCACTGATAAGGATAAATGTTGAAACTTATGATAAAAGGTGCCAAGATGTGCTTTATTGTTTTGCATTACACCATATTTCAGCCCATCTACCTATTTTAAGAAAGCAATAACACCAAGCATTTTGTAACTGCAATTGCCATGACCCAGGCATATCATTTGCAAATTTGCACACGTTTTCTAAAAAAATTCTGAAAGGTATTTTTGTAGGACGCTTTTGACACCAAGTGAAAGAAAAATACAAAGTCTGTGCTGATGTTTTCGAGGCCTAAATAATTAACCTTCATAGGTTGTTCATCTATAAAAGGAACCTAGAGTTGCATAAACAATGGCACCTTCAACTCTGATCAATTTCCAATTTAAGGAAGATTAGGTTCTTCACACAAGGTGACAATTGCACAGGGAGAAGGCAAGCATCACAAACCAATACTTGGTCTATTTATTTTTAAGGCTGTCTCCAAATCCCCCATTCAAGGTTACCCTCTACTTACAGCGAGGTAAGAGATTTCAAGCTTTGAAAAGCATCTGATGCAATATCCGATATTTGATTCTTGCTGATATCACTGCAAGGATACACAAGGGAAGAAGACAAGATAGCGATGAAAACACAATTTACCAATGTGCCCTAAGCTTTTCTAAACAGTTTATCGTTAAGCAATAGTGGCACCCGGGTCTCGCTCTACTTAAAAGTTTTTAATCCCACTGAAAGAGAGATGCTTATTCACTGAAAAGTTAGTGAACGTAGTATCAGTCACTAACTTCATAAGGGAGGCATCCATGCCATATTAATTAAAGCCCATACAACTATATTGAGTTGTAAAGAAAAGTGCTACATTGTGAAAATTGGACTTCCTCTATCCTGATGTTGGGAGGCTGGGCCTCCACTTACAGGAATCCCGTAGGAGAAAGCAGTCTTCCAAGAAGTGGCTCACGCTGGCTCAGCTTGTCTGAGCGTGGAAAGCTAAGCAGGGTCAGGCCTGGTTATTACTTGGATGGGAGACCCCTCCTCTAGTTTCCTGCATCGAGCAGGGGGTTGGACTTGATAGCCTTGTAGGCTCCTTCCAACTCTAAGATCTATGAAATCTATAAGTCCCTGCAATATACATATCCTCCCTAATATCATTATCCTACCATTATTCCAGCATACTTTCCCATAAAAATGATTGTCAAGCCCTTTCTCCTACTTGGGAGCTTATAAGTATTACCGATTTCCCATTTAAAGTTTCTTCAGTGATCGACAGAGCAATCATATGGTTCCCAGGAGAGTGCCACAGGGACCACAAGATATGTCGGATTCCCGCTCCTGAGGCTGTAAACACTCCTACAATCTAGGGAGGTGGAATCCAAGATCGGATGAATCCCTCTCCCCACTGCAGCCATTGTGGAAAGCACCGCAGCAGCTGCTCTCCGAGGGCGCAACAGTGACCTTCGGAGAACCTCATAGAGGGACATAAAGGGGGCATATCAGTATGTGGGGAGGGGAGAGGTCAGGATCCATAGGATCCTATGGCCTCTCTGTTGGAGTCCCAGCCCACAACAAGGAAAGTCAGCTAGACACACTCAGAGGCCCATCTAACTGGAAGTTTTATTTTTAAAGAGGGATGGGAGGCGAAATTGCCTCCAATTGTCTGCCGGCAGGGCATAGGATAGACCAAGGGTTCTGATCTTGGAGCCTTCTATCTATTGACAGAGGAATTCATAAGATTGCTCTGTAAAGGACAGCTGTAGACAGACCCCTGTAAAAAATAGATGTGCAGAGAATCTTGAAGTTTTGTACGTGTTTACGGCACATGTAGGAATATATCTAACTTGGGTAGACATGCTCATCCTGGTGTATGAATTCTGTAGCGGCTATTTTCCAAGATGCCTGACACGCAATGGGGATATGCTATAACTCATTAATGCATATAGATAGCTCATTTTGGTGGCAAAATATAGAGTATTTTTAGTCAAGTAATGTAGAAGACCCATTACTATGCAGTGTTGCCACTTTTATGGTTTAATAGTTAGAATGCCAGAGTAGGAGCAGGAAGACCTGGCTTCAAATCCCTGCTCAGCTATGAAGCTCACCAGGTGTACTTCAGACAGTCATAGGGTGGGTTCACACATCATGCTAAGCCACCCTGCAAATAAGCCACGGTGGGATGGTTGTTCACTGAACAACCCATGGTGTGCCTGACGGACGATAGGGCTAACTGTGGGTATTCTCCCCCCCCTTCCCCTTCAGTCCTCCAGCTGGCTCCGGCACATATTCCAATGTCCTTCATGGCAGAACCTGTCTTGTCTCCCCCTTCCCCACTCCAATTGCTACCCTTTTTCATTCACCGCTGTTGGGTTTTTCCCCAGAGCCTCAAAAAAGTGCAATTGGAGTGGGAAATGGGGAGGGGGGGAGCCGAAGAATGAGTTCTGGCCCTTCCAAAGTGCCCTTTTGGCATTGGTGGAAGGGCAGTCTCAAGATCGTGAAAACGAGAGGCAGGGTTTTTTGCTACTCTTGTTGAATGGCTCTGTAGCCATTCCCAACAACCCACAATAAAACTGCCCTGCCAGTTTCGGATGATACAACCCATTGTGCATCAAGCAACCCCTAAAACAAGCCATGGGTTCTCAGGGTAGCTTGTTCATGAAAAATAAGGTACCCTGCAGAAACTGTGCTGGGTTTGGACGACACGACAACCCACCATGGCTGGTTACCCATAGTGGGTTGTCATGTTGTGCAAACCAGGTCATAGTCTGTTAACCTAAACTACCTCAACAGGATTGTTGTGAGTATAAGAGCAGGGAGAACATGTACACCACTCTTATTTCTTTGGGGGAAAGAGGGAATAAAAATAGAGTAACTAAATAATTATTTAATAACATTGAATCAGAAACTACGTTCAAACAACATACACTTTTGATTAATGAATGCAAGTAAGTTTTTGAACTTTGGGTTTGTCATTTAAAATGCACTGTGACACAGCCTTTCACACTTGCATAAAGTACAGCAAATCATTGAGAACTGCTTGTATTTGCACATTCTTCTGTGCACCAGCACATGGTCATCAATTCTTTTGGTAAAGGAATAAGGTACTTAGGTGGTTGCAAAATACCATCCATGTCTTCCCAATTGTAATCCAGTGGATTCAGCAATGTTTAGTCATCATGACTGAAGGTGGTGAGTGAATCTCTGATATCAATTAATGCTTTCTGGATGTATGCTGTGATCAAGCTGGAGGCTGATGGCAGATCAGCAAGACATGTGTTCAGCTTTCTGTAAGTCTCAACCCTCAGCTCATCAAGTGTTGACTTTTGCAAATACTGTCCACAACAGCCTTTCCCAAATTGCTGCCCTCCAGATGTCTTGAACTTCAACTGCCATCAGCCCCAGCCAGCATGGCCAATGGTGAGGGATGATGGAAGTAGTAGTCCAAAAGATCAGGAGGGTATCAGGGGAAAGGCTAGTTCACACTCTTAGCAGATATCTTTCAGCTTTTTCAATGTCTTTTGATGATAAGACATCAGTCTCTCCAAACTATGCCAGATATTTTCAGGATATTTAATCAGTGCTGCATGTTTGGTACCAACTTGAGGGAACACAAGTTTTGTGGTTGTGAAGGTGGCAAAGAAGGGTTTATTTTTCTACCTAGAATACATCATCAAAGTGCCATCCAGTAGACCTTTCCTGGGTGATGAGTGGCCTGTTGAAATATGGCCCAGAGGAGAAACAGAGAGAGAGTTGTATCCTTGGTGGCAACCCTGTGACAGGTTTGCGAGACACTTTGAAGATAAAGCTGTTTAGATCCGTCATGACTCCACGGTTACTTCAATTCCTGGCTGGTGTAGTTGTGCTGGGTGAGTTTCAGTTGCTGAAGCCTGAGGAGGTGGACACAGTGCTTAGATATGTTCTGCTAACCACTTGTATACTTGACCCTTGACCTTCCTGGCTTATTAAATTTAATAGGGAGGGGATTCCAGGGCAAGATGCCTCAGCAAGTGGTCGCAGATGACCTCTGATTTTCTATTTATTTATTTATTTATTTATTGTATTTCTAGATCGCCCATCTAGCCGGTACCTGGCCACTCTGGCCGATGTACAACATACAATGAAACAAAACAGAATAAAATTCTAGATTCATTTCAACCTGGCTTCAGGTCTGGTTTTGGAACATAAACACTCTTGGTTAGCCTGTGGGATGCCAGGGACACACTGTACCAGGAGAAGGACAGAGGAAGTATGAACCCATTGGTTCTCTTGGACCTCTCAGTGGCTTTTGATATCATGGACTATAGTGTCCTTCTACATAGGCTGTCTTGAGCTGGGATGTGGGAGCACTTTATTGCAGTGTTTCTGTTCCAACTTGGATGGCTGATTCCAGGTGCTGGTGCTGTGGGAATATTTTTCTACCCCGAGGAAGTTCCTTAGTGTTCTATTTTATCCTCCCTGCTTTTCAACATCTGCTTGAAACCGCTAGGAAAGGTTATATGGGGATGTGGGCTAAGTGTAACCAATATATAGATGACACCTAGCTTTATCTCTCCTTTATCTAATATAGGTAAGGCAGTTGATGTTCTGAACCAGTGCTTGGGCAGGGCAATCCCATTAAACTGGGATTCAATCCAGACAAGATGCATATACTGTTTGTAGGTGATTCCTCTGTCTGTCTGTCTGTCTGGTGTTCATCCCATTCTTGAGGGAGTTGCACTCTGTCTAAAGGATCAGATTTGTAGCTTGGGGGTGCTTTTGAATCCATGATTATCACAAGAGGTATAGCTGGCCTCAGTAGCTAGGAGCAGCTTTTTATCAGCTTAGGTTTATAAACCAATTATGACCCTACCTCTGGGGTGTTGGATCTCTTTCAGTCTGAGGGCCAAATTCCATCTAGGAGAACCTCTCAGGGGGCCACATTCCAGTGGGGGTGGCAAAAGGGGTGGGGCCAAAATACCAGCATATTTTAGCTTAAAGCTTTTACCGTCAGTAACTAAGGAGAGGAATTTCAACATTTTAGAATGGAGAAAAAAACTGCACAAAAGCCAGTAATCTATCAAATGATTGGTGCTTGGGGAAAGGGGGTGGGGCCATCTGGGGAACCCTGGAGGACCAGATGTGGCCCCCGGGCCTGAGGTTCCCCACCCCTGCCCTACCTGGACAGAGATAGCCTTGCAAGAGGTTTTTCTTCTTTTTTAACTAAATGAATTTTGACATACACATTTTCAATTTTTTTAAAAAAATATATAAAACTGAATGGAACATAACATAACATAACATGGATTTCAACTATGATCACCATTTAAATATTCAAAAGTAAAGGAATGATAGTTATGGCTATGATGGCATAGTGACAATACTTATGATGGCATTGTGACAGTTATTCACACTCTGTAAACCTTCCAGTTGGATTATTGCAATGGGGCTGCCTTTGAAAATGGACCAGAAACTTCATTTAGCACAAAACAGTGTGACTAGACTGTTAATGGGGTTGGCTGATATGAATGTACTATGTCAGTACATTGCCATCTGCACTGGCTGCCAGTCTGTTTCCAGGCCCAATTCAAAGTGCTAGTTTTAACCTTTAAAGCTCTAAATGGCTTGGGGCAGGTTACCTGAAAAACCATCTCCTCCCATACTTACCTACCTAGACCATAAGATCATAATCCAAAACGCTCATCCAGGTGCCCCTGCCAAATGAGACAAGGCAGGTACGTACAAGAGAACAAGGCCTTTTCAGTGGTGGCACCCAGCCTGTGGAATACCCAGAGAGGCTCACCTGGTGCCTACGTTATGTTTTTTTCAGCAGTGAGTGAAGACCTTTTTATTTCCCCAGGCATTGTAAGGACTGTTTTAGTGCTTTTAGATCTTTGCACTGATTTATTTTTCTGCAGGTTTTACTTTGGTTTTATTATGTGCTGCACCCCTTGCTGCTTGTTTTATCATGATTTTATTATGTGCTGTTTTATTATCATTGTTTTATTGTTGAATCATAACTACACAGTGCTGAATCTGCTGGACTACATCTGACAGGAAGCGGATGGTGTTTTGCAACCACCTAAGTGCCTTATGCCCTTCCCCCCCAAAAAACAGAGTGGTATACATGCTCCCCCTCCTCTTATCCTCACAATAATGCTGTTGTGGTAGTTTAGACTAACAGACTATGACTGTCCAAAGTGCACCCAGCAAGCTTCATAGCTGAGCAGAGGAACCCGGGTCTTCCTGCTCCTACTTCAGCATTCTATCTAATAAACCATACAGGTGGCAGCAGTGAGTAGTAATGGTTCTTTTACCCATCTTGACCAAAAGGCCCTATATTTTGCTTCCAAACCAGAGCTTTTTACATGAATTCATTTGTGAGTTATTGAATATCCCCATTCGCATGTCAGCCATCTTGGAAAATGGAAGCTCCAAAATTTATGCACCAGAATGGGCTTGTCTGCCCAAGTTAAATATGTTCCTACATGGACATGAAACACATACAAACCTCAAGATTCTCTCCACGTTTTTTTTACGGGAGTCTGTGGCAGGTCCAGGACTATTTAGGCAGAGTATTGGTACTGGCATTCGAAATTTTCACCAATTCAGAAAATATTCATTTAGTCAGAAACTATTGTGCTAGGATCTAATTAGAATACCCCCTACTGTAACTTTGGCTTTCAATTCTGTCACTGTAAAAAAACAACAACAACAACCAGCCTTCTTGTTTTTCTGTTTTGACCCAGACTCCCTACATGTTTGAGACAGTGTGAAAGGTAGTATTTATCCTCAGGCAAACTTTGAAATCTCTTTGGAAAACAAGCAATCTTCACAACCTATGATTAGACAGCGCATATGTACCAGCCAGATTTCTTGACATACAGCTGGTACCACATAATTCAGTAGCTTTTAATCCATTGCAATCATACAGCAGCAAAGTGTGCTATACTTTTGACAATGGCCCCAGCATCTCCGACCAGCCTTAAATCTACACTTACCACACTCTCAGTATTTCATACTTCCTTTTGTAGAATTTAAATTATTTAAAACTTTTTCTTCTGTTTTTAAAATCAGACAAATCCATCTTGATATTTTTCATGAAACTGCTGTCCTGCTGTTTTGATATGGAATAGCTTTACAAGGATATGTTGCTAGGGTGAAAATGCAAGAGAAAAGGAATAACACTGTTTGTCCTGCTAGGCCCATTCAATCACTTGTGCCATCCTGTGAAAGACTCAGTGAGCTAACCGGGAAGAGAATACTCCAAATTCCAAACAGGATTCTCTTAGTAGTAGCAGAGATTCTTAGATGCTGTTGTTGTTGTTGTTGTTGTTGTTGATGATGATGATGATGATGATGATAATAATAATAACAATAATAATGTAAATTGAGCCAAGGTAAGCAGTCTTGTTCCTAAACAACAGGCATGCTCCCAATTAAAATATTACCAAGTGGGCCTTGATTGGAAATTTCAGAAAAGGAAAATGAGAACTGAAGCCCTTAAAATATTCAGGATCTATAGACAGTTTTCCATAGGTGCAGTGCAATCATATGCATGCTTACTAAGTCAGTCAGTCCTACCCTGTTCAATGGTAGGTAAATGTGCACAGAACTGGCTATATTTCTTCCATTACAAAATAAATAAATAAAAAATAGCACTGTGACTTCTGGAATCCTTCCCATCACCATCAGCTACATATTATAGCTTTCAAACCAAATTAAGCATCAGCAGGTCTGCTAATGACATTCTTCAACTTTCTCCTAGTAGGTTTTTGAACATAAATATAGTCATATTTTACTTTCTTTTACTACTGACATAAATTCAGAGTAATTATATTGAAGTTACAGAACATTTCCCAGGCAGACACTGGCATAGATATTAAAAAGAACCCCTAGCTCACATATTTACTTAGAAATTAAAACTATTTCCCATCAAATATAATAAGCATAGTATTACATTTACAAAATTGCTCTTGCAAGAGCTGTCTTTCCAGCTATAAGAAAATTACTCTTGCTTAAAATTAATTTACCAAATAAGCAGAAATAAATACCTAAGGGCATTTCTTCTGATAAAATAAATCTTCCTTACAGTATTAAGGAAAAGACCTAAGTACAGTAGCTGCATATAACAGAAGACAATCTAGCTGTTATTAATGGTTTAATTGTCATGCACTGTTAGGCACACTGGCCTAAATACTACAGTACACTTAGAAAATGTTGTCTGTGCAATCCATGCGGACCTGACCTCACCTCACCATATAAATTGGCATCAAATGTTTGGTGTCAGACATGAATATAAGCTAATTCTACAGATGCAGGGGAAATTTTCTATCAGTTTTTCTCTCAGCTACTCCAGCTACTGACTTAATTTTTTGTTGATGTTGTTAGTGATCTGGCTTAAGAGATGCTGTAAGTGAAAGCTAGAATATGCACACTGGAATGATCATCAGTGTTGAAGAACCACATGTGTGCATGTGACACTTATTGCCACTTGTGACACAAACATTAATCTGGAGGTCCTTCCCTTGCATAACTAGCAGCTCACACGTGTGGCTGCCTCACTGGATGGCAGCTGTCAACTGCAAACACTAAAACTGTTTTCTATATTACAACACTTGAAATACTTACATTCTTTTAAGTTTCTTGTACTGAGAGAAAGCTCCAGGAAGAATGTTTTTGATAGAGTTCTGCTCCAAGCGGCTACAAAGAGAATTATGAGCATTAGTGCCAAAATGGCAACACAAAAGGAACATGTATTTATTTATTTATTAAATTTATTGGATGCCTTTCCAAGCTAAAGCCTCTGCCAAGGTGACATAAAACAAAAATATAACAAAACCATGTTAAAATGCCATTAAAATATGGCAAAATCCCAAGCAGAAGCAGAGCAGTCACAAACATGTAAAAAGTTATTAATATGCAGTCTAAAACTTGGAGGATGGATAAAGTGCCCCATAAGCTCCCTATAAATGTTAACCCTGGTACATAATCCACACATTAGAGTCTCTGTTCTTATTACCAACAGAAGCCTAGGTGGAATATGAACAAAAATAAACCCAAGTAAAGTCTAGAATGGCTCTATGCTTTTAGCACAAACAATAACAGTCTTTAATCTATTCTACAACCTTCTGTAAACTGCTTGGAATAGTTTCGGTACAGTGAGTAGTACATCCGGGTTCTGAAGAGACGCCCTTGAAGGTACCTTCCAGCCCTACAATTCGATGATTTGTTTTGTTCTGCTAAGAAACAGCTTCTTTGCCCTTTGGGAGCTTTATTTTTAAGGCTTCAACAACTGTTCAGGTCAAAGGACAAGAGCAATTTCCTTCACTCTCTCTAATAAAATAGCAAAGCCTGGAGAGAGTGCAGAGCAGCCCGATGGATTCAAATATATTCTTTTTGAACATGATGTGGCATTAAGAGCAAGTCCCTCTATGCTCTGGCTTTGATATTTGTGTTTTTGTTTTTAACAGAACTTTGCTGTCCAGACCAAACACTCAACAAAACAGCTGAAAACAGCAAGGGGGGGGGGAACGTGGGGAGATGCACTTAAAGGTGACAAATGATCTTCTAGGAAAGAATAAGCACCTAGAATCCTAGAATCAAACTCAAGGTTCAGCACTTTTTGTCACCTCCTCAGTTGGCATAGGAACACTTCACACAAATGGTGAGACAGTATTAAGTGTGTGTGTGTGGTATAGAAGAGTACCTAATACAGCCTTTCTAAAGCCTGATTGCACATTACTGGGAGTAACAAGACTATTTGTCTTGAAAAGAAATACTCATTGCAGATTAGTTAAGACATTCAAATCAATTTAGGTTGCAACTATCTGTTTTTATTGGTGAAGAGGGTATGTTACTCAGTTTGCTAATAGGAGCAGTTTGCTGGCTTTTCCCCATTTTGATCAACATCTCAGCTACTGCCGCCTAATAGTTTGTCAAGGCTACCCACAACAAGGGTGAATCATTAAGCTGAGAGAGAGAGAGGAATGAGGCATCAGTACTGATAATTCTTAGCTGTCAAATGAGTAGAGTCTACAAAGGAGAGAGCCATGCTCTGTTGACAGCAATGTTGTGTTGTTTTCGAGGTGTCAGAACTCATGCTTTCTCTGCTTGGCAACCATGACACTTGTAGTCCATGTACGAATCATATAACTAAGCAAGCTGACTATGCCTCCCTGGTTTGAATAGTTAACTGCGGCCCCTTTTTGTTAGTCATTTGCTGCAAAACGGTATCTTTCAGAGAAAGGGGGAAATTAAATACATGTTATTAGTAGACTGCATGCTGTTATTCATAACATAAGGAAGACATAACTGGCTGGCTCAAAGGGATTTTCTGCTCCATGTAGCCAGCAGAAGTAGGGAAGTATGGATGTGCATGTATGAATAAGCAAATGCACGGCAGTGCCTGCTGTGATAACATCAGAATCTCAAAATACTTGGTCTTGGTTAAGCATTTGCCAGCAAAAGACCGGAGACTTCACATTTTAAGTATGCATTCATTTAAAATCGAATTCTTCACAGTGCAATGCCAGGGTGTATTAGGGCTCAGATTCTCCTCAGCTTGAAGTTCAAACTCCCATAGATTAAGTGTAGAGTACATTCACTCTCTTGTATGCAGCAGAGGCTGAGTGCGATTCAGACATGTACACTCATCACTTGATGACTGCAGCAACAGCTGATGACTTCACAGTGAATGGGCCATCACAAATAAACTATTACACAAAGAACAAAAGTTCTCCATGTTGTGATATGAATCACATTCACCAGCTGTGGTACATTGTTTACACATGGAAGGAACAGAATGGCTGGTAAACAAGTTGTGTTTTGTCTTTCTTTTTTCCCGTGTTCTTTCTCATGGGAAGCTAGGCCTGGGAGCATTACGAGCTAGTCACATGGTTTGTATGTCCTGGTGACGTACTTGTTTATTCTGTTGGAAGCCATTTTAGAGAAGTGCTGGACTGCTTTCTCTATTCTTTTTCCTTTCCTCTTCTGGCTATTGTTTGCAGGACTTTGCAACAATGTAACGTCTTTGCTTAGGTGGAGTAAAGCTCAACCTACTCCACTGGAACTAATGCTTGCTATGCATTGTACTCTGCACATGGACTGTAACTAGGAATGTATACTCTGTAGAATATTACTTGCTAAAGTAAATAAACAGGTAGAGAAATAGACCTGTGGAGTTACAGAATGTTTCCTTGCTACATGGATTAATCTGCAACCGGGGGAAGCTGAGCTGGTGTCGGATTACAGGCAAGCTGGCTGGCAGCTGCAAACCAACCCGCTGAAACGCTGCGCAGACAGAGGGGAGTGAGATCTGGAAGATCTGTGTGTAGAAAAATGGGCTTCTGACACACAGACAGGATTTTAATTCTCCCATCCAGCACACGCGTGACTCTGCTTTCACTCACGCGCCTTCAGGGTTATGGGCCCAGGACGGAACCAGGCGGATCCAGCAGGACCGTTGGACCAGAACCAGCAGAACCGAGCGGAACCAGTTTGGGACCAGGCTGACTTTCAGCGCCAGCAGCAGCACCAGGACCTGTTTTCCAACAGCTGTGTCAACAACTTCAACTCCGGGATTGCAGTGATTTATGGCAGAGAAGAAGGACGTCGAAACAGAAGAAAAATCTCCTGGGCCTTAGTCTGGTAAGGAGGGGGAAGAGGGGGATGTGTTCGCGGAACGCTTGCAGGCTCTGTTCAAGGCCGAATACTCAGAGGCAAGCGACGCCGAAGTTTCTGAAGGGGAGGAGGTAGAAAATCCCCCGGTCACAGAAATGGTGGCGGCACCAGCTCTGAACCCACAGATAGTGGAAAAACTATCTGGCTCGAACTATGTATTATGGAACTTCCAAATGCAGCATTATTTAACCCATGTGGGGCTTTGGAATGTAGTAATACAGGATGCAGTTGCAGTGGGAGACCAAGCATATGATGAATGGAAGGAACGAGACGATAAAGCAAAGGTAATTCTTTGTTTATCTGTTGAAAGTTCGCGGGAGCCATTTATTCAGTTTCTAGACACTGCAAAACAGATCTGGGACACCCTAAGAGACATGTACCAGATGCAGACGGCAGGGAGTAGGATCCTACTTGCACGAAAGCTGTACAAGTTGAGCTTACAACCAGGTGGATCTATGCCAGAGCATCTGAGCACAATTCGGGACATGTTTAACAGGCTTAGAGCACAGGGAATGCAAATAGATCTCCTAGATCAGGTCTCTATTCTGTTATCTAGTCTGGACTCTTCATATGATACAACTGTAACATTGATGGAGGGGCAACCAGATCAGAACCTGACAATGGAATATGTGTCAGGCAAACTTCTCTCTGAGTGGGAGAAACAGCAAGGGAAGAAACAATGCTGGATGTAAATCAGCAGACAGCTCGGCTGACCCGGGGCACAGCCAAGCTGGGAATTACAATAAGCTGGGAGTTACCCAGGCTACAGCTTTGAAAGTGAAAAAATGCTTTTCTTGTGGATCTACATCGCATCTGAAAAAAGACTGTACAAAGGGCAAACAGAAAAAGAAAAAAACCAAACAGGAAACTACCAGTGCACCTGAGGAGGCATTTAAAACGGGCAAAAGTTTGATTGCTAGGGTGGGAGTTTCTGATAGTAACATTTGGATTTTGGACTCGGGGGCCAGTCATCACATGGCTAATTCTAGAGACATATTTCAATCTCTGGAAGAATGTGGAATTAATCAACATGTGGAATTAGCTGATGGAAAGAGAATACAAGTATTAGCTGCAGGAAAGAGAATACAAGTATCAGCTGCAGGAACAATTGACTTTGCTACTTTGGGTTAGCAGAGGGCACTGTTTGTTCAGGAACTGGATACAAATTTGATAAGTATTTCACAATTAGCTAATAATGGTTTTGAAATATGCTTTTCTGACAGCAACTGTGTGATTTCACGTGAAGGGATAGTCTGTGCAAAAGGTGATTTGCAGAATTCTCTGTATGTTATAAATCCATTTGTAACACATGATATGAGGGCAAAGTATGCAAATTGTAAACCCCGTGACAATTGTGTGCATATTTTCCATAAGAGGTTCGCACATGCCAACTACAGAAGCATTGAAAAGATGCCAGGTCTGTGTGAAAATGAAACCTTGTTCTAATTATGTGGAATGTGAAGTATGCAGTGCAGCAAAGTCACACAGAACGAACATTCAGAAACACAGTGATAGAGTTAGCACAAGAATATTTGAGCTAGTCCAGCAACACTCTGACGTTGCTGGACCATTTGAAAACAGCTATGGGGGAAATAGGTACTACATGACACTCGTTGATGACTATTCTCGATTTGGTTTTGTTTATCTTCTGCAGCACAAATCTCAGGTTCAAGAGAGATTTGAATCATTTGTTAAATGGGCTGGTAACAGATACAAACAATACCCAATAGGTGAATTGCTCACAGAAGGTGGGGGAGAGTACATGAGTACAAAATTCAAGAAATTCTTGGAAAGTGAGGGTATTGGGCACAAAGTCACGCCCCCATACTCCCCATTTCAAAATGGCATTGCTGAGAGAAGGAACAGAACACTCCAGGAAATGATGAGGGCTCAATTAGCTGACTCACAGGTGGGAAACCGTTTCTGGGGGGATGCACTAGTCAAATGCCAGTTACCTGCTGAACAGGTTACCCAACACCACAACTGTGAAAACTCCATATGAAATGTTTCATGGGAGGAAACCAAAGATAGCACACGTGCGCATTTTTGGGTGTAAATGTTTTGTTCATATACAGGCTCAAAACGGAACAAAGCTGTCTCCAAGAAGCTTTGAATGTTTTCTGCTGGGGTGTGATGCACAAACAAAAGGGTACAGGTTGTGGTCACCACACCACAACAAGGTAATTCTGAGCAGGGATGTGATTTTTCACGAGCAAACACATGAACAGAAACAGCTGGTGGAATTGCCAATGCATGCAATGTCTGAAAACACAGCAGGAAGCTTCTGAAACAGAACAAGCCACTGGGCAGATATCTGGGGAACAGGAGGGAGGTGAACAATCTCTAAGGCGTTCAACCCGAGAACTCAAAACACCTGTTAGATATCAGGATGAATTCCAAAGTGGGCAAACTGTTGTACATAAAGCTCTCAAAATAGCTTTAGAACCACAAAGTTTTGAGGAAATTCAGAGCATGGAACCAAAGGTGAAAAATGATTGGTTTGAGGCCATGCAGGATGAAATCAATGCAATGCATGTTAACAAAACATGGAGTCTGGTATCTTTGCCTGTAGGGCACAAGGCAATCACCTGTAAATGGGTGTACAAGGTGAAAACAAATCACCAGGGGCAGGTGGAAAGGTACAGAGCAAGGCTCGTTGCAAGAGGGTTTGCACAAAAACATGGGATAGATTATGATTCCGTGTTTGCACCAACAACAAGGTATGCAACTGTCAGATTGTTGTTGAAATTGGCAGCACAAAGAAAAATGATGGCATTTCATTTTGATGTAAAAACTGCTTTCCTATATGGTGAATTACAAGAGAAAATCTACATGATGCAACCAAAAGGTTTTGTAGAAAATCCCAGTCTTGTATGTCGTCTGCACAAGTCCATATATGGGTTAAAGCAAGCAGCTAGGTGCTGGAACCAAAAACTGGACAGAGTTTTGATTAGTTTGGGATTCAAACAAAGCAAGGCTGATCACTGTCTGTACACAAATTACACAGAACCAGGACATTGGGTGTATCTGTTGGTCTTTGTTGATGACATATTGCTGGTAACTGAATCAGTAAGTCAGAAAGACAAAATTGCACAAGAATTGCAAGCACACTTTGAACTGAAAGATCTAGGTTTGGTACAACATTATCTTGGAATGCAATTATCCCAGGATGAGGAAGGTTCTTTCTTGGTTGGAAAAATTCAGAAATTGCTGGAAATTCATGGATTGGAGAATTGTAACCCAGTTACCACTCCAATGACTCTTGAATATCAGAAACACACAGATAACACTGAATTTGAGGATATTGGAAAATATCAAAGTGTTATTGGAAGCCTGCTATATTTGGCAAATGTGAGTAGGCCAAACATCAGCAATGCTGTAAACATACTTAGCAGGAAAACGCAAAATCCTTCTATGTATGATTGGCTAGCTGTAAAACGTGTGTTAAGGTATTTAAAAGGTACCATGAATTGCAAACTGAAATTGTCATCACACACAGAGGGAGGTTTTTGTGTGTACACTGGTGCTGATTGGGGGTCTGCAACAGATAGGAAGTCCACAAGTGGGACTGTAATTTTGTATGATAACAGTTTGATTGACTGGTACACACGTAAGCAATCTTGTGTGGTTGTATCTAGCGCAGAATCTGAATTCATCAGTTTATCTCAAGCATGCAATGAGATTGAGTGGTTCAAACAACTGTTTGCTGATATGCACATACCAGTAGACAAGGCTGTTACAATTTTTGAGGACAACCAAGCTTGCATAAGCATGGCACAAAATGAAAAATGTAAGCCAAGAACCAAGCACATTGATGTTCGTTACTCTCATGTAAAGGACTGTGTGCAGAAAGGATGGGTACAACTCAAGTACTGTGCAACAGGGGATATGGTGGCAGATCTTTTCACAAAACCATTGCCTGTAGTAAGACACAGGAAACTAATGATGGCACTAGGCCTCATTGAGTAAATGTAAACAAGATGTATCACAGCTTGTGGGGGGATGTTGTGATATGAATCACATTCACCAGCTGTGGTACATTGTTTACACATGGAAGGAATAGAATGGCTGGTAAACAAGTTGTGTTTTGTCTTTCTTTTTTCCCGTGTTCTTTCTCATGGGAAGCTAGGCCTGGGAGCATTACGAGCTAGTCACATGGTTTGTATGTCCTGGTGACGTACTTGTTTATTCTGTTGGAAGCCATTTTAGAGAAGTGCTGGACTGCTTTCTCTATTCTTTTTCCTTTCCTCTTCTGGCTATTGTTTGCAGGACTTTGCAACAATGTAACGTCTTTGCTTAGGTGGAGTAAAGCTCAACCTACTCCACTGGAACTAATGCTTGCTATGCATTGTACTCTGCACATGGACTGTAACTAGGAATGTATACTCTGTAGAATATTACTTGCTAAAGTAAATAAACAGGTAGAGAAATAGACCTGTGGAGTTACAGAATGTTTCCTTGCTACATGGATTAATCTGCAACCGGGGGAAGCTGAGCTGGTGTCGGATTACAGGCAAGCTGGCTGGCAGCTGCAAACCAACCCGCTGGAACGCTGCGCAGAGAGAGGGGGGGGGTGAGATCTGGAAGATCTGTGTGTAGAAAAATGGGCTTCTGACACACAGACAGGATTTTAATTCTCCCATCCAGTACACGCGTGACTCTGCTTTCACTCACGCGCCTTCACTCCATTGGAAAGCTTTGTCTGAAATGGCCACAAGTGATGCAATTCAAATCACTTGAGGCCACGTCAAACACAACACTTTGAAATGGAGTTCATACATGCACCTTTGAGTCATTACATGTTGAATAATAAGTGATGAGGCATCAAGTGATGTACATGATTGTGTGAACTGGTCTTGGGATGGAATTCATGAACCATCACTTCAGTGTAAGGGGCTCAAGGCTATGATGAGACACATCACTCATTCCTGCTATCCCACCCACTTGAACACAACGGTCCCATTTTACATATCCCGAAAATGTCTCTACCCATTGACAGCCCCCCTACTTGCATCATCTTTTTCAGAGGGACAATTACTTCAATGTGGCAAAAAAATCCTAAAAAACTAGAATGAAGAACATGGTGGAGAGAGGGCTTAGAGAATTAAAAGCCAGAAAATGAGTCTGATCCAGACAACCATGCTAATGATGAACTGGAAAAATTCTTATTAACTGCAAAGAAACTACATAAGGGAAATGGGGGAAAGAAGGGGATGGCTAGCTTTGTTGAGAAGGAGGGAAATTCCATTGATTATTGATGTCCACACAGCATCCCCCAGGTATATGATTGAAGAAAACATGCGTAAAACAGATAATACATATGAGACACCAATGGTCATTGAGCACTTTTTCAAAAAGCAAAGTTTTCAGGCTTACCATAGAATCTTATTGCTCTGGAGAAGTAGCAGCTTGCCCAAGACAAGCAATTCATATGAGCCACAACGGCAGGGCCAAAACAGACATTATTTCTAGCAGCAGCTGCTGCTGCTTCCATTTTTACTCTAGAGTAGGTGCAGGGGCCCTGTTCTGGATCAGGACCCTTGTGTGTGCGGGTAAAGGGACATTTATGATCCAGTTCAGGGGCCCTGCACCTACTCGACATTAAAAATGAAAAAAGACATAACTGCTGGTCACATAGTTAAAGCAATGTCTGTTTTGGCCCTTAGATATATCACTGCCGTCAGGCCAGTTAAGATTTCTTCCAATTCTGTTTCTGTATTTATCAAGTAATAAATGACTACCTGACACCATACTATACTGTCATGTTTTAGTGTTTAGTTTTAAATGTGTTTGTTAATTGATTAATAGAATACAGGAAATCAATTAATAGTTACAGAGTTGTAAAATTGTACAGCGTATTGGTAGCTTGATAATGTAGGCATAGTAAATCCTTTCCTGCCTTAAACCTATATCTACCTAGATGTTTTACAGTGATATAATTCTACACCTACAATATATTATACTGTACTATAATATCAGGAAGTTCATGGAAGGGAGGGGCACAGGGTATAAGCTCCCACTATGTGTTGGTACCACAAAACTACTTAATGGACAAACACTTCTGACTCATTCTTCCTTGCAGGGTCACAACTATGGCACACAGGGCAGAGTTAGAGTACCAAAGCAATTCCCACCAGTGAATGGGTGAATGTTGACCTGATGACAGTATTACTCCCTGTAGCGGACAGGACCCCTTCTCCAAACCTCACACCCCCAATGTGTAGTTCGCTCTCACCAAGTGCCCCCTTGTATGGGTCACTTCAGACTTGAAGCTTTCTTCTTAAACTGTGTTAGCCGATTATGTGTCTTAGGTCTTATATATAGCTGTTCACCCACGTTTGTTTGTCTTTATTAAGAGCAGTTTGTTTTATTTGATTACTTGAAGCAGGGTGCCCCTCCGTTAATTCACTTCTTACTTTCCTGTCACCAGTCAGACTCTGGAGAATTAGAACTTTGAATAAAAAGATTGATTTATTGTTCTAACCAAGTCTCAAAACTGATATTCAACTCAGGCACAGATAACTTGGATTTTCAACAGTTAATTCAAACTTGTTCTTTGCATAGATTCAGATTAAAGGCAGGCAGATGTTATACAGTGCTCTTTGTATCAATTTGGCTTGGTTACTTGAAAGTTACAGTATCAGACCAGGGAACTTAACTGTCCCTCACACTAGTCCAGAGTTTCTTCCTCAGACAGAAGGTCCTTCACTCTCTAAGTGGAGACTCCTGTGAATTGTTCTATACTAACACCTTCACGTTTGCTTTCTCACAACTTAGTTACTAGATTTCCTGTCTGAACTCTTCTCTTCATTACCACCTTTCCCTACCTACGCTATTAACCTTCCACTCCCTCTCTCACTCCAACCCACTCTCTTCCCCAACTCACAACCAACTCCCTTAACTGTCAACTCCCTGGGTTCTATGCTCTCCTTCAACCAATCAGAGCCTCTGGAATGTTCAGGTTGGCCCCTCCCTGAGCTTCTGCCTGTCACTCCGCCACACTCCCCTCATCAGGTGCATCTCATAACATAGATATTAGGGTGGATACCTGGTTAACATCCAGTGTAAGAGTGGGGAATTTGGCTGCCATACACAGGAAAGAAAAACGCTCAGGGTGGAGGTACCATTTCTCAATTACCCGCTAGGCCTCCAATGATCACCTGGTCATAGGTATTGTCTGTTACAGGGGCTACCACATGCACATCACTTCCATAATGTCTTCCCACAGGCAACCAGGCACCCATCCAACAAAGGAAAGGATGTTCCCCTTGCAATGCCATACACACCAAAAACAAGGCCTACAGAAGCAGAGGAGATAAGTAGGAAACCAGTTGTCCTTATGCAGGTTTGCCACCTTTTTCTTCCAAATCACACTTCATTCAGGTTTCAATCACCCTGACTGGTCATCACACTTCATTGTCTCATGCTTATTTGGCTCTTCGCAGCCTTTATCGCACCTGTAGTCTGTAGCTAGGAATTGCATAGATGGGGCTGGGGTGGTGGAAAGGATCACAGGCTAGGCCCGCGGGGGACCACAAATGATTTCTATCAGCAACAAAGACGGAGTGAAGTGAACTAATGAGATGCTGGGGTGGTATAAGGCACCTTCTTGTGTCCACAGGGAACAAAAACAGGATGGGACTATGCAGACAGAGGCTGCCTTGCACCTCAGCAGTGTTCCCAAGTGTAGCCTTCTATTTTTCCAATACACAGGAATGATTGCCATTCACTCCTGTACAGTTTTGTCCTCAAGTGTTGTACTTAGGGACAAAACCTATTCTCCACTCCTGACAGTGCAGAGCCGAGTGCTCACTGAGAGGGACCGCAGAAGAAGCTGAAGTTCCCAGAGGTTATTGTAACATACAAGGCCTCATTATAGCTGTTTATTTATAGATATGGATACAGATAATTTGGGGGAGGTAGTCACAAGGAGACACAATGGAATGCATAACTCTACATTTGATTATTTGAACCCCAACCCCAGGCAACCAGTATTCTCTAAGTCTTAAGCAGATGCTTCATTAATGTTTTGTTTTGTTTTTTTAAGGGAAAAAATGGTTTCTCTGACACTATGACAAACCAAAATTGGCTCATTTGTAAAAGTGAAAAAATTAGGATCTTGGGATATTAAAGTTTGCCATGGAAGCCAGGTTCTTCAATTTGTAGTAGAAAACTATTATGACCCCTAAACTTCTGGCTACATACCATAAAGGCATCTAAACAATAATTGCCTGCGGGTAATACAAATGTTCAAACATTAGCCATTTTAATGTCTCCTGCCACAGGTAGTTCCACACTTCTCTAAATCCCAACTAAAATCAAGAGCAACTTTGTTTTCATGTGTGGCATTCATTTTCTGCAATGCTTGTCTTTTCCACAAATACTTTGCTTCAGATGACACTGCTAGTCAATCTTAAGGATAATACTGCTACACTTTCTATGTTGTAGTTTAGCCGAAACCAATTTTTCTATCAGACAGTTTAGCTCCTGATATCATACTCCTTACTAACAATCATATTTTGCTATAATTAATAGCACTCTGTGGTCTTGTCATCTATTTCATGGAAAAGTCAGGTTTGAGCACAGCTTTCTACCTTACATTCCTCTTGTGAAGTAGGACCTTTCCAAGAAAATTGCACTTACTGAGACAGCTTGGCATTAGGGACTGGTGATGAATTACTATTCAAGCTTTCACCTTCAAGTAAAGGGCTCACCTGTGGTTCAGATAAACAAGAAGTGACGACCTTGGCTGTGAAACTGTTATCCTATGACCTGTGAGATGCAAAGCAGTGATTTAGACTGCTTGTCGAGAAGTAAAAAAAAAAACCCTAATCCACTGTACAGGCTATAAAACTGAGTGTCATGGCCTCAGCCTTGAACTCAGAATCAGAGGAGGATGTGCGTCTGTGTCCAGGGCTGGTACATCACCAACTGAGGATCTGGACTGAATATGAGGTTAGTGGTCAGGAACCTGCAGATCCTGAACCAGGATTTTCATGGATACCTTTCCCCAAGACTAAAGAATTAACTATCTCCTGTTCCACCACTCCTGCCCAACTGCACAGGGAGTGTGCTAGGAAGGAGGCCACAGAAAGGCCAGGGAGCTGGCCTTTTAAAGATTCACACAGGGAGGATAGTGCTTGGGAAGAGGAGGGATGCATAAGGCCTTGGTTCACCTCCAGCCTTTGTCGGAGCAAATTCTCACGTAAGAAGTAATGTGAGAGTTGTGTTATCTGAGTATATAAACAGGGGTATACCGGGGCAAATTTACTTCTCCAGTTTTTGGTCTTTCCTGAGCATTCCATGAACTAGGAAAGGGTCACTAAGTGGGCAGGCATCCGGTCTATCATATTATGTGAAAAGATATAGTTAACATCACAAAAGAAAACAGATGAACACCACATTACTCACAGCCCCAAGAGAATAGTCACAGTTTCCTATTTCCTATCCAATCTTCAGCTAGGCAAATAGTATTTCATGGTTATATAATTCTGGGGAAAGGGCAAGTATCAAGATAAAAAAGTATGGAACAGGAACATGTATTATGCCACATGCCCACATGACACAAGCCCTATTCAGGCATTCAACTTACTGGGTAGGCAAGCACATGAACTGGGAGAAGGGTTGCACCAAGTGGCCCATCGCCCTGGCACCCATGTGTAGAGCGTGAACATCTGCACAGAGGGGACTTTTGTGTGTATAGCTATACATGTGAATGACCCCTTCTGCAGATGTCCATGATCTACATGTGGATAGCAGGGGAAGGGACCATGTCACATGTGTGACATTGGGGGCAGGGCTACATGGAGTGGCCCTGCTCCCACCTTGTATGGTTGCCTCCCCAGTAAGTTGAATGCCTGACTAGGCTACAGTTAATCAGAGATGCTTTTAGCTACTTGTTTGGGGCATATAGCAATTGTCCCTAACAGAATGGCAGTATCTCTGTCCTCTGTTCTCAGTCACCACAATGCTGCTTCGCAAGTAGCAAAGAAAACTCTAGTCTAATAGATTTTAATTGATAAAAACATAATAATATGCAAGCCTTTCCCAGGCCTGTGGCTCACTCTGGCTCAGCTTGTCTGAGTGTGGAAAGCTAAGCAGGGTCAGGCCCGGTTGTTACTTGGATGGGAGACCCCTCCTCTAGTTTCCTGCATTGAGCAGGGGGTTGGACTTGATAGCCTTGTAGGCTCCTTCCAACTCTATGATCTATGAAATCTATGAATCTGAGGAAAGCACAACTATCAACAAAGAAATCTCTATCCTTGCTACGCTTAGGACAGGGACATGTCTTATATCGAGTCAGACCATTGCTACATGTTACTCAGTATTTCCTGCATGACTGGCAGCAGCTCTCCAGGGTTTCAGACAGAAGCCTTTCCCAGTCCGACATGGAGATGGCATGGATTGAACCTGGGACTTTTAGCATGCAAAGTACGTGCTCTATCATTGAACTATGACCCTTTCCCCATAAGACACCCAAGGCTCTTAGCTATGTTTGTAGACGCACAGCTGCACAGTAGGGATAATGCTTGAGCACAAACTTATGAAGGACTAATGGATGCTTAAAGTCATCATTAGATTACAGAGACAGATCAAAAACCTTCTACCAATTTACTTTGATTCACTATCATGTTTCTTATGCATTTTTATTTATTTCTGGCATTTCTACCCTGGCTTTCTAAAAGATATAATTAAGGCAGCTTACAGGTGATAAAACTAAATAACAACAACAGCAATAAAAATAATAATTGAATGTGCTAAAAGCAAAAATTACAGCATTCAAAAGCAGCAGTCCTGTCCTTTAAAAGCAATATTCTGGAAAAGCCATAAAACTGGAGATTAGGCTAGGTGTTCCTCTCTTGGGAGACTATTCCGGATTTTATGCACCACAGCTAAAAAAGCCGTATTTCTGGTGTCTACCTACTATCCAATGGCAGAGAGCTTCAGCAGAGGAACAATATTGGATTGATTTATAGTTAGTTACATACTGATACTGTTCACACGACACAACAGCTCACCATGGGTTATTTCTCTTTGTAAACCACCCAGGGAGCCTTTTGGCTGATGGGCGGTGAACAAATGTACTAAATAAATAAATAATAAGTAAATAAATTTAACCCATGGTGAGGCTGTGCATGCAGCCACCATTTTGAATATGCACCCCCCATTCAGGAGTTGTTGTGTCGTTCGAATCTGGTGAGCGTGGGACCGTGGGTTATGCGAGGGTTAAAGAATGGTTTGTTTTAGGGTTATGCAAGGGTTGTTTAACCCTCGCAAAACCCATGCTTGTCAGGTTCGCATGACACAACAACTCCCGAGCGGGGTTTGCATATTCAAACTGTTAAATAACCCTGATAAGCCACGGCATGTTGTCCAAACCCAGTCATTGTATAGCTCCTTTCCAAGTCTAGGAGTCCAAACGTGCTGGAAGGGTCTTAGTATCAATGGGGCGGTAGATGTTTATAATATTAAGAAAATTATTATCCACCCAATGCAGCTAATAATGTAGAAGAGGGAGAAATTAGAAGCTATATATATGGAACAAACTGTGAATTTCCTCTGGATCCAGAAGTATACAGTTCTTCGAGAATACCAAACTAAATCACTGTCTGTAACCATTCTAGCTTAAATGGCAAAGAATCTTTGCCATTTTAGCTGGAGTGATACCAAATACTTAAGAGATTTCTTAATTAATATTGTGGTAAAATTAAATGGTTCCAAGATTAAATTTCAGTAAATGAGCAATAAATAGTTCTGTAGGAGCTCATTTAATGATCTGAATTGTACAGATTCTCACTGTTATAATAGCCTTATCTGAAGGTCTTGGATATATTGGTACTTGAGTGATTTAAGAAGTTTATCTTTGAACTAAGAGTCTATTAAAGCTACATTCCATGAAAAAGGAAGAAATTTCAAGTGTCTAAATCATTATGCAAATGCAGCACTGAAAGCATTATTGCATATTCCATTCAGTGAGCAGATTTTCAAGCAAGTCTTGAGGAAAATGTTTTCGAAGTGCTGGGCATCTCACATCTTCAGCTGGTTTTACTGTACAATAAATAATGTTTGGGGAGGGAAAAAACACTATGAAGGTTGGCATACTTTAATCCCAAAAGTATTATGGAAAATCATTACTTTAGCATCCTCCTTCTGTTAAGATTTTAAAAACAACTCTTCTACATACATTTGGCAGTATCCAATAGGGTGATTACGCTCCTGATTCTTTTCTGCCCCACTAATTACATTGCGCAAGCAGTGCATCCCACTGATTCCATTGCGCAAGTGGGACCCATCGCTTACGCAAGGGAGATTTAGAACTTCCTAGGGGAAGCCCAGAAATGAGTGGAAACACTCATTTCTGGAAGGAGACAGGTCAGTGGAGCTCCCTTATGTGAGCTCTGCCGATCTGCCTCCTTCAAGAAACAAACATTTCCATTCATTTTGGGTTGCCCTGGAAGTGCTAAATTGCTGTTGCATGAGCGGTGGGGGTGCTTGCACAATGCAATCGGTAGGGCGGAAGATAACTGGCAGGTTGGAAGCACCCAACTAGATTCTGCCCACTGTTTACATTCCATAGCCTGTAAGGATCTCTTAACTCACAAAGAAAGTTCTTGGTCTTGGTCTTGGCATTTTGAAATCTTAAATAGTCAGGGTACGTAAGTTAATAACTACAGAAAGGTGGAGGTGCAAAGAAAGAAAAAAAACACTTGGCTTTTGTTATCCGGAAAATACAAATAAGTGTGCCTAGGCTAGAGACAGACACAACCAGAAGTGTTATTACACAGCAGTGTGACCCAACATTGGGTTGCATCTGGACTTAATCATACTTAGATAGCCTCACTGAAATCAGTGGGACAAATTAGTCATAACCTAAATACCTGTGATTTCAATGGGCCTACTCTAAGTATGACTAAGTCTGGTTCCAACCCAATGTTTCTGTCAGGACAAAGCTGGTTTCATAACCTCAATGTTTCTATAGCCGGTTGCAATGGGATACAAGCTTTGTATCCTGACACCTGCTTTCAACTCCCCAAGAAACAAAACCAAAGATAGAGTTGCATTTCACACTCATTGTTACCATTCCATACTAAAACCTGCACAAAAGCAGACTGCACTGCAGCAACAGATGAAAACTAGCAATGACAAGCACAAAAACCTATATGTTTTAAAAGATGAGACATAGATATTATTCCAACAGCAAAGTGATGGCATTTGCTTTGATAAACGTAACACTCAGCTTTACCATTGCCACAGCAAACATGTAACCTTGTTTGCAATAGTGTTATTTTTCCCATTAAGGAGAAAATCAAATGCCTGATGAATTGGCTGAACAGATATTTTACATCATTTTATTCCTGGCCCTTCTATAAATAAAATAAAACATGTGAAAATGCATCACTAAATTGTCCATATAAAAACACACATGTATTGATTGATTGATTTTAAAATATTTATATCCTGACTTTTCTTTAAAAGTCTCAAGGCAGCTAACAATAAATTAAAAACAAATGAAACATTTCCCACTTCCACATTTCTTTATCAGTCGTCAAATACCACAAATGACATTCTACCATGCATAGCTTTGGGAAATTGTGATTTTCTATGTGATAAGATTTGAGTGATACAAGGTATAAGATTAACAGCACATGTCTGTACATATCTATTCAGTAGTAAGTCCCCTTGAGTTCAATCGGGCGTACTCCTAGGTAAGCGTGTATAGAATTTCAGTTAAAAGTATGTAGGATTAAATTGTCAGAGAAATATAATTTGAAATGCAGTGTTCTGATGCAAAAATTCAGCAAAAAAAGATTCCACAAGTATTTTGTTTTTCCTAAATCTGAGCTTGGGAAGCTTACAAATACTCTATTTCATCACAATGAGCTAATCCAACAGGACTGCTCTGCCTCCACTGGATCTGATGCACTCATGCCTCTAAAAATAACTCGAAACAAGCGGAATCGCTTGTTTCCGGATCAGGACAGGTTAGCAGAACTCCCTTCTGTGAGCTCTGCTGACCTAACCTATTCTGCAAATGAGTTTCCACTCATTCTGGGCTGTTTTTAGAAGCGCAAAAGCCCCACATAAGCAGACAGGCACAATAGGATACTAACCACTGCCTCTTGTATAACAGTGTAAAGGTATAATCTTATTCCTTGTTCTCACAATAAATGTCACCATATTGGTTTGGGATAAAAACATAATTAAAGACACCATCCTATGCATGTTTAGACAGAAGAAATCCTATAACTCCCAGCATGGCTGGCTGGGTGATGCTGGAAATTGTAGTACTTTCTTCTGTCTAAACATGCATAGGATTGTGCCTTAAGTAATTTGTTAAGGCTTCATCTTCTAAGCACCCAAATGCGTACTGAAAAAAATCAGATATTGTACAAAAAAAGCAACTTTTAAAACAGAGGATAAGTTCCAGAAGTTCCAGCTGTTGGTCAAAGGGTATTGCTGCAAACAAGAGGCCCACAAATTCACGAACAATCTGCACATGAGGTTTCTTTCTCTGCTTGAATACAGCTCTACGAGAGCAAAGAGAGCAAAGGTGACACTTACATTTCCACAATACTCTCCGGCAGGTTGGCTGGAATTTCAGTTAAGCCTTTTCCTCGACAGTCCACAATATTGTTACTACAAGTGCAAGCAGATGGGCAACTGATGGAATTGGCATTGCAGGATGGAGGTTCAGCATGTGAACCTGAGAAGGAAAAGAAATCAACATCAGTATTAAAAGATGTTGTGCTATGCACATTTTATTACCTGTGATTTGCATGACTGTAAAACAAAACCTAATAGTCAGATTGTTCTAACATCATAATTAGAACAATTATAACAGCCTAAAATTACCAAGTACCATACAAAGACAGGCCCTGCCCACTGGCTTACTATTGTTTAGACCAGGGCTCTCCAACCTTGGGTCCCCAGATGTTGCTGGCCTACAGCTCCCAGTATACCCAGCCAGTATGGCTAATGGCACAGGATTCAGGGAGCTGTAGTCCAGCAACATCTGGGGACCCAAGGTTGGAGAGCCCTGCTTTAGACCGTGTATGACAATTTCTTTTCATTGAATTAACTTAGTATCGTGGCACAACGTTTTGTGTGTATTGAGAAGAATGTCAGCTTACCATGAAAATACCATCAAAATCTCACTGCAGCTTTAATTTGAGAAATTACCAGATATACTGGCTAAAACCATTTAATTTTTTTAAAAATGTACATACATGCAGTGACCCCCCCCCCCATGAATCTTTCGTGAACCCAAAGTTATCTTGGTATGTCGAAATGCATTACAGTCATGCCTCACCCCACAATACTGTGTGTAGTGTAGGTTTATAAATATTTATAAATATCTTAACATGTCACATCAGACCACTAAAGACTGATTCACACATGGAGGTTCACCATTCAATATTTTTAAACTTGAAAACTTATCATTCAACGGCACATAGCTGAATGCATGACCTGCTTCTGTATTTCAAGTGACGTAAGTTGATATGAAAGCTCTGTCTATGACAGCCTTCCCCAACCTGGTGCCCTCCAGATGTGTTGTACTACAACTCCCATCATCCATCTATGGACCTCAGGTTGTGTCTTATTCAGCAAAAATGTTTGCTTCGTGTCTGTTGGATGCTGCAACGTCTCTTTAATAAGGGTTTGCCTAGGTCGGCTAATTGCTGAAGGTGTAACAGAACTAATGGTTCTTTTAAGCATATGTCTTGGCAATGCCCAGTAGTTGCCTATTTTGGGGGGAAGGTCATTATGCGAATAAATTTTGTATTGGAACACTCCTTAATATTTGCTGATGCATATGCTCTTTTAAATTATCTACCTGCTTCCTTGAAGCTAATGTGTGGTCAGTGTAAATGGATTCTCGGCTAGGGATGGGCAACCCGCCCGGCACTCGACTCGAGGCATGCGAGCCGAGCGCTCCCGCCACACGAGGCAAGCAAAGCACCAGCTGAGGCGCTTTACAGACTTCCGGGTCCCCGGCACGACATTGTTTACATAGAAAATGGCCTGATTTGTGCAAATTAGGCTGTTTTATACATAAACAACATAGCACCAGAACCTGGAAGTCGGCTTGCGAGAATGCGAGTTGAGCCGGGGAAAAGGTAGGGCGAGTGGAGCTCGGGGGGGGGGGAGTCCGAGCCTGGCAAGTTCACTGGACTTCCACCCCCAATTGAGCTCTGCGAACATCCCTACTCTGAACCCACTGGACAGCTAAAAGACTGATACTACAACATTGGAAGGATAAACGCTCACTTCCTATAATGCAATGGATTGAAGACCTTACAATGCTTTCAACATTTGAACAGGTGGTATATAGATGCCACCTGTGAATGAATACTTATTTGGACATGTGGTCTGCTTTTGTTGAAGTTTATGAATAGTTCTTAGAAAGCTGTATTTTCATACATATACACACATTTCATATGTATGTATTGTAATTAATATATTCAAATCTATGTAGCCACATTTTTCTTCTTTTTTCCCTTTTCCATTGTTGAAATTTTACAATTAATATTTTTTTTAAAAAAAACCTCCCATCATGTCCAGTCAGTTGGGGAAGGCTGGTTCATGGTATTTTATCTGTGATAGCCATTCCACACATGTGAGCCATCCCCTGATGGCTGTCAATCAGTGAAGAACATAGATTTCATAGATCATAGAGTTGGAAGGAGCCTACAAGGCTATCGAGTCTAACCCCCTGCTCAATGCAGGAAACTAGAGGAGGGGTCTCCCATCCAAGTAATAACCAGGCCTGACCCTGCTTAGCCATGTATGTGTGAATCTGCAACAAGTACATAATCATACAATCAGCTTTTACTAGAAAGCATTGCCATGACAGGACAACTTGTTTGGTTCTTCTGCGGTTACTTATTTTTATAAATACAATTCCACGCAGGGAATTCAATATAAGCCAAAGAAAAGGTAAAATGAATTTTCTTGCACACACATCATTTCATATACATATATAATGCTTGTAGACTGAGCATTTACACCATAAATTAAAGCTGAAAGGAGGAATGTAAACAAGGGAGCTATTTTTCTCCGGTTTTTGTTTACAGCAGGCATCACTATGGGAACAACAGCAGAAGGTCTAGCTTTAGCTGACTTTTGACACGTAAGAAATATTTGAAAAAATATTAAATTCTCAAGATTATCAGGCATAATTAGTAATCCTGCACCTGTAGCTTCATGTAGAATAATAGTCATCTGGGCTTTGCTGCTCAAAGAACATTTAACTTAAATGTTTAGATAGATTTTAAACTCGTTTGTAATAATACCATGGAAGTGGTGTGCCTAACACCAGAGAATCATACCAATTGTTCTTTCATTAACACCCCTCAAGCCAGTGACGTTGCTGTAGACCCCAGCAGCTGTTATAATTTTTGTAATAATAATAATAATAATAATAATAATAATAATTCTTCAGCATATTCCTGTGTGTGCTGATTCTTTAAATAAAGCACTGCAACCCCAGGAATAACTTTTACCGTAGGAGGTTAATTCTGCTCCCAGTTGACTTTATCTTGACATGGAAGTTATCACTGTCATATTGGAAACCTTTAACACTGACATCTTATCTATAATGTTCTTTTTTGTAGGGGAGGGCTCTATTTATTTGACTTCCCTTTTGTTTCCTTCTTTATTATGAGCCCAATATTTTATCTATGCATTTTAAGTGACTGCTTTGCTTTCTCTTGTGTTTTTTCCTCCATGGCTTCCATAGGCCAATGAGGAATTTAAGTTAACATTGTGGGGTCCAACGTACTCCAATACTTTGTGTAATTTGGAATGTGATACCAATAAAATATTAGATTATGTTAAACTAGTGCTATTTGTAAAAACATCTGTTCACTTTATTTCCAGCTAGGACTTTAAGGGGATCCATGGACCCCAACTGAAGATTGATACTGATCAAAAATATGGTATGTGAGGGATAATATCTGCACTATTTCAGTCACAACCAGGAAAAAATATTTCTCAGGGCAGTATCCAATTGTGCCATTCCACTAGTGCAAACGACGCTGCACTAGTGGAAACTAGGTTCTGAACTATGCACAGGAAGAGAATTGAACTAAAATTAGGTTTCTGCAAGTATGGTTGCATAACCTGCTGTGCAAGTAGTTGTGCATTACATTTGAGCAACCCGTTGTACAACCCATTGTGCATTATGCTTGAACAACCCAATCTGCAACTGGATGGGCATTACATTTGCACAACTGATCTTGCAGAGCTCTGCTAGCGGTATTTGATTTTGTGGAATGACACCATTGCATTTTGCCCTCAGAACATTAACTTTTAACAAATAAATCACACATTTCTCCTTTTAAATGCATGCTCAATCATGGCTTGAATTCTGGATTAGGAGAAGGTTCTTGCACCCTATTCCTTCAGGGTCCAAATAATATATGCAAGGCTTGCCTATCACTTGTCAGTTATCAAACTATTTGATTAATGCTATGTCACAGAATAAGTGCTTTTTTTGTGAGAATGAGTACAGCCTTCCTATGCACTTTTTTTTAAAAAAAGAATCCTTTATATTAACACACTGTTAAACAATATCAAAGACTGTGGAAATACTTCCCTATTCCAAAGCAAAAAGTGTTCAAATATTGGTGGAACATATCTCCATATATCACCACTGTCCAAAACGAATTGAAAAGCTAAAGGCAGATGTGCTATTAAAAAGTGTCACTGAGTGTAGTGATGGATAAAGAAATAGTGCAAGAAGAATTCACATAACACTGATTAGGAAAGATGTTTGGATATATATAGTTATAAATGTCATCATTTTAAATACAGCCTCATTCCCCAAAGGTGCAAAAATTGAAACTACCACTAGCTCACCATGTATCAAGAGGCTGATGTGCCTTAATAAAAAGGAACAGAGAATTATTGGAAACTTTTTGCCTTATGTTTCAGAAATGTCAGCGATTCCACAGAGAATTCATGGCCTGTGCACTTGAGTTACCATTAGCACAAACAGATTGTGAAAATGGTGGTATCTCTTTAGATCTTTTCATATGGCTTAAGATGCGTCCAAAAACAAATGAACACATGGACACAGACATACAAGCAATCACAGCTCCACAACGTTTAAAACAGGTTTACTTAACAGAAAATGTTCAAATTAGGACACAACTACAGGCTACTCTCCCCGATCCATCATGCCTTTTGCAATTCCCGGTAATCTTTCTGAAAAATTTGAAACCTATTTCTAAAGACGAAAATCCAAAACTCTATGCACTCTCTGCAATTTGTGTCTTGCATCCTGCCACCCTCACAGTTGTGTAGTAAACTGATTTTGAACTTCAGGGTAGTTTCAAAAGTAGCCTGTGATATGGTACAGGAATCTCCTGTTTCAAGAAAGAAATCAATAGTCCTGCTGGATGTATTTATAAAGTATATACAGTCATGCCTTGGATTGAGAGCATAATTTGTTCCGGAAACGTGCTTGTAATCCAAAACACTCTTATATCAAAATGAAATCCCCCCAAAAAAATTTGTACAGAGATTTTTAATTTAAGCCGTACTACAGTACTTGTATTGCAAGACGTCGCTTGTATATCAAGTCAATTTTTAAAAAATAAATATTTAAAAATTTGCTTGTCTTGCAAAACGCTCTCAAACCAAGTTACTTGCAATCCAAGGTATTACTGTATTAATGTTCTTTTTACAAAAATGTATTTGTGAATGTTTGTAGTGCTTTATATACTTTAAGTTTGTATGGCAGGAGGAAAGTATATCTTAACTTTCTTTAGGAAAGTGCAGTTCTAGAAATGTAGGCTATTGTTCCTTTTTTGCTTTTGGTAGCCAAGCCTTTTTTGTTGTTCAACAAATAAAAATGTTCTTTGAGCAACAACTATACAGTGATGCACCACTTTCAGAGAAAAAGGCAAAACTTGCTACAAATGGTTAAGGCTGCAGAAAGAAAGCCCTCACCATTGCAGGAGATGAAACCTTAAGAAAAACAAACTTTAAAATATGCCCTTTAATCTTTCACATTATAAACAAGAAATGGGGATAATCAACCCAAAGTAATATTACCAACTGAATATCTGCGAAGTGTTGTACGATATGATGTATGATTACTAAACATTTAGATTACGTTCTGTTGTACAGGACCCAAGTCATCCAGAACCAAGAACACTAAACAAAGAAGTCAGCTATGGTAGACTAAAATCAATAATAATTCCAATCTATAAAAACATATATTTTAAGTTGATACATTTATGGAATTTCTCCCTGTGGTGCCCATGCTATACTATCATATGTAAAGAACATCCAAAGCAGAAACGTTAGGTAGCTGGAAAGAAGATTGCAGCCCCCCCCCCCAATTTCATAAACACCATAGATAAGGATAAAAATACACCCTTCCTTCTTTATTCAGTCAGAATATGTACCTACCAAAGCTCACTGTGCATTAAATTAAACACCACTGTTTGACATACACTTGCTAATTCATTCCATTTGTATGCTAGTCAGATATAGAGCTCAGAAGGCTTTTGCCTGAGAAATAGCATCATATTATTTGTTAATTACTCTCTCACAGTAATATGATCAGAGTACAATTGAAAAAAGACAATTTAAGCACAGAATGGTTAACACAGCCCACCAGTTCAAAAAAGACTCCGAACAAATCATAGTAATTTAAAATATTATTACACTGTTTAGCTGCGGCATGATTGAATTGGAACTGGCAAAGAGTGACATTTAAATAGGACCAACAGAGTAGTTTATTCAGTGCTTAATGCGAACATCAGTACAAAATGACATACCAAGGCAAAATGATAAACAATAAACTTATGACATTACCTGAGCAGACATATTCTTTTTTCTGAACATCAGCAACATTAAATCCCCTCAAGTGAACAGGTGCCATGCAGAATGTGAACTGTCCAACTGATCGCCTCTGACGCAGCCAATCAGAAAGCCAAGCCAGGTGACAGTCACAGTATAAGTAATTGGAATGAAGCCGTCTGTAATGGATAGAAAGAGATGGGCATCAGATCTGCCATCTTCCAAGCGGAGGCATAAGGAAACAATCTAACTAATATTTAAGCAAATGCATCATCCTATGATCTATACTGTACAGTAATATTGGTTGTGGTTGTGCGCCTCCCTGAAACCCTAAGTAGGATGATGGGAAGCATATAAACATTTCAAATACATACATACATACATACATACATAAAATAGTTAAGTTTGTACATTTACCTACAACCACACTTCACAGAAATCAATGACATAACTAAGAACACCAACATCTGGCAAATTAAGAGGTTTTTAAAGACATGATAAATAATAATAGTTAAATAAATGCAGCAAACAATAGAGTTCAGCAAAGCAAGCAACAAGGTGTCTCAGGTGGTACTGTTGTAAAGGAATAGTTTAAATCGTGAGATTGACAGTGCATAGAGGGTGGTGCCTTCCGCGTCTGTCAGTGGAATGAGGAGAGTGGTGATTTTCAGTTCTTCCCTCTACAGCCCTCTGTTATGTCATCTGCTCTGGAGGATTGGCGGGCCCTGGAACAGCACGGGAGGTGGCATGAGGGGAGGGAATATTGCAGAAAATGGTTGCCCTCTCTGTTCTGCTGGTTGGTGCTTTCCATCAGTGGAGGGACACAAATTGAATACCAACCAGAATCACTAAGGGTGCAAGCCTAGGCAGGTTTAGACAGAAAAACGTCCTACAAGTCCCAGCATTCCCCCAACCAGCATGGGGCATAGGACTGTATTTGGGAAAGTCATCTTTCAGCCTTAGATTCCATATGTAAATAGGATGCTACCAATATATCAACCTCTCAAGCTTAAAAAGAGCAGTGATGAGTCATACTTTTTTTAACACATTCATTCTTAGAGGGCATAAATTACATTTTGGTACTTCATTCCCCTTGACTTGTGAAGTTATACTGCCTTATGTCACATTGTCTAGAAAAAGGTTATATATTTAAAAAATGAAGTAGCTAGAATGTGCAAATAAACTATCAAATATTTCATCCATTCTCTATGAGTCATGACAGGCAGGCATTAAAGCAGCGCTCCTGTGACAATACTGTCATTTCTATAGGACAGGGTTGGACAAAGCACTCATTTTTGACACACTAACATTACATATTACACTGACAAATATAAAATGCTGTAAAACACAGTCTAGTTCATCTCTGAAATAAATTAAGAGTGTGAGAGATCCTTATGTTAGACAGTTGCAATTGAGTTCAGTGGTGGCGCCTAAACCGACAATCTCAAAATTTGTATGTCTGCTGGTGGCCTACAAGGCATTTTTGCTGGGAGGTTTCCAGAATTCACTTACTTGCTGTGTCCAGTAAAGCTTAAGCCTCCTGACCTCTAAGGCAGACTATAAAAAAGCAAACATATCTATCAAAGATTGGGAGGAAGTTTTGTCTTGGCGAAGCAGGGGAGCAGGCTAGGGAATTCAGCCCACAGGCTAGAATTTCCCAGTCAGTGGCCTAGTCCATGTCATTTGTAAGGAACAGAGACTTCCCAAAGTATTTAATGGTGTTCAACCAATTAACAGCACAATCTTTTGCACATTTACCTGGAAGTAAGCCTCACTGAACATAATGGGACTTTCTTCCAAGTGAATATGCATAGGATTATGCTGCATATATTTGTAGTTGCTTAATTATCTGGCTTTTAATTATTGATGACATTTCAATAAATCTGCATATCATCAAAATCACAAAATAGATGCCTTCTAGATTCTAGAAGATACTGAAAGAATGACGCAACTTCTTTTAAATGAGAAATAACTTACATTTAAATCTATAACACACTAGAGTCAAAATTACTTCAAAAATTAACAAGTGTGGAGTCCAACAATATTTTGGTAAAATTCCCTATGAAATTATATCCCCTAGGAAATACTCAGATTCACTCTTTGGGGAGAAGGGATTTACACAGGACTAAACTTATTTGTCATAAATCTAGCATATCTCTAGATGTCCAAAAAGTGATTTCCATGCTTGTTTCAAACTTTTAATATTTCCCCCCACCCCATCCCCTTTGCCCAAGCTGAATCTCAGGTTTTGACCTGCAAATATATTATTTGTGTTGAAATTCTGCAGCATACAGTGTGCATTTAGGAATATTCCCTCGAGAGAAGGTCACAGAAAACAATCTGTCAAGCTTTAACCATGTAGACTGTATCTTTCATAAATATATAAGTACAGTGGAGCCTCTATTACAAGTTGAGTGTATGTGAATTGTTGCAGTCTCTTTTAGGCTTTTGCAGTCATTCATTCATTGGTGCAGAAACAGTGGGATAGTCAACAATAAGAAAATGAAGAAAAGTGAATGCAGAACAATATTTTGCATAAATATAGCTCTCATCAAAAGGAAAACAGATCAATGAAAACTAATTCTTGTTAGAGCTAAACAAGGATTTAAAAAAACATAAAACAGAACAACAGAAAAGGGATTTAGAAAGAAAAATAACATAGAATAATAGATTATTAATCACAACAAAAATGTATTAACTACTACATCTGTATGGCACAGTCTTCCTCTGAAGTCAAGCTGAAATTAAACAATATCATTCTTATACTCTGATCTTCAAAACATTACAGTTTTTAAAAAATGAAAAGGCTGAAACTGACAGCCCAAAGGCAGCATAAAATGCAGGCTGCTGTAACTAAAAGTTCTCTACAGTAATGTGAAAGGTGGGGCAAAAAACTGAAGGCAGGAAGCAGCAAAAGTAAAGCACTTGTTAAGTTCCATTGATTTAAGTGGGAGAGAGGAGCAGGTGCTACACTTTCACAATTTTCGTTGCAATCAGGGGGACTTAAATGTGCTGGAGCATTTGCTGTGTTTCTAAGAAGGCTACACAGGCCTTGTCCTCCATACAGAATTTGCTAACACAGGTGCTAAGTGTAATTGTATTTTTATGATAAGGATACCCCTAAATGTAGCTTATAGACAACAGTGAACAGCTAGAAGACAGTGAACGCTTCAGCCATAATGAGAGCCCTGGAGAAGAGCACATGGGTCACTGCTAGATTCCATTAATCCAGTTTGGACCAAATCATATACGTATGCTTTCCTTCAAGTTTTCCTCACCTGTGTGATTCATCATAATAAATGGAGAAGACAAGAACAACTCATAATCAAAATTTTAAAAATCCAAAGGGGCAGAAAGCTTTCCCTGGCCAGCCTAAGAAAAAAAAAATTCCCCAGAAAGAGCATTTCTTCACTACTGTCTCAGCCAGTTTAGTAGAATAAAAAGGAATCTCTTCCTAAATTAAAATGAAATGCCTAAATCAGATAATACACTACTTAATCACATAGGAAGTGTGGAAAGTTCACACAAGGCATTTTGAAAGCCCTATTGCATAGGCAAACTTTTGTGCATGTGTAAGTTGGTACACTGGATTGTATTCATGGTTGCTGGAGGGTCATTAATATCCACTTCTGTAAAACAATTAATAAGGAATGCTAAATGATGTAGAAATATTAACTAGCACGTTCAAGAACATTTTAAATAATTTTAGAAATACAAAATGATTTTCCTTCAACAACACTCTAATGAAGGCTCTTGGAAATATTATTTGACTCTACCATGCATGCTTATTTTACATTTATTATTCATCTGATGACACTGATGTCTGTAAGAAAATAGATGAAACATAAAATGAAAAATCTAACCTTTTTTTTATTATAGTTCAGCCCTTCTATTTTTCATTAAGAGTAGGACTGCTTAGAAGGCTATTGCAAATTATTTGGCAGTACACATGGACTGAAACATGCCACTTAAAATTGATGGACATATATTTATAGCACACAAAAGGGGAATGAATACAAATTCTAGTTTTTAGAAGTGCCCTTTTAGTCACAGCCTAAATTAAATTTCCAGAATATCCGTTTGGGTCAGCATTAAGTTTTATAAAATGTAACTCTCAAAATTCAATATAAAAGCTTTCCTTTAAATCTCATTTATAACTTCCTTCCCCCCTTTCCCCTTTAATTACAGCAAAAGGGAATTAGTCAATATAAGTCTCCAGGGAGCTACATACAAAGCCATCTTTTAAATTAAACTAAAAGGAAAATGGCAGCAGACACTATGGTCTGTTTATCACATGGACTGATCGATTTGAAATAACCAACAGAAGACTCTGGAGTATTACAAGGAAAATACTCAAAAATATAAATTAGTTAATGCAAACAATAGTTCGTGTGATTACTATTCTTGAAAGGAGTAAATATATAGAAGTAAAAACCCAGCAGTGTGCCAGTGTGGACAAATAAGATCCACTGGTGTATTAGTTACAGTACCGCTACACCTATGAGTAGATCAGACCTGAACAACTTGTGATCCACCAAGCTAAACAAGTCCACTAGCAATGAATTATGACCTGCCAGGTGCTTAACACTCCTACTCTTTTTGCATTCTTAAACACCCCTGCTTTTGGGGGGGGGGGTCTTTTAGGCAAGCAGCAAAACCAGACCATTTATTGAACCCTTGGGTGGATTGATTGACATGCATGGCTGGTAGATTGTATTCGGGTTGGAGGGTCACAGGTTTCACAGGCCTGAAGTAGTTGGATTCATAATCAAATACATTGGGGGAATATATACGAATGATAATATTTTGTGAAATCACAGGGGAGAGTTTTAGCACTTTTAAAATTAAATGTCAAAGGTCTTTGTTTTATAACACAGATGGAAGGTAATTTAATTTCCAATTTATGTAAGAGACCAAATCTTGTGCTCTATATATGAAGTGGCCAAAAGGTGGGGTGTTTGTACTACATCACCAGCCTGCCTACTCCACCCTTCTGTAGCACACACTCATTTACTTTTCAGCAGTGGTGGATACATAACTGATGCGTTGGGTAATAACTCTTCCCTCCCCACTACAAAGCACTGAGTAGCCTGGGCTTCCATCTGCAATGTTTGTTCCTGCTCCTGATGTGAACAGCTGCAGTGCCCTTGGCCATTTGATGCCAAAGTAGAAGAGGCTGAAGCAGTGCCTTGGGCAAGACACCCGCAATGGGCCCCCTCCCTCAGTGAGTCTATCGTCTCACTGCCATTGTCACCAGCTGTTATTGCTCCTCATTCAAGTGTTCATTGTTCATTCAAGTGAACAAGGAGTCACTGGTATCTACTGCTCCTCCTTCTTACCACCACCATTGTCTGGGCTGGAGAAAGAGGTAGGTGAATGAGCAGATTGCTGTGGTGAAGAGGAGGAGCAAGTCCAGGGCACTCTTATTAGTGGGCCCCTACCGGGCTGTGGACCATAGGCAGGTGCCCAAACATGCCTACACTTGGCGCCAGCCCTGGGGCAGTTTGTAATTCATAGCCTGCAGAGTTTGTAATTCATATCATGTTGACTAAAGGGATTGTAATTCATAGCCTGTGGCATGTTGAGAAAAGGGTGGTGTACCTGTGCTCAGGAGGCGGCGCTGTCTGTGGTCAAACAATATGTTTATTATGTAGCAGCAACACATTGTTGCCTTGACCAGGATTGCCTCTGCCCAATTTCTCAAAGCCCTAGAATAGTGTAGAATCTCCCAACTCCCTACTGCAGCATAACAGCTAAGACAGTGCACAAAGAGCCAGGAAGTCCACAGTTCAAATGCCGCTTCAGCTATGAACTCAGTAAGTAGCTTTAGGCAAATTACTCTCGCAGACCAAGCCCTCCATCTGCAACATGGAGATAATAATACTGACTTATCTTATAGCACTGTTGATTACTGAGATGATGCATGTGAAGTATTTGGAACACTCTAAAGTGCCGTGGCCTCTTGCCAGCAGCAACACCCCATGAGTGGAGTTCTGCCCATAGAATGCTCCTGCCAGCAGAAGTGGGGAGGAGAAGGTAATTTTCACCGATTCCCCCCTCCCCTGCAGTCCATTGTGCCTGCTGAAAATCTGCTGTGGAGGTTTAGGGGACGCTCAGGAACAGCGCAGGAGGGCTGCAAGGGGAGGACGAATAGGCAAAAATTGCCGCTGCCTCCCCATTTCTGCCAGCAGGATCCTCCACTGGTCAAAAAGCCTTCCCTGGATTATAAGGAGCCCTCCATTTGTGGAAGGCTAAGTTAGGATCCAACTCTGTTGTTTTTGTTGGCAGTATTAATACTACGTTGGACTATCCCTGGAGTAGTCAAGGTTTCCTCCCAGTATAATTCTCTCACTTTGCAACGACTCCAAATCCCAGGTGCTCCAAACAATCAGGAATATATTGGGCTGCCTAAGCCCATGTCCTGAGCCCCATGCCTTTTGACAAAACGTCTAGGCATCTCTTCCCGCTGAAAATGCTCAGTGAAGTCTATCCATATAGCTACTCATATTGTGGCATCCCTATTCCTGGTCTCCCCATCAACTTCACCCCACTTCCAATTCAGGCTGCTCCCACATACTGAAATAAAAGAGAAACAAGAGTATGGCACTCTTTCTCAGCATAAACTATTCTGTTCCCTTTAGAAATGTGTTAAATAACAAGTAATAAAAAGAATGGAACACTCAGTGTGTTAATTTAAGCATTCAGTATTTCAGAATGGAGTACTTACAGGGTCCTGATCTTTGGCATATGGTTGAAGCTGGTGAGAGGGATGCGTGTGATGTTGTTGTTATTGAGGGTACTATAAGGGAAAGAAAACAAACACAGATGGATTCAATCAGTTGCAGTATTTTGACAGTGCTATTTATGGAATCAACCATAACCTGTGGAGGGAGAAAACGTAACATATGAAAAATTTGAACCTAGTCAGAAATGCATTTGTATTGTAAATATCAATAACTGCATACAGACAGACATAAAATACTAGCTCAGCATACCAAGGTAAACAGAGCACAACACTGTATCCAAGGGCTAATTGAGATTAAAGTGAAAGACTCCTCTTGGTATCTTCTAAATGGGAAATTTGGAAAAATGCGGGTGGATGTAATGCTTAAGTGCCTTCTTAATAGACAATATTAAATACAGTCACCAGAAGGGGCAAGTGTACCAAAATGCCATCTTAAGGGAAATGCATAAATAAATACCTGAGCTATTCAGGGATCATAAATGAGGGTTGAATAATGGAGGAACGTGGGCTCACTGTAGTGGGTAGCGGCTGATTGGACAGCAACTGCCCTTTTTTAAATGTCATGCCTTTGTCTTCCTGCATCTTTATGCTATAGGCAGAACCAGGAGAACTGAGTAATCTTGCTCTTCTAGGCCAAACTGCTGTAGGTTAAGAACTGAAGGGGGGACCAGTGTAGCGTAATGATTAGAGTGTTGGACTGGGACTCGGGAGATCTGGGTTCTAGTCCCCACTCGGCCATGAAGATGACTGGGTGACTTTGGGCCAATCACTGACTCTCAGCCTAACCTACCTCACAGGGTTGTTGTGAGGATAAAATGGAGAGGAGGAGGAGGATTATGTAAGCTGCCTTGGGTTCCTTGCAGGGAAAAAAGCGGGATATAAATGTAATAAATAAATAAATAAAAATCGGTCTGAGTGAGAAAAATTGGGATTTTTCTTTGTTTGTTTGGGGTCATTTGGGTGTGTGTGATCCAGGTTGGAAATGAATTTTAGAAGGAGGGATTATTTGAGGCTAGGAACTGGAACAGAATATGAATTGGCAGGGGGAGGAAACTGAATTTGTAAACAGAGAAAGTTTGCTCAGTATATACTGAATCTATGTACTGAACATATAAGCAAAGGAGTGCTCATTGATTTGGGGGCTATACAAAATCCTCCTCCCCACTGTACTTAGTTTGTGGCCTTGAGTGAGTCACTTGCATCTCATCCTCAATATATATTATCCCCAATATCAGAGGCAGTATGCCTCTCAATACCAGTTGCTGGGAAATGTGAGCAGGCAGGCGCTATCGCACACCCATGTCCTGCTTGTGGGCTTCCCAGAGGCATCTGGTTGGCCACTGTGAGAAAAGAATGCTGGACCAGATAGGCCTTTGGTCCTCTCCAGCAGGGCTCGTCTTACGTAGTGTCTCTTCTGAAAAGTGAATACCGGAGCAGCAAATAAGGGGAGGGGAGAGTGGTTTGGTGTTTGAAGCTCAGACCCTTTTACTCTCGTATCCTCAGGGTCACCTTAAACATGTAGCTAGCTGCTCCATCCCCCCCCCCTACACACACACACACACACACACCTTATTCAAAAGGAAGCACAGGGGACCCAAGTTAGACTGGGACCTTAGCAGGGGCTTAGGGGGTCTTCAACTCTCTGTCCCCACTGCGGTCCCAATCTGCAGCCATGGGCAATTCACTCACTGCCATCTAGTCCAGCATTCTCTTTCCAATAGTGACCAGCCAAATATCTCCAGAAATCTTGGTAGGGTGGGTGAGGCTTACAGCACCCCACTATTTGGAAGCACCAGATGCCCCTGGTTGGCATGACCAAAACTTAGAAGGATTTTCAAATGACAGTATTTCCCAAGTAGCTATAAAAACTGACTTCTTTTAAAGAGTAAGCACATAGAAATTTGGCACAGGTAGGAACAGCAGGGCTATAAAAGGACTGGAGGCACCAGTGAGCCTCGATGGCTACCAGTTATTCATACCCATTTGCCTTCACATCTTGATATGGTGGAACCCTCTACTGGGAATTGCTCAGTTCATGCAAGCCATCCTGGGTCTACTGTACCCGAGATTACAAGAGAACCCACTTTCATACCAGATTTGCAATTTTATTTATTAATTACATTTGTTAATCATCCATCTGGCTGGCCACCCGGCCACCCTGGGCGATGTACAATTAAAACACTGCAATAAAACATGACAATTAAAACAGTATAAAAAATTATTTTAAAATCCTAACCCACCCCATATTCCCGCCTGAAATACCATGTTTTTAATTACGGGATTATGCAATAAAAATGATACCAGGCTCATTCAACTACAGTAATGCCTTGGATTGCAAGTAACTTGATCTGAGAGTGTTTTGCAAGATAAGCAAATTTTTTAAAATAAATTTTGACTTGATAAACAGTCAAGTCAAAATTTGCAATACAAGTCATAGCAGGCCCTGCTCACGCCCGCCAGAGACTCTCTTTGATATAAGAGTGTTTTGGATTACAAGCACGGTTCTGGAACAAATTATGCTTGCAATCCAAGGTATTACTGTACTTGGTGTTAGAACTCCATACTGGGAGAATGTATTATATGAACAGGACCAAGAAGTCTGTGCTCTGCAAATGCGTAGGCTTTATATTTAGAAAACAATATTTGCAAGGGAGAAAAAGCAAACAGATTTGTCCTTGGTTACCACCAAACACCAGATCAAATAGGGACCATATTCTATATCATCAGGTTAGTGTTTGTCCTTTGTATCGCCTGTCTGTACAGCCCGCAGTAGGAGGAGCAAATCACTGATCCCATCATGCCCTGGGGACTGCAGGGGACTCCCCCTCCTCTTCTGAGAAGGTCCCATTTGACTTAGGCTTTCACAGCTCGCAGATCCTGACAAGCAGCAAGATAGGGAATGCTGGCCAGGTTGCCTTGGCAACAGGGATGTCTGTCTGTCTGTCTATCTTACACACACACACACACACACACACACCAATTCAAAGTATAGAAAGTGGAAAGAAGCCCTAAATGCCAAGGCATCATATAGTGCTGTGAACATTGCTGAAAAGCAAAAGGTTCAAATTGCATTATTAACAATGATCCCTGGATAAGCATTATTTTGACTGAACACTGAATGACAGTCAAACCACCTCCAAATTATATCTTAAAAATGTAAATGTAAACCACCCAAAATCTGATCATAGTAATTTCTCCCCCAATGTGGAGTCAGCAGTTGTAGTGCATGTCAACATCAATGATGTGGGAAAATGTAGTTGTGTGGTCAAATTTAGGTTCCTAGGTAGGAGGTTGAAACCAGGACTTCCAAAGTAGTTTTCTCTGAAATTCTACCTGTCCCATGTGCCGGGCCAGCTAGACAGGTGAAGCTTAGAGATCTCAATATGTGGATGAGTCAGTGGCATCGGATGGAGGGATCTAGATTTCTTAGGCATGAGGAAAAATTCTGGGACAAGTCAGACCTGCAGAAAAGAGGCAGGCTCCACTTGAATCAGAATGGAACCTGAATGCTGGCACTTGATATCAAAAAGGTAGCAGCTCACATTTTAAACTGACCCCTGGTTGAAAGTCAATGAACTGGGGAGCATTTGGCTCATGATGAACTATCCCTAGGGGACAAGGCTGGCAATGTTTTTGACTGCCCAAATGAGGATGGGGTAGAAATAGACCATGAGCATACAGTAGAACTTGATAGCCAGTCAAAGAGGCCAAATGGGAAAATGCACATTCCAGAGACATTTAGATATGTATAGGTGCTTCTATGCTAATGCTATAAGTCCTTAAGCCACGACGGGGGAGTTGTATGATTTTAAAAGAAGACATAGATATATTGGGCATAATGGAAACCTGGTAGAATGGATAGAACCTGTGGGATACAGTCGTCTCTGGATAATACAAAGTCTAAAGAGGACAGAAAAGGGCATAATGAGGTTGGTGTCACTTGGTGCGTCAAAGAGGTCATAGTGTCAAACAAACTTGAAACCTCAAAAGGGACAGACTCTTCCACAGAATCACTGTGGGTGATAATACCAGGCCCAAAAAACAATTTAGTATTGTGGACATGCTATCGCTAAAATGCTCAGAGTAATCTTGAGATGGAGAACCAAGAAGGCATCCAAAGGAAATAGTGTTCTAGTAATGGATAGCTTCAATTACCCTTAAATAGATTAGAAAAACACATGTTCTGGTCATGACAATGAGGTAACAATTCTAGATACTCTAAATCACTGCCCTAGAACATTTGCTCATTGAAGCAACCAAAAGGAAAGCGACCCTGGGCTTAATTCTAAGTGACACCGAGGATCTAGTGTGAGATATAAGTGTTGTTGAACCAACTGGAAAGAGTGACCACAGTGCTGTCAAATTTAATGTATATATTTCTAATTTATAAGTGGAAAATTGCCAAGGAAGTATAGCACAGTCACATTTTGGCACTCTAGGCAAGGTACAATTTTGTCCCACACCCCTGCACATGCACACACACTATCACTGCTAGTTCCTGAACAGCATGAAATTGGTTCATGCAGGGGGGGGGGGATGTTTCCTATGAGAGTCATTGCGTCTACTTTTAATTTCTTTAAAAATTAAATTTTTAAAAGGGCATTACTGGATATTTAAGAGATTTGGGCCCATAGACCAGCTACAAAGAAAAAACCGCATAAAGTTTGCATATGCGAATTTATATGAATAGATGTGAATTTAGAAATAAAGCTATAATTTAATTACATGTCACCATAACAGGGAACACTGTGACCCTGACATTCAAAATATGCTAGATTGCACTTGCGGTTTTCCTCTGACTGCATTAACAATTTAAGATCAAGCAACATATCTGCCATTCATCCTGAAGCAAACCATTTCCTTTTTAAACAGGTCAGAAGTAAGTAATCAACGCTAGCATTTCAGGTTAACTGGGCAGTAGATCGGACTGATGGTCTGCACTGAGGGGTTTCATTTCAGAGGTGGTTACCCTCTGTATTCTAGTACTAGGAACTTGCTATCATCCCCCAGATCAGAATGCTCAGGGAGATCTTGAGATGGAAAATGAAATCAGGGAGGCATCCAAACAAAGAAGTATTGTGATAATGGGTGACTTCAGTTACTCCATATTGACTAGATAAATGCATGTTCCATTCATGACAAAGAAGCTAAATTTCTTGAAGCCCTAAGCAAGTGCCCTAGAACAGTTGGTCATAGAACTAACCAGAAGGCAGGTGACCATGGATTTAATCTTAAGTGGAGCCACCCAGGACCTAGTGTGAGATATGAATGTTGCTGAAACAAACAGTGATCACAGCGCTATCAGATTTACGGTAATATATATTTAAGTGGAAAGTTGCCAAAGAAGTCCAACATAGTCACATTTGACTTCAAAAGCAGAACCTTCTCTAAAATGAGGGAACTGGTAAAAAGGAATTTGAAAGGGGGAGTCAAGAGGGTTAAATTCCTTCAAAATGCTTGGAGATTACTCAAAACCACAATAATAGAAGCTCAGCGAGAATGTATGCCACAGGTTAGCAAAGGAAACACCAAGTCCAAGAGGTCACCAGCATGGTTAACTAGCATTGTCAACCATGTTAACCAGCATGGTTAACTAGCAATGCTTGGAGATTACTCAAAACCACAATAATAGAAGCTCAGCGAGAATGTATGCCACAGGTTAGCAAAGGAAACACCAAGTCCAAGAGGTCACCAGCATGGTTAACTAGCATTGTCAAGGGAGCTATTAGAGAAAAGAAGGCTTCCTTTAGAAAATGGAAGTCTTATCCAAATGAGGAGAACAAAAGGAACACAAACTTGCACAAGCAGACAGTAAGAGATTTTGAGGAGCATATTGCTAACATCAAATCCAACAATAAATAATTATTTGAATATATCAGAAGCAGGAAACCGGCTAGGAAGGCAGTTGGACCACTGAGAATGGAGTTAAAGCGGAGAAGCTGAATGAATTATTTTCATCGGTCTCCAGTATCAGAGGAAATATGCTGCTTAATATTATTTTCTGGAAAATACAAGCAGAACAGTGCTATTGCATTCATGTTCTGCTTGTGGGCTTCCTGTAGGCATCTGGTTTGCCAGTATGGGAAGAGGATATTGAATTAGGTATGCCTTTTGTCTGATCCAGCACTGTCTTCTTACAATGGTACGCCATTAAAACACTTTCCTATCAAACACATGTCTTCGCAGGTAACTATAGCATCTGTTACTCATAGGACTTAAGAGTAATCAAGTACGCAGGATAATAGCCTTCTGTAAATACAGGTTTCAGTTTACCTACACTATAAAGTGGGCTTGGTTGCCATCCTAAAAATGGCAGCAAAAGTGGCAGAGCTTGCATTTTCAGTAATGCTTTAAAGAGCCATTATTAGCCCATGTGTACTATTAGTTTAGTGGACAGAGCACTATATTGCAACATTAAAATGACGGAGAATGCCACAGAGAACATATTAAGAGCAAACATCTTGCAAATTGGCTATGCAGCATATACAGAGTAGTATGCAAAAATGTAATGGTCATCTCTCCCTACCTCTTTTCAGCATCAGTAGGTTGATCAAGGTATTTCACATACCGTATTTTTCACTCCATAAGACGCACTTGTCCCACCCCAAAAAAGAGGGGGAAATGTCTGTGCGTCTTACGGAGCGAATGCTAAAAAAAACCCCAATAATTTATTTTTTCCTACCTTCTTCTGCGCGCCTCCAACTGGTCTGGCATAAGAGCAGAGGGCTCCTGGGCGGAGCGAGGCAAGGCCGCCTGCCACAAACTTTGCCGTGGCGGCAGCGGGGCCCCCTGAAGCAGGGACGGAGGGCAGGTGCAGGGCTCAGCTCTCTCCGCGCGGCTCCTGCAAAGAGCGGGACAAGGCACCCGTCCCCCAAAACTTTGCTGCCGCAGCGCCCCCCACAGCAGCGGGACACGGCTGCACGGAGTGGGACAACACATACCGCTTCCACCAAAAATTTGGCTGCGGTGGTGGCCGCGGGCAGGCGCCCCCCCCATGGCAGCATGGAAGCGAGTGCGGGAGCGGGACAAGGCGCCCGCTCCCCCAAAAACTTTGCTGTGGCGCGGCGCCGGCGCCCCCCCCAGCCCGGCAGCCAGGACGCGAGCGGGTGGGCGCAGGGCCAGCTTTGCTGCGGCAACTTCCGGAGCCCACCGCCCCTGCCCCGCCTGTTGGCAAAAGAGCGGAGGCCTCCTGGGTAGAGCAGCACAAGCCCCTGCCTCCCAGCTGATTCCCCCGCTTACCAGCTGATTCCCGGCCGCTTGATTCCCGCCAGCAGCAACGCCACGCCCGGCCAGCCGCGCTCTCATTGGAGGCGCTGCGGCCGAGGGACAGAGGGGGGCCAGCCAGTGGACAATACTGCCGCCGCCACCACCAACACTGAAATCTTGTGGCAGCAGGCAGCAGGCTATGCGTGGGGGAGTCGGATTTCTTCATAAAACCTACGTAGGTATTATTACCCTACTGCTTTAAAATGATTCTGGAATTAAGAATATCCTATCCATTATTGGGAGGGGAATTGTGGGTTGTACCATTTTGTATACCCCACCTTTTTTCCTGCAAGGAACTCAAGGCGGCTGGTACTGGTAATCCTGACCCTCCTCTCCATTGTATCCTCACAACAACTCTGTGAGGTAGTAACATTATAAACATTTTATAAACAAATACGGTACTAAATTAAAGAAATTGCTTAGCCACTACACCAGTGCTCAGTGTAAAGCTGGCAAATGCATTCAGGCACCTTTATTCTTTTATATCTCTTCCATAATTGAGGTGGTAACAATAACAATCTCATAACAATGAAGGACACATTACTGATAGTTCCTTCATTAACTGTAGTATTTTCTTGCAGAAAAATACCACCGAATATTTTTTTTCTTGTTTTCTTCCTCCAAAACCTACGTAAGTGCGCCTTATATTTTTTTCTTTGTTTTTTTCCTCCAAAAACTAAGTGCGTCTTATGGTCCGGGGCATCTTATGGAGCGAAAAATACGGTAATGGTTTTGCCTACCTAACCACCATAGCTTACATTCACACCTATATGTATCGTTTGATTTCCTGTATCATTCTAGATTGGTCACATTATTAAATCAGGCCATATCTGTACTGAGATGGAGAAAGGGATGCTAAAGAACTTAAAATGCACCTTTACATGTACTAAAGTAGAATTTTTTGTTACATGTAATGATGTAATGGTTGGGACACATACATGGGACAACATGCATGATGAGCAATTGCCAAAACACCACTTCAAGAAGAGCTTCTGGGCACATTATCTTCTGCTGTGTTGTTGGAAACTGCATTTTGAATACAGTAATACCTTGGATTGCAAGCATAATTCGTTCCGGAACCATGCTGGTAATCCAAAACACTCTTATATCAAAGCAAGTCTCTGGCGGGTGTGAATGGGGCCAATTTCGGCCCGCTACGCCCGCTCGAGGCGAGCGGTTACATCCCTACCTTGTCTTGCAAGACCTTGCTTGTTTATCAAGTAAAAAAAAATTAAATTTTTTGCTTGTCTTGCAAAACGCTCTCAGACCAAGTTACTTGCAATCCAAGGTATTACTGTATAACTTTGCATGTGTGGTGCCAGTTACCATTCATAACAACAGTTATGGCTTTGAAGGTAGCAGGTGAACATTTATAGCTGCCGTAAGCCTAAAACTGAGGTTCATTACTGCATTGGGAGAAACCTAGTATGCAGGGAAACAGACTCTGGCACTCACAAGAAATCCTATACACACTAATATGGGAGAAAGTCCAGTTTAACTCAGCGCAGCTTACACAAGAACATAAGAAGAGTCATGCTGGATCAGACCAAGGGTCCATCTAGTCCAGCATTCTGTTCACACGGAGGCCAACCAGCTGCCCACAGGATCCCACAAGCAGGACATGAGTGCAACATCACCATCCTGCCCATGTCCCTCAGCAACTGGCATATATAGACATACTACCTCTGATACAGGAGGTAGTATATAGCCATCAGGACTAGTAGCCACTGATAGCCTTCTCCTCCTGGAATTGCACTGAAAGGATTACTTTTTACAAAGTAGTCCTGCAAGTGTATGTATGTGGAAAAAGTTAAATTTATATCCAAATCATTTAATTTTTGTCCCCTGAGGAGCAGTTTGTAAGCAGAATCTTTGATTCCTGTTTGCTCCTGCTAATTCCTGCAAAATGTATATACTTATGTAAGCTACTCTGGCATAAATGTTTGACGTGTATGACCTATACACTAAAAATAAAACTTAAATATAACTTAAGGATAACTTAAAATATAATCATGGAATTATATGTGCCAAAACATTATGTTGAAAGAGAGTCACTGAAAAGGTCCTTTCAGCATTGAATGAGAGTAAATTTGTTGTTTGTTCTTTTTAAAGAGGGGGTGGGATCCTTTGCTCACACCCTCAAGCAAATACATCAGCTTCTCCAAGCACTAGGAGCTGGGAAGATATCTCAGTGCATGAGTCCAAAGCCTCTGGTTTTGGGTTCTGATATGCATTCTATCAAGTTATGAAAACTGGTTTTGTTAAAAAAAGAGAGAGAGAGAGAGAAATATACCATCACAACCATTGCAAGCTGTGATCTTTAGATGTAAATGTAACTAAGCCTTAACCTTCAGGTTGACTACAGTAGAGGACCAATATCATCTGGATAAGTGCTTTAGATTTTGGTAGGCAAAGTTAATTCCCTACTAAAACAAAAGGAATGTTGCTCCTTCAGGTGGATAAAATTAATTTAGGCTGCATTGTGTTCATACATGCCCCCCTCTCCCTCCCCCTGCCGCAGCTCAACATTGCTGGGATAAAAATTCTAGGTTTAATGTTGTCAGCTTGAGTTAAAACTAATACAGAATAATGGATTTTATAATGAATACAACATCACTAATCGTGAAAGACTGAAGTTGCAATCCTAAACTTACGAATGCCTGTGAAAAAGATGAGACTGATTCCCAGCAGCTGGAGATAAATATTTAGTGAATAAACTGTCAGGCCTATTCCACTGAAAGTAGTTATAAGGAGCTTGTAAGTTCCATTGCTCATATTTGATTAAGTAACATAACCAATTAGACGCACACATGAGTAATGCAACTGAGAGAGCCTTATGACTTTCTAATAATGAACATTTTACAACATCTTACCAGCACTGGGGATTATTCTTTGTTAGGAGAGGAACCACCAGCAGCAGCAGCAGCAGCAGCAGCAGCAGCAATAATGGCATAGAATTAAGTTTTACAACTATGGCATCAGGAAAACTGTGATCTAAAGGTAACATAGATTTCATAGATCATAGAGTTGGAAGGAGCCTACAAGGCTATCGAGTCCAACCCCCTGCTCAATGCAGGAAACTAGAGGAGGGGTCTCCCATCCAAGTAATAACCAGGCCTGACCCTGCTTAGCTTTCCATGCTCAGACAAGCCATTGCCCATATTAAACAAGGTGACAGAAAACAAAATTTATAGATGTGTAATTTTATGCTGAGTGGAATAAGTTTACAATGAATTTGTGGAGAACACCATCTTACCATACAAAAATATATTATCAGTGGTTCAACATTCATCCTATGCCAAAGCTGCTGTGACAGAAATCAGTCTGTTTCCTCATAGCATGAAGGAGAGATGTCGCAAAAGCCTCATTCTCAAGGGAGGGCTATGCACCAATAAAATATGCATGATGTTTTCTTGTAACATTGGTTTTGAATGGATATGCATTCTATAACTCCCTTCTCCTCCAAAGCATTGGGTAAGAGTTAAAGGGAAACTTCAGATGGTGAATGTAATACAAACCTTGATTTTTGGTTACATTTGATTTCTGAAGCCAATTATCACAAACAACTAATCAAATTGACAAATGATATGGTAGATTAAAATTTTGATTAGTGCTTGTTCAGCGCTAATGAGCATCTAGGATAATTGCCAGGGGGGGCTTAGTCATTCAAGCCCCTAGATAATAAGCATCAGCTTCTTTTGGGATGGCATTTGGTCCCTGCTACAGCCACCAGCACAATTCTGTTCTGTAAAGAAATACACAACCCCATGGACTATGCCATGCAGAGGTAAGGCTCAGACCTATGATAATACAGCATAGAGATTATATGCACATATGAATTAGTGTAGTCTGTTCACTTTTACTTTCTATCTAATCAATCATGTGTGTGCATTACTGAGCTTACCTGTCATATTTAGAAAAGTGCCTAATGAAAATAACTGCCATTCTTAGAGGTGATGTAGTGTGTGTGTGTGTGTGTGTGTGTTTGAGGGGAGAGGGAGATTTTTCCTTGCATTTCTTAAAAACAAACAAACAATGGTCTATTCATTTGCTATGCTTGCCTTGATACAGTTTTCAAATAGTGTGCCTATAGCTCAATAGAAATCTTCAGCTTTATGTTTAAGCTTAATTAGTTTAAGAAAAACTGCTAGATTCTTGCTAGTTACAGATATTATTTTGCAACAGGTAGCTCTGTAGTATCTGAATAGGATACACCCCTTTATATCTTTAGAAGTAGCTTTTTGACTGTTCCTTAAACTGTAATTTAATCCAGAGTAGAAATGACCTGGGTGTGTGTGCGTGTGTGTGTCATGTAGTTTTGGGACCGTGACACAGACCTTTGAGGCTGACTGATTAGTTACAGAGACAATGGTAGTACTAACAAGTGTAACATTTCCCTCTGTCTCCATCAATTAGATCACTTCTTTATTGGAGCGTGCTTTTCTGGCATTGGTGTGTGCGCGCGCGTAGGTGTGGGTGTGTGTCCAGAACACCATGCAATTGACTCTGATGCAAGAATATTATTTTTGTGTCTGAAATACCAGGCTATGTTCCACAAGTTTACAATATTCCAAAGACTGGCTTGGTAACTTGCTTTGCATCCCTCTTGCCATTTACTATAAAATGTTAATTTAGTGTACCATAGAAGAAGTAGATTTCCCCCCTACTCACAGCACTATCTGGTTTCAAGATACCGAAGCCCTATTTTTGACAAATGCTCCAGATATTATTACAAAATACTGAATGAGTTAAAATGAATATATGCAGACCTAACAAATAGCCAGCAGTGACTCTATTCAGTACACACAGTGCACCAAACCACTGACCTAGTTCACATGACACAACAACCCACTGTGGGTGATTAGCCATGGTGGGTTGTTGTGTTGCCTGATCCCGACATAGTTTCTGCATTTTAACTGAATGAGTTAAAATGAATATATGCAGACCTAACAAATAGCCAGCAGTGACTCTATTCAGTACACACAGTGCACCAAACCACTGACCTAGTTCACATGACACAACAACCCACTGTGGGTGATTAGCCATGGCGGGTTGTTGTGTTGCCTGATCCCGACATAGTTTCTGCAGGGTGATTTATTTTTCACGAACAAACCACCCTGAGAACCCATAGCTTATTTTAGGGTTGTTCTTGCCCATGATGGGTTGCCATGTCATCCAAACCTGGCAAGACAATTTCATCATGGGTTGTCAGGAACAGCTATGGTAAGAGTGGCAAACCCCCCTGCGGCTCACTTTCACGATCTCGCCAGCGACTGCCCTTCCACCGATGCCAAAATGGTACTTTGGAAGGACCATCACTTGTTTCTCAGCTTTTTTCAAAAAAGATTCAGAGCCTCAAAAAAGTACAATTGGGGTTGTATTTTTTATTATTATTTTTTTGGCCCCTGAAAATTGCACATTTTTTTGAAAAAAAAATTGTTGTTGGTCCTTCTCAAGTGTGCACTTCCAGCTATCTGATATGTGTAGTCTTGCCTGGTCAATTTCCTTGTCTCTTTCAGCTGTCAAAGGGAGGACAGGGCGAGATTGCATATAGACTAATTTACGCATAGTTGCCAGGGACCAAGTGCCTCGCTCTCAATGGAAAAGCACCAGTACAGGGGGAAAAGCAGCAAAAGCAGGTGCACCAAAAGGAGATGGGGGCAATATCACCCACTTAGCAATGTAATCTTCTCAATGTTAATTGTTGAACTAACAGTTCTCAGTGCCCTCCACCTTTTCAACACTTTCTCATGTCTCTAGCTACTCCAAAAGGGGAGATATTAACTGCCCCACACTTTAAACGACTCCTTTTCGGAGCACTTACTGCTACGGTTACTATGGTTACCTGACAGTTTTTTTAAAAAAAACAACTGCAAAAATATACGCAAATTTAATGGCTGGGAAGTAAATGAAGAAGAAATTGGTGCCAATTTAAGAGCTGGGAAGTAAATGGAGGGGAAATTTGCGTACCTGCAGTAACTGCTCTGAAAAGGGTGGTGAGAGTTAGTATCTCCCCTTTTGGAGGAGCTAGAGAGTCGGGGAATTGTTGAAAAGGCAGAGGACACTGAGGAGTGTCCGTTCAACATGTGACGTACGAATCCGCCCACTGTTTTATGAGCAAACAATCTAGGGCAAGAATCAGTGTACATTGATTTTACTGGAGTTTCTTTCCTTATGATGGCAGTCGGAGAGATAATTTTATTTATTTATTTATTTATTTATTATATTTATGAATCGCCCAGCTGGCCAGACATCCGGCCACTCTGAGCGATGTACAATGCAATAAAATACAGGGGACACACACACACACACACACAGTATAAAACACAATTAAAAACAGTACAAAACTTAAAAATCCTAACCCACCCCATATTCCCGCCTGAAAAGCCACGTTTTTAATGCCCGGCGGAAGCTAATCAAGGAAGGGGCATGGCGGAGGCCACTGGGGAGAGAGTTCCATAAATTGGGGACTGCCACAGAAAAGGCCCTCCTCCTAGTCTCCACCAGCCTGGTTTCTCTGGCTGATGGGACAGGGAGAAAGCCATCCGTGGCGGATCTTGTTGAGCGGCCTACTTGATGTTGCTGGAGGTGCTCCTTGAGATATACTGGACCGGAGCCGTACAGGGTTTTAAAGGTCAACGCCAACACCTTGAATTCGGCTCGGCAAACAGCCAGTGCAACTCTTTGAGCACTGGAGTGATGTGATCACACCGGCGGCAGCCTTTAACCAGCCGAGCTGCTGCATTCTGTACCAGCTGCAACTTCCGAACCGTCTTCCAGGGTAACCCCACGTAGAGCGCATTACAGTAGTCTAGGCGAGAGGAGACCAAGGCATGAACCACTGATAGGAGCAGATGATTAGGAAGGTAGGGTTTGGCCAGTGCCTATGCACAAATGGGGTTCACATTTGTAGTTTGTTTCCTAACTGCTCCACACAAAAGTCTGGACCACCACAGAGGTATCTGTGCTGTTCTTTGTGGAGGAGGAGTAGGCATGGAGGGAGGTTAGTTATCAACATGGATGGCTGCTAACTGTGCAGGAGCTGTCCATTGATAACTTTGAACTTGCACACCTTATTTTGTCTTACCAGAGAGTACCACCTCTTTGGTGGGGAGGTGGGATAGGTTTGGTGGAAGGGTAGACTGGACAGGGATATCATGCAGCATCTGTGGCAGTGTTTGGTGTGCAGTATGGGCATGGATTTCCTCACCCCCCACCCTACCCCACCCCAAAAGCTCATTTGCAGTCCGATGCAACGACGCCAAAGACTTGAGCCGGCATGGCTCAGTGAGGGGAGAAAAATAGGAACTGGGAGGGAAATAAATATTTTGGGGAAACTAATGGAAGGTAAAATAAATTTTGAGCGATCCATACAGGAAAATAGTGGGGACAAGAGTATGGGTTGAAAAAGAATAGGTAAAGAAAGGAAATATTTTCAGTAATGTGGGAAACAAAATTCAGGATTTTGCTGTTGCAGAATATGAGAAGGTCTCTGCTAGGTCAGACCAAAGTCCGCCTGATGTAGCATTCTGTTTCTAATAGCAGCTAGCCCGGTGCTTCTGGAATCTCACCAGCAGGGCATCAGGGTGATGGCATTTCGCTGTAGTTTGCTTCCAGTATCTGGTATTCAGGCATATACTGTCCCTGACCATTGAGCAGCTGAGAGGTCTAAATTCCATACATTTGTCTAACCCTTTTAAAACATCCATCTAAGATGGTGGCCATCACCATCCCTTGCAGCAGAGGATTCCATAACACAATTCACACAATTCCATTGTGTGAAGAAACAATTTGTAGAGCATTGCTTTCTAAGACTGCCTAAATTTGTTTCCTCTTTATCTCTGCAAACACAGGGATGTCTAGAGAGGAACAATTAAGAAGATGTCATATCAGGGCAGTGCAGCAATATATTTGTGGGGGGGGGGGGTTGGTTTTTAAAAAAATTACATTTATATCCTGCCTTTCCACTAGTCATGCCCAAGGCAACTAATGTCACCTCAAGGCTGGGAATTTTGTTTCTATGCTATCATAGCTGATGGGATAGCTGCTTCCATGGGCAGGTAGGGTACAATTTGCATTGATCCAAAAGATGGTGCAGTGGAGTATCTTGTTGGGATGGGTGGGATTTGTAGCACCTCCATTTTGTGGAGGTACCATCCACCACTAAAAGAAGCAGCTGAGGGAGATAAGGGTGTTTCCAGAAGGAGGAGTCCTACTGCTAATAATCAAAAGGCATTGTGTACCTATTCTGTCTTTTCTACCTTAATGTATGTTTTCTGGTGAGAAAAAGGACAGAAGCAGTGGCTACAAATTGAATATGATACTGTCTGGAACCACCACCACCCCAATTCCATGAATGAGGCAGTGTGATTACACAATAAAAGGCCTCATCTGGAAGCACCCTAATCAAAATTAGCTAAATTCTGTAGTTAAACATTAGGCTTATGTACCTAGAGGGATTTCAGCAGTTTTCCTAAGAAAACTTTGTGCTGCATTCCAAATGGCTTTTGTATCTCCTCAAAGTTTAAAACACTTCTTGTGATGGGTAATGCAGGACCTCTGCTAATAAACTTAAATTAAAAAAACAACAACACTATTCTGGGTGTGTGGAACTAACTGTATATGTCTGAGTTATATACTTCATATATTGCTTTCCCCACAAAAGTATGCATATATGGTTGGTAGAATTGTATAAATAAATGGGGAACAGTTTGAAATAGGGTTTGGGAATTAGGCATGCTTCTAGTTATACAGGAGGCTTTAAAACTGCAATATGCAAATGCTAGTCAACAATCAAAACACAAACTGCTAGAACAATGTAGAGATTGAAGGGGAAATTACATATAAAAATAGAAAAAAGAAAGTTCAGGTAAAGGCAGAAAGCAAGCAGGAGCATCATTTAGATCAGGGGTACACAACTTGTAGTCCTCCAGATGTTTTGGCCTACAATTCCAATCATCCCTCACCACTGGCTATGCTGGCAAGGGCTGATGGGAGCTGTAGGTCAAAGCATATGGAGGGCCACAAGTTACCCATCACTGATGCAGGGGGCAGCGTCCCACATGTTTGACCACAGTTCACAACTTCTCTCTCTCCATACTAATCATTGGAGCTGCACAACAGCCGGTGCATCTTGAAATATATCCAATTTAAAGAATGTTAAACAAAACTATTCTATTCCATACTTTCTGGCCTTGTGTTTGTAGAGATTATGATGCCGTCAAGCGGTGGGATTTTCCATCTATTTTTGTGCTGGGACCTGTAACTTGAAAGCAGTACACATTATGGCCTGTTGATATAAACTAAAATGTTTAGATACTCAAAACAATCCCTTATCCAAAAAAAATATTCACATTGATTACAATGTATTACAACATCAATTCTGAGGAATTAAACATAAAAAAGAGGATTAATCTGTAAATATTTCTGCAGATTGGAAGCAAAATACAGGATGACAATAAAGTAATGGAAGAACTGTTCTATTTCTTATAGCTGGCCACTGTACCAGCTTCCCACCTCCCTTTCTGCCCCCTGCCTCTTACACACACTACCTAAAACAGTAGGCTTGAAAAAAATGTCAGTGAGATAAAGAGGAGAACAAAAGATTGGAAGGATAGCTAATACAAATGCACAAAGCCAAAGTTTGAGCAGGGAAGGGGAGAAGAGACCAAAGGCAGAGATAAGAAAAATTCTGAAAGTAGTACAAAGACAAAAGGAATAAGAGAAAAATGCAGAAAGGAAGTTATCAAAGTTCTCAACCTAATATAATATAATATAAACTCCAGCAGCTGATGCTGTAAATGATTATTCCTCTAGTCTCAACCAGGGGGCTTTAGTTTCTGATTTATAGTACCGTAGCTGAATTCTAATCTGACACCTTAAATTAGCAGTGAAAGTAGTAACAGCGGGATTTTTGTCTCAATATTTGTCCCGATTGCTATATCAATTTGACAGCCTCTAAGTGCTATTTCTAAATAGTGTTGGTGCTAAATAGTCTCCAGGTGTCACGTTAAAATACATGAAAATAAAAACATTCACTTGCTAATTTGTTTCCCATCTGCTTCATCTTAGATATATCTATCTTTACCCAGTCCTATCTATTTTCAAAAATGTTGCCAAAATAGTAAGAAAATATTATTAACCTTTTAGGATTATATGAACAAGGAAACCTTTACATTTAAAGATATTTATGGCCTGAATACAGGCTTATACTGGCATTAGCAATTCATTAATCCAGTTAGGCTGAACTCAGTGTTGAGTAGACATGCATAGGATTGAGGAATTAAGTTGCAAATGGTTAAGACCTTGTTAATGACCAATAAAATATACTGATACTGATTTAAAAAATGCAATGCACAGCTAGGAATGTTGGAGAAATATGGAACGGATGTCAAAATGACATCGTATTTTTATGGATCTGACCTGCAGAATCTGCAGCAGACCAGCATTTCTGAGTTGTGCAGATTCTGCAGACTTATGGACCATTTTTTTTAACTTTCCAGAACTGTATGCAAATTTGGTGATATAAAGTTATGAAAGTTGCTGTAAAGGACACTAATGTATATGCCATTTTTTAAAATAACAAACCCATGTGTTATACATCTCTGATCTATCTTCAGCCTCCACTTTGTAGCAATAATTGTTTTGTGTGGGCGGCTCACTGATTTTACGGTGAGATAAGAAAAATAAGCAAAACGTTACATACCAGTGAAAATCCCATAAACTGTGGCAATTTCTTTTGTGTACTTTTCTGAAATGGGGGGGAGGAGAATTTGAATTCATCAATGAGCAGATGACGGAGCGGACAATGCCTGACAATCCGCAAAACACAGACAGACCGGACTGAACACAATCCACACACCTCTACACAGCTTCTTGAATTTGGTAAAAATATACAGAAATTAAACAAACTTACTGGTAAGCAAATTCCTTTGGAATTAGTGGGGATTTCACACTATGAGATATTTAGTGGACCATCCATAGTAACAAATCTTTGCTATTAGTTACACAAAGGTTACCAGTGAAAGCCATGAACTGCATGCAAACAAATTTGCTGCACAAATTTAGCTCAGGAAGAGCAATATTTTTTTTAACATCTTAATATTAATGGGCATTATCTAAATGGTGGGTGCTGCTTGTGGAAGGGAATTGGCTGGGCTTGCTACTCGTGGGCTGTCTCCATTGGATACTGCTCATAGCTTTCCATGCATTGTTCCTGCTTACAAGGGTATTCACTCAACTGGATAGTTAACATATCTGTAAACTGTACATAGCAGCTTCCCTGCTATATACAGAGCAACTTCAGAGGTGGGTGTTTACCAGGGAGGAATGGCCTTCATCCTGCCCCACTGAGGGTTGAATGCTCCCCCCACACTCCCATGGCTCCTATTTAAACAAACAAACAAACAAACAAACAAGATGGAAGTGCAAATTCAAAAATGTATTTAATGCTTACTTTGGCCTTTACTTGTACACTAGATTAGGGACTTTAACATAAATTCTCTTCCTCTCCCAGATCTCTAGAACACTCAGTGCAAAAGGAGACTGAGTAAACATACCTGCTTCTTTTAGCTGAACAGTTTTAAAGCTGACATTTTCTTAGCTTGTACCAAAATTGCTATTGCTTTTGGTGTTCTAACATCTTTGATCCTTCAAGTGCAATGGAAACTCCATTAAGAACATCCAAGATATATTTCCCATCCACTTTCATTAATTTTTCCAGTGAAAATAGGGTAACGGGTGGAGAAGAAGGGTGAAGTCTTTTCATCAACCCTGCTTTCATGAAATGACTCATGCAAGCAGATTTAGAGATTAAAAACAACATCTTGGAAATAGGGTAAATCTTTTGAAGTTACTGGTCGTTTCCTATTTGCTTCTTCTGTAAGAAACACATTCACTCTCATTCCTTGTAGGATGTAATTTAACAATATTAATCCACATCTATTGTGGGCGGCAGTAGGTACCATTACGATTTTATTTACAGCACAATCTTATGCATGTCTACTCAGCAGAAATCTTGATTGAGTTAAATGAGGCTTTCTCCCAGGTAAGTGTGCACAGAACTGCAGCATTAGCCAAGTGGCATGTAGAATATGCAATATCGCTATCAGAAGAGGTCAAATTTATATAAGGCTACCTTGTAAATGGCTTCACCTAGAACAGAAAATAAGCTTAATTTGGGAACCTTTCTTCAGTTCTTCAGTACTAGCATTCTGTGAACCTAGGCACAGATCCATGCAGGGGTGACAGTGGCCGGGGGGGACGGGACCAGACTCTAATACAGGCAGTCCCCGAGTTAAGAACATCCGACTTACAGACAGTCCATACTTAAGAATGGACTTCTGGGTTCCCCGGCACTATGCCGTTTACGTATATAGCGTAGTATACTACGCAATTTGTGTAATTTATGCAATTTGCGTAAATGCCGATTTTAACGTACAGAAAGCTATGCTGTTCCGACTTACATACAAATTCGACTTAAAGACATTCTTAAGAACGGAACTCGTTCATAACCTGGGGACTGCCTGTACCACCACCATAGCAACAGGGCAACAGGGGCTTCTGCAGAGGGTGAGCCCAACCTCCCCTCCAGTCGATTTCAATGAGGGGCCTTTCCCAATCCCTATTCAAGCCAATGGCTCAGTTTTGCCATTAGCTTAAAAGGGAGGAGGAAGAACCTTGCCAAGAAATGGCTGGAGGGCGAGTGAAGTCCAGGCCCCCACAAAAGGCCCTTGCCCTGATTTTTGGCAGGGGGGCTTTTTCTCTCCCCATTCAAATGAATGGAAAAATTTCTCAATTCAGTTGCATAGGGATGAGGAGAGAGGGAGAGGAACCAGAGTGAGAAGGAAGGAAGAGAGGGGAGAAAGAAAAAGGGACAAAAGCGAGGAGCCAGAGAAAGAGAGATAGAGAGAAACAGAAAGGAAAGAGGAACCAGAGAGACGGAAGGAAGAAAAGATGGGAGGAGGAGAGAGAGGGAGGTGCCAGTGGGGGGAGGATGAGAGAGGGAAAACAAAAAGGGACCAGAGAGAGAGAGAGAGAGAGAGAGAGAGAGGAGCCAGGGGGAGAGAGAGATACAGAAAGAAAGAAGGAAAGAAGGACGGACGGACGGACAGAACTTAAGGAAGGATGGAAGGAACAAGAGAGACAGAAGGAGGGCAAGCAGGCAGACAGAGATGATGGTGGGGGGAGAGAGATAGAGAGAAGAGCCAGAAAGAAGAAAGGTGGATCCAGAGAGAGAGAGAGAGAGAGAGGAACCAAAGAGACAGAAGAAAGGAAAGATGGAAGGAAAGAAAGAAAGAAAGAAAGCCAGAGAGAGAGAAAGAGAGAGGGAGAGAGAGACAGGAGCCAGAGAGACAGGAGGGAAGAAGGAAGGAAGGTGGGGGGGGGGGAGAGAGAGAGAGAGAGAAGCCAGAGTGAGTAGCACACACACAGGGTGCACATTCATGCATGCACACAAACACAGGTAAGGGAGGCACTCCCAACATTTTTGTGATTTCCCCCCATCCCCTACAGAAGCCGATTTGTTGTGGTGCCCAGGACACCTTTTCAACATGCCAACTGTGCGCGCAGGCCCAAAAAGGTTGGAGATCCCTATATAAGAATGCTTGGTTGATTTTTAAAAAGTAAATTATTTTTTATATTTAACTACCTTTTCAGCCTAGATTATTTTTATGCATGATTCATATATGCCAGGACATCTTCGGGTGAATACAATGACCACTCTCCATGTGATGACTTACCACAGTGTCCATGTAATCACTTAGTAGGTTGATCATCTTTAACATCCTGCCATGTAATGAGGAGGATCTTTAGATCATAATTTGAGGAAACAGGATAGTAGTAAAATTCTCTTCACCAACTGGCAGGATATTAGATGCAAAGCGTGTACTCTACCACTGAACTACGTGCCCTCCCCTTAAAAATCAATTATGCATTATAGATTTCAAAAGCAAAAAATAAATAAATGAGACCAATTAAAACCAATACAACAACAATAAATTATATTAGGTCAAAAGACAGTAGGAGAGACTGATCCAAGAGTTGGGAGGAATCCTATCATCAAAACAGAATTTGAGAAATACAGTGAAAATGCAACCAAAACACAAATGGATTTGAACTGGTATAGACACTCAAAGAATAGTGGGTTGGATCCAGACGTGCCCCTCCACAAATGGAAGGGCTCCTTTCATCTGGATAAAACTGGGATCCAACAGAGGCTTGCTGTTGGAGGAAGGGGACAGGATGACAATTAACTTCCCCCCCCACGCTTCTGTGGGGGGGGAGAGTTTGCGCGGGAGGGTGAGTAGAAGATGCGGGAAAAATGAGGTGATTTCACTTCCCAGCAGGGCCCGGGGCAAATTGGTTGCCCCCTTTCTATTGGCTCTAAGGGTGGGGCACTGAGGCTATATCTAGGCACAGGTGACCCCACCCAATGCGGCGGTAAGTGCGGTGAATAGGTAGAGGGGGTTAGGGTTTCGGTGTGCATCCCATGGCACCTTTGAAGGTGATTGGCAGGAACCCGGACTTCACCAATGTCGATGCCCTGTGGCTCCATTGCTGGGAGTTCGAAGAGCCTTTGGGGTCTGCACAGGTCACCCTCCTCGGTTGTCATGCGGCGCCGGGGGCGGTGGCTCAAGGTAGATCCCCCAGCACTTCGTGTGTGGAATTCGAGAGTGGCGAGTCACTGCGCCACCCTCGAGTTTGGGATGTTTTCGCCCTGATGCGCTCCACTGGCCTCTTGGCCAGCCTTAGTTAATCCCGCACTTCACCTTCGCAGAACTCCGATTCAATAAATGTGGCCCTGTTTTCAAACCATTACAGTTGTCTCGTCTCTTCATTTCACCCTATACCCGCGCAATTCTTTCTTCCCTCTGCAGCCCCCAGTGCCATGTCCCATGCTGTTCCAGAGGGGTTTCTGACTCTCTGAAGCAGATTTCAGGGGCACAGGCAGAAGAAGAAATCAACAAAAATTGCTTTCCCCTTACCATTCTATTCCCACCCACGGGAGCACCCAGTTTGTGAAGTTCAGCCCCACGTAACTCTGAATCCAACCCAGTAATTTTGACAAATATTATTAAAAACAACAAAAAAGCCTAGATTATAAAATAGTGGTTCAGCCATTTTTGAAATGCATAATATAAGATTTATAATGCATTTAAATGACCATTCATGGCCACTTCTAATATCATTGCTCCATATTATTTAATATTATCAACTATTTGCCACATTCAATTAAGTTTTTTTTATCATACTTTAGTAGTTTAATGTGAAATGCTATGAAACCTAAAGATCTCACTGTAGTCTCCAGAGCCACTACATCAATATAAGGATTTGTTTCAGTTTTCTGACAAAGGAAAATGAATCCATTCCTGAAATCTATTACCACAACACAACAAAAAGTCAAGCTGAGATTACCTTTAGGATATCCAATTACCAATTTTCACAGTTTCTTTTCCACTGCACTACATAACTAGATTCCATCATTTAAATTTGGGAAAATTCCAGTCCTCTTTCTAATTACTGAACATTCTGTCCAATACTTTTTCCTTTATGAATCCACCAAAAGTGTGGGGTTCTTCTCAACATCAAAAAATGCTGAAGCTGGAAATTTAACACCAAGTATTACTAAAATGTGTGTGTGTGTGTGTGTGTGTGTGTGTTAAAGAACAAATGTTTTGTAGTCCAAGAACTTTAATCAAATTCATTCCATATACCGTTCTCTTTCAAGCAAATGTGGGAAAGCCACTCTATTTTTTTCCAGTTACCTTACAATGCAATCCTAGACATGTCTACTTAAAAGTAAACCCAAATTAGTTCAATGCGACGTGTGCAGCCTTTGAACTCTTTCATTAAATGGGGGGGGGGAATTCGTTTATTTCCATGTGTGACTGATGAAATTTTAACTATACGTACAAGAACTCTACACTGGGTTATCAATGACCAATGCATTTTCAGTGATACCTCCACATTTACTTTTCTTAAGCATATTTGCATACTCCAATGCAAATCTATGCAAATCTATGTTATAGGCATCTAGTAACAGTTTTTAAACATTTACACTTCGTGGTGATAATTCTTAAAATCTAGCAAATTGTATAATGCATAACCTGATCGTTATTTTTTTGCAATTGCTGCAATATACAGAATGAACCTTGGCCATATTGAATCCCTTCAATATGTTTATTTAAAATTGGTGGTACACTATGCATTGTAAGACATTTAAATAGTGTGACCCATACACGGTCATAGTCTTAAATTAATTTAAAATAAGACAAGGTATTTGCTGAAGTATTCAAGAAGAAAGCAAACTCTGTTCCTGTAGGAGAAAGCTAACAAAACATACTTACCTCCTCCTTCCCTTGAAACTAAAGATAAAAATAATAAGAGTTAAGGATGAAAATATAAAGATATATAACTTATCCTTAGATTTATTGTGTCAGGATACCTAAATGAACAAGCTGTAGAGGATATATTAGCAGTTTATATTTAGAAATACTCAGAAACACAGCTGATAAGTGCACCTGATTTACCTCTACAAAATTATCAGGCCAATCCTGTACACTGCTGCAGGTATAAACTGGTTGTCTTTTTATGTGTGGTGAAGGAGAGCAAAAGTGGTTTTTTAAAGACCTGTTCAGAACTTTTATGACTGTAGAAGTGAAAGTATTCCTCTTCTTCCAGGGCTGGCATTGATCCAGCTGCTATCCTTCAGCCAAGTGTCGCATTGCGGCATACAACCTACTCCTGATGTTGTCTCTATGCTCTCACTATGACCGCTAGGGGTGTTTAAGAGCAAACAATGAAGTTCCAAAAGCCGCATTAATAGCTGTTCTAACAGAACACGAGGACAAGGCAGTGCCAAGGTAATACTCTACAATCATTTGTTCCTCCCTGTTATGACTACCAATATAGCTCCAGCCAAGAGAATAGTAGAGAGAAGTCTAGAGATTTAACTCTCCCAAGGGGGCAGAAATGGGAAATAATCTTTCTTCCCTCATGACCAGTCATGTAGGACATGACGTTTACCTCTCCAAACCCGTATTTTATGTATTTAAATCATCCCTTAATGTATTACTCTAAAAATGAAAGAACAGTGAACATAAATCAAACCTCAACATTTGCAAAATAAGATACAGGTTTGGAGAGAGGAAGAGCAGAGGATGTCTATTCAGCTTCTGTTAAAATACCAGTGACTGCAAGAAGTGGCACTTCTACTGAAAAATAAATGCTTAAGATCAACTGCGTGCTACTACAAGTGCATTGTGTCCTGAAAGGCACACACGTGATGCACTTAAACAGTTATCTGATGACGATTACAATGTTCAAAGGATCACTACAGGATCAAAGTTAAGTTTGTCTTTGTTCACAAAACTCTGACATGTCACAGCTATTTATAATGCCTTAAAAAGTGGTTCATTTTCAAAAACTGAAAATCATTTTATTTACTATTATCCTTTTACTTCTGATATGGATAGTGAAGTGCTCTGCACTTCCAGAACAAAGCATCATAAAACATCTTGCAAAAGCTGAAGAAATCATGTTAGCAGAAAGCAGTGTGGCAACTGAACATGGACCCACACATAGGCAACCTATCCACAGCAGCCCACTTTGTGGTGTGACTCTCCTTGCTCCCAAGAAGAATGTCTTCATAACAGGCTACGAGATACACAAATAAATTAAAATCTATTTGAAAGTTAGTCATTATCTAATATTATCGGTTCTACATATTTAGCACTAAATACTTAATATGTCCAAGAAGCTTGAATATAAATGCTGAATACTCACTGTGATCCACTTGTATTATGTCCACACACAAAAGATGCAGAAAAAAGCATTAACAAATTAAAGTCAATTTGAAACTATTGTTCCCTATTTGTTAAATATCCCCAAGTATGAAAATAAACAAAATATCATTTGTCATGAATTTGGTGAAAATTATTATTATTATTAGTAGTAGTAGTAGTAGCACTCATACATAGTAAGATACCAATGCACTAAACAAAATTGGTTCCACAAGTTCAAGTCTAAAACTGAGGAGATAAGTGCCTCACCTGAGTTTCAAATGCCATTGCAGGAGAGGTGGCAAGAGATGGCTCTAAGATAACACAGACCCACCTGACTTATACCCAGAAGCAAATGGGCAGGCTCTGCAGTTGGAGAAGAGATAAAATAAGCTACCCTCTACTAACCCCGCCCAGCAGGCTGGCAACCTCATCTTGTTTTGGCAGAAGCTGAGTGGTCTTCAAAGATGGTGTCATAGGGACCGCATTGCGGCAGTTCATGGACTACTGCATGGCCAAATGCAAATTTGAAACTGATTAACCCAAGTACTTCACCAAAAAATATGAGGGGGAGGTCTGGCGAATGACACCATGCAGGTCCTAGAAGACTAGAATGCAGAAATACTTCCAACCAGGAACTCTTAATTGATTTATTTATTTATTTATTATATTTATTAATCGCCCATCTGGCCGGTCACCCGGCCACCCTTAAGATGTGGCAAGATCTTTATGAAGGCGAGGGCTTCTATGACAGTCTTATCTCTATCTTGTCTAGACTGAGGCCATATTTGTTTAGATTCCAATCACTTCCATTTTTAGGAAAAGCAAATGGGCTGTACTATCTAGGTCTGATTAAAATGACAGAAATATATATTCAATACAAATAAAATTGCAGGCCAAAATGATAATTTCTCCTGTGGCTCCCAATGGTGAATCTGGTAGATTCCAATATAATCAGTCTCTGTACATACCTGAATCTCTCTAGAGAGAGGAATGGAGTATATGGGAAATTAAGCCCTCCTATGTCCATAATTCAATTACATAAACTGTTAAAATAAGAATGTAAACTGTATTATTCTGATTTGAGAAGAGCGCAGCTACCGCAAGTATTGAAATTTCATTTGCTGCTATTAATCCATATTTTTGCTTTTTTGATCAGTTATACAAAAGTGGAAAAGCTGGCTATAAGTTGTTTGTGGAAAAATCTACAAACTCTAAGTATGAACTCTAAGTGGTGCAAAAGTAATTTACTGTAACATATATTTTAGTAAATTTCACTCACAAACCCTGCCTCATAGTGAAGAATGTCCTGATATGAAACCCAAGTCTGTGATATGAACAGGAATGTGCGTGCACCAAAAAAGATGCAGAGTTCCTTTTCAAAACCTACCTCCACAGGACCTAAAACACTGTTCTTTACATATACACGCATGCACCCACACACAGTTCAAACAGCGGTCAGTGGAAACCTAGGGATAAATACCGTGCATATACCAGTAGCGGTTTTAAGCACCATTTTGACTAAATCCCCAGCCTGCTTTTTGCACTCAAGAGAGGTTAAAGAACATTATGAGGATACAGCTTCTAAATATATATACAGAGAAAGCATGTGTAGAGAAAGAGTAGGTGGGCCCATTTGTACTATGGTCTAAATGTTTAGCAGTTACATTGTTTTGACTCCATCAGCTGTGAGGACGTCATCATTAAAAAGAGCTCTAAAAATGTTCTCAGATGAACACAATACAACTTACAAAAGATAATTGTTCTACAATATAAATTAACTCAGGATACCCAGACTATGAATAAGATACACAGCAGTCTTTTCATCATCACCACCCTTTTCTAGTAAAAAGTCCACATGCCTCCAAAACCTTTTGAAAATTATGGCCTTTTCCATTTTCCTTTTCCTTTGGGGTATTTGGACTGAGAAAGAAATGTAGTAGCTATGATCCATTTTCTAATATGGAAGAAATATGCATTGTTTCCCCATGTATAGAGAAGATCAAGATGCTCTGTGGGGTAGATAAGAAAGGAAAAGCTTCATGATGGTTTGGACATCTCATCATAGATAACTGATATTGCAGCACACTCTACCTAGAAGCCAGAAGATCAACCACCAAAGGTTGGATTCAGATTTAAGCACTAGTGGAAGAGGATTTCCCCACTCCCTTCCTCCCTCAGCAGCCCCTCTAGCCCCTTGAAATTGCTACACATAGAGTCAGGAGACCCTGCTGAGGAGCATGACTGAGCTGTGGTACGGGGAGAGGAGGGATCCCCCAAAATCAGGTGGAACAACCTTCTGCGGGAAGAGCCTTTCCTCTCATGGAAATAAAAATTTAATTGTCATTATATGGAAGGCACTTTACGTGGTGGTGCTTTCACTCCCCAGTAATGTATGGGATTATTTTATATAGCCTTTGCCTACAAATAGTAACACGCAGTCCTAAATGAGAACATGGCTACCTGACAGCAAAGCAGATTTGGATGCTACTGGAGGACCCAACCATGACCCAGGAAGAAGCAGACTGACTGAAGCAGTAGATTTTGGGGTACCATTAAAGGTCAGCAAATTGTCAATTATTTAATTTATCATTATATTTTGATATCAGGGAGAAGATTATTTAGATTTTTGCCTCGTGAAGCAAAATGTGTTGGCCTCTGCCTGTGCAGGATGTTAAAAATGATCCCTAAAATTATAATCCTTGAAACTAAAGGTGGGTGCCCATTTTTGCTCAAAAGTTTTGAAATTCAACAGTTCTGAAATCTACTGTGACTTCAACTGCTTTGCATTCAAATTGCACAACAGGAGATCTGGGAATGTCAGAGCTTAATGACATATCTGAAAATCACTGTATTTCAAGCCACTGCCATCAGAACCACTAGAAAGGATAAGGCTCCCAAAGTAACAAAAACCACAAAGTCCCAGTGTGACATGGGCACTTTTTTCACAGGTTTTATGATGGGAGTTTAAGGAAAGGAGAAAAATGTCCTACAGATCAGATCAGGTTCCTCACATAATATAGCTACTATGAAAAATTTGGAGCGCTACACATAAAGGCAGTATGCAGTGCGGCACTCCCGCTAACATAAATGATGTTGTACTAGTGTAAACTATCTCCAGCATGATTCCAATAGCGCTTGCTGGCATGATGGGTTTCCCTGGAAAACTTGTGCCAACAAGCACTATTGGGATTGTGCTAGAGACAGCTTACGCTGGTGCAAGTTGCGCAACGCCATTCACGTTAGCGGTAGCACCATGTTGGATACTGCTCAAAGTAATGTAGTAAATGCATAACAATGGAACCAAATTTTAAAGAGGGGACAAAATAAGAATCATTCAGGGACATGAAAAACAAAACAAAGCAGCAGCAAAAGTATCCTTAAAAGCAATCTGAGAATGAAAATGTATACATCTACATGTTAGAGGGAGAAACAAATACAATTACTTGTAGCATGGAAAGTTGAGTTCCACACTGATGGGTCACCACAATTAATAACGTACGCTATTATGTATATGTTCTAAAGAACCTAAATTCTATTTCACCACAGCTTGTGTTCTTGTTTACTGGTACCTGTGTTTTCTCAAAACACTTATCAATATAATTTGGAATGATACATAGCCTATTACAGCATTACTACAGCATTAACAAAGTACTAATCAAGACACACAGATATCCCAAACCTTTCCCTGAAGCAACTACTTTACAGCCAGGGATCAAGGATTTTTCAGAGAAATAAATGCAGCTTACTAAATCCAGTCTCTGATATCCTGTTCTCTCTCTCTCTCTCTCTCTCTCTCTCTCTCTCTCTCTCTCTCTCTCTCTGCTGGTAGATAATATAAAACCTGTCACCTTGATGCCATCTGGACACTGTTGTTTTTGCTCTCATATTTCTAGCATATGTAACAGCCAGGAGATTGTCTCAAGTATCTCCATATGCTGTGAGAAAACTGTATCTTACTGAACACTGTAGAACTCCATGTCTTTCTAGCTCCGAGACAGTGTTGTTGGTTTCTTGAAGGGAGATTGGTGCAATGAGGTGGACAGTCTCCTACATCAGGTTTGTATGTTTATTCAGAGCACATTAGGGGGTTGCTTTCTGCTGAAATGATGTCCAGAAGAGCACAGGTTTAAACAGCTTCACTGTAGCTCGTCATATGTCTAATCTGATTCCAAAAAAGGAAATTGAAACTGCTAGCGCTATGTTTTCCCAGCACATTGCTCTTTTACTACAGTGATCTACAATGGGACAGGGACTGATAAGGAAAATTAGTGGATGTTCTGATATTGCTTTCTGCTGGAGTCTGTCCAGATTACTAGCGAGGTAAAGGAAGGAAGACCTAGCCATCTCCCCAGAAATCTTTCTGCACATGGGCCCAAAATAATTTGCCAAAGGCATGTGTGTATTTTGATCTGCTGCCAAGTGATAATGTAAAGGGGGTGGGGGTGGATCTGACTTTTCTCCATTCAACCTATTACACTGATTACAAATGAAACAAAATCAGTTCACTAACCGACCATGTCACAATGCTATAGTACCTTTAATAAGTTTTTGGTTTTCATCTTTGTAGTGTTAAAACTCACTACACTACAGCTACTACAGAGAAGTAATTATACATTTAACTATGGTGCACATTTATTATTATGCAACTAAATATTGCAGATTTTTTTTGTTAAAACACTGTTTGGTATCTAAATGGTAGATTTACGAGAAAATGTTGTATGATTACAGGGAAAGTTTAATGTATACTTGACAGTGAAAATCAGGTTCTTCATTAAATATTCTGCTTATGGAGTGAGAGTTATAAATGCAACTCACACAATTCAAATTTCATCCTAATTGGCCAAAACAACAATACGGTGGCAAAATAGATCAACAAATCATATCCTTTTGCCAGTTACAGATTTTCATTAAGCGGTGACATCTCATTTACTTAGAATTATGTCATAATTTTAAACATTGCATCTAATTAGGTACAAATAAATATATATCTCAACGAAGCAGTAGGTTGAAAAATAAAATAATTTAAGCCCATCTTCTTTAAAGACACATCTTAGGAATGAGAAAATACTTCTCTATATAAATTCATGTAACATGTATTTATTGTCATATGCCCAAGATTCATCTCATAGGTACAAAGGTAATTTGACAGAGTGCTATTTGTTACCAGTGCTATTTTCTAATGAGTACTGGCAGAAATCTCAAAATGAGAGGTGAAACTTCTGAATAAGAAACAAGCAGAGGAGGTAATTTATTATCTCTTATTCTGATCAACTTCATCCCTTCATTTCATTTGAGACTAGAGGCCAGTTCATACATGCCAACCACGTATTTGTAGAGAACCTCAAATTTGAACTGGGCTAAGCATGGGAGCAGGATGCTGCATCTTTCCAATGGCGGTGGCACTTACTGATACTCAGGGCCGGTGCTACCATTAGGCCAACTAGGCAGCTACCTAGGGCGCAGGGCTAAAGGGGGCGCCAGGAGTATAGGGCTGAAGGGAGGGAGGGCTCAAGTGGGAAGGGGGGTGCTAAATATCTGATCTTGCCTAGGGCACCAAACTGCCTTGCACCGGCCCTGCTGATATTTGTAACTGTAGAGCTTTTAGGAGCTAAATAACAGACCAGCAAAACCACCCATAAGATAATAGGGTTGGAGTAATTGTCCACTACAAAAGTTTCTGGCACTAATAAGAAGAAAGGATACAATTCATCATAGAGATAATGTTTTCCCAAAAGAAGAAAGGGACATACCGGTATGTTCTGAACACATGGCACTTGTCCACCATTCCCATTGTATTTCCACAAGAAAAGGTTGACGAAAATCATACTGAGAAATATATAGGGCTGAAGGGCTATAATAAATTGAAATAGTCAATTATCCCTTTATTCCAATTGCATTATCTTAACCTGATTGTGCTGAACATGGGTTGGATCCAGATTTAACCTAGATCAAATGCAGTGGTGGAAGTGGACTTCCCTACACCCTATTTCCCACAGTAGCCCATCAAGCACCCTGGAAATGCTACACAGAGAGGCAGGAGACCCTGCTGAATGGGGTGAGCTGTGATGGTGAGAAGGGGATCCCCAAAAATCAGACAGATGGACCTTCTGTGAGCGGAGCCCTTCCTCTCGCAAAAGGTCTCTTCCTCTTGCGGAAGGCAGATTCTGGATCCAATCCAATGTCGAATGCCATCAGTTTTCACCTAATTGATAATTGACCAGCCATTGACTCACTACACATCGCAGATTAAAGAACTACACTTCAAAATAGTGATATCTATAAAATATGAAATATTTCAAAGGTGATTTGATAAACAAGAAAAGTGCTGTAAAGTATGAGCATGTGTACACATACGCTCTTAAGAGTTGGATTCTGACTGGAATCTGAAGTTTTTCAGATACCCCCCCCTTCCACCAGCAGCCCGAGGAGCACCCCTCAACATCTGATGCCCTCCACAACAGCATACAACTACGCTGGAGGAGTTGCCGCTGGAAATAACAATTACCCTCCCATACAAACATGACCATGTTCAGAGATGTCTCTGGATTTCAGCTATTTAAATTTAAAATTTGAACGACTTTAATTGCAAATATTTCACCACCTTTGTGACTCTCTACAACAACTAGCGCTGAATAAATTACATATACAGTGTTTCTACTCCCCACCCCTAAAACCATGTTTTGCTGCAGAAAATGGCACTAATGGAAATAAGAACGCATTTTAGGCAACTCACTTATTCTTCATGGGGATTTCTTCACACTACTTGCCACACTACACTCTTTTGCTACTGAATCAAAACTCATGTATGAACTGATACATACTGCCCATTATGGGAAGGAAGGCACAATTACAAAAACATAGACCAGTACTATATGCTATAAAAGGTTGAACCAACAATTTTAGACTCAACGTTTTGCCAGAATGTTAGTCAATAACAAAGAAATCCAATACATTGTTTAGGTAGCTATTGTAAAGTTAATTTCAGCCCAGTTTTTTTTCCTGGTCCAAGCATGTCTAATAATAGCCAATACAAAACATGTTTGTATAAAATAATGTGAGATCCTTATGCAGGGGCTATCACATCCATCAAAATGGGTGTTAGCCAAATATGAAGGAATGATGCCATTATATGATTAAATTTTAACTCTTGGCCAGTTAATTTTCTCTATAATCCTAAATATTGGAAGAAAACCTCTTCTTCTGATTTTATCTAAGTGAATTTTATCAAAACAAATGGCATATAATTATAATTATTCATTCAAAACACACAATTTCAAATTACAGAAGGATGTCCATCTGTCCTATTCCTATGCAAAGACGTTGTGTGAATCAAAGAGCTCTATAATCAATTAAACAATATTATTGCACAGCCACTGTAGAATTCTTTTCATGCCTACAGAATCATTGCGTTGATAGGCATCACTTTTGTCACAGGGACTTAACTTTCTCATGAATGTATGTGATCATTACAAAACAAATTATTCAGAATTTAGACTGAAGAACCTCACAGTTTGAAATGTTTTTCTGCGAAGTTTAACGGGAAGGTTTCAATTCAGATTGACATTATTGGGAAGCACATGTAGAAACCATGTTCAGAAACATTTGTGCACATTGCAACTGATTTTGTCAATTCATCTTCAAGTTTCATCAGTTTTAAATCTTGGCTCTTTTTGCCTGCTTTAACATGTGATATTCCACATGAATTTTAAAACTACTCATCAAGTGTTCTAAAAGTACTCCGGAGAAAGTCTAGACAACAAATATAATACTACACTGTTGAAGTAGTGTCCTAAACTCCTCATCATATCCAATTATAATGATACAGAATTTAGAATACATTTTTCCAATAGATTGTATATACATCGAAAACAGAAATCACATAGTATATGTATGGCACACTTCCAAGCGCTAAGCAAGTTTAAGAGCATTTGAAGGAGAATTTGCTGGATATTTAGACAATTCAAGATTGCATGGGCAATGCAATATATTTGCATTACCGTGAAATGGAAACAACTATTTCTAATAGCCACCTCAGGAAAATATTGGAACTATACATTATTTTAAAATATATATTTTCATTTCTTTTCTTAAAGGAAGTACAAAATGCCTTATTTACTCCCCAAGTAGGCAACCATATCAATATTAGTTACAAAGATGTCACATCTTTGGTGGTGATGTAAAACTACTATTTAGTAGGGACACTTATCAAATTCCGAATAAGAACTCAAACTAATAAATTATGTAGTAAATAGCAACATGTTAGATGTACTCCAATACTTTAGCCAAAAAATAAGTTTCCAAAACGTATTTCCAAATTACTATCACACTTTCCCTGTTCACATCCAAAGAAAACAGCCAGGGCCTTTAATATCGGAAAAGTGCTTCGTTTCACCATGAACACACCCAGATTTTAGTTAATAGGCTACCCATATACATGTGACGACAATGCAATTAAAAAAACACCAAGTTGTGAGACACATGGCTGCCTTACAAATAAACTATATAGAATTTTTCCATCAGGGCCTCCAGGAGACCACAACCTACATCGTGAGCCTTAAGTATGGCAAGGCCTAATCGCCTTTACCAACAGCAGCATTTGAGAGAAAACATTTATCAAAAGGCAAAAAGTTTCAAGAGCTTTTTTTTTAAAAAAAAAATCTAATACAGTTACATATCTTCATAATATCATTGGTTTCAGGTACAATGTAAAAACTTCAGAAGAAGAATGGATGGAAACTTTCACCACATCTGAAAACTTGTATTTAGGTGAATTAAATGCACTGACTTTAACACTGAAATATCTTAGTATGCTTTTCTTAATACTTAAGAAAACGTTAGTGACAACTACAAAGACGCACTGCTTGCAGTCGTGTCTGAAGCCAGCCTGTCCACACGAAGCACCACTACTATTTTGTTAGAGCACAATATAAGCTTTACAAAAGGACTCTCTTAATTAAAGTGTGGGGAAAGCTTTGATAAAGTGGCCCAATTTATAATATGGAGTAATACCATTCTGATCTACTCCAGAATAGTTTGAGGATGACAGCCCTATATCTCAAACTACAGCTTTAAAATTACCGGTGTGAAGTTCACCCTGCTAATATACTAGATCTTAGCATTATCTCAGTCCCCACAATGGGTTCTCCTCCTAGCCATTGTGCTGAGCTACCATGCCAAAGCCGTTTCGTATGTCAAACAATTATCCTCTCTGTCTAGGTCAATTGTAAACTGCCTCCAAATATTATGCCACTCAAACCTGTTAGCCATCCTCCGCTCTATAAAAACACAGGTTCTAGCTGTTTGTGTACAGAACACTGTGTCCTTTAGAACCCATTAAACCCCATCTGCTCAGCACAAAAAATCAATGTGGCTTACATCTGTGCTCCTTAGGAACATAAGAACCAAAGCCTTCTTTTATGGCTTAATTAACAGTAACCTCAAATCAGTAAGTGAGAAATTTATCTTGGCTAGTTACACACTTCAGCCCAATAAAATAAATAGAAACAAACACACACAAAAATAAAAGCACTGCAGCATGCACACACGCACGCATACACACGCACGCACGTGCACACACACACAGAAATCATAAAGTCAACTCACAGAATCTCCAAGTCACGCAGGGCTCGGAAGGCTCCATCTTCAATGCAGCTGATCTGATTGTTGTCCAATTGCCTGCAGGAAGGAAGGAAAAGTATGAAGGCTTGCCTGGTAACCACGCTGCCTCGGAGCACCATGTTCTCAGCTTCCCTGTCACTAAGGTGTCCCTCCACCCCCTTGCAGTCTTTGCCTGTCACCAGGAGGAAGCTTGCTTGTAGGCTGCCACACTGCTCTGTCTCTTCTCACTGACTGTCTGAAAGAGCTGCATACTATAGCACACTGAAGCCTGTCAGGTCTCAGTAAATATTAATTGCGCTTCTCCCCCCCCCCCCCAAGGCAGAAGGGAATAATTTCATTACATTAGGGCATCCAATCCATTATGAGCTTTTACCGTCATGTCACTGAAACAATTTCATTAAGCTAAAGGCCTGTAAATCATTGGAGGTCACTGTGCTGCTCCCAGTGACCTCCCAGAATGCTGTTTTTTCGCTTTTACTGGAAGTTGTAGTCCTCCGTCCTGACAGTACTAAATCTCAAGGCTTTATCTGCCCAAGAGCTTCAAGGGTGCACAGGGAATATACCAATTCCAAATTAGACTCAACTAATCTAATTTTATAGTCTTTTTATTATTCCAAGCACCAAATGACTGTGGTGGTTCAGTGCCTTTCTGCATTGTTACTGGCCCCATCTGGTAGGCCTGTCTATTGAAACCTTTCTGACCAAACACAGAATCAGCACAAGTGCATCAAGAAAGACAGATCGAATCAAGAAATCAAATATAAAAATATACATGCTAGGAGCGAATCCTTTTCTTTTCTTTTTACTTCAAGCACAACTGAGTATGCCTGGGAAATGCAGGTGTGACCAAATAACAGGATTATAGGAATACGTAAATGGCTCATATATCACTGATTCCAGGATCTAACCAGGTATTTCCACAGTTTCCCTCAGGCATATCACTGTTTGGCTTTGGCCAATCCCAACTGTCATTCATTGCCTTAAAAGATGCTCAAACACGGTAGCTGAGCCTAGATTTGGCCTGCACACACCCACATTTCTGGATGAGCTCATTACCTATACACCAGTTATGATGCTGAACATTTGTAAACTGCTTCAGTACAAATATAGCTCAGCGTATTTTTTATTTTTTTATTTTATTTATTTATTATATTTATACCCCGCCTTTTTTCCTGAAAGGAACCCAAGGCGGCTTACATAATCCTCCTCCTCCTCTCCATTTTATCCTCACAACAACCCTGTGAGGTAGGTTAGGCTGAGAGTCAGTGATTGGCCCAAAGTCACCCAGTCATCTTCATGTCCGAGTGGGGACTAAGATCTCCCGAGTCCCAGTCCAACACTCTAACCACTATGCCACACTGACATATGTCATCTTACCTCATTTATTGCTCTCAATCTTTATATAGGCAGTCCCCGAGTTAAGAATGTCCGACTTACAGACAACCCATACTTAAGAACGGACTTCTGGGTTCCCTGGCGCTACATCGTTTATGTAGAGTACATAGCGTAGTATACTACGCAATTTGCGTACATGCCGATTTTAACGTATAGAACGCTATGCTGTTCCAACTTACATACAAATTCGACTTAAATAACGTTTTCTTGGACATTTTATTTCTTTAATATATTGCTACCTGCCTCAGGCCCCTCAGGTTTGTGTGGGTCAAAATCTGGAATACATAACTAAATACATGAATATGTTCACATAGTATAAATGATGTAAAATGCTGCACGTATTGCTTAAGTTAAGTTAAGACTTGCGCTACAATGCAGTCATGTGGTGTACTCCTGTTCAGGGTTCCAGACAACCAGCCACATCTTTTTCCAAGATACTCTATTAAATTTCGCTTCTTTCCCATTTTTCCGCTCCCCTCCCCTCCCAACAATCAGTCAATATTCTGCAGCCACTGAGCGTACTCCATCTTCACTGATTTTGCAAAAAAAACCCCACAACAACAACCCATTGTTTTCTAAAACAACAAATTCTACTTCTGTAAACTCTGCAGTTTCCCCCCAACCTGCTGATATCTCTCTCTTGTGTGTGGATAGTGCCACATTGTATGCATAAGAATCAGCACTTAGAGAATGAGTTCACTATTAGAATCTATCTATCTATCTATCATCTATCTATCATCTATCTAAGATTGCTGTCCTATTTTGATACTTTGAGAAAATTAGAGTCAGGGAAAGGTGTGTAAAAATCAGACTTTGTTAAAATAGTTAGCTAATTTGGTATAGGGTTTTCCTCAAAGCCCATACAAGCAGAATAAGTACTTTAGGGTGCAGTCCAATCTGTATGCCCATAGCCCTCCGAACTTGGAGGATTACGGGAATGCTATGCAGGACAGAAGGTGCGAGGAGGCAAAGGTCACCTCTGTGCTCCTCCCGCCCTGCAATTAGATGGCCAATTTCAGTTGTCTCAGCTTGGTGCCTTGGAGTGTAAGGGAAGGAGGCTGAGGCACCACCAGGATACCTCATATGTTGGTGGTGCTGGTTTCCTCTCCTCTCTGTTCCCAGGAACGCCCATTCAACCCCTTCTCCAAGGTTACATTTGTGACCTTGGAGAAGCAGCCAACTGGTTTTTTCCATGCAAGGGGAAGGAGGGCGCTCCGAGTTTGGAGTCCCAGCTGGAACTGGGACTCCGAAAAATCCTATGGCCCTCTAGACGCTGTCTAGCAGCCACAGGATTGCACTGCCCATAATTTAAATTAAATTAGAGATGACATAATCTAAGAAAACCAGAGTCAGTTACTAAACAGTTTTGATCTTCATAGCAGAATACACTAAATTTTCAAAATAGTACACTATACTAAAATTCTGCTTAAGTAACAACAACACACCTTCCAAAATTTCAAAAACAGGAACACTCTTGAATTTAACCTGTTTTAGGTTTAGATGTATTTACAGACTAAGTAGTGATCATTGTTGAAGATGTGGAACCCCATTTGTAAGATTCTTACAAATATTTTGGGATTCTTATAAAATAAAATCACTCTAGAAATTAGTATTATGGAATATAGGAAAAAAAGACAATACCCCCAGAACCTCTGTATTGCTACTTAGGATACCAGAAACAAAAAAAACATTGTTAATAAAGAGGATTTAGAATTGGTTATGAATGTTATAACTTCAGCTAAAATCACAATATCCTACTATTAGAAGGAGGAGATTTCTCCACTCTTGGTCGATTAGTTTTCAAAGTGTGGGACTGCTATATGACTGAAAAGGCTGCGAGAAGGACAAAGAACTGAAAATCATTCTGCAGATAGTTGGTTTTGATTTGTAAGGTTTTGGAATGACACATTTCAGGATATTTTAAGTTCTTATTGTTATAATGTTGATCTTTGCTCTACATTTTCTTTGCCATAACTGTATATTTGTTGAAAATATGGACACTTGGCTCCACTCTTGCCTCAAAGATCATAGAGTTGGAAGGAGCCGACAAGGCTATTTAGTCCAACCCCCTGCTCAATGCAGGAAACTAGAGGAGGGGTCTCCCATCCAAGTAACAACCAGGCTTGACCCTGCTTAGCTTTCCACGCTCAGACAAGCTGAGCCAGCATAAGCCACATGCCTGTATAAGCCTCACTGTCTGAGGCTTCTCTGTCTTCAGCCCCCATTACACATTGTTGATGGCTCTTCTCTGCTGTATACAGGCAGTCCCCGAGTTAAGAACGTCCGACTTATAGACAACCCATACTTAAGAATGGACTTCTGGGTTCCCCGGCGCTACATCGTTTACGTAGAGTACATAGTGGAGTATACTACGCAATTTGCGTAATTTATGCAATTTGCATAAATGCTGATATTAATGTATAGAACGCTATGCTGTTCCGTCTTACATACACATTCGACTTAAAGACATTCTTAGGAATGGAACTCGTTCATAACCTGGGGACTGCCTGTATTGTATTTATTTATTCTGCAATAGCCCATCCTGCTCTGGCTTCTGAAGCAGTGTGTATTAACATTTTAAGACGTATAATATAATTATTGTATTTTGTTGTTATTTTTATCATCATCTGTGTTAGTATTATTGGTGGACTTTTTATTTTTTTTCATATTGTTATTTTACTGTGCGCATGTATTTTTATTTTAATATATTGTCTATATCTATTTTTTGTTGACAATGAAAAAGTTTAATAAAAATATCAATAATAAAAACAAACAATTAATAACAATTTTCTTTTCTTCCTTTTAGATTTAATTGTATTTAGCATTCTACTAAACGTTTTAAAATTTAAAATGGGGGGGGGGGGAGAAAATATTCTGTATAAGTACAACCAACCCATCTCATATGTCATCTCAGAATTGATTTGATTGTCCTTATAGTACAGTTGGAAATTCAAACACAATCAGTAACATAACCATGTCCCCTGGGCAGGGGTTTTTCAAAGCAAAGCAGTGCCCTAGCATTCTGCATCCATGCACATGCATTTACAATAATGCATGCATATAGCCAAGACATATGTATGTCAAGATACATCTCCCCACTCCCCTTGGCAAACACATACGCTCAAGAGATTTAACTTTCTAAGGTACATGGTAGAGAGAGAGGAAATCTGAAGAACACTAATACAAGTGGGTGCATACTAATAACATTTTTAAATGACATCTCCCCCAAAGGAAAAATAGTAAGAGCAATCTTAGAAGGACAGGTTCCAGAAAATACGAGTTGCCCCTGGTAAACAGGGGCAGTTGGAGCATATGTAGCTGACAAGAGGATTGACCCCAGTGACTAGAAATAAAGTTCCTCAACCTCAACCCTTCAAGTGTACTGCATCTTTTGGTGGGTGGGGAAGAAATCAGCATTAATGGCTAAACTTGGATATTTTGCCCCACTTTAAATAAAAGCTGCAACTGTGATCACTTAGAGTTTGAAAGGTGACCTTGACATTTTGTTGAAAACATTCAGTATCAGCTTTGGTTAGAGAAATGTTGCTTCTTGTCTTGCTTAGTGTTAGATGTATTTGACTCTAGATAAATGAAAATGAAAGCAAAATCATCTATCCCAACTCTTTCAGAGACATGGCCTAGTTCAGTGTTTCTCAACCTTGGGTCCCCAGATATTTTTGGCCTACAACTCCCAGCATGCCCCAGCCAGCATAGCTGGCTGGGGCATGCTGGGAGTTGTAGGCCAAAAACATCTGGGGACCCAAGGTTGAGAAACACTGGCCTAGTTTAAAGGATCAAACTATTGGGAATTCTAAACATACTAGCTAAATAAACGCTGAATGTTTAACAAATCTTTTAGGCACTGAAGTTCAGAAATAGTCTTACGGTGCGATCCTATGCATGTTTAGACAAACTCCTACAACTCCCAGTATTCCCCACTCAGGAATATTGGGAGTTGTGGGATTTTGTTCTGTCTAAACAATAATAGGATTGTGCCTTAAATTTATTTTTAAATCTCTCTCTCTCTCTCTCTCTCTCTCTCTCACACACACACACGCATGCCAACTGCCTTGGGTCAGCAGAAAACCACTGTTTATTTATGCACAATGTTTAGGGTTCCCCTCTTTGGCTTAGGCTATCCTGGACATCAGATTTTAAAAAGAAAAAGTATGAGCATGATGGCCGTAATCCAGAGGGAGAGTTTGTGCAAGGTGGGAGTGAAGGCGTGACTAGGGATGGAGGGAGAATGCTGGAATGAAATTAGAGTAGTCAATGTAGAAAATCCCCTCCTCCCTGCCTGAGTGTGTAGATCAGCAAACAGGGGGGAGATGTGGGCCTGTGAACTCTGAGGTGTGTGGCAGTGTGGAGTGGAGTAGAGGTAGGGAATGAGAGGGAATTTCCTGTGCTGAACACCGGTTCCTTTCTGGCTTTGTATCTCCAGCTTCTTATCATCCCCTCTTCATGTAAAAGGGAGACCAGCTTTTGGAGGATACGAAGCTCTCTGTGCAGAGCCCTTTACATACAGAAGGCACAAAGTAGAAAGCTATTTTCCCCATGCCCTGCTTGTAAGGCTTGCCACTATTCGGATTCATTCAGGTTTGTGTTTGGTTTTAGCCATTAGCCATAACAACAGTTGGGCAGTATTGGGAACACACTAAATGCAGGACTAAGTGGATCCTTCCTTGGTCTGATCTAGTGGAGCTCCTTTCATACATTTAATCTGCAGCTGGCCTGGAAGTGAGCTAAACACAGCTGGAGATGGGAGCAGATTGGTTTGGGTAGCGTTTTTCTCCTCTGCCATCACTTGACTCACCCAGGCTTGATGCTGGGACACTCAATCATTTTCTCTCTAAGCACAGATCTTGGCTCCCAAGTGGAGTACTGTGAGTAAAAGGCCTGGATGAGTTAAGTGGCAGCAAGTTGGGAGTGGAGGACAAGAGGGGAAAACACTGCCCTAGCTAATCCATTCTTTCAGTCATATATCTCTCTCTCTCTCTCTTTCTCTCTCTCTCCAACCAGTGTGCTCCCAGTCGCTCTTGGATTTTGAGCATCCAGGCGCAAATAATGGAGAAGGATTTTCAATTCTCACACTGTTTGTGTGAAAAAATGATGGGTACCAACAAGTGAATGCTTTTGAACAGCACCTAATGAGCTCATCATAATTATCTTTGATCTATGTATATAAAAAAAATAATTATTTTTGATTATATACTTTGTCTTATTTTCCCCACCTAAATGCAGGCAGTTTTGCATTAGTCATGCACTGGCTTTTCATGGAGGATTTTGATTTGAGATTTCTGAACTCTAGGAGGAAGGGAAACTGACTGCACCCTGTCCTGAGTCAAGTACACAGTCCTACTGCCTCATCCCAAGCTTTCCCCCTTTTTAACTTCTGGAATTATATACATATCTGTGTACAACTAATTATGTTAAAGTGTCCAATGTATGGAATAATTGATTGAAAACTGTTGCAGAAGTGGAAAATTAATGGCTATAGCAAGGTTTGGCAGAAGGGGGGTTAATCTGTTTGGGGAGTATGCTTTCAGGATTTAGACTCTCTATCTGAATCAAACCAATTTAAGTGTGTTCGTATCTTAGCAGAAATCTAACGCACTGCCCTAAGATGTGTCTAGCAAAACTGTGATTGTTTTATATGGATGTTATACTCAAATTCTGAAAAGTTTCTACTTTTCCCCCCTAAGGTGCAGCCAGCACTAACCATAAAACTGAAGCTGTTTTTATGCAACTGCTAAGATAATTGAACCTTTTTCATACAATCAATGTGTGTAGACCGAATGCACATGAAAAAAATGCCCGATGTGCAGAGCAGATTAATTCAAGAAAGTCAAGCCACACATCGTGTTCATTATATCATCAAGGAATTAAGCAGGCAGAATACTTTCCAGAAAACATCTACCCATGGGAACATAGCAAGAGATGGGAAAAGCTTGAGAGATTATAACACAAACAGCCTTCTCTCTCTCTCTCTCTCTCTCTCTCTCTCCCCCCCCCCCATATGGGAGGGACAAACAACAAGGGAATGCTGTTATACTTTTGTCACGCTTGTAAACTCCTCAGAGACATTTTATTTATTATGTAGTTCTCTTGCCTATTCCTCAAAGAGTTCAGGATAGTGTACATGGTTTCCCTCTCTGGCCATTTTATCTTCCTCACAGCAACCCTGTAAGGAGGGTTAGGCTGCGAGAGATTGTCCCATGGCCATCCAGTAAGCTTTATGGTTGAACAGGGATTTGAAGTGAAGTCTTCCTAGTCCTGGTCTGATACTCTAACCACTACACTATATTTTTCTGACAGCTGCTGAAAACAGGATGTTAGACTAGAGGGAGAAGTGGGATATCCAAGGCCAGCCACTGCATACAAGGTGTCTCAGCCAAACAACTCTTTAACCCCACATGATGTAGCACAATAGTCACTTTAAGGGGGGGGGGAAACTAATATCCCACACATGTCCACCCCATTCAAATCCACCTTGCACAATTGATTTACTTCCCTCCTTATTAATTTTCCTTCCAGATTTTCTCAACCCTTCCATTTATTTATCGTGCGATTAATTCAGGATCTTCCCAAATTCAATCTCCTTTCTCTTAATTCCCCCCTGTGCTTCTGCTCGGAGAGTAAGAGGCACCTGCCAATGGTGTATCACAGCAAAAAATAAAATAAAAATGTTGTAAGTAAAAACAACAAAAAACCAGCCACAAATACAGCTAAGAGATCAGAGGTGCTAAGAAATATACCCAGGGGACATACCCTTTGGGTCCATCCACAGCAACACCCCTGAGCCTAACTCTGAAACGATTCATGGTCTCTCTAACCTCATTTTTCAGTACGTAAAGGACAGGAAGCTAAAGAGTGCTCTCCTATGACAGCAAGTTATAATAGATGCACATGAGCTAATAAAAGTAGCTATAGCTTGAAAGCACATAGGAAGCCCCAGTAAAATCCATGAGAATATAGAAGCCATAGAATAACAAGCTTGCTTTGATTCATGTTTTTCTACATCTCTATCTTGTCTTTTGTCATTTCAGATTACAAAATAATTGTCATTGTTGTTCCTGTGGAACTCAGAATTAAGTAACAGGTAAATTTAAAAATCAAAAGTTTGCCACAGTTTTCAAGAGTGTTTTCATATATGTTTAATCAGATGAAAAAAAATCTGTAACTGAAAACATATCTATATATAAGAAATGATAAGAGAACTAAGATCTAAATTGTTGGGTGTGGGGAGACAAAAAAAAAATAGATCTATCAATGTATTTCCTAGATCTCTTTTAGCAGAAGACACATTATTCCCTCTTCCACTATACATGGAGAAAGTGAATTTATACTAGTGAATCATGTAGTACTAATGCATAAAAGACAGTCTGCTAATCTCTAATTATCAATTCTTAATAGTCTAAATACAACATTCATTCTGAATTCATGCAGTCATCTTCTTAATAAAGATACTATAATTGCATTCATTATAAAGGCTACACTAAAATATATGTTAGGTTAAATACAGTAATGCCTTGGATTGCAAGTAACTTGGTTTGAGAGTGTTTTGCAAGACAAGCAAATTTTTAAATATTTATTTATTTATTTTTTACTTGATATACAAGCGACGTCTTGCAATACAAGTACTGTAGTACAGCTTAAATTAAAAATCTCTGTACAAATTTTTTGGGGGGGATTTCGTTTTGATATAAGAGTGTTTTGGATTGCAAGCATGTTTCCGGAACGAATTATGCTCTCAGTCCAAGGCATGACTGTACTGTGGAATTAAAAAAAAAAGAAAAAGAGAACATTGTACCTTATTTTGTCCTGCATGGAAGCTACTGACTCTACAACCAGTTTGAGAAGTGTTGAAGAGAAGCCATGTACTTCTGTGATTTGCTGGCTTGTTGTACTTCAGCAATACTACTCATGTACAGCCAGATAAAAGAGTCGTCTTGACCCCGATATGAGATTCTTCCATTTGTATGTGAAATAGCATACATAGTCACACTAGGAACATGTCCACCACTTCTATGTAATTTATGAGGGAACATTAGCTGTATTTGGAGCTGCAAGGGATATTTAAAGAACCAGAATACAGGAAGCAGAATAGGCATACTTCCATATTAGCTATTGTTGTCCCCATAGTAAGGGGTACAGTCTGGTTGCTTGTCTATTCTACAGCATCATATATTCTAATTGGGAAATCAGTACCCCAAGTGTGAATCCTTATGTAACCAACATTGTACCATCCACACCCAGGAAGGAGCTATCAGCAGACTTTAGGAAGCTCAAAGTTGGCAGAAGTAAAAAAAAAAAAAGCACTTCAGAAAAAAAAACACCCTAAGGACGGGAACTGCCTCATCCAAAGCCCGATGAGGATTGAGTATACTTAGTGGCCAAGGAATGTTGACTGTCTGGTGGGGAAGGGGGAGGGAATGAAAAACTGCAGAGGGAAGGGGAGAACATGAGCACTCCACACTGCAACATTTTGTTGCAGGTTCCACTTGTCTACTTACAATAGTCATTATCTTAGTCCTGGGCATTGTAGAAATGACAGATTCTGCCGCCCCAAATGTCATTTGAATATTATTTGCTCACTCTTTGTCATTCTGTTTAGTCGGAATTCCAAGCATGCCAGAAGGATTCTAATCTTAATGACTATTTAGAATGATAAATATATTATACTACTGATAAATGCGAGTTGTTAATGTATTACTTTAAGCCAATTTTATAATTTTATGTACATCTTTTAAGCAGACATTTATTTTTATTTTTATCATGATCATCATGATCATGATCATCATCATCATCATCATCATCTTGAGATAACACTGCAAAGGATTTTGGTCACCTGACCTTACTAAGCACACCAGAAAAAATGGGACTTTTCATGCTTTCTAAAACAGCAAGATTGTTTAATGGGAATGAAATATATATTGAAGTGAACATATGGAATTTAACTTTCCTAGGTGCTGAACTTTATTTCACAGTCTTATCTTGCGAAAGTCTGCTTGGTGAAGGTGAGGAAAAATTAAATTATAGTAGTTATATTTTCACAGAATGCATACTCCACACATTGTTAAAACAGAAGTTAGTTACCTTCCCACATAATGTTTCATATGTTCAACAGCCTACACAAAAATCCAACTTCGTGATCGAGTCAGATTTGAAATATTTCTTGCCTTCATGTCAGTTGAGACTTACAAATGGGATGTCCTACACTATATAGTTAAATTATACGCTCTGGTGTCATACATCTGTAGAGAATAAAGATTTCTGTGACAGGCAATTAGCTGCTAGAGAACACTACCAAGTACAAAGCTAAAGATGAGGAGAGCATTTTTTTAAATTAAAAAAAATATCACGACACTGTCAGATCAGCTACAGCAGACTTGGGGGGGGGGGAATTAAAGAAAAATTAAGGCGGCAATCCTAAACACATTTACTGAGAAGTAGACCTGATTGAACATACTTAGGCTTACTTGTATTGGATTGCACATTTTGGATTACATCCCAATATCACGTGAACAGAGTTCCACTTGCATAACACACCTTTCCCCGTCCTCTCCTGCCCCCTGAAGTCCTCCCCCACACACATCAAAATCCAGAGCAGATTTGGGGAAGAAGTGGAGGGGGGGCTACAGGGAGGAGGTGGAATCTGCCCCACTGACAGATATAGTTCCAGCAGCAGGCAGACACAACTGGGTTTCCCCCTAGCCCAGTGTTCTCCAACCTTGGGTCCCCAGATGTTTTTGGCCTACAACTCCCAGCATGCCCCAGCCAGCGTAGCTGGCTGGGGCATGCTGGGAGTTGTAGGCCAAAAACATCTGGGGACCCAAGGTTGGAGAACACTGCCCTAGCCCCTTAAATAAAGGTAAATGTAGCATAGTGGCTAAAGAGGCTGAGCTATGAATCAGGAAGTACCTGGTTTGAATCTTAGCTCTGCAATGTCCTCACTAGCTGTCCTCAGGCAAGCTACTCTCAGCTACAATAGTTTTAAAATAAACGAATAGTGCTATTTTAGACATTGTGGAACTTTCTCCCAGGTAAGTGAGTACATATGATTTCAGCCTAAATAAACTAATATAATTTGTTAACCAATAGAAAAATTTAAGCTACCACAGTCCTGAAGTACCAATTTCCATAACTAAACCAACAACCCATAAGAATTTCATGATAATCTACCAATGTCTTATAAATTATATTTTTATTATATAATTTGGAAAGAATTATTTTATTATTCCCACCTGTAAGAAATGAAATAAATGTATGCTGCAGTTTGTGTTTTTTAAAAAAATGTATAATGAAACTATTCCACAAATGGTGGGCTTGGGATTTATGAAATGGTAAGCTAACGCACTCCCTGTAAAGACCCATCTACATATCTCTCTATAATTTGTATTGAAATAGAAGTGTGCGCAACTGCTTTGAGACTAGGATGTAGGTTTCTGGTGCCTGATCTGCCTCTTCTCCTTCCCATTCTGCATATCTTAAGGACATACCGGTCATTGGTTGATATGCGGAAATTTGACAGGTGCAGCTTTTCGCAGCACAGAAATTTAGTAGTAATCAAAGCTGCATCTGTTGAATCTTTGCTTGGTGTGTGACTTTTAAAGACACAGTGCCCATGTCAAAACCAAAAGTCAATAAAAGAAGCAACTAAACTCTTAGCAAGGAACACCAGAAATGTATTTGTATGTTTTGTTTTTATTTTAACATGTGGAGATCTAATATTTCTCATTTCCTTTCACTGAAACTAATTTTTAATTTTTTAAAGAGATGTTCTTACCTCACAATAAATGCAGGTTTGGGAAAATGTACACACCATCAACCATTTTGCAGTAGACAAACTGCAGTTCTTTCTAATCTAATTTTTTGAATCATCTTCCTTATCCCAATCATCTAAGGGTAACATGGATCAAGTTGAATAAAAAAAAGGGGGGGGGAATGCTACTAGGCAGAGATCCTTCTCCGAGGTGGCATCCCATCTTTTCAATGCCTACTCCACTGAAACATGACTGGCACCATCACTGCTAGCCTTTTGATGCCAGGATAAAACTTACTTATTTGCCTTGACATTTTAAATTGTTATGCTGGTGTGTTTGTTTGCTCTGCTGTTTTTACCCTTGATTTGATTTTCATTGATCTTGTGATGTTATTTCATGATTTTATTGTATAACATTATTAGATAATAATTAAAAACAAGTTTCTTTTGACCAAATAATTTCTTGACACTTCACTTCCAAAAGTACTGATGAACCAGAAACTGCCTTTTAATTCCCATTTTGCATATCAAATTCACAAGTACTTAACAAGAGTAAGAAATTTATTCGTGGATAATATTTTTCACTTCTGTGTAATGTAGACGGCCAGCCAAAATGAAATATTTGGATTTCAGCAGATACAGTGAATGCCATGATGCTATAAGATTTGCCACCTATGCATCACCAAAAGAGGGGAAACTCATCAGGACAAGAGAGTACCAATTTGCATATGCAAATTTATATGTGCAAATTTAGAAATCATAACTATAGCTATCGTAAACAGAAATACAATATGTCTCACCATAGTGGAGAAGACTTAGTGACTGTGACCTGCACAATCTGCTGCCCAGGTGCTAATTGTTGAAGGGCAACTTCGGGGGCCCTGCTTTCTTTCCTTATGGTTCTTTGATTTAAACCAGACTTAGACTGGGCACCTCTTCAAATAGAGGACACGTTCAAATGGAGGATTGTCCTCTGCCAGCTCTCCAAATAGAGGGCTGCACTCTGCAAAGTAGGACACCTGGCCACCCTACGTCATGACTATTAGCAAACCAGGTTCTAGAACACAATAAGGTACCTAGATTAAGGTGGTTCCTGAACTTTTAATACTTGTGACAAGGTACACCTGCTGGAATCCTGTTGTACTGTTGTTCTTGGTATATTTTAATGCATTTATTATTTTATATTGCCTTTACATTGGGTTTTTATGTTGTATTATATGCATTGTTGATCTAAACAGCTTAAGAGATTTTAAGATACTAAGCAGTATAGAAGTGGTATAAATAAATAATCCCCTCTTCTACACAACTATTAAAGGCACAGGAGCCCTGTTCTCCTTCGCATCTGGCCACCCTAAAACGGATGAAAACTGATTACCGTAACGTACACAGTCGCTGCTTAAATGTTTATTGTATGGTGTCTGTAAGCATAAATGAAGCATGTCTCAAAGCTCACTCAGTGAACTAGGCCAAGGAACCATCTCTTAGCCCAGTGGTTCTTAACCTTTTTGGTGTCACACCTGCCTTGTGAAAAATCTTATGACCCACACCTCCCATGTGTTAACGGCCCAAAATTAAGGCTTACCTAGGCAGGACGAGTTTGCATTTTTTTAGTTTATGCTCTGTCTCTGGACTAGAAAAATGCATATTCAATTAAATGAACACAAACACAAGCAATGAACCGTTTTGTGGAAATAAAACCTGTACTTAAAGAAAGTATTTCTAATAGCTACACACATAAAAGAAGGATAATTTCAAAATAACTTAAATGTGATCGCTGTTGCTGTTTGTGCTCAGCAAGAGTAGTTATTCGAGGGACAATGTTAGACAATGCTATGCGCATATCTAACGCATATCTCTGGTATCCAACCGATTTCTAGCTTTGGTTTTTATGCTGACAAGAGTTGAAAATCCAGATTCACACAGAGGGTTGGAAATGGAATTAATGATGAAATAGCTTTCTTTGCCAGAACAGGATACGCAGCCATTTGAGAGCACCAAAATTCATCAAGATTTTGACTGAAGAAATTTTGCTTGACCAAGGCTTTGCTCTGCAACTCAATAAGGTCATCTTTTTGCATATCAGCATCATCTATAGAGTCCAAATTAAATGTGAAAGGATTTCAAACCCACATGTCATTATTCAATCCGTTTTCAGTAAAATAATCATTAAAAGAGTCCATGAGATTATCCAGATGACTCAAAATATCGCATTGAATCCACTTGAGACATCCTCTGTAAACTGCTCTCCAGAAAGAACGTTTTCCAAAGTTGGAAAAATTGCATAGTTGTGTTTCATCACACACCTCCCAAAGTTCCAGTTTTTGCTTGAAGCTTCCAAATCGCGGGAAGTGATAATTCCCCTTTACTGGTTAGGCCTCATCTTGAATACTGCGTCCAGTTCTGGGCACCTCACTTTAAGAAGGACATGAACAAACTGGAGAGGGTTCAGAAGAAGGCAACAAGGATGATAAAGGGACTAGAAACAAGGCCCTATGAGGAGAGACTGAAAGAACATGAAGGCATGTTTAGCCTTCAGAAGAGGAGACTGAGGGGAGATATGATCGCACTCTTCCAGTATTTGAAGGAATGTCACACAGAGGAGGGCCAGGATCTCTTCTCGATCATCCCAGTTTGCAGGACACGGAATAATGGGCTCAAGTTACAGGAACCTAGATTCCACCTAAACATCAGGAAAAATTTCCTGACTGTCAGAGCAATAAGACAATGGAATCAACTACCTAGGGAGGTGGTGGGCTCTCCCACTCTGGAGGCATTCAAGGTGCAGCTGGACAGACATCTGTCAGAGATGCTTTGACCTGGATTCCTGCATTGAGCAGGGGGTTGGACTGGATGGCCTTGTAGGCCCCTTCCAACTCTACTTTTCTATGATTCTATGAAACCTTCTCAGTCGCATCCAAAACAGTGACTTGTGATCCTTGAACTGAAATGCTGAGGTCATTCAAGTGTGAAAATATATCTGTGAGATAAGCCAAGCACACAACGAAGCTTTGGCTTTCAAATCCCTTACACAATTTATTTTCCTTTTCTTGAAGAAATGTGGCGATCTCAGTTCTTAATTCCATAACACGAGTGAAGACTCGGCCATGTGAAAGCCAACGCTCTTCTGTGTGATACAGCAAAACTTCATGTGTGGCTCCAAGCTCTTGGCAAAGTATTTTAAACTGTTTGTGATTCAAAGCCCGAGACCATATGAAGTTTACAACTTGAACAGCGGTGGACATGGCTGATTTCAGTCTTGGAGAAAGAGTTTTTAATGCCAGTGCATGACGATGTAGAAAACTGTATTGTCACCACTTTTGGGGCCTCTGCCTTCACCAAAGCTCCAAAGCCAGATTTTCTTCCCAGCATGGAAGGTGCACCATCAGTGCATAGGAAACCCAATTTTGTCTTCCAATCAATTGTCTTCCAATTTCTTGGGGAAAAAATTCGTTCATTACTTGAAGCACATCAACAGCTTTTGTGGTAGTAAGCAGCGGTTCACAGAAAAGAAATTCTTCTTTAATACACGTATCACTGGCGTATCTCACAAAGACCAAGCGTTGGCTGCATTGAACTTCATCGGTACTTTCATCCAATTGAAGTCCAAAGGGCAGAGTCACTTTCTTGAGTTCCTCCGTGAGTTGATCCAAAACATCGGCCGACATATCCCTAATTCTTGAATTTATGACATCATTTGACAGTGGTATTTCAGCAATTTTTTTCCTCTGCTCGTGCCTGAGAACAACTTCGACCATTTCAAGGGCACAAGGCTTGATCAGAGTTTCGACAATTGTATGTGATTTCTTGTTCTTTGTGAGCATATATGACACTTTATAGGAGGCCTCAAGGAGTGAGCTTTTAGTAGTTCCAAAGCCGAACTTATTGAGCGTACCAGATGAGTGGAATCGAGCTTTCTTTTGCTTCATCATTTCCAGCGTGTCTTCAAAATTCCTAGAGTGCATTTTTGCAAAATGTTCTTGCAGTCTGGCAGGCCTCATGTTATCGTTACAGTTGCACAGAAAAAACACAGAGGTTTTTCGATTCCATCTTTGTCAAGAAAGCACGTGAACCCGAATTTCAAGTAATCCTCACTGTGCTTCCTTTTCCTTGACATGACAATCTTTTTGCTAGTGCTGTTTCCTGCCTGAAACAGTTTCCTGCCCTCTATTTTTGGGAGCATTTTCTCTCCCTTCAAAAGAGGCATAGTTTTTTCCACCTCTTTTGTGTGTGGGGGGGGAGAGAATTTTCTCCATGTGAAGGGGGAACTGAGTTTCTACATAAAAATATATAAAATAAAATCAAAATACTCTAAATAAATAAATAAAATATACCTGTTAAAATGTAGCCGACTGCGGAGGAGTCCTGTTTTTTGTAAGCCACCCCTCAGCACTTTGAAGTTCCCAGCTGCACAATCCAATCAAGTTTAGGGAGAAAAGGCCTACAACTCCCATGCTGGGACCTGGGAGTTGTAGGCCTTTTCTCCTGTGCTCCTAAGCCAGCAATTGGAGACCCTGTGACCTCACCCTCTCCAAACAGCAGTCAGATAGAACTCTCGGGCTGCTGCATTTTCAAGGGGTGCTTTTAAAAATATTAAAAAATTGAAAGAAGGAACAACTGCCTAAACTTCAAAAAGTTTGTGGAAACCCTGTCCCTTTCCCCAAGGAGAAATTCTCCGAAAATTTCTCTGTTCCCCAGCCTTTTTCTCCAGAGTTTTCATTTTCCTCCCATCCACCCCCCCGCCCGAAATGCCAAAAAATGGAACAACCAACACTTTTGGCCCGGCTCTACTTTTTGCAATAAACCAGGGGGAAAGTGACTTAGAACAAAGCAGTCACTTACCTTGAAAGATTTATTGTTCTTCAGGAACGATAACGCACGTGTAGCAGGTAACGATAACTACGATAACACACGTGCTGTACAAATGAGCTATGTCGTAGCTCCCAATAAGGATGGGCCAATCGCCAACCTGCGCTGCTATGTACTTGTAAAGTAAACAATTTATAGTTGAGAGGCTACTCACACCTTCCCTGGAGTCGGTCGACACCTCCCCTGGGGAGGAGGGCCCCACAGGTTAAGAACCCCTGTGACTTAGCCTAACCTACCATGTTGGCTTACTGTGAAGATAAAAGGAATCTCATTGTGGTCAACTTGTATGCCAATGAAGGTGATCCCTAGCAGATTTGCTGAGTGAAATCCAAATTAGAAAATCCCGGTACACACAGACCTGGTCCATACATTCAGCAGCTGTCACTGTAATGCCCTTAAAAATGGTTTGGAAGCTCCAACTAGTACATAATTTGGCTTCTAGAATTCTGGCTGATTTGCCTACATGAAACAATATAAGATCAGTTCTGAAGGAGCTATATTGGCTGCCTATTTGCTATCAAGCCCAATTCAAGGAGCTGGATTTTACCTTTAATGCCCTAAATTGCAGCTCTGTAAGGTGCCAGAGGAAGTCTCAAACTGAGACCTCCAGTAGTCAGTCTCCAGCACCTTACTTCCTGCACCAGCAGTGCACTTGTCCAGTCAGCCAGGCAGATGAGACCCTGTGATTCAAGGATGCCTTCTAGACTGCAGCAGTGCCCTAAGCACTCACCCCAAAGTAGAGTTACAACTCTACTTCACAACTCAACAGACACAACTGGCCCTATAAAACCTTTCCTTCCAAGCCAACTCCTCAATCTGAGCAACTTGTTGCTTGAATAGTTGAACAGTAGACCTGACCTCTGACCCGTCTTTTCACTGTACAGTAATACCTTGGATTGCAAGCATAATTCATTCCGGAACCGTGCTTGTAATCCAAAACACTCTTATATCAAAGCAAGTCTTTGGCAGGCGTAAGCGGGGCCGATTTCGGCCTGCTATGCCCGCTTGAGGCGAGCAGTTACATCCCTACGTTTTATTTATTTATTTATTATATTTATATCCCACCTTTTTTCCTGCAAGGAACCCAAGGTGGCTTACATAATCCTCCTCCTCTCCATTTTATCCTCACAACAACCCTGTGGGGTAGGTTAGGCTGAGAGTCAGTGACTGGCCCAAAGTCACCCAGTGAGTTTCATGGCCGAGCGGGGACCGGATCTCCCGAGTCCCAGTCCAACACACTCACCACTACACCACACTGGTATTGCAAGACGTCGCTTGTTTATCAAGTCAAAATTTATTTTTAAAAATTGCTTGTCTTGCAAAATGCTCTCAGACCAAGTTACTTGGAATCCAAGGTATTACTGTATCTTCTGCCCACTTGACCCTCACCTACCCTTGCCAAAATCAGTCCTCAGCATCAACCTACTGCCAGTCTAAGACTCAGACCTGACAAGTTCTGACGAACTTTGCAAGAATGCATGTATGTATCTGCACACACACACACACACACACACACACACACACGAGTGCACATATACAAAACTGATTTTTTTTACTTCTTTTTATTTTATTTTATTTTTTTATACAAAACTATATTTTACTCTGAGTGTAATCCTGGATTAAAAGTTCATATTTCTTTCGAGAATGGCTTCACATTATTTTGGGAGTAAATATTACTAAGAATGCAGGTCCAAATTTAATGACCATCTTAAAATCTGAAACCTTCTCCCTCCTCCCCCTTCCCCACCACTTTTCAATTTCAGGATTTTTACAACATCCTCGTTTTACTGTGCCCAATCGCTTATGTAATGAACACTGCATACCAAACACATAAATGGCTATCTCCATAGCAATTGGTGAAGGTTTATGGTTTCCCTAGTTACTCTTGACTGATAACCATCTGTTGTTATCCATTGCCCAATAGGAGAGGGAGGGAAGAAAATACTGGGGTGGGGGGAAGTATTCATTAGGACCTTTCCCAAAGAGATGTGAAAGTATGTCCACCTTTTAGCCTTCGAGAATCCTGCAAGTTATACAACCCTTGCTACTTCATCTCACTCGCTTTCCCTGTATTCCCCCCCCCGCCATCAAAAATTAGATTCTACATTTATTGGAACCAGGGACCCAATTTTTGCTTGTGAAACTCTAAAGCACCACATGCTTCAATGGGGCTATATATAGCAACATCTCCACCACCATATCTAGGCCAAGAACCAACACACTGTGAACTACGGAGGCTAGAGAATTTCCTTTGATCCGCATTTTCAAGCAAACCAACCTAATTCACATGTTTTTACTAACGCATGGATTGGCACCTAGTTATCTTTGGAATGTGCTTTTATTTGAATTTTGTCAGCTAAATTTTTTTGTCAGCTACAAAAAAAAGTTTACAAAAATGTGTATTTTAGGAGAAAAACAGTACAAAAAACTACATATTTTAGGGGAAAGGCATATGAACAAAAATGTACATTTCAAGAAAAATGCATATAAAATGCATATTTCAGCTGGCAATGCAATAAAAATGCTAATTTGGGGGATGCATACAATTTAAATGCTAATTTCAGTGTCCTTACTTTCCCCCCCTTTTTTGCATAAAATGGATGGAATGTACTTATGAAAGTGCACATATGAAACTGACATGGACCAGAAATCCACTGATCTGTCCATCCATACAGTGAACTTACTTCCAAGTGGGCTTTAGACTTGTTCCATCTCCACCCTGTTGTATATGTCTACAGGGTTCATTCCAATCATTAATACAATAGGTCTGTTTGCTCACAACATTCATTAGTATATGAAGCTCATTTGTCTTCTGTACAATATACATCATATTTTTTTTCATATCTGTTATCTCTATGATTTATTTGGGGGGGGTAGGGGGCTCTTAGAAGCAGCTATCAGTAGCTTTTCAATGCACCAGATAATACAAACCTTACTACTGTTAACAAGTTATCTACGTCAGCAGGTAGTGAGCGTGTGGTGCCCAACCTTGAGCGGGTGGTGGCCAACCAGCTCCAGACCATCTTGGATGAAATTGATTATCTAGATCCATTTCAGTCGGGGTTTAGGCCTGGTTTTGGAATGGAAACAGCTTTGGTTACCCTGTATGATGACTTATGTCGGGAGACAAACAGGGGGAGTGTGACCCTGTTGATACTCCTAGATCTCTCGGCGGCTTTCGATACCATCGACCATGGTATCTTTCTGGGGCGGCTGTCTGAGTTGGGAGTGGGGGGGTACTGCATTGCAGTGGTTCCACTCCTACTTGGATGGCCGACTCCAGAAGGTAGTGCTTGGGGAATACTGTTCAGCCCCATGGACTCTCCAGTATGGAGTTCCTCAGGAGTCGGTCTTATCCCCCATGCTATTCAACATCTACATGAAACTGCTGAATGGGGTCATCCGGAGTTTTGCAGTGCGTTGCCATCAGTACGCTGATGACACGCAGCTCTATTTCTCCTTTTCATCTTCAGTAGGTGAGGCTCTGGATGTGCTAAACCGGTGTCTGACTGCAACAGTGGATGAGAGCTAACAAACTGATGCTCAATCCAGATAAGACTGAGATGCTGTTAGTGGGTGGTTCTTCTGACCGGATGGAGGGAGTTCTACCTGTTCTGGATGGGGTTGCACTCCCCTTGAAGGAGCAGGTTTGTAGCTTGGGGGTCCTCTTTGAGCCATCATTGTCAGTTGAGGCTCAGGTGGCCTCAGTGGCAAAGAGTGCCTTCCACCAGCTCCGGCTGGTGGCTCAGCTACACCCCTATCTGGACAAGGATAGCCTCATTTCAGTAATCTATGCTCAGGTAATCTCTAAGTTGACTACTGCAATGCACTCTATGTGGGGCTGCCCTTGAAGTCTGTTCGGAAGCTGCAGCTTGTGCAAAATGCATCAGCCAAATTAATAACTGGGGCCAAGAGGTCTGAACATATAACACGTGTTCTGGCCCGCTTGCATTGGCTGCCTATATGCTACCGAGCCTGATTCAAGGTGCTGGTTTTAACCTATAAAACTCTACATGGCTTGGGACCGCAATACGTGGCAGAACGCCTCTCCCAACCACAATCTACCCGGACACTACACTCAACATCTGGGGCCTTCCTCCAACTGCGACCCCCGAGGGAGGCTCAGAAGGTGGCAACAAAGGGGAGGGCCTTTTCTGTGGTAGCCCCACAACTGTGGAACAACCTCCCCACTGACGCCCACTTGGCACCAACTTTACTATCTTTTCAGCACCAGGTTAAAACTGCCCTCACGCTGAGGCATTTAATAGCTGCAAATAACACATGGGGTGGTGGTTATGTCATCTTTTTATCCAGTCTATTTTTTACATCTGTCTTAGCTATTTAAGTAACTTTAAAAGTGTTTTTAAAATGTTTCTCTAATTTTTTTTGATGTTTTAATTGTTTGTATTCTTTTTATACTGTATTTCATTGTAAAATTGTATGTTTATTGTAGAATTGTATTTTATTATGTAATTTTATAATTGCTGTAAACCGCCCAGAGAGCTTTGGCTATTGGGTGGTATAGAAATGGAAATCATAATACGTAATTAAGACCCGTTTCACACATAATGACCAAACATGGTTGGTCATTAAATGCAAACCAGGTCTTAGTTACTTAGGGTGCAATTCCATGCATGTTTAGACAGGGGGGAAATCCTATCATTCACAGCATTCCCTAGCTAGTGGCTGGCAGAGGCATGCTGGGAGTTGTAGGACTTTTTTTCTGTCTAAACATGAATGGGATTGCACCCTTAGAGAACTTAATTAACCCATGGATGGTCGGGGCCATGAGCCAGTGTGCTACCTCCCACCTGCTCACCGCTTCCACTTTGCATCCAGTTTAGCAAACAACCCAGGAACACCCCAGTGCTAGGCCTGCTGCTCATCAGCTGTCAGGTGGTGAGGAGAAGAGGAGAAACACAGGAACCATCAGCCAATTAGCTCTGCTGGAGGAGGAGCCCAAGAGCAATTGACTAGCCAGCCACAGTGGTGTACTGTGCAGGTACTGGAGGTGGAGGAGAAACTGAATGTGCCCCGGGGGGGGGGGACACATGGACCTGCACTGGGAGAGGCCTGCGGCCCAAAGGCAGGAGAGGCCTGAAAAGGTCTCCAGCCAAGTCTGTTGCACAGCATCACTACTGGACCAGGAAGGAAGAGGAGTGCACCCCCCAACAGCCAGGAAAAGTCTCCCAAGTCACCTCAGCAACAGTGCCAGAAAAATAGTGAAGATCATTGCTGTAGCATATGAATGAGTCGAAACAAATACAATTGCTTTTAATACTGTGGTCTGAGGTTATCAGAGTTAACCTCCACTCCACTGAACCCAGTGGGACTTCCTTTGGAATAAACATACATAGGATTGCGCTGATAATTGTTTTTACTTGTAAATATTTATACCGTAGTTGCTATGTTTCATTTACAGAAAAATTCCAGCAGTTTCCCTAATAATTTCAGAAATAAATAGAAGCTCTAGTTTCTTTATGTATTACATTTTTACTTTGCCCATCCAACAAGCCTGTCGTCGGTTAGGTTAGACTTAAAGCTAGAGGCTTGGTTCAGATGATACTTCCCCCCCCCCGCTAATCTGAGGGGAACAGGGGTGTACTTGCCTTTCCCTGCCCATCTGGTGCATTGGCTCTGCCTCTGACGTCTCCGGATGTCAATGTGGGGCTGTCGTATTTGAATGTGGCCTAAGCACATAAAATCCAATGTACACAGGCCAAACTCGTGCAGTTGTAACCCCCATAAACTGGCTGGGTTAGTCCTGTAGGGGCAGAGTCCTCACTCAGGGGAGAGCTAGGAGTTTGCCGGCCAGATGGGCGATTGATAAATGTAAATAAATAAATAAATAAATAAAATAAAAGAATCAGCTTGTTGTGCTGGAGAGCCAAATGCTGGAGAACTGACTAATAATTACCTTGTATAAGGTAAACCGAATTTATTTATGTGTATAGCCAAATTTAAGCAGATGGGGCATCATTTTTTGTATCTTTGGTATTTGTTATATTTGTATTGTTCTTGCATGGCTATGACTTTGAAGCCACAATTCATAAGTCGCCATTTGCAGTTGCCCTATTGTTTGGAATTAAAGTTAAATGCAGAGAAGGAAGCAAAGTGTCCAGCACATTCTGGAACCGGGAGAACACTGGGACTGGCTAATCACAAATTGCAAGCAATAATCCAGTCTTTCTATTTGAAATAAGACAAATTATTCATTGCATTGATCATTGATCTTATGGTAAATAGACTACCAGTGCCTTTATCTGTATAGGGGCAATTGCTGTAATGTTTTGGTATAACGGTGGTTCCTACTAAAGACATTTTTGTTCAGTTCATATCTTTGCCCCATAGAAATCACACAGGCAGTGGTTATATGGTCACTGTGAAAATGCTACATGTAATGTATTATTTGCAATCAGTAACCTCTCCTTTGAGGAAATAAACATAATGGGGAAAGCACAGCCGGTGTGCTAGAAGGGAAGATGCGGTCTTGTTCCCCTCCAAGCAATCAACTAGACCTGAGTGGGAAACCTGAATGCAGTCCGGTGAGTAGCTCAAGACCATCCTTTAAGCTTTGTGGTTGAGCAGGAATTTCAAGCAAGGATGCCCTGGTCTGGCCACTAGATCATATTGGCTTTTTAACAGTTAAAAGAGTATTAATAAAACAGGAGCTACAGTCAAGCCACCCGATGATGATGATGATGATGATGATGATGATGATGATGATGATGCAGGAGTTTCCAGACATCTGCTGCTGTCTTGCCAACAAAAGAGGGAAGGAAGCAGGGATGTTGAAGAGTCCTTGGTTTCGAGTCACAAGTCGAGTCACGCAGGAACGGTGCAGGGCTGTTTGGCGCCCTAGGCCAAATTGTATTTAGCGCCCCCCCTCGTGCCGGGGGGGGCTCCGGAGCAAAGCAGCCCTGCTCTGCAACCCCCGCGCCGCCGCCACCACCACCTACCTTCCCCCCGCCCCCGCTGCTGGCTGCTGCTGCTGCCGCCTCCTCCTCCTCCGACGCGATGGGACCACCGCGCTTTACGACGGGAAGGTAGGTAGGTAGGTGGTTGGCGGGCAGGCGCGCGCGCGGGGGGGAGGTGCGGCGGCAGTAGCAGCAGCCAGCAGCGGGGGCGGGGGGAAGGTAGGTGGTGGTGGAGGCGAGTTCTGGTTATGTTTTCCTTCCTCTGCACTGGCAGCACTTTTAGCAGCAGAGTATGGGGTGGGGACTCTGCTTCCTTCCCTCCTCCTTCTTTCTCAGTGTAAAAATAAAAATACAAGCAGTGCCACTGGGGAGAGTGGAGTTCAGTGGAAAAAGCTGAGGCTTTCTTCTCTGTGTGCTTGGTTAGGTGGGAGAAAACAGATTGGGAAAAGAAGAAAGCAGAGAAGGGGGAAGCCCCACACCCCTTTAAACGGCATTAGCTATTAATAATTGCGTGGCACCATTCATGTGCCTGGTGCTTAATGAATGGGAAGGCAGGTCCCTGCCAAATGCGCTTATGCTGTAAAATTTGACATGGGGAAGGAAACGGGGAGAGGTAGGTAGGTAGGTGGTTGGCGGGCGGGTGCGCGCGCGCGCGGGGGAGGTGCAGCGGTGGCGGCAGCGGCCGGCAAGCAGGCGGGGAGGCGCGGCGGAGGCGAGGAAGGGGCGCCCCTCTTCCGCCACGCGCCCTAGGCAGCCGCCTGGGTCTGCCTAGCGGTAGCGCCGGCCCTGGAGTCACGAGTCTTTGGACCCGAGTCTCGAGTCCGAGTCCAAGTCCTTGATCCAAAATGGTGTCTCACGAGTCACGAGTCACGAGTCACTCCCAAAGCTGACTCCACAAGTCCCTATTAAAATCAATGGGGGGTTTTCCCAACAAAATAAGGCTATTTCAGATGTGTGGCTTAAATTAATTCTAGGCACAAGTGTGCCTTTTTATTTCAAAACTCTGCAACTGATTTTGGCAAGAACAGACCAGGCAGACAAACCCAAAATAACCAGACAGGCAGAGGAGGCAGGGAACCCCAAAACAGGCAGGCAGAGGCCTTTGTCTTGGACAATTCAAACTGTGGAACTGGTTAAGAAGAGACCAGGCAGGCAGAGGAGGCTGGGAACCCCAAACAGGCAGGCAGAGGCAGCCAAACCCAAAATGTCTGAAAGGTTCCATTTTAGGAAAATGATTTTAAAAAATAAACTTGCTGTACTTCCTAAAACCTATCCATGTTGCATTTGAGGAACACGATTTTGGAACACGAGTCCTTGGTCTCGAGTCCCGAGTTGAGTCTCGAGTCCCATTAAAAATATTGGGACTCGAGTCTGACTCGAGTCAGAGGGGGGACTCAGTCCGACTCACGAGTCGAGTCCTGGACTCCGAGTCCCCATCCCTGGAAGGAAGTAAAAACATGCTATATCAGTTGTCAATGTATCGGAGGGCTGATTCAGAAGCATAGTCTGGAGGGCACCAGGCTGCACTAGATTATCCCTTCAGGAACTGAACCATGAGCATTCAATTTTGCATGAGATATTACCACTTGAATTTTAAAGTAATAATTTAAATGAGAAGATGGCTGATGCTTGTACACGGAAATGTAATAGTGATTGCAATTTCCCCCCCCCCACCTAACAAGCACATATGTGACCTCCACCTTGGAAACTGGCGAATTTTTGTGTGTGCTTCTGCTGTGTATTGGTGTATGTGTGAGCACCTAAACAATTCTTGGAACAATGGACAGTACCCAGTGCTGCTTCGGCACCAACTGGACCCACTGCCTGCACAATGGGAAGTTAATGCTTCCTAAAGCAGCCTTGCTTTAACTAGCTCATTCAGCATTCTGTTTGTAACACAATAACTCTTGAAAACTGAGATAGCCACATGAAGTCTGGTATACACATTCAGGCTAAAATTCTATGTTTCAAGATCAAACCACAACTTGAATCCTTGGATAATTTTCCAAGTGGAAAACAGGTTTGTGTGTGTGTGTGGGGGGGGTCAAACACATTATTGAATTATCTCTCTTGGCTTGAACATAGTAAAGTATTGTACCTTTCTTGAATGTTTTATTTTTTCATTCATTCATTCATTCATTCAATAAACTTATATGAGGCTGCTCTCAATAACATTGTTCTCTGGGCAGCTCACAACTTAAAATTATAAAATACAATTAAAAACACAGTTCCAAGTCGTTGGAATTAAAGTCAGCGTACACATTCAGAATACCATTGTACAGTTAAAGTATGAACCTCAGCTTGACCTCTGCACCCATTTACAACAAGGAAATGAATATAACTGTAACTCACATTTAACAAGGGTCTGCTTGAATACTATGCTTTGCTAGTTCATATGTTGAATAACAGAACCATTCATAATAAAAAGGATTGGAATTATAATAATGTGTACGTATTGGAATTTTGCTTAATTTTTTTTCCTATGAAAATCAAATGGCTCAAAATATACTTTAGAAATCAAAGTTTGAAAGACAATAAACTTGTAGAAAGGCTGGCAACAACAATTTGATCTTTGAAAGTTGTACAACATTGAAGAAAATCTGTGAAAGACTACAAGCATGTTTTTTTTTTAAAACTGATGTTTACTATCTACCTATTATGAAATGAATATTTAATTTTACCTCTCAAAGCTCTCCCCCCCCCCAATTATTTAACTTCCTTTAATTCCTGGAATAAAACGTAGCAGCCTTTCCAACCCTACAAAAATGTAGTGAAAAAACCCCCTCTGTGAAGTACCCCCCCCCAAGAAACACACACACTTCTTATTTCAAACGCTTATCAATACTCTGTTAATGAACAGTTTCTAAATATTTTCATTTTGCGGTAAAAAGGATTCCTACGGCTGCAATCCTATGTAGTTACCAGAGAGTAGGTCCTACTGAATGTAATGGGGCATACTTCTGCGCAGATGTGTCTAGATTTGCACTGTAAATCTTGTTCCAACTTAACACACAGCATGTTTCTTTAAGCAGTGCACCTCTTACTCTGAAATTATCAGTGTAGTTCTATGGTCCAGTTCTACTAGCTGGGGAGCCTTAGGATACCGACTAAGTTCACTGGACTGGCAACGTCAGGATTACACATGCATAATATGATCCCTATCCTCTGAGTGACGGGTTCTCTGGTAACCTTTCTTATCCTACAGAATCTAATTTTTAAAAATCCTATGAGGTCGATATACTCTCTCGGGCCCTGAGACAGAAGGCTGCATGAGAGGCACTGATGGGTCTCCCAATGGGAGTAGTGTTTGGTGCTTTGCAGAGCACAGCACATATAATTTTACCACAGATTGAATCAATCATGAAGGGCTGTAAATACTGTTCAGCAGGATGTTATACCAGTGGGAGTGCCACTTGTACGAGCCAACCCATCATTTGAGGATCAATGGAGTACAAAAGTTACTACATCAGGAAAACATCAATGTGTAAATTCCACATCTCCCAAGAGAATAGAACAATAATTTATTATAGTCACAGAACAATAGAAATATCCCTACAAGGGGATTGTAGGCTAATGCATTGTTGAGATCTAATTTAGCTTTACTAAGGGCCAACATCCCTACTTTAGAAAGCTAACATTCTTGAGAAATGGTTCTAGCCTAGCCTTCTGAAGTGCTTTTGCTGAATCAGTTCTGAGTCTATGGGACATTAGTTCATTGCTTTCATATTAAAAAAAGCCATCACTTAACTACCATTTTGCCACATATTTACCAAATTTATGTCATAGAGCTATAATGAAATATACCAAAATAGTTTCAGCTTTGTAGAAAAAGGGGTGTAAGAGCAGAGCCACATGTTGCCTGAAAATCCTTCACTCCTACTGGCATATTTCTACAAAATTCTGCTGAACAGTATTTATACCCCTTCATGATTGGTGCAGTCTGTGGTAAAATTATATGTGCTGTGCTGTTTTAGCCAAGACACTACATGTTGTCCCCCCGACCCCTGCCTGAAGTCCCCAGAGAACAGAGTAACTCAGTACAAAAGGTTTGCATTAAATGTAATGAAACAAATGACAAAATCAATAAACCAGGAACTATGAGCTATCATAAAAATGATGTAAACCCAGAGTTCACAATGGTTATAGAGCTATTTAAAATTGTAATTAAAACCAGCACGATTTTTTTTCTAGGATAAAAGCCTCTTTGACAGTCCTAAATATATGCTACAGGAAATCTTCAACAAATATATTCAAAGTTGGCATGAAGTCAGCATAAATTAGTCGAGGATAACCTCTAAGTGAATGATTTTTTTTATTCAAAGGAAGTATAAACTGAAAATGTTGATATTACATATGATTTTTGAATCACACTGGCATCCATTAAAACAAGTTATATATGGAAAGGGCACTACCCATACTGCATAACCCAAATTAATTTAATTATGCATTTGGATCAACTGCCTGTCAAGGAGATTTTGTTTAATATCAATGGCAATCAATTTGGCTAAGGGTCAATTTTAGCCCCATGTATTTATCTTGCCCTAATTAGGCTGCGAGGAAAGGCCCATTATTGTGTCATTTGGTTGCAATCCCCCAGGGGACTACTTCATCTCTGCATATATTATTTTTGTAGGCAGTAACACCCCGGACCTTGGGTTAAAAATTCTTAGCAAAATTCCCTGCAGTTGTTTTGGTAGGATGCAAGTAAAGGAATAGTCTCAAAATTGAATTTTGTACCTGACTGATATAAGGGTTTGCAGCTAAATCTTTCACATCCCCCCTCCCCCCAGTTAAAAATGACTGGAAGAGATCTGCATTGTATGGAAATAATGTGCAGCAGCAGCATCATAGAAAAGATACAGAATGGATAGTGCAAAATGTGTATAGATTTTGCTCCTGGAGCCATGCCCTAAGATAGCCTGCTATCAGAAATGATGCAACAACCGTACAATGCACTATTTGGGTATAATTGCTACGGCAAAACATTACCTGCTCCCCATCCTTTTTTACCAGTGGCAACATTCACAGTACCTTACTGCAGCATATGTGCTCCATTTGCACTCTATGTAAAGTAGTTGGTGAATCTATTATTTCTTTAAGCATAATTACAACAGCATGCTTTTTCATAGGAAGAAAATTATATTTTTCCTTATTTAGCAACATTAACTAATGTGTAAACACAAAGCTAACGGGGGGGAAATAACACACTCAACTGTCTAACAGGGTAGGTATCAATCTTTTCCAGTGTGCATAGTTATCCAGGGAAATAGTATCGTTTCAGTGCATATAACATTTTAGCTAGTGTTTTAGTGAATATTTTTCACTAAAGACAATTTGTTCTGCTTTCTCTATGTCAAAATCACAACATCCTATTCAAAGTCACTCCCATCAGATATATCTTCAATCTCAATTGCAAGATTAGAGTACTTTTTCTCACTGGTATAAATTTTAGACTTGTGAGAACAATCAGTGCAAAGTTCCAAGCATGAGAAGTACACCATTCAACCTTTGACTTCTTTTGCTCCCAGGTATGGGTACAACTGAAAGAAACATTAAAAAGTTATGCAAAATTGCTTAGGTGTGTGTGTGTGTGCTGTCTGTTTATATGGTTGCATGTAAATGGTTTTTAGACTATTTATTATATTGTATCTTTAAGGTTTTTAATCTCTGTAAACCACCCAGAAAGCTTCGGCAATTGGGTGGTATAGAAATGTAATAAATGAAGTATTTAGGCTGCAATCTTATACCAGTTACATGGGAGTAAGTTCCTCTGAATGCAGCAGGGCTTACTTCTGAGTAGGCATGTACAGGATTGCAGTGTTACTCACATGAATTATACGTACGGTCAGGGCCGGCGCTACCGCTAGGCAGACCCAGGCGGCTGCCTAGGGCGCGTGGCGGAAGAGGGCGCAAACTCTGCGCCCCTTCCTCGCCTCCGCCGCGCTCCTGCCCTGCCTGCCGCCTCCGCCGCGCCTCCCCGCCCGCTTGCCGGCCGCTGCCGCTGCCACCGCCGCAACCCCCCCTGTGCGCGCGCGCGCGCGCCCGCCCACCCACCAACCACCTACCTACCTTCCCGTCGTAAAGCGCGGGGTCCCATCGTGTCGGAGGAGGAGGCGGCGGCAGCAGCAGCCAGCAGCGGGGGCGGTGGGAAGGTAGGTGGTTGGTGGGCGGTCGCGCGGTCGCGCACGCGCGCGGGGGGTGTTGCAGAGCAGGGCTGCTTTGCTCCGGAGCCCCCCCCACGGCACGAGGGGGGGCGCCTAATATAATTTGGCCTAGGGCGCCAAACAGCCCTGCACCGTTCCTGCGTACGGTACATATAAAAACTACTCCTCTGAGCTGAATCCTCTGAACTAAAGTTAAACGTTTTGGCACCATTCCAGTACAAACATTCAATTCCAGGATCAAACAAGTATGAGTTAAGAAGTTAAGAATGTCATGTTCAAGGTTATGTGAAAGTTAACATCACTGATGACAACACATCAATGATAGCCAATGACCTCCCAAAATCTCCTCCTATTGCCCAAAGTATAAACTTATCAAAAATTTGGGGGAAGTATGGTTGTACTTGGGTTAGAAAAGAAAGCCAGAGAGGGCATCCTGAGTACCAGACATTCTAAACTTAGTTTGTAATAAGAATAAAAGCCAATTTGGTGCGTGATATCAGCAGAAAATATTTCCACAATGAGGACAAGAAACATCAAAACATTCTGAAGATCATTCAGTTTTCTATTTTGATTTTGGGGGGTACATAGAAAAGGTTCTTTAAATTTAGGCAACAAAACAACTGAAGGAAATGTCTGAAATTAATTATATATGCAGTGTCAAATATAGGATTACAAGAACTATCCTATACCGCCACTGTGTCTCTGCTGGTTCTCTTGCGCAAGCAGAACTGACCACTTGGCAACAGAAACTAGCAGTTCTGAAAATCAGGGATGTTGAAGAGTCCTTGGTCTCGAGTCACGAGTCGAGTCACGAGTCTTTGAACCCGAGTCTCGAGTCCGAGTCCGAGTCCTTGGTCCAAAATGGTGACTCACGAGTCACGAGTCCTGAGTCACTCCCAAAACTGACTCCACGAGTCCCTATTAAAATCAATGGGGTTTCCCCCCAACAAAATAAGGCTACTTCAGATGTGTGGCTTAAATAAATTCTAGGCACAAGTGTGCCTTTTTATTTCAAAACTCTGCAACTGATTTTGGCAAGAACAGACCAGGCAGACACACCCAAAATAACCAGGCAGGCAGAGGAGGCAGGGAACCCCAAACAGGCAGGCAGAGGCAGCCAAACCCAAAATGTCTGACCCTAACCCAAACCCCCCACAACAACACATCAATCAAAATAAATCTCAACACATCGTTGGGGCTACGCTCCTGGTAGCTGTCCATAGTGGCCGAGCAGCGGTGCGCCTCGCTTCCATGCGCTCTTCACCGGTGATCGCGCTCCTTCTGGCACAGCCAGAAGACTCGTCAACAGCCCAGGGATGTTGACGAGTCCTTGGTCTCGAGTCTCGAGTCGAGTCTTGAGTCCCATTAAAAATATTGGGACTCGAGTACGAGTCGAGTCAGAGGGGGGACTCAGTCCGACTCACGAGTCGAGTCCTCGAGTCCGAGTCCCCATCCCTGCTGAAAATAACCCCAGAAATGAATGGCAACGCTTATTTCTGGAATGGAGCAGGTCAGGAAAGCCCCCTTCTGCAGGCTCTGCTGACCTGCCCGTTCCAAAAACAAGTGTTAATTTCTGGATGTTTCTGAAACTGCAATTTCTTGTGCTAGGGGTCAGTTGTGCTAGCAGTCAGGCAAACTGCCCATGCAGTGAAGTTATATATGTCTACTCTGAAGTAAGCTGCACTGAGTTCAATGGGACTTATCCTCTGGTAGGTTTGCTTAGGATTGCAGCATAAATCAAACTGTAAATAGAGAGTATTGCAATGGTTTAGATTTGCTAACCTTAATGATCAAATGATTTTGAAAATTCCAGCTTTGTTATAAAACAAAGGGAGAAACAAAAGCTCTAATGTATGTGCTTGTAAAATTCTTTTTAGCAGCAATCCTTTATACACTTACCTGGGAGTAAGTCCCATTGAACTGAATGTGGCCTACTTCTGAGTAAGCATGTACAGGCTTGCACTGCAATTCCTTTAAAGTTAAGTAAAGTTCAATTTAGTCTCTTACCTACCTGACATTTTGCTGGGATGAGCGGGAGCAGAGTTGCAGTGGGGGAAATTCATTTTTCAAGGGTGACAAGTCTGGCTTTTCAGTGATTTGATGTTGAAAGATCCCTCCTGACTAGCAAAGCCCAGAGCCAGAAACAGAAGAGGAATGAAAATATTTCCTCTGCTCAACATTCCAATGCAATCTCTTAAGCATGTTAATGTTTTAATCTTTTTTATACTTCTATAGATTTCACTGACTGCACCCAGTTACATAACTTTAACTGCAGGAAAGAGTTCCAATTGCAGAGGCCAGAGCTCTAGTCATTATTTGTAACAGGTATTAGATTATAAATCTGGATAGAAAACATGTTACATTCTCAATTATTTAGTTTGTAAAGTAGAAAATATTCTTCAGCTCAGTCATCTCCATGATAGCCCAAGCTGTACCCCATCCCAGTGACTGTAATTAAGCCAAGGGAGGTGTCACATTCTTTTTCTAAATAGAAAACCACTTGGGGAATTGTCTCCAACATAAAGTGCACAATGGGCAGGGCACAATCCATCAATGTCAATTATTTCCCCATGCCTTTCTTGCTATCAGAGCTCAGCTGCAGGCAGGCCAAAGGCCACAAGTGCTTGAGCCAATCTGAGCCAGATGGTAACTGAGGAAGACAGGTTATGGGCCGAGTCTGATTCAGACTGGATCTCCATCAAAGAGCTGTAGTACCTTTGTCAATGTACTACAGTGGCTGGACTTTAACCAAGTTTGAGACCAGAGCTTCCTTTCTTAGCCATGCAAGTGCTGCAAAGCAGAGTTCTTCTTGGTCCTGATAAACTCCACTGCAGTCTCCTCTTTCCACTCCTGAGCATGGACTGGGTGACTATTTTGCTCCCTACATACTTCCTCTTCCTCCCTATCCTATTTGCTTGGGATAGTCTCCCTGGCTTGGGCATTAGGAACTGCCTAGTCCTCTAATAAGAAAATAAGAGTTGGTGCTTCTTCTCCTTGTTTCCCATGGTGCTTGTTTCCCATGGTTTCATCTCTTCTGCTTTTCTCTCTTGTAAGGGGCCTATCATAATGGAGGGGAAGGCTGGATATGCCCTTGACCCAAAGGTTTCCTGAAACTATATACTTTTAATCATATGGAAATGGGAGCCTTAAGGCAGGATCAACAGCAAGAGAGGCACTCCTCATTTGCCCACCTGTGAGAGCAGTTAGGTGGGTGACCCACCACACGAGAGGGTCTTTTTGCAGTGGCCCCACACCTCTGGAATAAGTAGCCACTGAAGGTCTGCTAGGTCCCATCATTGCAGGCTTTTAAGAAGGGCCTGACATACTATTTTACTTTGGCCTTCCCCAATATGTTTGCCGCTGTTGCTGTTTTTATTGTGTTTTTGCTGTTCTTGGTGTGTTTTTATTGCTTTTTAAGACCATATTGGTTTTTATTATGTGTTTTATTATTGTCTGCCACCTTGAGAGGCTTGGAAGGCTTCTGCCCTGAAAGGTGGTCAAGAAATATTTTAAATAAATAAATAAACCATGTGCATATTGTGGGAATCCTGCTCAGTATTCGTGTTGGAGGACAAAGATTTCCAAAGGTGACTTACAAAGAACTACAGTAATACCTTGGATTGCAAGTAACTTGGTCTGAGAGTGTTTCGCAAGACAAGCAAATTTTTTAATAAATTTTGACTTGATAAACAAGCGACGTCTTGCAAGACACTCGTAGGGATGTAACCGCTCGCCTCAAGCGGGCGGAGCGGGCCAAAATCGGCCCCGCTCACGTCCGCCAGAGACTCGCTTTGATATAAGAGTGTTTTGGATTACAAGCACGGTTTCGGAATGAATTATGCTTGCAATCCAAGGTATTACTGTACATAGCAAAAAGAATTCTGCATGCTCTTCACTGCGATTCTAACTCCCATTCCCATTTTATTGTAACAAGTGTACATAAGGTCAAGAGAGGCTTCTTCTAAGTTTCTATGTGGATTTTGGACTTTAATTTTTGTTCTTATCATATGTTGTCCTGAGAGCTATTAGCTAAAGGGCAACTAATACATTTTACAAATCAGCATGTGTGGAGAGTCCTTTCCCACATTGTCCAAATGTGCGGCAACAGGGAAGTGGCACACATTGACTGGGGCCAGAGAGGCCAGCTGATTGCAATAGTAATCAAAATAAGCACCAGAAGGCTGAAGAAAACATATGTAAGAGGCTCAAAGCGACTTACAAAGATTGTCACAATCAAAGCAAATGAAAGTCTAGTATCACATTAGAGACCTCTGAACCTCCCAGCTTGAAGGTCTTCCAGGCTTGAGGTGTCCCCCAGCTTGAGGTGGGTATTTATATTTATTTTAAAATAGTTATACTCCCCCTTTCTTCCTGGGAGCTCAAAGCAGCTAACAAGAGGGGGGGGGGAGAAATAAATTTAACGATTTAAAATATAGTTAGGGCAGTATCCATTGGATACTGCCCATGAGCAGCCAGCCCCACCGGAAGGTCATTACTGATGAAGTGAGGTAGGCCTCCTTCAGAAGGGAGTTCCAGAGCATAGGCGCAGCCAATGAAAAGGACCTCTCCCTAGTCCCAACTAAGTGTATCTCTGGGGTTGTTGGGGCATACAGGAGGGCCTCTAAAATGATCTTAGCAGTGGGCAGGCTTAGATATCCTGGTTCTAAACCATTCAGGGTTTTAAAGGCCATCACCAGAACTCTGAATTGTCACCCAAAAACAAATCAGACGTCAGTGCAGCTGTTTCAACAAGGGAGTCAAATGCTCCATTTACCACCATGCCACTGCATTCTGGACCTATTTAGGTTTCTGAATACTCTTCAGAGGCAGGCCTAATGAAGAGCACATTACAATCATCAAGACATGATGTAACAAAGACATGTGTCACCCTGCTCAGATCTGCATTCTCCAGGGAGGACACAGTTGGTGCACCAGACTCGGGTGGGCAAAGGCACTCCTGGACACAGCCAAGACCTGGGCATCCAAGGTCAAGGCTGAGTCCAGAAGAACCCCCATACAGTACTATGAACCTGCATTTCCAAGGGGAGTGCAACCCCATCCACCACCATCTGAACTCCACTTCCCAGGTCAGCTCTTGCAGGACATTTTTAAAGACCTGAAAACACCCAAGATTCCTGAATTTTGTGCTTTAAAGGCTGCAAAATGTTGGTTTGTAAAAATGTTATGTTGATTGTTCGATGTCCCAAATTTGCATCTGGGGGACAACACCAGTCCTGAAAAACATTTTTACATAATAAGTGAACACAGACCTGAAAGGGAAAAAATGAAGTAAACTTTCATCCAGTAGACTGCTTTATTCAGGAAAGCAGAATTCATCCTCAGACCAAACTGCATGCGGAACATGTATTTCAATCAATCATACCTTTTAATGATGCAATTGTGAAGTAGGTGTTTTTTTGCATTAAAAATTAGATGTTGAACAGACAGTGAAGGCTGAGATTAATCTATTCACTAAATTAACTTATGCTGGAAGTAATTTTTGCTTATAGGAAGTTTTAACTTAGTGACATAATTTTTATAGTATAGTAATATGGTCTACGGAAGTTAACGTGATAGCCAAAGGATTATTTCCTGAATTCATTAAGATCAACATCCGATTAAATACTACAAGAATTACAGGCATTTAACCCATTGCATGACTCTGAAAATATAGAAAGAAGAAACAAAACAAACTACCAACAACAGTGCATCCAGTTTACAAATGTATATATTAAAAATATATATAAACTGATTTAAAATGTGAAACATTTGACATAAAATGTTGACAGCCAGTGTGGCATAGTGATTAGAGTGTTGGACCGGGACTTGGGAGATCTGGGTTCTAGTCCCCGCTCGGCCATGAAACTCATTGGGTGACTTTGGGCCAGTGACTGACTCTCAGCCTAACCTACCTCACAGGGTTGTTGTGAGGATAAAATGGAGAGGAGGAAGAGGATTATGTAAGCAGCCTTGGGTTCCTTTTAGGAAAAAAGGCGGGGTATAAATATAATAAATAAAATAAAATAAATAAAATAAAATAAAACACCAGCTTTAGTCACCTGACCGAAGCTGGTGTTTCATGCTGAAATGTTTCACATTTTAAAATCAGTTTATATATTTTTTAATCTATAAATTTATAAACTCCATGCACTATGTTTGTTTGTTTTGTTTTGGAGTGTTGTGTCATACACATTGCATTACCTACATATCTGTTTATTAGAAAGAAGAAATGCAAGATAGAGCATGCGACTCCTTTTAAAGCTGCCAGAGGTGTGTCCTATCCTTCCATTAAGCACAATTTTTCTTGTTTGTTGGAAACTGTTTAACTATGAGTGGATTTGGTTGTTACCAAATGCAAGGGGAACAGGAAGCAAGAATGTGTGTATCCAAATTCAGACACAGCTTGCACATCTCATAACAGGAGATGAGTAGGTTGACTCCAGCTATTACAAGAAGTGTAGAGAGTTACACTTGTAGCCCCATTGTACTTCTTGCTTCCTCTTGCATCAGGTAATGCCCAAAGCTGTTTTCCAGGTACTTTGAGACCTGCTATCCACATGTAGTGAGGTGCCGATAATGGATTTGTCTCTGCAGCTGCTTTCCGGCATTCCAGGACTCTGTACAACAAAGATATTCTGATTAACAGGAGCTCTTCTTACACAGTACTGCTATAGCACTAATAAGCACATACCCTCCAACTGCCCCGAATACCCGGGGACCTTTACGATGACCCTTAAGCCGTCACAGCTTTCCCCTTTTTTATGCAATGTCCCGAATTCTCCTGTGCTTAGTTGCAATTTTGCTGATGGCCCCTTTAAGAAACAGTAAGCAGGGAGGGAACAGACACTAGTATGTGTGCGTGTGCGTGTGCGTGTGCGCGCCCACGCTGGAAAGGAGATGGAGGCGGCACCAGCAGCCCTGCACATGGTTCCTATTGACACAGATTTTGCCTCTAGCAGGTGAGTTTACCGTGTCAGAAGGAAAAGCAAGAAAGTTTCCCTTCTCTCTGAACCTCCGTGTTGGGGAGTGTGGGGTGGGTGGGTAAGCGTCACCTGTTGAATTTTTGCCAATCCCGACAATTTTAAAACAAAAAGAAAGGGATTGCCCTGCAAGCACTGACCACCCCCACCCCCCATGTATACACACTTTCCTGTGAGTAAGTCGCATTGAACGTAATAGGACTTACTTCTGAATGCACATGCATAGGATTGCACTGTTACACTGTTTTCAGAGCCATAGTAATTTTTACGTGGCTCTACCTGTGTAGAAAGCTCTCTACAGTAATTATTATGATTATTCTGCAAGGATTTTGGATGGTTGGGTTTTTAAAATGCATTAGAATTTTTTTTTAATTAAATTTTTAGCACAAAACACACTCTCCTCAAGAGAAAGAAAGAAAAAATCCCAACTACCTCAAATAGCAGCAGCAAACATCATTCCATTTTGGCATTATTGTTCAATCACAGTGTTGTTGTTCTTGGTTTTTAATAAAGTACAATAGAGCCCACATGTTTTTTTTCTGAGTGGAGAAAATAGGAGCTTGCAGGGTGGGCCTGTGAACCACTTTGCACACTCAGAGAATAGAGATATCTAAATGTTAAATATTATTATTTCTTTGGCAAACTACTAATGAGAACAAAGCCACCATGAGGGGATCCATTTTTAAAGTGGGAGGGAGATCTTTAAAACAAGGAGTTTCCAGCACAATTTGGGGAAAGTCGGCTGAAAGTTATGTTTGCCTGAAATAATGGCATATTCCTCCCCGCTTTACCCCTTCCTACCATTTGTTGTCGCCTCTATATTACATTTTAGATAGTAAGCTCTTTGGAGCAGGGAACTGTTCTCTTATACTCGGTAAAGCACCATGCACATTGATGGTACAATAATAATAATGACAACAACAACAGTAATCACCACCATCATCATGGGTCTGGAGATCAAAGTGGCTTCAGAGTGGTCAGAGCTCTTAAACGGTTAGAGCATCCTGGGGTGGGTGGCCATACCCTTGGCCATGCCCTCATGTTGCTTGGCCACACCCTCTTGATCTCACCTTCATGTTGCTTAACCATACCTCTAACAAATTCACATGTTGTCCCTATTTTAATCTATGAAATGTTGGAGGGTATGTAAGCACAACGCTGAAGTGTCCTAATTGCGTTTTATACTTCAGCTAGAAAGTCACCCCGATTCTTATCTGGAGAAATCAGACCAGGACTCAATCATCCATTCCCTAGTCAGCATAGTACTGTAACATGCTCTGTTATAGGGCTGTCCATGAAGACAGTTTGGAAACTTCAGTTGGTCCACAATGCAGCTACTAGGGTTTTGGCTGGGGCCAGGAGAACACATTACATTGATCCTTTACTAACTTTGCTAGTGGGCAGCTGCTCTAATTACCCTCCCCACAAAATAATTTTGGCTCAGCTCTGAAATAAACTAAACAGTTGATTTCAAAGTGGACAAAATGGCTGACAAATGTTCCTTGTCAATTCGGTGCAGCCTTGGAATAGCCTGATTTATTTTATGTAATGTATTATTTGTTGTTATTATTTATTAAATTTATATCCCTCCTTTCTATCAAAAATGGTGTTCAAGGCAACGAACAATCATAAAATACAGAGCAAAACAGAACCTTGATTTAAAAATATAAACAAAATATAAATAAAACCAAATCAATTTAAAACACAATTAAAAAACAGCAATAAAAGAAATGAACAGCAGCCAACCAGTTAAAAACTCTTTCAGCAGCAAACCAGCTTACATGCCAAATGTGTCTCCAATGGTGAAGGGACTAAGAGAAGGGCCTCCCCCAAAGACCTTAAAACTTGGGCATGCTTATATGGGAAAATGAGGACTTTCAAATAGCCTGGCCCCAAGTTGCATAGAGCTTATGCATTTCAAATTGTGCATGGAAACAGACCAGTAGCCAGTGAAGCAGATGTAACAAGGGAGTCACATGTTCCCTATAATTGGCCCTGGTCAACAATCTGGCTGGAGCATTCTGGACCAGTCAAAGTTTCCGCAAATTTTTCAAAGGCAACCACACATAGAGTGTGTAACGGTAGTGCAAACAGGATGTAACCAAGGGATATGTCACTGTGGCTAGGTCTGAGATCTCCAGGAATGGGCACAGTTGGCATAATAGCCTCAGCAGTGCAAATGCTCTCCTGGCATCCAGGTTCAGGGCTGAATCCCAGAGTATACCCAAACTGTGAATCTGAGTCTTCAAGAGGAATGTGACCCCATCCAGCAGAGGTTGAATCCCTGACCACTGTTTTGCCATTTGACTGACGAGGAGCACCTCTGACCTGTCTGTATTAAACTTCAATTTAGAACTGGAACATGTGGAATATCATAGTTATTAAAGGCACAATCCTATGGCCAGTAGATGCTGACTGGCTGGCAATAGGAGAAGTTGGAGTCCCAGCTTCGACCTCTGAAAAGCCCTCCGAGGTCACAGCGGGAACCCCAGCTTCGGAGGGCCCTCCCTCTGCCCTTGCGGCCGGCGTGGTTCTTTCCGAGCTGGCTGAGGCTCTGCAGATGGAAGACTGTCTTCAGAGCCAGTGCTGGGGATGGGGGAGCAGGGAGTGGGGGGAGGGAGGGGAGGAGCAGAGCAAGGCTCCGCCGGGATATGAGGAATACCAGTAGTGCCTCAGTCCCTCCTCCTTGCAAGCAGGGGCAAAAGACATAGGTGGCCAAAATCGGCCATCTATGTCTTTTGCAGGGCGAGGGGTGCACGGAGGCAATCCTTGCCTCCATGTTCCTCCTGCATGCGACTGGATGCCCATAATCCTCCAAGTTCGGAGGGTTCCGGGCAGCCACATTGGATGGCGCCATAAAATACTTTTATAGTCTATTGTGCTATATAAGTAATATTTTTTACAAATTGATATCTGGCACTGGTTTCTTATAAATAAGAATGCAAATATATAAAACCAAGGAAGCATAGCTAAAACTGCACTGTTTTGCAAAAAATCTACTCCAGCTTAAATTTGTGTATACTAAAATGAACGCTATGCTGCCAAGATTAGCATGTAACCTAACTTAAGCTGTACAACAAATTTAAAGCAGAGGAAAACCAACACCCTCTTATTGAATCATCCCACGTCCAAGAAATATATCCAACACTTATTTTGAAGCTAGGGTTAAAATGTAAACTATCTTTAAAAGAACAAAGCTTTGTGATTTTAATGGATTCCTGTTTTTTTCTTATCTGAAAATTCTGGTTGTCAAGAGCCTATGGTTTCCACTCTCATCTTAATCTAAGTTAATTGATTATATGTTATATACAATTGCTAACGAAGCCTGTAATCTTGTGAAAGAAAATTAATTAATCCAGATAATTGGAAATTAATAAACATAATGCTCAGCAACAGAATGAGAATAGATACTGCTTTTGCAAATGGAAAATAATTAACTGTATAAGTTACCTTTAGCTGAAGTAGCATAGTGATTAACAGCAAGAGCTGGAACTCTTCAGTTCAAATTTCAGCTCAGCCATTAGTTCATTAGAGGGTGTTAGGAAAGTTGCTATAGCTTCCCTTCACCTTCTCTTTTGAAATATGGGTAGTACTATTTGTCTACCTTACAGGGTTGTTGGGTGAATACTGAAATAATATATCTGAGGTGCTTTGCAAATTTAGGAAAATAAATAAATAAATAAATACTAACTACTACAACCGCTGGAGTAGAGAAGGGCAAGATATATTTCACTGTGTTAAATTTGAAACCCATGTGACCTCTGCACTTATAATGAGCAGACCAAGTTCTTCCCCTATACTATCATGTCATGTGAAATTCCACTTAATCTTTCAGGCAGAAAATCCAAATGATATGTGCATTATAATACATGTTTATTACAGTAGATGCACAATACTAAGCTAAAGAATGTTCAGTTTGCTCCCTTTCAATGAAAACATATGCTGTCTCATGCAGTCCACACCTTATCCTACCTAATGATGCTGAAGATTCCTGTTAAAAAACAATGGAATCTTGAAGGAGTGTATCTTCAACAATAATGTAAGACATCATTTCCATGTACCCTAAAGTATTTTATACACATCTGGACCTCAAATGCATAAGAATAGCAGCAGTTAGAGTTCTGAACTGGGACTCAGGAGACCTGGGTTCTAGTCTCCACTCAGCCATGAAGCTCATTGGGTGACTTTGGGCCAGTCACTGACTCTCAGCCTAACCTACCTCACAGGGTTGTTGTGAGGATAAAATGGAGAGAAGGAGGAGGATTATGTAAGCCGCCTTGGAACAAATAAATATAAGAAATTTAGCTTCAGCTCAAACTCTATCATAGTGCCACTTACAAATTCTTCACATCGGTAATTCCTCGAAAAGCCTTCCTTGGGATGCCTTGAATCTGGTTTTCACTTAAGTCCCTAAACAAAAGAAAATACAGTCCCTTTAAGAACAAATGAACTCAAAACACATTAGCACAGAGACATGGTTACAGTTGCAGACTAATTAGAAATGGATAGAAATATTTACACATGTACATTATTGTTACGGGCAATAACTTGAAGTGATTGCTGTGCAGATTTTAACATTTCCATGAAATGCAGAAAATGTGTATGGCTATTAAAGGCTGTAATTGCTAAGGAATCTACAAATTCCCACACCTATGTGTCTGGATTAAATATTGCACCAAATTTTAAATTCATCTTTCAAATTCTGCATGTCTTCAGAAAGTTTATTTAAAATATATATTAAACTTAACAATGAAAATCAGAAAGTGAATTCTGTGTGTGAAATATCTGATATAGATAGAAAGACAACAAATACAATAACGTGCAGTGCAATCTTATACATGTCTACTCAGAAGCAAACCCCATTGAATTTAAGCGTGTACAGCACATTAAAAGTGCATATTGTATCCTTATTAAAAGAAGAAATAGCTCAATAACCCTCATCCCACCTTCCTTTTGAGATAAAATCATGAAGAAACATATAAGCATTGTAAAAAGTACAGAACCAACCAGGAGCAAAGTGATCACAAATATTTCAATGAATGGAAGAATATTAAGAAGTTCAGTAAGTTCCAATAAAGGTGAGCCAAGGATTAAGGAAGCGTTTTACATTTTCTTATTTTTAAAAAAATAACTATGCTTTATAAAATCCCAGCATTTTATCTAACCTTTATAGGCTAAAACATTCAAAAGCTGCCCCTTTATAAAAGAACAAACTAATCCATTATTCAAAATACATCACAAAATTAAGCAAAATAACTGTTTCAGAACTATTACTAACAAGCAAAGAAAACCTTGTTTTTATAAAATCACTGGATAGGGCACTCATTTTAAAGACATTTCTCCAAACTCGGATATTTTTGCTTTTTTGAGGGATGTACAAGTTGTTCACCTTAATCGAGACTTTTCAACTATGTAACATCCATTAGAATGCACACTCTGGACCCCCCCCCAACTTTAAAGTGAATTCTGTATTGTACTGTGAACCTCCATCAAATTGATTTTATTGAATAAGAAGCAATGGGAATCTGAATGAGAGCACCACACAGAAAACCCACACTGACATCCCAGGTCAAGCTATGTCAGCAAGGGCTTTCTTCTGTTTTCCATCAGGTTGATGGTCCATTCGACCCCCACCCGAAATGTGTTTGTCAGACTAATTCAATTTATACTAGTCATCTAGTCTACACCAATTTCTCTTGTAGCTGTAATTGGTCTCTCAGACAGACACACACACAAATGGGCATGCATAATATTATACTGCTTCCTAAAAGACTTGTTTTCAAACACATCCAATTTCTTTTGGACTTTCCCAAATTATGAAACAGTGAATGGTAAGATATCCTCTCTTCCTCAACCTGTTACCCACTGCTTGGTACTGAAATATTAAATGCTTCACGGCAGGCCTTGTTCTAAGAATGTGTGGGTGATCAACTTTCAGAGACACGTCAATGTAGTACTATGGTATATACTACAGAAAGTAATATTGGAAAGTAACAGCATCTTGTTTAACTGTAAAATAAAAACGTGGTTGGAGAATTGAGGGTTAACGATGACAAAAGTAGCAACAAAAGAGAGACAACTGGATGTGAAACAGATAAGCATCCACCCTTAGTACAACACATCGAGAAAATCAAAATTTGTCTTGAAATATGTTCATTTATATTGCTTCAAGCAGAGTGGAAAGGTAACAAACTCATGATTTAAAACAAGGTTTTTAGTATTCTAGCATAGCAAGATAATTTATATTATTGCTGTCTCTTTTATCACTGCACTCTGTCTTTTCTACAGCTATCCAAGAAAATAGGAGATAGCAGGAAATTAATCTTTTCCAGTAAAAATAAAAATTAAAAAAAAATCTCGTAACATGCATTCATTTTATCTTCTATTGAGGTACTCTCCTCTGGCTAACAATGCAGTCTCTACAAATCTGCAAGATTGTGTACTGATTTCATAAATGCTTCTCATGTTCTGACAACCTGACAGTTTTAAAGGTGTATAGCAGTGTAGAAGTTCCAGCTGCATTTATGTAGCTGCCCATTCACTACAAGTATGCCTTATTCTGAAGATTTGAACTGTGTTGATCTCTGCTTGATAACAACATTCCAAATCATTCTTAATTTGCTCACTTTCTGGAGCAAATCAACTGCCATCAGATTCACCCAACACAGAGAAGTCTATAAAAGTCTAAAATACACTTTTTATAAAAGTGTAATTTTGGCCATATTCATGGTTTTCCATTTTCTACAACATTACTGACAGTTTTTCAAAGACGATCAACTTTCTCTTAAAGCCATTAGAGAAACAGTATCCAGCCACAGTACCTATCTTTTTTTTCAAATGTTTGAAGTTGAAAAGTTGTGATGAAAACCATCTCAATCCTAAATGTTCATGAACACGCAATCTCGCTGTCCTTTAAAGAAACAGAATGATTTTGTATGGAAATCTTTAAAAAGAAGATTTAGAACACTGATAAGGGTAGTAGTATAAAGGCCTAGCTAGCATAAAGCTACTATCCAGCTGTTTCATTACAGAAAGATACGGTCTCAATTCTGCATTTATGCACAAGATTGAGATTTGGACATCAGTAAAAACAGACACCAGGATTATCATATTAGCTCTGAATTGTCTTCCTGCTCAACAGCTGCTAGATCAGTGTTACAGACAGACTCAAATAACTTGTGGTTTTTATATTTTCAAAGGGAGTAGCCATTACTGCTTTGTCTCCAGTATGTCCTGGACTCAATCCTAAACCATATGTGGAAAGAACCTGTTGCATCACCGTATTAAGACTGTAATATATTGCAAGCAGAGCGTTTACCAGCAATGCTTTGTCCCAACCAGAATTCTGTGAAACTTGGAAGATTTGCTGATTTTTAGTTGGTCATAATAGTGATGTCACGTTGCTATTTGGTTGCTGAATTCATATTTTCCTCCACAGAAACACCAATTTAGGCACCCATGTGAATAGACACAGTTTTCACATACAAAACAAATTGTGAATTGCATCCAACAGTGTCCTTCTGTTCACAGAAGGCTGTGTGTGTTTGTGGGGGGAGGGGTTTGCATAGGGGAATGCAGAAGAAAGGGGGAATTGGTAAAAATGAATTTCCCTCCCCTTCCCCTTACACCAGCTTCAGATGGATCAAATAATCTTCCATGAACGAGGAGGACAGCATTGGATACAATCCAGTACCACTAATATTCCTTTTTAGGCCTGAGGAGAAATCACATGAAATCATGAAACCAATTCTAGCCAGCGTAAGACTTAGTACTTACGTGACTACTGATTGGCAAATGGGACTGCTGAACCATAAAATCCTCAGCTTTGTTACAGTCATGGGTAGATGTACCAAAGAGTATTTGATTATAGACTGAGGTGTTGTTGTTGTTGTTACTTCTTTCCAAAATTTAAACTACAAACCTTTCAGAATACCAACACAACATCTGAAAAATTGCCCTACCCTCTTTTCAACATACAAATCTTAGCTTAATGATGTTCAATTGAGATATTTCCATAGGGATTAGCAGAGGCCTATGGGAATCATGGACAGTTGGGTTCCCCCCCCCACCCCAGGAGAAACAGTGAATCGGCTGGAGCTAGAAAGTGGCTGATTTCTTCACTGCTCTTCTGGGAACTACTCTAGTCTAAAAATTACATTTTAAAAATACACTGTTGGCACTTGTCAGTAGCTTGATTTAAAAAATAAATAAATTCAGGAAGTGAAAGTGACCTACTCCATTCCTGAACTGAAAAAGTCTTGAAAACACCAGAGAATATTGATAATAATAGTGGTCCAATATTGCAACTGAATAATTTTAAACATTATAAAGTAAATGTCGAAGTGTTTATAAGCTATTCCCATTGCAGAAAGAGCCCTTCCCTGCAACATTAACATGCCTTCTTACACAGAACAAAAGCCAAATAACCAGCCAGCTGCACATCGTCCCCCTGTGATAGTTCTCTATGACATTAACCAATATACTGAAACATTTCTATTGCATAGATAAGAGACTCCACCTTTGTGTCCATTTTACATACTGGTGTTCAAAAAAAAAAGTTAACCGTTGTGTAGTAGAAACACTTGCAACTTCTTAGAGGCACACCACAAAGATGATCAAAGCATGAAATTGAACTACTTCAACCATTCGAATAGCCCAGGCTTTAAAAATATTAGCTGCAAGACAAAATTATTTCCCCCACTCACCATGTAGTTATCAAAATCTATAGTCTTTGTTGTCCAGTGACTTGATCTCTACTCTATGAGAACTAGAAACACTCTACTTTTAATTATAGTAACCATGCAAAGCAACAGCTAGAAGAGGACATGGGGAATATTTATAGCAGATGGTGTCATAATGTCCGACTTTCACACTAAAGAGCATTGATGATAATATAATCAAATCTTTCACAATTAGGAGCTTGAGATTATCTGCATTAATTGTCAACAGCTTTTATGGAACCAACAATATTAAACATCTTTCTCTACTGACACATAACTTTTGGGGAAGGTGGGGAGAGCAAGACCTGGAAATACATAGATAATTATAGTCCATTCAACAGTGGTGAAGAAACAATAATTTACTAAAGAAATAAAGATGAAATACCTTATTGGATATGTGAAAGCAAGTCTTGATGGATATTTGGCCCTACTGCATACCACAAAGATTGTACAGTGTGATTAGTATCAGACTTCTCACTTAATGGCATACAACTGTGCAAAAAAAAGTGTGGGTGTGTTCTTGCTATTTAAAAGCATTAAAGTATCTCCTGACATTTCAAGGTTTATTCCTGGAGAAGACAAGGGCAGAACTCCGATTAATCAGTAAATGTCTTGGCTCAGCATTCTACAAGAATATTTATTTACATAATAGCACTTCCAAAAATTAACTAGACTCTCTTCTGAGTTGCCATCAAACATGTTATTGGATTGCAGACTGACAATGTCAGTTTATACAATTAAATTAAGTATAAAAGAGAAGCTGATGGTTGCTGAGGGAATGGAGGAGACCACATGCTTATCAGGCTCATATAAAAGTTCCTATGTTCCAGTTTTTGTTTTCTTACTACAAGGAACTACATAAGGGAGAAAAAGTGATATCAATACAATTAACTATTTTCAACTCTGGAAGAGATGAAATTGTAGCTCTAGTATGTATCTTTCCTAAAGTCTATTCTGCATATAGAAGATTGGAAAAAATATCCACTCCAGCTAACATGTTTGTTTAATGATAGCACGTGCTTGAGATCCTTCATGTATGGAGGGGAGAGAGGACTACTGCCAACATTAGAAGGCCTTGAAAAGCTAATCATGCAATAAGGGAGCAATCCTATGGACCTTAGACATTGTCTGAGGGGCCATAGGATACTGGGGATTTCTCCCTCTGAAGTCGGAGATATGACCCCTCTCCCCTGCCCTGTCACAGCTGGTGTGGAAAGAACCGCACCAGCTTGCTTCCAAACTCAGAAAATTGACCTCAGAGAGGGGGAAAAGGAGGTGTTCCAGCGGGCAGGGAGGGGAGGAGACCAGAGAGGCCAGGATAGTAGTTATCCTGAGCCTTTTCCAGTCTCCTTCCCTCCCCCTCTGAAGCACCATCACTAAAAAGCCTGTCTACTGAAATATGCAGGGTGGGAGGCAAAGATCGGAAGCATTGGATAATCGGAAGCCTCCAAGTTCAGGGGGCTTCTGATCATCGAGGGTGCAACTGATAGGATTATGCCCTAAAATGGTTTCCAGCAGTATCTTAAAGTGGGCTACATTCAGTGGCACTTCATTATGGGATAGCTCTCAACACAGACCAATTTTTTTTGTCTTGAATTGTTGAAGTGGACAGTAACTATTGTTTGTTCTCAATTTACTCAGACTACAATGTCTATGACAAATTTCAAACTAACAGTTCAGATTCTGATTCCAGAGTATTTATCCAGTAAAATCTATTAAAATCTATTGAGCTTTTTAAAAAGTACAACATAATTTTCTGATGTCTATTGAATTAGCAGTCTCATTTCAGTTATCATCCCAAACCATGATTGTTTAACTATGATATGGCATGATGGCTAAATTCATAAACAGCAGTTAGCAATCAGTTGGCAGACCAAAAACAGAACCCATGGTTTGAAGTGGGCTTGCACATCAACCTTTGAGTTAACTATGGTTTGGTGTGATGTATGAACTGACAAACCATAATTATAGTTCTTGTTCCACCTTCGGAGGCCACTAGACCTAGGTATAGGGGTGCTGAAAATCTGGAAAATGAAAGCAAACAAGCGAGCTCTAAACCATGGCTTGCCTGTATGTTTAGGAAGTTAAACCATGGTTTAGGTTTAACTTTGGTTAGCACACACCACGCTTTAGTGTGATGTCTGAACTGAGCTGTGGAATAAGAAACTTGATTTTCTACTTTGGAAACAGGATTTTAGACATAATGACAACAAGCAAGAATTTATACTCAGTGGCTTTATGGAAGGCTTTATGTCTGAAGTTAACCACATCAGCATCTGATCCAGGGTCATTCCTTTGATCTGTCTCAAACTAGCCTAATGACTACAAATAATAAAACTTCTTACGATCAATGTCATCATTTGCAGTTGTACACAGTAATTCTATACATATTAGAAATTAAGGGGCTATCTTGATTTGAGTTTTATCTTATGGTCTAATAGCATTGCTGTCCTCTCCATGTAAAATTAATCACGTGGGAGGGGATTTAAATAAATAAAACAAATATACCAAGGATGGAGGACTGTGAATTGATACTGTGGCACTTGGCACTTTTAGCAACATCCAGAGAGACAATTTGGTACACTCCGTGGGAGATGGATTGTACCAAAGAAGATGTCTTTGTGTGGTGGGGCTGCAAGCATACATTGTGTGTATACATGTCTAGGTTGGTATATGTGTACACATCTAGGTCAACTGGGTGTACCATATCACAATCAAGGAAGCTGTACATATCCATAGGATGAGGAAGTCACAGGTATATGAAGACTGAAATCCTGAGATTAGTTCAATATAAAGTGTTCGTGAATCACTGCAAAATGTTGGGTAATCTTTAGGATTGGTGTACAACATAATTTTATTTACGGTATTAACAACATTTATAAATTGCTTTTCTGCTGAAGTTCACTAAATCATTCACAACAAAAAAAATTAAAATCAATATTGAAACAGTAAAACATCAAAAATTAAATTTGTTAAAAAGAACAAAAAAGAGAAACAGCAAGAGCTAATCTAAAACCCTAGACTTCAAGGTCTTGATGAGAAAGCAGATGGACCCCAACACAAAGGCATGCTGAAGTTTCAGGGCCACAATCCATTTCAGTAAACTGAAATAAGTTTTAATCAATAAGGTTCAAGTCTTGGACTCAATACATCCCTAAACTATGTATAAGGAGAATTAGTATATACTTCTTTGGGGGGGGGAGGATGTTTGGTGAAATCCAGTGAAGTAGTTCTGCTGACAGAAGTGCTTCCATTAGTGAAACTCGGAGGGTGTTTCCTGAGCACCCTCAAAATCTGCTCTGGAGCATTACGGCATCAGGGGTTGCAGGGGAGAGAAAAAGGAAGAAAGTCCCATTGATGAGTGAACCTCCACTTGCACAATGTTGGATTCTGCCCATAGTCAGGAAGAAGAAATTCTGATTTCCTTTTCAGTGAAAATAACTTGAGAACACATCGCTGGTAATCTGGTTCTTAAATCCAGAGTTATAAAGCCAAATTCAGTTCACATTTCAACAATTCAAGGAACAAATGCTAAAATGATTCTTCAGCTAGGGAACTGGCTATACACATTTTATTCAATTCGTTTCAATGCGCCAAAGATGCGAGCTTGCTACGTGCATCTCTCTTTAACACAGGGAGAATATTAGATACAGATACCAACTGTAAATGATAACAAATATTGTGGGGAGCAAAGGTATTAAAATCATGATGGTACACTATCAAAAATTCATTTGTATGCACAAGATAGAGGTTTCATTTTATAATAAGTTATAAGTTATTTGCGTCAAAAATTAACTGTATGTCAGCAACTTTGAAATACCTATACGCTAGGAAATGTGCCAGATTTTAAGAGTTAACCCACATTAATTTTTCAACAGCATTCATACCATGGATAGGAACAACAGATTCATACCAGACTCAGGTAAATGTGTGTTATGATTCTTACAGGGCTTATGAGAACAGGGGAAAGACCACCGGCATGCTGATCTCCACAGTAGAACATTTATTTTAAACCTTTTTGACACCAGGCATCTATACTAAAGTGTTAGAATAAATAGTTAAGAAAGGTGTTAAAGATATAGAACAGAGCAAAGATATATTTGAGCAAGCAAACCTTTGTGTGTAATGGCTTTCTATGTGGTCAACTTTCGCAAGTCTACACTTAAAAACTGCAAGCATCTTCAAAATGCAAGAATAAAATTTCCAAGCACATAGTTAATGTTCAGATGGCTGAATATATTGATTGTCTGCCCATCTCCAAGTATCTTAAGTTTACCCAGAAGACTATTTTATTTAATTAAGTTGGTGCTTTATTAATATATATATTCCTCTATTGATCATAAGAGAAGCTGACGCATGTTTGAGTCAGGCATACATCAGATCCATTTAATGGACCTCCACTTAGGAGAGTGGTTGGCTCTAAATCAAGGTAAATGGGAGCAAGTGCTCCTTTGGGAGGGTAGGGCTTAGCTGAATTTATAACATTTTTACAGGGCTTTTTTTTTTCATTTAAAGCAGAAAGCATATGGAAATTAGATATGAAAATGGTCTCTCCTTGCACGTTTCAATTAAGCATGTCAATACCTTAATTAAATTGCTCAACTTAATGAGATTTATACCAATGAGTGTGTTTTATACTTATAATAGCTTTTTTGGCTGCTGTTCAGAATGTCAAATAAATTGTAAGAACTGGGATTAAAAAGTAGAAATTGACATTCTGAACTAAAGCCAGTAATTCTTCAAGACTCATTTCCCCCCCCCCTCCATTCATGTGATTTTAGAGAATTAATGAACCTTGTAATAACTTTGCTTTTTTAAAAAAAGTCATTTTATCCTCCAGTTCATCTTTATCATCAGTTTCTCTGCTAAAGTAGCACCATTATTATAAGGTACATTTGGCCTATGTAATTATAGGCTAATTCTCTCTAGTATGCTGCATCCTTTTTTGAAGATGTATTTCCTGATGAATAGTAAACTTCACTACCCTCACAACATCATTCAGAAAATCACTGGTTAAGTCTCAAGACAACTCTAGAAATTATACAGATCAGTATGGAGAAAAACAACAACAATTCAAGACTTTTTGAACTATATGCTTTATTTCTTTTGCCAAGTCTTGTAGAGTTCTTGAATTTCTACCTCAAGAATATACCTCCACCTATAAAGGAAGTAACAAATATCTCATATTTCTTGGAAGACTCATTCACAGTAAAAAGCAAACTATAGGCCTATCCACCTTCTTTTTCTGATTCCACTGGCTTCAACATTTCGGTCAAAGGTTTGTATTAGTCAGAGTACAGTTGTCCCCATTTTAATGAGCCCCATTAAATATGGTGATCAGCTGTTTACTATCTGACTGTCAACAATATGAAAATTCGGTATTTTTTTTAAAACCAAATTAAGAATTGCTTTACACCATATTTCACCGGATAATTGTCTGCTTATTAAAGATTGCCATCAGTGATGAACTTTTCCATTGTGCCAGCATAAGAGTATATGAGTATGTGATGAGATGAGTGATCACATGCATCATATTCCATATGATGTTGAGGGGGAGGGTGTACTTGGGTAACAGATGAGGGAAGATTTTAATATTCAATGGTTTCTACGCAGAATCTCTCCGGGCTTTTTATTTCTTAATGAAAGTAGAACATTGGAAACTTTGTATGTTTTTCCTGCTTTGGATTTTTGTTTTAAAAATATAAACTGCCCTGAGCTTTAGGGATAGTGCAGGATTATATTTATTTCTTTATAGTGGTAGGGGCATTCACTCCTGTTTTAAGCACACGCACAGGCACGGGTCTCTGCTGGAAGGATTCATTTATGTAGGGAGCAGGATATTCAGCAAGGAAGAAGAGCGGCATGATGGGGCATTTATGTCAGCTGCTTTTAACAGGTCTAGTTGTAGAAGAATTGTTTTAGCTGTTAAATTGTGGTTTTGTATACTGGAAAAAATATGCTATTTTTTAATTGTATTGTGTTTTATGAATTGTTGTGAACCGCCCAGAGAGCTTCGGCTACTGGGCTATATAGAAATGAAATGAAATGAAATGAAATGAATGAATGAATGAATAAGTAACAACAAAAGCAACATCCAATGGAAAAGGAGCAGCAGAATCCAGAAAATCAAGGGGGTTAATCTGATATTTCCTCAATATTTTTCAATCAACACAACGAGAGAAGCCATATCTCTACATTAACCTGATTAGGATGTTAAAATTTATTTATTTATTTATTATATTTATATCCCGCCTTTTTATCCTGCAAGGAACCCAAGGCGGCTTACATAATCCTCCTCCTCCTCCTCTCCATTTTATCCTCACAACAACCCTGTGAGGTAGGTTAGGCTGAGAGTCAGTGACTGGCTCAAAGTCACCCAGTGAGTTTCATGGCTGAGTGGGGACTAGAACCCGGATCTCCTGAGTCCCAGTTCAACACTCTCACCACTACACCACACTGGTATGGACAATAGGTCCATATTTGGAATATGGAAAATAGGTCCATATTTGGCAGCCTGGCCCAATCAAAACACAGAGAACCTGGAAAGAGGGAGTTTGGTGGAAATTTGCACCTGTCCTAGCAAGTGAATGGGCAGCTTCCATAGTTGCTTCCATCACTTTTTGACTATCATGGCTTCAACCTGCAAGAAAAAACATGTTATGTTGCTGGCTCTTTCAAATGCTATCTTTACAAAATCTTATTCACTTGCTAGGACAGGTGCAAAATCTTAGGTAAAGGTTTTTACTGTCATGGTCATGGTTTATACTATACTATACTCTTATTCTATGATTTATGCTGCTCTTATATGATAGTGGGGCACTCGGTACAGTAGGTGTTACTTAAATCATTTGCCTATAGCAGTTATCATTATCAACTTGAAATAATCAGCCCCTCACAAAACAAGCCCTAATCATACCAGTTAATTTTTCACTCCTTCTGTCAAACCATTTAAGTTGATTTCTTCAATGAATACCTGACAGCACTAGTCTGTGATGGTGAAAAAGATGGTGCATTTCTTAGAGAGATTTTTTTTTTTTTTTTTGCTGCATTAGTACATTAATGAAATGATTGCGGAAATGATAGCTGACATATCACAGGAAAACAGAATTGATCGGGAGAAATTTATTTTCCAGTATAGGAAGCATTCTGAATCATGCCAACCTAAAAAGATTTTTCTTTAAATTTATATCACACTAGCTGTATATTTTTTTGAAGCTGCACGATCCTTTATATGCCATTTCTAAAGAAACACTTCGGGGTGCATGTAGTTAGCAGGACCAGCCCTCCCATGAGGCAGGGTGAAGCCTTTACCTCAGGTGGTGAAGTAGGAGGAGCAGCAAATTACATGCTCTGCCCCACTGCCAGGAGCCCCCCCCCCCTTGTGGGTACCACTGGGCAGCTGCTGCAAGACAGGTGAGTGTTCCAGAGAGCTCCACTGGACCTGCTCTGTTGCTGCAGCAAATGCCGCAGGGGGAGAGAGCCAGCGGGGCTCTCCAGAGCAGCCATCTGCCCTCTGGCTCACCCTAAGGATCCTCTCAGGGTGATCCAGAGGGCGAGTGGGCAGGAGGTCTCTTTGAAGAGCCATGTCAGCTATAAAAAGTGACTGCCACAGCTTGGCCAAACCCAAATGCCTGGCTCTGAGGGGTCCTTCCTTAGAGGCAGGAATTGTGGGAGGGGGTGTTCCTGGAGATCACCTCTACCACAGGTGAGCTCCAGGGATAACCATTCCCACAATGGCTGGTGCTGAGAAAGGCCTCCTCAGAGTCAGACATTTGGGCCTCTGTCTCTCAGCAGAGCCACAGTAGCCACTTTTTATGGCCAATGTGGCTCCTCAGAGAGCATCAGAAGCAACAACAGTGGTGGTAGAAAAGGGGAGGTAAGTGGGAGACAGGACGGGGTGAGACACAGTGGGAGGAAGACACGACAAGGGGTTGGGGAGATGTGGCATGTGGCCGGGGGGGGGGGAGACAGGGTGCGCAATGAGGTGAGTGGGAGACATGGTGTGTGGGTGGGCAAAGGCATGGTGGAGGTGCGTGTGTTCTCTCCTGCATCAGGCAGCAGGAGAGCTTGCACCAGCCCTGAGAGTTAATGTTCGTTGTACTGTTTTTTCAGTTTACTTTTAAGAGTGTTTAAGGTAACATAACATTGGATTTAGCCCATGACACTGATAGTGTTGATGTCCTGCAAATGCCAACTGCACCCTTAGGACTAGTTAAAAACTTTTTTTAAAAAAACCTTTCTCACGCAGACAGGTATGTAAGCATGTGTATATGATCAAAAATAACATAATCCAGCACTTTCCAAACGTGTAACTGCATTTTCTCAGCATGTTATTAAAGTGTTGGATAACATAAAGTACACTGAGACAGCACAGGTAAACCAAGGTTATGACCAAGGAAGGAGATGCAGAATAAAAGCATTTGGATATGTCATTTCGATGTCTTGTTTTAGTATGCATCTGAAGGAAAGCACTAAGGGAGCTTAGTCAAACACCACAACTTGATTCCACCCACCCGCAAAGTGAAGTCTGGTTTTCATTTCCTTCTTTGATTGAGTTCTCTCATAACACACTGGCAAAGGGAAACTGTGTGCCATTTCTTTATAGAGCTAGAACAGTATTATTGAATTATATACACATGCACATACTGTATAGATTTTTCAGACTTGGAAATACAAATAGATTTAGATATTTTAAATCTATTTCCGCAGAGCACAAAGTTGTGCGCATTGTAGTATTCTGACATTTGAGTTCCACTAGAGAAAATGCCAGCCTGAACCTGCTTCATTAAGGAAGAAGAAACAGAAATTCTTCTACTCACCATGAATTTCAGTTCTCCACGAGTGGAGGAGGCCAGCAAGCTTGGGGTAAGCCCCGCCTCCGGGGCTGGGAAGGCAGACTTTGATCTCAGCTTCCCGGAGGAGGCGGGGCCTCCCCCAGGAAACCCAGTTGAGACTTCCAACGAACTGATCTTTGCAGACGCCCTTGCTATCTTGAATAGAAGGACCGCCGGGTCCGTCGGCTGCAGGGCTGTGGAAACAAGAGGAGAAACTCCCTCCCACGGCCCAAATTAACATGTGCCCCGGAGGAGGCCGACCCAGGGCGGGCCTTGCTGGCCTCCTCCACTCGTGGAGAACTGAAATTCACGGTGAGTAGAAGAATTTCTGTTTCTCCTAGAGTGTCGGAGGCCAGCAAGCTTGGGGATGTAAAAAAGCAGTTCATCCCCCGGGTGGGCCTAACACCCATTGCCGGCCTCCTACTGGGGTGAAATGACCTTCTGCAGCACGCGCCTTCCGAAGGCACCCTCTGCTGAGGCCGCAAGGTCAACTTTGTAATGCCTGGTGAATGTGTGAACGGAAGACCAGGTGGCTGCTCTACAGATTTCTTCTAGAGGAGCTCTCTCGCTAAAAGCCGCTGATGTGGCCATTCCCCTGACTGAATGGGCTTTGATGCCCTCTGGGACCTGTAGTCCACTGGAGGAGTATGCCATTGCGATGCAGTCGCGTAGCCATCGTGCCAGTGAAGCGACTGACACCTTCTTTCCTAGGGAAGAGTCTCTGAAGGAGACAAAGAGTGAATTGTGTTGCCGGGTTGGCTTTGTTCTATCTAGGTAAAACTTTTCCGCTCTCATGGCGTCAAGCGTGTGCCACTCCTTCTCTCGTGGAGAGAAGGGATGCGGGAAGAAGGAAGGTATCACTAAGTCCTGGGACCTGTGGAATGGGGAGTTGACCTTTGGTATGAAGGTCGGATCTGTGTGCAAGACCAGCTTGTCTTTGTGGAAGATGCACAGGTCTTTGCTGCATGACAGTGCCCCTAGCTCTGAAACTCTCCTGGCGGAAGTGATTGCTATTAGAAAAATGGTCTTCAAGGTCAGTACCTTGAGTGAGGCCGCCCCTCAAAGGGTTGTTTTGTTAATGCTTTGAGCACTACATTGAGGCTCCAGGTGGGGAACCTGTGAACTTGGGGGGGCCTAATCAGGGCAGCCGCCCTGAGGAATCTCTTAATGTGAGGGTGCGCCCCAAGGGGCGAGCCCTTGGAGTCTCCTAGCACTGAGCCCAGTGCCGCTACCTGGCGCCTGAGTGTGTTTGTGCTAAGGCCAGATGACAGCCCTTCTTGGAGGAACTCGAGAATGTCTGGTGTTTCCGCACCTAGTGGGTCCCTTCCCGTGGCTCGTGACCAGCAGAGGAAAGCCCGCCAGGTGCGGTCGTATGTTTTATGTGTAGAGGGCCTCCTGGAGGCCAGGAGGGTATTGATTACCTTTTTGGAGTAACCACGCTTGGTTAAGAGGCCCCGTTCAGTCTCCAGGCGGTCAGCTTCAGGAACCCTGGGTCTTGGTGGAAGATCGGGCCCTGGCTGAGAAGGTCGTGCCTGAGAGGGAGCCTGATGGGCCTCCCGACTGCCAGGTTTACAAGGTCGGGGAACCATGGCCGTCTTGGCCAGTGAGGTGCTACTAGAATGACATGCGCTTGCAGGTTTCTGATTCTCTGAATTACTTTTGCTATTAGCGGGAGTGGAGGGAATGCATAAAGCAGACCCTCCAGCCAGTGACTGGTGAGTGCGTCTGTGAGCTCTGCCTCTCTTGTTTGGTAGCGGGTGGCAAAATGTGGGAGCTTCGCGTTCTGTGTGTTCGCGAAGAGGTCTAGGCACGGTTGGCCCAGGCTCTTGACTAGAAGGCTGAAGACTTCTGGGTGTAGGGACCATTCTCCTTGGTCCAGGGTTGTCCTGCTGAGCCAATCTGCTTGTATGTTCAAGATGCCACTCAGGTGCTCGGCCTGATGGAGCTGAGGTTGCGTTGTGCCCAACTGAAAAGGGCCATGGCTTCTTTCTGGAGAGCCTTGGATCTCGTGCCCCCTTGTTTGTTGACATAGGCCTTTGCCACTACACTGTCCGTTTTCACTAGAACGTGTTGTCTCGATAGTGTTGGGGCAAATTCTCTTAGTGCTAGCTTCACTGCTCTCAGCTACAGCAGATTGATGGAGAGCTGAGTCTCTTCTTTTGACCAGATTCCTTGTGTGTGCCCTCCTTGGCAGACAGCCCCCCAGCCAGTTAGGCATGCGTCCGTTGTTAGCGTGACACGTGTGGGAGTCTGGATTGGAACTCCCTGAGAGAGGCGCGCTGGGTGGCACCATCATTTCAGTGCCTTGGTCACTGAGAGGGGAAGGGACAGGGGCAGGTTGAGATTGCGGGCAATCTCGAGTTGGTAGTCTAGGAGGAAGGTCTGTAGTGGCCTGGAGTGGAACCTGGCCCACTGTACCGAGTCCTGGCATGACACCATCATCCCCAGGAGCTTGGCTAGATCCTTGAGGGGGACCATGTCCCTGGAGAGGAGGTGTGCTGCCAGCCTGCTCGTTGATGTCTGCCTGTCGGGGGACAGGAACATCATATCTGTGGCAGTGTTCAGGGACACCCCTAGATGCGTGAGTACCTGAGAAGGGGTGAGGGAGCTCTTCTCTGTGTTGATCAGGAACCCGAGGTTTTGAAGCGTTGACCTGGTCAAGTCTGTGTCTCTGATGCTCTGCGAGTGGGAGTGAGAGCGAATCAGGATGTCGTCTAAGTAAGGGTGAAGCTGGACTCCCTTTGAACGTAGTAGCGCTACTGGGGCCAGCAGCACCTTCGAGAAGACCCTTGGAGATGTTGACAAGCCGAAGGGAAGAGCTCTGAATTGGAATTGCTTGCTGCCATAGCTGAAACGCAGGAACTTGCGGTGAGCAGGGCGTATGGGAATGTGGAGATATGCTTCTGTTAGGTCTATCGAGGATAGGAAGTCTCCTTTCCGCAGGCACTCTTTTATGGACTTGAGAGTCTCCATCTTGAATCTCTGCTTCTTCAGGAAGTGGTTGACCTTCTTTAGACTTAGGATGGGCCAGACTCCCCCGTTCCTCTTTGGTACGGTGAAGAAGACTGAGAATATCCCTTGGTTCCTCTGCGTCTTCGGGACTTTCTCGATTGCTTGGATGCGTAGGAGGTGTTGGATGGCTGCTACAGTTTTCTGATGTTTGACCGGGTCTCTGAGCCGGTGGGTCCTGAAAAAACTCTCTTTTGGCTTCTTCTTGAATTCTAAAGAATAGCCCTCTTGGATTATTTCCAGAAGCCAGCGGTCAGAGAACATCTGTTTCCAGGTCTCCCTCCCACTGGAGGGGAGGGGAGCAGTCAGGCGGAGTTGGGCTTCTTGTTCTGGAATGAGGCACCCTTGCGTGCTCCTCCTTTTGTGTTGTTGTTGTTCTTGTGCCAGCGAGGCTTGTGGCCTCCCGTTGAAAAGCTGCGGTTGGAAGAGGAGGAGGAGGAGGAGGTAAATGAAGATTTGCTCTTGGTGGAACGAAAGGAGCCATACTTCTGAGACTGTCGTTTGTAGTCTTTCTTCTGGGAGTTCAGCAGGGCTTTTTTCTTGTCCTTTGTCTCTACAAGGACGTGCTCTAATGGGTCGCCGAAGAGTTGTTTTCCTGCAAAGGGCACACTAGCTAGGCTGGATTTGGTCTTACCATCGACCCCCCAGTTGCGTAGCCAAATGTTCCTTCTAGCGACCACGCTGGAGGCAGCAGCTCTTGCTCCTAGCTGGAAGGAATCTAGTGAGGCATCTGCTAAAAAGGATGCTGCGGTATGAGTATCTCTAATGAACTCTTCGATTTCTCTAGAGTTGGTTTTTTTTCTGGAGTATCTTGTCAGTTCGGAGATGCAGTGCGCGCTCTACGATGGTAGCTGTGGTGGAGGCTCTCATGGCGGTTGTGGCAGCCTCAAAGCATTTACGGAGCGCTGTGTTGGCCCTCTTGTCATGGCTGTCTGGGAGCTCGTCTCTTTCCACAGGCATCAAGCATTTTGATGTCAGGGCGGAGACCGGGTCGGCGACCTTGGGAACCGTCAGCTGTGCCATGTCTTTTCTTGCCAGACGGTATAGCTTACTGCAGGCGCGATGTGGAGGTTTAGGGTTAGCAGGTTTGGCCCACTCCTCGCGCAGGATCTTGCGTAGGTTCCACGGGATTGGGATCTCGGGATGTGAAGGCAGTTCTTCTCCTGGGAATACTGACTGGTTTCCTACGCTTTCTGGAACTTCGTCGGTTGGTCCGCTGCCCTCGCTTTTCAGGTCAACCTCGGACAGAACCCTGGTTATCAACTTGGGGAAGGCTTCTGTCGCGAAAAGGTGCCCTTTGGGGGGCGTGTCACTTGGTTCGTCGCTGTCATCCGAGATTTCTCCGTCTTCACTGTCGGAGATGGATGCTGCGCTTGCCCGAGACGGTGAGCGGCTGGACCAGGTGCTAACAGAGGCTGTAGGAGACCTCTCTCTTCTTTTATAGGTGTTTTTTTGTCTTTGTGGACTGGTTGTGCGTTTGACTTTGGGCTTGGGTGGGCTTTCCTCACGTTCCTCCCAAGAATCGATCGTAGAGGCTGGAGAGGGTGATCGCCGCCTACGGGGTCGGTCTCTGCTCTCTCGCTCAGCCGCTCTGCTGCTAGTCAATTAGTTGCTGATAGTACGCATAGTTTGCACCATTTGTGCCATCAGAAGACACATGTTGTCTCCCTTGCTCGCCTGGGCATCTTGCACAGTCCCCTGTGACTGTGGTACATCTTGGAGTGTAGCGTCCATGGGTAAGCCTGATGCGGAAGCTGCATTGGGTTCCAAGCTTGTAGGTAATTATATTCCTGAGGGCAAGAGATGAAAGCGTGAGAAGGTTTTTTATTTTTTTTGAGCTAGCCTACGCCCCCTGGTGGCGGGAGGAGGAAGCACTCGAATCTGTTTCTCTGAGTGCCCTCTGCTCCTAGCCAGCAGGCATGGCTGGAGGAGGGGCCCCTGCCCCCCCCACGGCCCACGCGCCCCTGTGCGTGCGCGTGCACGCGTGCTCTCAGCTGGGGTCCCTGTGCCAGCCTGCGGGTGGTCTACGGTGGGCGGCCCTGGCGGCCCCCAAGATGGCCGCGCCCAGCAGCCTCGCACATGGGAGAGGAAACAGGCAGGGGACGGCTGGATCGCGCGACGATGGAGGGGGGGAAGACGGAACATCGCCAAGTTGCTTCGCCGGCGGGTGGCGGGACAGACGCCGGCCTCCGGTGTAATGACCAGGCGCGAGGCAGCGGCCCTGGCCGGATGCCCGCCCCCCAAATGCCGCGCCAAGCGCTGTGGCGGATGTCGGAGTGGGAGAACGGCAGCCGCAGGCGCGCAGTAGCAGCCCAGGCCAGAGCCATTCATCTTAATGCGCCGCGTCCGGGCGCCGCGGCGGGCGCCCAGCGTCGGGATGAGTTGTGGCACGGCGGCGGCGGCAGCAGCACCAGATTCCCGGCCCCTTCTATGCCACGTAGGTCCAGGCGCTGTGGCGGGGGCCCGGGGAAAGGGGGCGCTGCTATGCAGTCGCCTCTCCACGTTGCTGGATGGCGCAGTGTATCAGCCGCGCTGGGCCTAGCCGGTGCTCCCGTCACCTGCATGGGTGGGGGCCGTGCAGCAGAGTGGCGGGCGCGAGTTGACTCACGCCCGGCGACCGCAGCTATGCTGGCAGGCGCCGCCGCTGGGCAGGGGGGAAGGGAGGAAAGCTCTATCCCCTGCCCTACTGCAGAGGAACTTGGGGGGAGGTGGAGGGGGAGGACCGAGGCACCTGGGACACGAATCCCTTCCCCCCCTTAGATGAGCTCAGAACCCCCAGGAGGAGTTGCTCCCTTCCCCCCGCCGGGCCCTCCCGGGACGGATGGGACATTCCCACCATGCTTGGTGGGGGTTATCCCGGGTCAGGCCTTCTGCTTTTCCACCCAGGGTGGTGGCATGAGGCTCTGGGACCCTTTCCTACCGTCCCGGTATTCTTTGAGGTTTCTTTCTTCTTTTCTTTCTTTTTTTCTTTGTTTTCGTGCTGGAGTAGCGCGAGGTGTCTGCCTCCTTCCCGAGGCAGGAAACTAAACTGAGTTTCCTGGGGGAGGCCCCGCCTCCTCCGGGAAGCTCAGATCAAAGTCTGCCTTCCCTGCCCCGGAGGCGGGGCTTACCCCAAGCTTGCTGGCCTCCGACACTCTAGGAGAATGAGAATACTTAAAATGTCTGTATAAAACATTAGCCTTGTGGAAATTAATGCTAGATTTTCTGCACTGAATTCAGCTAGGTCAGCACGGTATTCTCAGAAGAATACTAGATCAAAGGTAGGATTCTTGGCATCTATAAAGGAGCTAAACTCTCTTACAGTGAACAAATGCATTTGTTTTTAGAGAAAAATGTTTGCAGATACAATGATGTAAGCATTCAAGAAACAGTAGGCCCTAAACAGTGTGCAGGCGCTTATCACGAAAGTCCCCACAGCCACGCCCCCAAGGAGAGTCCAAAAATTCAGGCTACTGTGTTGCTCCAGATCATCAAACAGTTCTATCAGTTTTCAACTCCACCAGCATTTGGATTTTTTTCTTATCTCAAGTTATTTTTCTCCCGAATATGAACAACCTTGCAAATTTGGGTAAATTCGTATTAAAACCAAACTGGAACAAAAGTCTCACCCATCCCTAGCTGCAACCCTATCTGAAGAGGGAGGATCTTGCCCCAGTTATTCATATTCTGGTGACATCCAGGCTGGGCTGCTGTAATGTGCTATACGTGGAGCTGCCTTTGAAGATAGTTTGGAAACTTCAAATAGTGGGGACTGAGTATTTGCAGGACTGGGCCATATGCTCATGTGGCACCAATACTGAGCTAGCCGCACTGGCTGCCAGTGTGTTTCCAAGCCCAATTTAAAGTGCCATTTTTAAAAGCCTTAATGCTTTGTACCACAGCCTGCCCACACTCTGAGGTCATCAGCAGAGGCCCTTCTCACCAGCCTGCCACCAAGGGCAGTTAGGCTCATTTGTACAAGGGAGAGGGGCTTTCCCTTGTACTACACTTCTGGAACTGGCTTCTATCACAGATACAGCAGGCTCCTTCTTTGCAGGTCTAAAGACTCACCTGTTTTTGCTGGCCTTTTCACAGTTTGTGGGAGGCAGGTTTTATTGGTTTTATTGGTGATACCTATTTTTATGGAATATTTATTGGATTTTATAGTATTTGTTTTGAATTGTTTTGTACTTTTTTTTTATCTTGTACACCGCCTTGAGAGGGTTCCACCCCTAAAGGTGGCCTAAAAATCATTTTAAATATATTTTTAAAAACCCTCTTAAAGAATGCTCTGGTAAGAATACCTTGAGATTACTCTGAGCTTCAAATGTACCAATCGTAGCCTTATAGAGTAATAACAAGCTAGTTTTACCTGCCGATTCTTTATTAATTCTCCTTGATGAAGAGCTGCTGAAGCTCAAAATGCATTTGAATCCAGTCAACCATTTTCAACAAAAACTGTGCCTTGCATCTGTTCCTGTAACTTTGTGGTGCAATGAAACACCTCTCCACCCTTTTCACAATGGCACAATCTACCATTTTAAAAAGATTAGACAAGTTTGAGTAGCTACTGACAACTAGGTTAACAGCTACTACTATCAACACTGGTTTTTGACACTCAAAGAAAGAAACTGATCTTATGCACTAAACCTGCTATTTCATCTCATTTTGTTGAAGCAGCAACTAATGCAAATATTGTTATGTGCCATCCTTGAACAGCGTGGAACAGGAAATGCTCTATGATCTGACAGTATGCATCATTTGCTACACGCTGTGCAAGAAACCTCAAATGCTGCCCTTCATTATCTCTAATGGAATCTCAAGGTCAATGGCCAGTCATAAATGTCCACTTTAAATAAAATATTAGAAGCTCCCTGTCCAATGCCTTTTTATCCTGGTTTCTAGGGAGACTAGAAAAGGGTTTTGTTTTTTAAATTGTCATACATTTGAGGACTGAACCAAAAAACAAACAAAACAAAACAAAACATCCACCAAGACTGATTTACCTCACTTTTTCATTTCACATCAAAAGGCAGAATAAGCTCATGGCAGAGAATTTCAAGGGCAAAACTCATTCACATCCCACCTAACACAGCAAACAAACCCACCCCTAATTTGGTGTTTCAGGCCTGATTTAGCCATCTCTGATCTACCAACTGCCCAATCTCTAGGCAGGCAGAGGCAGTTGCATGACTGGGGGAAATATGGGGACAACATGCCATGGGGAAGCGCTAGCTCTGGTAAAGGCTGCTCCTCTCACATTTTTTGTTTCTTCTCCTTCCGGCAATTTGGTTTTTATAGCGCAGGGCATACAGTGAGAGCCGGTGTGGTGTAGTGGCGAGAGTGTTGCACTGGGACTCGGGAGATCCGGGTTCTAGTCCCCACTCGGCCATGAAGCTCATTGGGTGACTTTGGGCCAGTCACTGACTCTCAGCCCAACCTATCTCACAGGGCTGTTGGAGAGGAGGAGGAGAATTATGTAAGCCGCCTTGGGTTCCTTGCAGGAAAAAAAGTGGGATATAAATGTAATAAATACATAGTAAATGTAATAAATAATACAGTGAAAAGGTCTTGCTTGGCTACACCAAAATGCACTAGAGCAGGGTGTTCATACACCTGTTTACCACCATTGTAAACAGGTTTATGAACATCCTGCATGGCAAATAACACTAGCATTCACTTATGACTGCTGATTGTGATCCATGCTGTCCAGCTAGGAGCAAATCTCTGACCCCCCTCTGGGTCCTTTCTCCAGAAAGCAACCCTGACGAGTTGTCATCGTGTCAATGCAGTAATTTAGTGCTGTAGGTGCAGCTGCAGATCTAATGGCCGACAACCTCCTTTGGCAGCACAGTGCTTCTCTAAACAAGCTTCCTGTTTCATCTTTCCACAGGGAAGCTTTTTGCAGTTCTGAAAGATCTGCGTTAAGGGACACAAGCTGAGCAAACCCTGCTGAAACTTTACAAACAGACAGAAAACTGCCAAACAATTAAACCGCACCTCCGCTGCCAAAGGCTCAGAGTCCTCTTTTCTTTCACGCCAACTGCCGAGCGAGCTGCTGCTTGACAGCGTACTTCGGGTATCTTATAAAGCGGCAACCTTCAAACATTGCCTGACACAGAACAACTTTAATTGCTAAATTGGTTCACATGATATGCAGCATACCATAAATATTTATTTGCCGTGACAACTAAATTGAACTAAGGCCAGAATTTTTAGTGAAGGAATCACACTACCAACAAGCCACCTCATCTGAATGTGAATACCACCAATGTGCTCCCTACACTAATTATTCAGGAGTGGCCTGCTTAAACCCGCTCCCCAAACTTCACATCACATATGGAGATGAGAGGAGGAACCCTCAAAGATCCTACCTTTCCCCAACCATCAAAGTCCCGGGTAGGTGACCTCTTGGGAGATCCCAGGCGATCAGTCTACACCAAGCTATGCCATTCCTATAGATTGGATGGGGAGGGCAGATTATGGTGGAGCAATCTCTGTCCAGCTACTTATCTTCCCTTATAGGGCAGTCCTACGTTTACTCAGAGGTAAGTCCCACTATAATTAATGGGACTCCCAGCTAGTGGTGCATAGGATTGTAGCCTAAATCTTTATTATGCCCTACACGGGAGCATGCCCCAGATGTGCTTACAAACAACAAAAGGCTGCTGCTCCCCCTTAACATAAGAACATAATAATTGTCTTGATGGATCAGGCCATGGTCCATCTAGTGCATCCCTCAGTTTCCAATAAGCCTGGTGGTGTGATACTAGTATTGAATCTTTGGTCAGCAAAGCATGGGATGTACTAGCTATTCTTTGACTTCATGTTCATAGTCTGTTACAGGGCAAAGCAAGCACAGTCTGTTACAGGGCAAAGCAATAGTATCTTTATACAGCAATACCTGGGATTGCAAGTAACTTGGTTTGAGAGCGTTTTGTAAGAGAAGCAAATTTTTAAATATTTATTTAATTTTTTTTTACTTGATATACAAGCGACGTCTTGCAATACAAGTATTGTAGTATGGCTTAAATTAAAAATCTCTGTACAAATTTTTTTGGGGGGGGGATTTTGTTTTGATATAAGAGTGTTTTGGATTACAAGCACGTTTCCGGAACGAATTATTCTCAATCCAAGGCATGATTGTATACTACTAGCTTTTTTAACCCGGCGCTGCATGGGTCGTCATGTTCCTATAGGCACTATTTGTTCGAAATTCCTTAAGGTAGCTGTCCGCTGTTTTGAATCCCTCCATAGGAAAGGTCCCCCCGGGACTACATAATGGAATCCCAGCTCCCTGGGGACTACCAGCTCCCCCGGGACTACACAATGAAATCCCTGCTCCCCCCCCCCGGGACTACACAATGAAATCCCTGTTCCCTTTCCCCCGGGACTGCACAATGAAATCCCTGCTCTCCTGGGACTACACAATGAAATCCCTGCTCTCCTGGGACTACACAATGAAATCCCTGTTCCCCTGGGACTACACAGTGAAATCCCTGCTAGTACTCCCCCGCCCGGGACTGCACCATGAAATCCTTGCTCTCCCCCCCCCCAGGACTACACAATGAAATCCCAGCTCCCCCCCCAGGACTACACAATGAATTCCCTGCTTCCCCCCCCCCAGAACTACACAACAATGAAATCCCTGCTCCCCGCCCCCCGGACTACACAACAGTGAAATCCCAGCTCCCCCCTCCGGGACTGTACAATGAAATCCCTGCTTTCCTCCCCCCCCGGGACTACACAGTAAAATCTCAGCTCTCCCCCCGGACTACGCAACAATGAATTCCCTGTCGTCGTCATCCCGGACTACATAGCAATGAAATCCCTGTTCCCCCTCCCCCCCGGGACTACGCAACAATGAAATCCCAGCTTGCCCACCCCCTGGGACTACACAGCAATGAAATCCCAGCTCGCCCCCGCCCCCAGGCCTCGGCTGCAGTTCCTATTAACATTCTGTTTTGACATAGGAGAGATTTGCATATCCACTCCTGATTGGGCCCCTGTGGCAGCAGTTCATACGAACATTCTAAATGTCGGTGGAGTGATTTGCATAACCGCTCCTGAATGGCCCCTGTGAACATTCCAAGTGACACCATTGGCTCTCATCTATTTTGGGCTGTACAGGTGCAGTGAGGGCTTTTATGGAGATTTGAACCCACCAGTCTTTGTCCTTGGGTGATGTTGAGTATGCGTGCCAAGTTTGGGGCGGATCCGTCCAACCGTGTAGGAGCCTATGTGACGCACACAAACGCCCGTACACACCCACCCACCCACCCACCCACCCACAGACACACAGACAAACTTTCACATTTATATAGTAGATTGTCAGCAGTATAGTGGTAAATTTGACGTGTAGGTGCTCATCATGACAGTCCCCATAGCCCCCACCACAGGAGAGTCCAAAAATGAAGGTAATTGTATTAGTCCGTATCAACAAATCAGTTCTAGCAGTTCTTTAAACAATTTTTTTTTAATTTATTGTAACTTTATAACAGGTATGGCAACTTAGCTCACTCTACATTCATTTAAGATACAGTTCTAGCAGTTCTCATCTCCACCAGGAGCAGGTCTTTTATAGATTCATAGATTCATACAACCCCAAAATACTTTGCATTACAACAGGGATTGCTCACAGCTATATACTGACCTGGTTCACATGATCAAAGCAGCCGGCCATGGCTCATTTAAGCCATGGTGGGCTGTGGTCACCAACGTGGACAGCTTTAAAAGGGGATTGGATGACTTTAGGAAGGAGAAGGCTATCAATGGCTACTAGTCCTGATTGGCTATATGCTTCCTCTAGTATCAGAGGCAGTATGCCTATGTACACCAGTTGCTAGGGAACATGGGCGGGAAGGTGCTGTTGCACGCATGTCCTGCTTGTGGGCAGCTGGTTGGCCACTGTGAACAGAATGCTGGACTAGAGGGACCCTTGGTCTGATTAGTTTTGGATTATTAGTTTTGGATTGTTATTTATTTTAAACTGTGTTTTTAAATTTGGTTTTTAATCTTTTAAACTATTTTGTATGCTTTTATTGTTGTGTTTATGTATACACTATTGTGAACCGCCCAGAGAGCTTCGGCTGCGGGGCAGTATAGAAATGAAATAAATGAAATGATCCAGCATGGCTCTTCTTATGTTCTTATGTGGTGTGTGCCAGGAAGGATTTGAATATTCAACTCCTAGCTCTGGCTTGTCAGGCTGTTCGACTGTGCAAACTGGCTCACAGTGAGAATTGCTACTAAGCTACTATGAGGATTGCAGCTAAGCTCAGAGGGAGCAGGGAAGTCTGAGGAGGGTGGCAGATAACGTCATTGTCCCTGCTAATCATAAGGTCACAGTGCTTCAACCCTTAGAGCCCTGGCTCCGCCATACCACTGATGATTGGTAAATATGATACAACCAGGAAGGGAAAAACCCAAACAGCAAACAAAATTAATTCATTTGATTGCTGTCCAAGAATAAACTTCTGGTCTTGCAGCAAGTCACATGTTGATTCAGGATATCTGCTTAAGGGCACAATCCTATGCATGTTTAGACAGAAAGAAGTCCTAGTCCTAGTCCTAGTCCATCCTGGCTAGGGAATGCTGGGAGTTGTAGGACTTTTTCTGTCTAAACATGAAAAAGATTATGCCTTAAATTACTCTCTATTTCCAGCATCACTCTCTGTTCTGAGGCAGAAGACAGAAAAAGTACTGGAAAGTCTGAATGGGAGGAGGGGGGTTGTTATGCAACTTTCCTAGCAAATACAGCCATTTTACTCCCCAAATAAGGCCTCTTTTCACTTTCTCCCTAAACGAATTGATTAGATCTTTCCCACTTATAAATGAGTAAGACTCTCAAATGAAGTGGAATAATAGAATCAGAGTTGGAAGTGACTTCAAAGTCCAACCCCCTGCCTCTACCTTCCAAGGCAGCCTATTCCACTGTTGAATAGCTCATACCATCAGGAAGTTCTTCCTAACGTTTAGTCAAACGCCTCTTTCCTGTAATTTGAACCTATCAGTTCAGGTCCTAAGCTCTGGAGCCACAAAAAACAAATTTGCTCCATCATCTATGTGACAGCCCTCCAAATATTTCAAGATGGCTGTCATATCACCTCCTAATTGTTTCTTCTCCAGGCTAAACATCTGCCGATTTGCTGAGCATCCCCTCTATTCCTTCATCCAAATCATTTATTAAAAAATGTTGAACAACACCGGGCCCAGGACAGAACCCTGCCGCACCTCTCTTGTCACTTTTCTCCAGCTTGACAAGGAGCACTCTTTGGGAATGGTCTATCAACCTAACAGCAATATTGCCTAGCCCACATTTTACTAGCATGCCAATATACTGGAAAACCTTGGCAAAAGGCTTCATGAAATCAAGTTATACTACACCCGCAGCAATCCCCTGATCTACCAGGCTAGTAACCCTGACCTTCATATTCACGGGGCCACAGACAAGACATTCACCCTGGGTTGCTTGCTTTTTTCTTTACTAAATAGCAGCCACATGGGGGTCCTATCCAGATTGAGACTGCAGCGCAGGGAAGGACCATGATGGAGCCATTCCAGATCAAGCTGCAATATACTCCTAAGTCAAACTGCGACCATTAGGGAAGGGCAGAGATCCAGATCCAGACTGTGGCATGGTGAAGGGTTTGTTGTTGTTTTTTAAACCCTTTGTCTCCCCTATGGCTGTTATTTAAAAAAGAAGCAACAACCATGTAAGGGTCAATCATCGGATTAACATCATGTCCTATTTGGGAAAGGCAGCATGGTGCTGTGGCCCAGGTACTGGGCTTGAATATGAGAAATCTATGGTCAGTCCTCTTTCAGCCGTGAAGTTCATGGATGGCCTTGGGCCTAACCTCTCTTAACCATAAGCCATTGTACACAGTTGAGGAGAAAAAACAATTTTGACCCCCATAGAAGAAGATGCCCCAGTCATACGTAAGTTGGGTAAGGTCATACAAAGCTGGCAGAATCTGGAGGGAAAATAGCATTTCCCAGCCTTATGATGAGCACACAAGTAGACCTGGAGTGGCAGCACGGGGTTAGTTGAGATTTCCCACACACACTCTTATCTACCATCACCCCACCAGCCCCCCTCAGATTTGTATGCATTATACAGACACAACAGACCGTATGGCCCAGAGTACAAAAGATTCAGCACGATTTACTGTGGGTAAGGGAAAATAGGATATGCACTCTTCAGTGGTTTCATTTTTCATTTCCTGGCATTCAGTCTGGCACAATATTTGGGTAGCAACCTAACTGCTTCAAAATGACAGGTTGTTCTATATAATTATAGTAATTAGTAAGGTTAAATTAAAATACTTAGAGGCATCCAAAATTCCCCAAGGGAAGTGAGGTAAGTAAATACAAAGTATAATTACAGAAGTGGTCCCATCTGTACTGCTCTGGAACTTGATATTTTATTTGTGTTAACTATGCTTTTAGTAGAGAGGATGATTAAAGAGTAGAAAAATTAAATATTCTAGCAAAAGCAAAGTGCTATGTAAATCATTTTGACAGTTTTTGTTTATGCTTCTATGCAACAAGCTTTGCTTTGCACATTGGAAATCAGCAGGTATCATTAAGGACAGGCTTGTATGCCATAACTGTTTGAAACTAAAACTTATCTTCGTTCACAAACGCAGAAGTGACTTTAAATGCCACATTTATACACCTCATTTTAGCCCTCAAAAGAAAGCAGGCAGCTTAGCAGCAAGTTAGTATGTAAGGTTAAGCAAGCATGTGATTCTCTACAAGAACTCATTAAGCTAGCCACTCTTCAGCTCGTCACATTAAAACAACCCTAGGTTAGTCCCCAAATTAGCTCACAATGTATGTATAAGTAACAATCTTCTTGAAAAGGCCTTTGGCCATACTCAAGAAAAGTTTGACCTGGACAATATTGAAGCACTGCGGAGCTTCAGTTGGCCCCATATACTTGGGACTGTGTGGCCCAGTGAAGACAAGAGCCATCCATCTCAGAAATGAAGTATAGATGAAGGAGGGCATCTGGTACCTGTAGTACACCACATTTGTGGGGAATCTGGTAATTTGTAGTTGCCCTCAGACTGAAATAGCAAGGGAAGGGCACAATGGCCTCTGCTCAGGGAAAGAGGTTCAAGGGCCACTGGGAGGTTGCATCCCCCTCCTCCCAAAAGAACACCACGACAGAGCCAGTGTGGCGTAGTGGTGAGAGTGTTGGATTGGGACTCGGGAGATCCGGGTTCTAGTCCCCGCTCGGCCATGAAACTCACTGGGTGACTTTGGGCCAGTCACGGACTCTCAGCCTAACCTACCTCACAGGGTTGTTGTGAGGATAAAATGGAGGGGAGGAGGAGGACTATGTAAGCCGCCTTGGGTTCCTTGCAGGAAAAAAAGGCGGGGTATAAATATAATAAATAAATAAACAAACGAACAAGGAAAAGACCAGCCAGGCCCCAGACATCAGGTAGAGAATGAGCAGCTACTAGGCTGGCCCCTTATGCATCACCAAAAAGAGGACAACAAAGGTCAAATATCTGCACACAATGTATATGTATAGATAGAGATTTAGAAAAAAACACACACCTATAATTTAATTACAAATACAATGGATTTGATCCAGGCTTAGTCATACTTAGAGTAGACCCTATCTGGACAGGGATAGCCTGGCTTAAGTAATCTAAACTCTGGTAATCTCTAAGCTTGACTACTGCAATGCACTCTACATGGGGCTGCCCTTGAAGACTGTTCAGAAGCTGCAGCTTGTGCAAAATGTGGCAGCCAGATTAATAACTGGGATCAGGAGGTCTGAACATATAACACCTGGTCTGGCCCACTTGCATTGGCTGCCTATATGCTACCAAGCCCAATTCAAGGTGCTGGTTTTAAGCTATAAAGCCCTACACAGCTTGGGACCGCAATACCTGACGGAATGCCTCTCCCAACCACAATTGACCCAGACACTACGCTCAACATCTGGGGCCTTCCTCCAACTGCGAGCCCCGAGGGAGGCTCAGAAGGCAGCAACAATGGGGAGGGCCTTTTCTGTGGTAGCCTCCCAACTGTGGAACAGGCTTCCCACTGAGGCCTGCCTGGGGCCAACTTTACTATCCTTTCGGCGCCAGGTTAAGACTGCCCTCTATGCTGAGGCATTTAACAGCTCCAAATTGTACATGGGGTGGTGGTTATGTCACCTTTTTTGACCAGTCTACTTTTTATAATCTTGTCTTAGCTATTTAAGTAATTTTAAAATTGTTTTTAAAATGTCCAGTGAAATTTTTGGATGTTTTTATTGTTTGTATTTTTATATTGTATTTTATTGTGTTTTATAATTGTTGTAAACCACCCAGAGAGCTACGGCTATTGGGTAGTATAGAAATGAAACAACAACAACAACAACAATTGTCTAATCTGGAGGTTGCTGGAGCATGTATAACAGTGGCAAAGCTACCCCGTCTGAAAGGGGTCGCAGCAATGTACCATTTTTAACTGGTGGGAAGGCACTCTGTACCCAAGGTCACTTGGGTCTCCAGTGTAAACCCAAACTGCAAATCTGATTCTTTAGGGGGATTGTAACCCCATCCCAGAAAGGTTAAACAACACCTCCGTGGGCAGACAAACTGTCCACCAATAGTACTTCCATTATGTCAGGACTGCGTTTCAGTTTATTCAGGAAAAACTCACCCTCCTTTTTATCTTTAGTCAAAGCTGTATGTTTATTGCTTAAAGAACACTGTATAATGAAGAGGCGGCCAATAAAGAGTATAGTAAGCCAATCAGGCTATACAAATCTATTAGAGGACTGGCAACACTTAACGCTCCTGCTGTTTCTCAGTGGGTGCCAATTGAAGAGGTGATTTATGGAGGAATTTTTTTCATTAAGTAATAGCAAACTGTTTCCACCCTCATAGTACCAAACAATCTTCTGGAAGCACTGAGGTGATATCCAGGTCTTTCTAGGCAAGGATGCATTCAAGCATTTTGACTAGATCATAAAGCGTCTATCACTCAATGTCAGAAAATAACACCCAAGGATAAGAATAACCACAGGTTAAACGGGTGACACTTGGTATTTCATATGAAACATTCTCAAGAAAGGATAGTTGCATTCCATACAGCGCAGCCGGTTGCAGGAGTTTAACTGACACTTTAAAAAGCAACCAGACTGTAGGTTTCTTGAATATCAATACTGTGTGTGTGTGTGTGTGCGCGTGCGCGCGCACGTGTGTGTGTGTGTGTGTGTGCGTGTGCACTGCTGTCCATACACACTCTTAAAATTCTTTCCATGTTTCTGTTCAACATTCAAAATATTATCTACTCATTTCATTCAGCATACAGACTTGGCAATCAAGAAGAGCAAAGGCATCGTTCTAGCAGACCCCCACAGCTAGCACCACACTGCATATAACAGTTTGAATTTTTAAATTATTTTCTTCTCCCCATGAAAAGAACTGTACACTAACAGGAACTTTAGTGCATCTGCTTTCTCCCAGCTCTCCAATCTAGCTGTTTGCTATAACCACTTTATTTGCCTCAACATTCATTTCCTTTTTACAGCATTGCTGAGAAGGTGAAGACTGTGTTGCCCTGAATTGTTACTGCACAGCATTAATACTGAGCTGGGATATAAGGAGCCTATTCTTTGCATGGCTTTGCAAAGACTTTTGTTTTGCTTTGTGCAGAGTATGGGGGAAAGGAGTACACTTTTTTCTTCTCTTTTGCACTTTAAGCCACTGTCATGTTCTGAAGACAACATAATATACTGCTGTTAAATAAATACTAAATGGTGGGATGTCCCTGAGGTTGTCAGAGGCACCACAAAACGCCCAGCCCCCCATGGGTTCCATGGTATCAAGTGCACCAAAAACACAAAGCTTTAATTCAGCTTTTAGCCTGTTACATCACAGAAAGGAAAGAGGAAGGAAAGAACTAGAAAGGTAAATCTTCTCTTATAAAATCTCAGGTGGATCTTTTAAGGCAAAGAAGGATGGTGGGCAATAGGGTAAGCATCACGCTTCTCCTGTCTCTGTTCATGTTCAGGGAAGGTCTGTGACATCCTGTGATAGAGGTTTGAAGGGTCAAAGCAGTAGCCCTCCCTTACAGTAGACGTTTCCTTTGATTGTTACTGTAGCTTCCAGATATGGAGGTCTCCTCAGCTCTCCAAAAACAGGTAAAGGTATCCCAGAGGCTGTGTCAGGAGAAGTTGATTTTTGGTTGTCCAGCCTAGCCCTTTCTCCCAGCCAAGACCTTTTGGTTGGGATACTTTCTCTTCTTCCTCCCTGTGAGTCAGCTTGGTCAGGATCTCTTCAGCTGGATAGAGCAAAGCTCTCTCCTTCCTTTCTTCTCTTGCTACCTTCTTGTTTTTGGCATTCTGTCTTCACCTCTTTCTCTCTGTGGCTGTGTCCAGTCCTCCCTAATCAGTCTCCTCTCTTTGACTTTCTTTCCAGCCTGTTCCGTCTCTGGCTGGTGTTTAAATACTGGCACCTCCTAGCTGACTCCATCACTGCCTCTTCACTGCTTCTTCAAGGTCTCCAATGTTCGCTAATCCAACTTCCGACTTGGGAGGCAGCTTCCCCAGGAACATTGCTATGGCCACAGGCACTCACCGGGAGTCTTTGCCAGTCCATGAATAACATGTTGACAACAGAAGAAAGTGGCACAGAGCATGAGTGTCCTTCTTTGCTGACCTAGGGTAATAGCTGTACCAGTAGATTATAGTGATTATTATTTTGGTCATGGTTGGGAAACTGAACAAGGCAAAAACCCTGCAAAAGTTGTCTCTTCAAAATGAAATTTTATTTATTCATATTTTATTTAAAATATTTTTATCCCACCTTTCTGCTAAAGCCCCCAAGGTGACTTATTAGAAAAATGGAAATTCAACATTAAAACAATAAAATATTTTTAAACCCACAAAGCTATAGTAAAAACAGCAGTAAAAGCGGCAATAAAAACAGCCAGCCAGGAAGAATGAAATACCTCATCAAGTAAAAGTTTCCAATAATAACATTGTCTTCATCTAGTACCTAGACACTAGCAGAGTAGGTGCCAGCCAAGTATCTGCAGGTAAGAGTATTCTAAAATCAGGACACCAACTCTAGAAAGGCTCTGCATCAAAAATTGGCTTATACTGAGTCAGACCATAGATTCATCAAGCTCATTGTTGCCTACAACAGAGATAGAAAACATGCCCTCCAGATGTTTTGGATTTCAACTCCCATAAGTCCCAGCCAGCATGGTCAAGGATTATATTAGGTGTAGGCCAAAATATCGGGGGGGGGGGGAGGTCTAAACTGGTCTACACCAACTGTCAGCAGCTTCAGGCTAGGCAAAAGAACTAAAACAACTCGAGTTTCAAATTGAGTATACACGTATTTACTCAAATATACCAATACCAAGCAGAAATAAGTTCAGAAATGGTTAGTTACTTTAAAAATAAAATGATCTATATGATAAGCTAACTAGAACTTTCTTAACACATCAAAGCAGCTTACAGGTGCAGGAGAGATGAGGTCCACCTGGGGCTCTGTAGCATGGTTCTAGTCTTGTCTTGCCTCTTTGCCAGCCAGTTGGAGACAAAGGAAGATCTCAAAGACCAAATCTATTTCAGTGGGGGCTGGGCAGCTCCCAGAGAGGGAAATTCAAACTGACCAGTCAATAGCCTGGCTGGACCTGATGATGCCTCTTCCAGGTGATTCTTGCATGTACCGGTACCTATTTAAGGCTGAGCCATGGGGGAGATGAAAGGGGAGAGCCAGCCTTGAATGTGTAGTAAGGTAGATTTTGTGCCTATAGCTGCCTGGGCATGTCCTTTCCCCCCAGAAAAGTGGTGGTGGTGAAATGTTGAGTTCATCACCCTTGTAAACTCAAAGACTATCCCCCAACTTCACCATTGTTTGAACTCAGCTCATAACAGGGTCATCAGCAACCAGCCATCCCTGCCACTCCCTCCTTTCCTTGATCTTTGGGAAGGGTGGAGGGAAGAACCAGTGGCAGGGAGTCTTGGCTGCTGCTGATGAAGGCCCTATCTACCTCATCTGTAGTATCTGAATGCCATGCATTGGCATGGGGTACTTTCCCGTGCCTTCTAATTCAGTGATTCAGTAATGGGCCCACTGGGAGAGTCATCTAGCCACTGCCAGGGAAGGAAGGATGTGGGTATATTCCACACAACCTGCCCCCACCTATTTTTCTACCTAAAAAGATATGAGTACCTTATTTTTTGAGAGGGGTGGAACTTGACATTCACCCTTATCCAGAGAAGCATGCTGGAAATGTATTGATGCAAGGTAAGGAAAAAAAACCTGTTTTTGTCTTATGAATGACTGTACAAGCAATATAAGTTAAAATCAAATGAAAAGTGAAATGAAACATGTTCTTTATAATTTTCTGGATTTTCAGATGTCTTTTAAAATTCTATATTAAATAAGAATAGTAAAGAATGCATGATTCTTTCATACTTAATGAAATGTTGGATGAATCTTTGTGACACATACCGGTAATCTAAATTATTAAAGACTTTTGCTAGCAAGGTACGTATGACACCAAACTTTATTTTTTCAGTTCTGTTTTGTCTTCCAACAGTATTCCTCTATTATTTTTTTCTTATCATCAAAAATATTGTAGTGTTAGAAAGAGGAAAAATAAATACAAGCAATAATAAATTACTACAATCACAGATTTTTCCCGTTCCAGGGTTGAAAGACAACCAATACTCAGTCACAGTTTCAGGTGTCAGCTTTGGGAAACCAGATATTTATCTAGAAAGCAAATAAGTTCGAGATTGGACTTGCATAGACATATAAAGCCTTCTTTGCCACCTGACTTGTAAGCTTTATAAGCAAAGTGATATTTAACAGAGCTGATACATTTCAAGGCAAATCCCTTAAAGAAACAGCAACACCACAGCAAAGTACATAATTTTTAATAGGATTTTCCAGTATTTCCATGCATACTTTGTATTAAAAGGTCACCAGTGGTTCTATCAGCATGATCATTAAGAGAGACTTTTGAAAGACCGGGAACAGGCTACACAATGCAATTATTTAACTACCCCAAAACAATCGAGCTTACAACCCTGGAAGAGAGGTTCATGTGATAAAACTACGTGCATCTATCAATAATGTCCAATACACATTTACTTGGAAATATGGGTAAATTATTCCAATATAACTTTTTATAGCATCTAATTGGTCTACATCTCACACAGCAACTGTATAAGATACAAATACTCTATGAAGAAATAATAAACCCTGTATAGAGAGGTTAAGTTTCATAGGATTAAGGTTCTACTTTGCTCAATGAAGGGTTTTTTAATTTTTTTTAAAGCCTGTTTACATACTGTTTCATTTTTTTACTTTTGTGCTTCAGTGGTAGGATACAAAATAAATAACACCATGTATCTAAACATCCAGGATATTTCAAGATATAGCCAGCTGAGCGCATAAAAAGGGCATCAAAGGAGCCACTCAGTAGCAAATCCAAGCTAATGAATTGCTAAACCCTGACCTGCTTTCTTTGATTTAAGTAACTCAACTGTTCCGCTACCAAGAAAGATCATGGCCATTGCACTCAATTGCTCAAAATTAGTACTGAATCCAACAACAAATATGCATGAGTTCGGAAAGGATTCCATGACATTTTTGATAATTTTCTCTAATTAGGTATTTTGGATGATGGGTATAAGGAATTAATAAACAATTCAGTTACACTGAAAAGCCATAAAGACTGAAAGCATTCAAAGAGTATTGACTCAGATTGCTACATATTACTTTTGCTAGCAATTCAAGATTAAGCTTCGCCCCACTGAAGCTAGTCATGTTGCTTTGGTTCCAATCAACAGTTTGAAATATTTGTAATACACTTTTAGCAAACCTGAACCACTTCATGCTGCATGTGCACCTGTGGTGTTTCATCTCTACCCATTTAATTTTTTTATTTTATTTTTTAAAATCATGTTTAACTTACTAAGTTTCCGGGGTCTGATTTGCCTCTATGGAAGCCAAGTGAAACTACCAAACACCTAAGCTAACTGGGGTCCAGTATAACCCTAGCAACTTCTCTAAATAGGGTAGGGAAAAATTTGATCCCAGTATTTCACCGATGTATTTTTTGTTCCCATTTTTCTTTCTCTTCTGACTTCTCATCCAGGCTTTAACATTGTGGGCTCCAATGTACTTTAATAGTATTTCTGTTATATTTTTGGAATGTGACTTATACTGTAGTCATTTTTAAATCAAACATATCTTTAGTTCTAACTTTAAAGGCATCCATTGGACCCCAATAGCAGATTTGATACTGTCAAAACAAATAGCACAAGAGAATTAAAATGGAAGACAGTCAAACTTATAAATATATGTTATTCAGGCAGGGAACAAAATCACCAAAAACCAATCCAAAAATTCCATTATATTAAGAAGTTTAAAGGTTCTCCTCTGACAATACCATTAATCACTTATTATTTGAGGAGGGCTTTTAGATTTCTTTTTATCTTGCCACAATTTATGAGTCTCTTGTATCGTTGATGTATGTGAGAAAGGATGAAAAATGTAATATGACGAGTGCAGGAGTTACATCTAATGAATGAGATGAGAAGTCCTAGAAATTAGTAGAGCTTTATCTTCAAATCCTTACAGTTCCTACCCCTTCTTTGTTTCTTCTTTGCTTTCTTGCTATTTACTTATGTGTTCCCCCTCTCTCTCTTATCCATCAATATAATTAGTTACGGGATGTGAAGTATTGAGGTGGGATGAAAAGAGGGGCAATGTGAAAAAAGGGTAGTAGGGAAAGTGGAGGGGAGTATACAGTTTTCAGAAGAATACTGTTAAATGGTTAACTAAAACACTTCAAAAACGTTAAATAAAAATGTTGATCCTGACTTGCTTGAAAGCAATTATCAGATGAAAGACTGCTAAATTTCTTACAAACTGTTGATTGAGAACCAATTCTAATGTCCCTTTTTGATGCAATCTATACACAAGCAACTTTTACCAAGAATTTTCTATGATGAATGGCTCATTCAAACACTTCCCCACATTATGGGCCTACTAAAAGCTATCCAGGCTGTAGTAAATCTCAGATATAATAACCTCATGTGGGTACATTCTGAGGAAATGTCCACTATGAGAAAATTATGGCGACAAAGAGAAATTACCATATCAAAAATTATCATGATTTTTATTCCCAGTTCTCTAAATGGCTTTTACGATAGTCTTAGGTAAATCACTTAGCATGCCAGCATTTCAGCTTGACTTACTCAGAAGAATGCTTCAAAGTTGAGGATATTACAAATGCCAAATGCAACCAACACGGTATATCATTAATTATAACTCTAAAGCTATTAAAACTCTATGTGTATGACAGAAGTAATATTACAGCAAGGCAGTACAGTTTCATATTTAACTCATGATAACATGAACCATTATGTCTTATATGCTTAAGATTTTTAATGCTCTTTTTAAGATTAGAAATGCTCTTTTTAAGATTAGAAAGTTTTTGTTTGTTTTTTTAAGGAAAGAAAAGAAGGTACTAACAACCTTTTTATGTTTGCCCCTTGAATACAATGTTTCCATGAAATGGCAATGAAGAAAAAGATTTGCTAAGGGGATTTATACAAATAATGTATATATTTTCTCTCATTTAAGGAACGGAAGAGGCAGCCAATTTGCAGCTTTTAGTTTAATTAAAAAATTGAACACTTAACCAACGGTATTCCTAAATTGGTTAATGTAATTTTCCAGCTCCAATTACTTTTTTGTCATTAACATTTAATTAGCATGTAGTCATTTAATTTATTACGGTATATGAAGATCAAATGGAATAGTCTAATCCATGTTGTGAAATACAAAAGGTTGACGCAGCATCCTGTAAATCGCAAGGCAATGCCCATCACATCCATGGCAGAGGTCCTGGGAAAAGAAATACAGCGATGCAGTGGAATCTAGTGTGCAGCTGGGAACAACCACGAACTGCAGGAAAATAAGACACCAGCAAAGGAAAACCAAAAGAATTAAAAAAAAAAAAATGCCCCCCCCAAAACTTCCTTGCAACCAATCCTACTCTGCTTCAGAACCATTTGAATAGATAGTTTCCATTTCTCATACCTTCCCCCAAATCACATAATGTACTTAAAAGCAACCATAGAGATACTTAAAGAGGTGAACACAAATGTTCAGAAGGAGAAAGGCACCAAATGAAATTCAGCACTAAACTAGAAAGAGACACATTAACTTGGACTCTGAGGGAGAGCTGTTATGTATTTTGAGATTGACTGTGTGTGTTTGTTATATATGTATATGTGTGCACACACAAATGTCTCTCATTTATCAATCCACACAGATAATCTAGCTTGGGTTCTGTTTTTGGTACAGAGATACTGCATTTTCTGAATATTAAAATATTTTGGTACAGGGAAATTGTACTACTTCTCCAGGACAGTATGTCTGTAGCTTTTGTAAATATGGGTATTCTCTGTGGCCATTTCTGATTTGAGTGTGACAGAAGCCCCCCTCCCCCCATAACATTTCATTGTGTGCTTGGGCAATTTGTGAACTATTTTTTATATCTTTTTTTTTTTTTTTAAGTTTGCATACTTTACAATGCTTATTTGTTTGGAGGTTGTGGATTCCCTGCCTTAGGGCAGCACGCATGTCATAGGAGTTTTGAAGGAGGTGTTGCATATTAGCAGCAAGGCTAGCTCCTTGCAGCCCTGTCATGACATGGGGACACAATTGCATGCCATTGGTGCTGTAATGTCACTTGTGCAAGTTCTTGCAAAGTGAATGAAATGGAATTTTGATGCCTGTACCAAACCAAAATTTATTGTATCTTAACAATTTGCCATTATACCCAGTTACAACTCTGCTGATAGATCTTCAAATTAAATATTTTTTTCCTTACAACCTTTAAACTTTACATTATGCATCTGTAAAACATTAACAAGGAATTTAGATGCTCTAAAGGATATATATTTGTCAGCATTACAAAACAGAAAGCAAACCTTTACAAAGGATGACCTTCCCCCGTCAATGGTTTTTATCAATGGATGAATATATTTAATTCTAAAACCATTATAAATAGAATACTCTAAAAGTACATGAGTAATATCTTTGACTGATACAGAGTTGTAACCACATACTCTATTCTTCTTAGAGACCACTTTAAACCGCCCACCCAATCAGCCAGAGGAAAAACGTTTAATCTTGCCTGAGTAAAGGCTACCCTCATTTTAATACTTGGCAGGTCTACCAAGTATTTTGGGAGGGATAAATATGAAGGAATAAAAGAGGCATAGAAATTGGTAGATGGACAGACCTTAATTTTGCATCTCAGTGTCCTTAAGCCTTTGGATCAGTATCACCTTAGCTCTATCATATTCTTGAGTTAAAGGAAAGGAGTAGAAAATCCCAAGCTCATGACAGCCAATTGCATTTTTTGCTTCCATGAGTTTTGGCCCATCGCTTCCAATAGCAACAAGATAAATTCTGACACGTGCTGAAAAATAATTTTTAACCAAATCAACAACAAATAAACACAGGGCTAATCTCAGGGCTTCAGCTTTGATGGTCATTACACCCAGTTCTGCACAAACCAATTCTAGTTTTGTAGAAACAGGAACTGTCAGAAGTCTACACAAAATTTTATTTTGAGCTCTATATTGGCATTAGCCCATAGTGGAGCTCCATATAGCAATTTTGGCAAAACCATAATCTTGTATAGTTCTAAAATGGCCTGGACCAAATTGCCCCCTTTTGTATGATAAAATCGTAATAATCAATTTAATGTTCTACCAGCTAACAGGGTAGAATAATAGAAAAGTAGAGTTGGAAGGGGCCTATAAGGCCATCAAGTCCAACCCCCTGCTCAATGCAGGAATCCAAGTCAAAGCATCCCTGACAGATGGCTCTCCAGCTGCACCTTGAATGCCTCCAGAGTGGGAGAGCCCACCACCTCCCTAGGTAGTTTGTTCCAATTTCTTATTGCTCTAGCAGTCAGGAATTTTTTTCCTGATGTTTAGGTGGAATCTGGGTTCCTGTAACTTGAGCCCATTATTCCATGTCCTGCAAACTGGGATGATCGAGAAGAGATCCTGGCCCTCCTCTGTGTGACAACCCTTTAAGTACTGGAAGAGTGCGATCATATCTCCCCTCAGTCTCCTCTTCTGAAGGCTAAACATGCCCAGTTCTTTCAGCATCTCCTCCTAGGGCCTTGTTTCCAGTCCTTTTATCATCTTTGTTGCCCTTCTCTGAATCCTCTCCAGTCTGTCTACGTCCTTCTGAAAGTGTGGTGCTCAGAACTGGACGCAGTACTCAAGATGAGGCCTAACCAGTGCTGAGTAAAGGGGAATTACCACTTCATGCGATTTGGAAGCTATGCTTCTATTAATGCAACCCAAAACAGCATTTGCCTTCTTTGCAGCCACATCACATTGCTGGCTCATATTCAGCTTGTGATCTACCACAATTCCAAGATCCTTCTCACTTGTAGTATTGTTGAACCAAGTGTCCCCCATTCTGTAACTCTGCATTTGGTTTCCTTTCCCTAGGTGCAGCACTTGGCATTTATCCCTATTAAATTTCATTCTGTTGTTTTCGGCCCAGTGCTCCAGCCTATTGAGATCGCTCTGAATTTTGTTTCTGTCTTCCAGAGTATTAACTGTTCCACCCAACTTTGTGTCATCTGCAAATCTGATAAGCATTCCCTGCACCTTCTCATCCAAGTCATTAATAAAAATGTCAAAGAGCACTGGGCCCAGTCCAAGCCCTGTGGTACCCCGCTCATTACCTCTCCCCAGTTTGAGAAGGTACCATTGATAAGCACTCTTTGAGTTTGATTCTGTAGCCAATTGTGGATCCACCTGATGGTTGTTTCATCTAGCCCACTTTTAGCTAGCTTGCTAATCAGGATGTCATGAGGCACTTTGTCGGAAGCTTTGCTGAAGTCCAGATATTTTATGTCAACAGCATTCCCACAGTCCACAAGTGAGGTTACCCGATCAAAAAATGAGATCAGATTGGTCTGGCAAGATTTTTTCTTGACAAATTCATGCTGGCTTCTAGTAATCACTGCATTGTTTTTAAGGTGCTTGCAGACTGAACCTATAAAGACCATGCCCCTGTCCACTGGAAAACCACACCAAGGTACTTAAAGGAGGGCACTTGCTCCAGTTTGTTCCCATCAAGTTACCAGTTAATAATTTTCTTAGATTTACCAAATACTGTAGTTTTTGATTTTTGGTAGTTGATAGAAAGAAGCTCGTTCCTGCAATATAAACTGAATTGGTTCAGCAATCTATGCAAGCCCACCTGGGTACAGGAAATCAGAAATTGCATCGTCCGCGTAAAGGATTGAATATTTCCGATTTCCCACTTTAACTGGGAGGAATTTGTTTGGTTGATCATACAGAAAGGTGCTAAGTAGACCAAATGTGCCATTTGGTTGATCATACAGAAAGTCCCTAAGTAGACAAAATTTCCACTGAATAAGATGGTGGTTGCTTTGGAAAGATGCATAAGATTCACTGAATACTTACGTAATATCAGGATTCAGACAAAAGGCAAACTGTAAAATAGGTAATTAGCAAACTAAAAGTTAGCAATTAGCTAAAATTAGCAAACTAAAAAAATGTAAACAGAGAACAAGAAAGCTACTAGCTTCTGGTGATTAAAGTGACACAGATAAGTTCATCACTTGGTGACTGCTGTAGCATCTAGTGGTGACCTGCATATGAGCCATCCCAGATTAAATACGGTATTACCACTGCAGCTTCCATATCAACTCACCTCACCTCATCCATACTGCTTTTTTCAATGGAAGCAGTTGGTTGCATGTCATTAAGGGCATGAGAAATCAAGTGTGCGTAACTGTGTGAACTAGCCCTGAGAAACTTCTACTGAGTAAAACTGGGGTCTGAAAAGAATATACAAAAAGGTAACAGTCAGTCCTAGGAAACAACTAGAAAGAGAGCTGTGGGGGGGGGATCAAAATGTACAATAAATGAAAGGAAATTGGATGGCTGGAAAAAAGGAAGATTAAAAAATGCACACTAAAGCATTCTAGAATTGTGCAGCTGATATATTCCCTCAACTTTAAGAGGGTTCCTTGAAGGAAAAAAGGTGGGGTATAAATATAATAAATATAATAGATAAATAAATAAATAAATAAATAAAAGGCATTTCACATGGCAGTTGCTCGAGTAAGTAAGAAGACCTCCTTACTTTACAAATGTTCATTAGGCTAGTATGATAATTTCTGTGAATGCCAGAGAAACATTTGTATCTTCATCTTTGTCAATGAAACTTTCCTCAATGGGGGCCTTTGCTACAAACATGTTAATAATATGAAGATCCCTAACAACTGGGGATATGGAAATCTCTGCTAGAACTCTAGTGCTGCCATCACTATCCGACATGTTCAGTCTGATCTCAAGTGGGTATAGAGCTGTATAAATCAGCCTTCCCAACCTGGCACCTTCCAGATGTGTTGGACTGCAACTCTATGGAAGCCTTGCTGGCTGAGAATTGGGGAAGGCTGGTCTAAAGTATACCCTAACTGGTTAGGGCTAGTGGTTCAACCATTTCCACCGTCCATGCTCATGGGCATCCCAGGCTGTTTCTGGGTAAAACATGTGGGGATAAATGTTTGGATTATATAAACAAATTTTTGGATTATATAAGGAACGTGACACATTTCCCCAGAAGCTTGTCTTTGTGGCAGAATCAAGCCTTTGGTGCCAATCAGTGTTTGAGTTAATCTGTAGTGTGTCTGCAGTGATTCATTTGTAAAAGAATAGTACTGGTGTTTAAGCCTATCTGCAAGTCATGCGCTCTGACCTGGAATCCCTTACCCCGAATTTAAAGTTGTATGAGGGCTAATTGTGTTTACTCATGGATGAGGGAAAGGCACGCTATAAATGCCCTTTATATAATTGCTTCACATATTGTAAGGCTGAGCCTTGATGAGCAGTAGCTCAAATAAAGTCTTAAGCATTTGAGCTAATGGACAAAATGCTAAACATCTCCATACTGTGAAACGAATCTCTATGACAGAAGTCTACTGGCAGTAGAAAGAATATGTATAATAATTACACTGTAGTGACAGAGATAATTAACTGATCATAAACCAACCATTGAGGTTGCAACCTTGCTTTTTGACAGGGCTCCTGTGCCCTTAGCAACTGCTATGAGGCATAAATACATTGGGGTGACATTTTCCCCCAAATGACATCTGCATGCTGGGAAAAGCTCCCCTGTCAAATTTTTCCATCACGATGCTAAATGCAAAACTTGTGGCAACCCGACCAATAATAATCAGTGTACTGCTTATCCAAGTGAGTCCTTTTATTCCTACTTAAAAGGAAATGTTAAAAATATTTTATATCATGTCCTTAACTTTGGAAAGAGAAAAGATTGATTGGCTTTATTTTTAAGTATTTTTGTGAATTGCACAAAATAGTATAGAAATTTATTTGTGCAAAAAGATACAGCTGATATATTGCCAAGTGCTAAAATCTCCCCCCCCACCACATATTAAGTGTCTATCTGAATACAGCTACATATTTCAACTGAGCAGTTGATTCTCTTGTGTACTGAGCTGTTACTGAGTAGTCAAAACATTTTACTATGAACTAAACCAAAGTAACAAAACACTGACATTTCTTAAAGAATGAATGATGCACACGATTATGGACAAAGGGAAGTTTTCTACAATTTTAACCAAATCCCACTGATTTACATTATATCCAGAGTGTCACAATGGTGAAACTCCTATAAGCTTTACCAGATTGCATGTTTAAATCTTACTTTGTTATTCCCAGCTCTTATTCTACATTTAATCTCTTTATAATGAACTTAATCCCATTAGCTGCAAAGAACAGCTAAACGTCAAAGTAATTGGATAACAGTCTTAGATTTTGTAATTATTTCATTATACCAGCAGGCTCTCTGTAGAGTTGTATGCCTACTGGCTAGCATCATACTAAAACAAGCTTGTAACGCAACTTTTGCATGTCACTAATCCAACTGACATCAGCATGACACACGGTTCTCTGGGATGTTAACTGATGTATAAAACTATCCAAAATGGCAACAATAGAGCTGAGTCACAGAAGTTATCACTGGCGGTTATTTCCTGTAGGTCATAAACTGGCTGCAGCCTCTTGTATTAAAAACAAAGAAACAAACAAACAAACAAACAAAATCTCTCAGACAACAATGCATCATGTCCTGCACTACCATCAGCTTCCAATAGGTAACGTTTTTTAGAGTTGAAAGTATACAGACATTTTGGCACTCTTAGTGCTCCTTGTTCTAAAACAGACATTCTGATCTTAGAATTCAAGTCAAGCAATACTGCCATGCAAGTTAAGAGTGGATATATTCTGAAATCTCGAAAATATCTCCATGTCATTCTTTCCCCATGATGGGCTGCATACAAAACTTAGGAGGGCTGCAGCATTAAGAACTACGTAAAAATGTATTATGTGTTGTACATGTCACATGATCTTGGTTCCTCTAGAACAAAATACATTCTAAAAATGTCCTGTTGTCCCAAGTGCTTGTGCTCTTAAAACTGAAGAAGAACTACTGGTACTGACAAGGATTTTAGAATTTTAGTGTTGGGCATGTTTTAGATAGGCATGAGAAAGAGAGGGAGAGCATGCACATGAGAGATTCATAATCTAGGCAGATGAATGCTGTTTCCCCTTCATTTACGTGGAGCAACAGTGACATCCAGGGGAAAAAGAGTGTGAGCACAGGTGAACTATTTCATTAAAACATCTTTTATTCAGCTGTGCCAAGACTGCAATATCTTACATACTGCTAAGCTAAGCTTTGCTGCCAATATTAACTTTTTCTTTAAAAAAAAAAAAAAAAAAGTACTCCAGGTAGCCCAGAAGGAAAGACTGTCCACTATTGCTTAACGTTTTGTTGCTTCCGCAGTACCTCCATATGAAAGGCATCCTTGCATCACAGTGAGGCTATTCCACTCACTGCAGCATAACAGGATTCAGCTTGGTAAGATTCTCGATTGTGGTGATGCAGTTCAAATCAGGTTTGAATCGAGGAACCAGGCACCACATTGTTCAATACTACAATAGCAGGTGTACCTTACTTTCTATTCCCTAGATGTTCTCTCACACTAATTGTATGTCACACTAACTGTCAATCTTACAGATGCTAAAAGGGTATGGATTTTGTCATTAGGGACTGTAAGGTTTGGGGATGTGTATGGAGGAAGGGATAGCTCAAATAACAAAATTACACACTGTTTATTCATAGATCATAGAGTTGGAAGGGGCCTAGAAGGCCATCGAGTCCAACCCCCTGCTCCATGCAGGAAACTAGAGGAGGGGTCTCTCATCCAAGTAATAACCAGGCCTGACCCTGCTTAGCTTTCCACGCTCAGACAAGCTGAGCCAGCGTGAGCCACAGGCCTGTATAACTTCTTTCTGTCTAAACATGCATAGAATTACACCCTTAGACATGATAAACCAGGCTGAAAACTTTTATTTAAAATCCAGTACTAGGAAGTTCTGAACATAGTCAAGGTGTCATCCTAGGGCGGGTGGGGGGTAGCAGGGCAATCAGTGTAACAAATTGCTTACTAATTTTCCTGAGAAATTATGTATTACTGGGCCTGACACTTCCTTGTAAAAATTGATCACCCCTCTATTGCATTTAATGAAACCCAAGAGTGACTTAATGCACAATCCTCTTAATGTTTAGACAGAAAAAAAGCCCTACAATTCCCAGCTATGCTGGCTGGGGAATGCTGGGAGTTGTAGGACATTTTTCTGTCTAAACAAGCATAGGATCGCGCCCTTAAACTGTGACAGAAGAATCTTGTTTCTGCATTTCTCTATTAGATCTGAAACAGAACTTTTGCATCCCTCCATGTCCTCCAAGTAGCAATGTGCACACTGTCCCCAAATCAGGAGAGGAATTGTGAGAGGGATGGTGAAGTATGAAAACGGGAAGCACACAGGACAGCATATGCCATATAGAAACTGCTCTCAGAAGATACGAACAGATTTTTCTGAGCAACCATCTATTAATTTCTCAGAGAAAAGGTGACTCCTAAGAGATTTCTAGGTTTGAATACGGATTTTATGACTTGCAATCCAGTTGTCCATGGGATAGCAAGTATTGCCGCCATCATCATCATCATCATCCCAAATTTTTTAGCATATGAGGGGAGGGAACCATTCATGGACGTTATCTTGTTATCTGAAAAAGAGTAACTCCAAAGTCAGCCTTCCGAGTTGATCCTGTAAAGAAGTAGCCTTTATTTAATAGCCTTCATTCTCTCCAGTCTGCAGTGGGCTTGCTGCCACCATTTAAAGTGATACTTCCGTTGCACTTGTGGGGATACAACCTCCAGCTCTACTCACCTCATAAAGAGCTCCTCTGCCGTGTACCAGGCTTGGAAGAAATGTTTATTTATGAAGTTATAGCTCTTGAGAGAACATAGCATGCAGAAGAAAAAATGACTCTCTACTTGATTTAACAACGTGTTCATTTGCCAAACACACTCTTCCCTTTTCCCCTGCCACATTAAGCATCCCCAATCATGCTAGTTAAGTTATTTTGTTTCATTCTATGTTTTGCTTCTGAAGTATGTAACTGAGGATTTAGGGTACTTTTGCCTGAAGTGAACAATTTCAGCGGTTGGATTCTAACAAGGCTGGCTGGGGGATGCTGGGAGTTGTAGTCTAACATATGGTGAGGGCTCCAGGTTGGGGAAGGCTGTAACAGACTGTACATTTCTACGTTCTGTGTACAGCACTTTATATAATATCCTGCTATTGGGTTGAATCCATATTTAGTCATACTTTGAGAAGACCCATTGCAGTCATTGAGACTTGAGAAAGCCATGATTAGCCTTATTGACCCGGTTCACAGAATCACCTCAGCCCACCACATGCCAGGCGGTTTTTGAATATTCAAGCCATGGTCGCGGCTTGTTGTATTGTCCAAACCTGGGTGGCGGGGGTTGTGCAAGTGTTAAACAACCCTTGCATGAGCCTAGAACATGCCATGGCTTATGCAAAGGTTGTTTAACCCTCGCACAATCCCCACTGCCCGGGTTCAGACAACATGACAAGCCATGGCTTGAATATTCAAAATGGCTGCCCATCCGCACTGTGGCCCACCATGGTTCCAGTATCAGAGGCAATATGCCCATGTACACCAGTTGCTGAGGAACGTGGGTGGGAGGCTGCTGTTGCACACAGGTCCTGCTTGTGGGATCCTGTGGGCAGCTGGTTGGCCGCTGTGTGAACAGAATGCTGGACTAGATGGACCTTGATCTAATCCAGCATGGCTCTTCTTATGTTCTTATTTGATCATGCAAACTGGCCTTTTGACTGTAATGGATCTACTTGAAGTATGACTGAATCTGGATCTAGCCCTTTATTGTTGTCCCTTAGTACTAGTAGAACAAGCACTGCTTAAGTAGTAGATTATCTTTGTCTCTACTGGTTTTCTGCCACCACTTGAAGTAGTTTCCCTTTGAGCAAGCTTTAAACTCTGTTAAGTATTATTTCTTGCTGTTAAGTATTATTTCTGTTAAGTATTAATTTCTTGGATAGCTTTATGATTGATTTAGTGCTGTTGTATTTATTGTTTTGTATTTATTTTATGGTTTTACTAAAGTGGATCATCATTATTTTAATTTGGATAGTTGCTGGATTCTTGGAGTACCTTGGAGCACCTCCAAGGTGGAAAACAGGAAAAAGTTTGATATAAATAAATATAAATTAAAAATAGCACTAGCAGATTCCTTGGAAGTTCTAGAAGTTCTAAAAAGAAGTTGAGAGGGCTGGTCAAAACACATCTTGAAAGAGCCCCCTGAGGATGTCTCCAACCCAGAACACAGGACTGGGGGATAAGATTTGCCTGCTCCAACTTCTTACAATGTTCTAGATGCAATCTAGAAAAGGGGTTAGGTTAGGGGAAAATGGGGGACAAGCTCTGAAATTCCAGTCATACACATCTCACTCATGCCCCCATCAATGCAACTTCCCTTAAATGGATCCTATTCCCTATTTCCTCCCTCAAATGTTCTGGATATATATTTAAAATAAAGGTAAACACAATTTATACCCCCTTGTACCTGCCCAAAGTTTCATTTTAATTCTTTGTTGCATTAGCAGGCAGAAATTCAAAGGAGTTCTTTCTTAGAGGCAGACTTAGCCATGAAGAACCAGCCTTTCAAGTGGTAATTAGGAAGAATACACTTTTGGGCAACACTGCAGATCAAAATGTTATACTGGGCAATTTTGATGAAACAAAATAGTATAAATGTAAGTGCCATTGAACACATGGTTGCTTATATGTTTGAAGTACATTCCTGAAGCCCGGCACTCTTGAAAAATAAGCAAATTCATCATATGTGAAAACCTATGACAACAATCGCTTTGTTTGTGTTTTTTATTTATTTTTGTTCTTAACAGTGATAAATTATTTAATTTGCATGGGGTATTACATGCAAAGGGAGAAAGGGCCCAGATTTCCACATGAGTCAGATTTTGATTTATTTCTCGCTAAATGAAAAACCTCTTATTTTTTCTTATTACTCCAAGCATTACAGCTGTAACAACTTTATTACTGAAGCTTTACGTATGTTTACATTTTTAGCTGATTGTTGGCATTGCAGCCACATCTGGTACCATTTCTGTTAACTTGCCTTATTTCTTTCAGTAGACTCCCCTAGTGAGTTGCTCAAGGATTGCTAAGACCAGGGAGCTTCCTCTCCCCCCAACTTCCCCCATTTTTAAGTGTCTCACACTTTTGTAACCTTTCACTAAACAGCTAAAAGGCCAACATGTTGCACTTCTCCTCTAGCCTGTGTTGAAAGATGCTGACTCTGCATTTCTGCCATCCTTCCTAGACTTACGTTGGAAATACAAACCTTGTTCTACTATAAGCCCCACATTGGCCTCATTAACACTGTTCATCTGCATGTTTAGAAGTACCTCTATATAACCAACAGTCATTCCTAATAAATTAAACTTTTCCTGGCCCACCTTGCATAGCTGGATTAACCACAGGGCTAAGGTGGCTATAGCCTCTGACCCAACATCTGAGGAGAGTCACTAGCTAGCCCAGATTCCCAGCTTTGAAATAACATCCATGGGGGGGGGGGGCTAGCTAACCCAGATTCCAAGCTTTCAAATACAAAAGATCCATAATCTCCAATTGCCAGGAAAATGCCTCACGAAAACCCTTAAGCCATCATGGCTTCTGACTTTGTCATGCAGAGTCCCGAATTCCCAGCTACTTTAAGCTGCTCTTAAAGGTGCCATGGGAAAATTGCAGCTAAGCTTGCAGGTTTAGCTTAGCTGCAATTTTGCCCATGGCATGGCCCCTTTAAGAGCAGCTCTCCTTAGGCTCGAACAGCCGCAGGGTCTCCATAGAGAGACAGATGCTGCTAAACTGGGAGGGCCAGGTGAGAATGTCTGTGAGCCAGTGTGGCGTAGTGGTGAGAGTGTTGGACTGGGACTCTGGAGATCCAGGTTCTAGTCCCCGCTTGGCCATGAAACTCACTGGGTGACTTTGGGCCAGTGACTGACTCTCAGCCTAACCTACCTCACAGGGTTGTTGTGAGGATAAAATGGAGAGGAGGAGGAAGATTATGTAAGCCGCCTTGGGTTCCTTTCAGGAAAAAAGGTGGGGTATAAAAATAATAAATAAATAAATAAATGTGTGTGTGTGTGTGTGTGTGTGTGTGTGTGTGTGCGCGCACGCACGTGCATGCTCTACCTGTTGGCTCTGCTGCACTTTGCTGTGGGGAAGGGATTAGCTGGGTGAAAAGAAAAGGAGGTGGTGGCTGCACCTCCTGGCTTGGACTGAGGAAGAGGTGAATGAAGGAATTTATCACATGATTCCTACCTTTATATTGCCAAAGATTTTATTTCCTAACAGAGCTGACTCTGTGCCTCTAACAGGTGAGATACGGTACCAGAAGGAAATGGAAGAAACTTCCCCTTCTCTCTGAAGCGCCATGTTTGGAGGGGTGGGTGGGTGTGGGTAAGCTTCACCTGAAGAATCTGCGCCAATCCTGACAATTTTAAAACAAAAAGAAAGAGATTGTGCAGGAAGCACTGACCCCCCCCCCCATGAAAAACACCAGATATCAACAATTAAAGGTTTAACTAAGGTTAAAAAAAAATTACAAAAGCCACTTATAAAATATTATAAAATAATATGTAATATAATAATGTAATAATTATAATATATAATATAATATATTTATAATTATAATATAATGTTTTCCAGATATTATATAATATAACTGGAAAAATCATCCTAGCACTGGCGCTGCTGCCACTACCTCTTCTTCTAGCAAGGAGCAGCATTTCACAATTATCCCTCAATTATACAATACTTCTTCACACAATGCATAATCAATTTGCTGCCACAAGATGTGATGGTCAGTGTTGTAGATTGCTTTTAAACATGGAGCTTCAGTGTTTAATAATAGATATATGTGCTCAAATGCAAGATATATGAATTGTGGGAAGGAAAAATATTTATTAACCTCTAACCATGAATTTTAAAAAAAGAATAAAGGTTGAAATATTTTGTCCCAGAATACATTTACATTTAAGGCATACCCTTTCTCCATAATAAAAAAAACCTGTCAGGTCTTCTGAATCTTCTAACAAAACATAGTCAATACCAGTTTTCCTCCTTGACAACTTATTATTGAATTTACGTAAATCTAATAGTGTGATTCAACTGTACACTTACTTGGGAGTAAGCCCTATTGAATTCCATGGGACATACTTCTGAGTATCATGCCTAGGATTGTGCTATAAGGCAGCAGTATTCTGGCCACTTCCTTGAGAGCAAAGCCCCACTGAAAGAAGTGGGAGTAGCTTTTGAATGAACATTTATAGCACCAGGCTGTAAAACTAGACTTTGCTCCTATCGGAACTCCAGGAATAGTAGCCCTTGATGGTCAGAGACTTATAATGGGCAGCTTCTCAAGAATTTATTCTGAAGACTGACACAATTTGTGCCCTTAAAAGGCTTGTGCTCTGTACTTGGCTGTCAAAAATTAACCTCCGGATTGCCTTATTCAACCCATAAGTCTAATAGACAAAAAGAAGGACATCTTCATGCAAAACAAGTCCCTGCATGCACTTACGCAACCTGGGTTTGTATATAGGGATTGGACTTGCATCTTCTTGTAAGAGAAGGTGTTAATGTGCTAGGTTAAGACCACAAGACCATAAAAAGAGCCGTACTGGAAAGGCCTATCTGGTCCAGCATCCTGTTTCAAACAGTGACCAACCAGATGCTCTGGAAAGCTCTCAAGCAGGATGTGAGGGTAACAGTACGCTCCCACCCATGTTCCCCAGGAACTGGTATTCAGAGGCATGGTGTCTCCAATCCTGGAGGTGCTATGTAGCCATCATGACTAATCCATTGATAGCCTTATCAGTAATATAATGCCTCAAGAAGGGAAACTAGATGCTAACCTCCATGAATTTGTCTATTCCATGTAGCCATCACTACATCTTGTGGCACTGAATTCCACAGTTTAACTATGCACTATGCAAAGAAATACTTCATTTTGTTTGTCCCAAATATGCCGCCATTTAACTTTAGTGGATAACCCCAGGTTCTAGGAGAGAGGGAGAAAATACTGCAGTTTTGTGTAGGTACTGAGGGGAAGTACCTCAGGTTGAGAGGAGGGTCAACAAGAAAAAGGCTGTGTAACGGGGCTCTGGGTTCCTCTTGGGCTTTTTGGCAAGGATCCCAACTCCGAGTTGAACTGCTTCTGTGGCATTTTGCTAGCAATAGATAACACTTGCCTTTTGTCTGAGTGTGTAAGCTGTCTGCTTTCTCCTGGGCCAGACCAATTTTCCTGTGAATCTAACTGCTTGTCTTTACTGCTCTAATTTCAATAAACTGTTTAGCCTTTATTTTGGTGTCTGTGTGACTCTCTTCCTGAAAACAGGATTGATCTTGCTGCCTCTGGCTGACAAGAACAGCCACTCCTGTGAGACTATAGGTAGCAGTTAGGAAACAGGTTAGCTGCCCACCCCTCGCTCCAAGAGATCGTTTTTAACACATGCATGAAAATAAGTGCACATGCAGTGCACAGCTGGCCATTTTACAAGCTAGGGAAGCTAATTATGAACATAGGGTAAGACAATTACGTTTTTCTAGTATACAATTATGTAATTTATTATATACATTTGTTTTGCCTTTCCTCGGAAGCTAAAGATTGACCCATTTTTATTCTCGCAACAAACCTGTGAGGTAGGTTAGGCTGAGAGGAAGTGACTGGCCCAAGGTCATCCAGCGTGAAATGGGAGGCATTTGCTGGTCCTCAGGCAGCAAAATGCCGTGTGTGCGTCAGCCCTGTTTGGCTATTGTGTCTGAATGAGGCAGTGCAGCATCTGTGTCTCCTTCTGAGTGTGTGTGCACACGCGTGTGAGAGAGAGCTTCAATGTGCATGTATGTTTTCTGTGTCTGTATGCTGTAAAAGGGGGAGCTTGTATTTGAGTTCTCTACCATGAAAGAGATATTAGTCTTTTGCTTCCAGATGATTTCCACTAAAATATGTAGTAAAAGATGTATTTTGTATTGCTGTACCTTGTTGACTGTGTGTGCATGCACTCAGAAATGTCATGCATGAGTTCAGTATTGGGGGCAGAGTAGGGGGGCGCTGGGCCCATCATGGTCTTGATCCGGCCCTGCCTCCTTGATTGCAAACAGCACTGTTTTGAAATCATGCTACTGAAATCATAAGCGTATTAATGCTTAGTGACGTTAATATACAAATCCAATCAAGATACCCTGTTTATAGCAATTAACTGAGTTACTACTCCAATTTAGTTTACAATAAAAAACGTTGACAGTTTCTTTTAGGTAGATTGGTAAATTTAAGGTCAACATTTATTGTTCAGGATGAAGAGGGAGCCTGCTATGTGAATTTATTAGCAATCAAGAAACTGACACCTACCACTAAAACACAGCACTGAAACATGTAGTGTAAACTGTAGGCTTTGTTGAGAGCATTCAGTGAGGGAATGGAAGAAATAGGACATTTTCTGCATTTAAAATAGTCTTGTTGCCACTAACCTGGAAACCAGTGCTTTTCTTTAAGAAACACCAATGAAAAACATCTCAGTGCAGCTCCTCTTGCCACCTCTGAGCAGTGAGCAGGGGAAGAAAGGGAAGACACAAGACTGAAGAAAATAGAGAGGTCCACCTGTGCTGTGCTCCACCTGTTCAGAGGGCTCTAGCGGCCTGTGCAGGAGCAAGCACATGTGTTTTGATGAAGATGTCTTGTGCTTGTACTGGCTGGCCAGTAGAAGGTATTGTGCAATACCCAGCACTTCCTTGGCAACAGACAGGCCTTCATTATCCTCCACCAAGCAAAAACATGCTTTTCCAGACATGGCAGCTGCAATCCTACCCATGTTATGCTTCCCACTTCCCTGAGTAAGTGGATGTTCCAGGGCAGATCTACAATGTTAGTTTCCTTATGAGATAAGAATGCTGGTGCTTTTGCAAGATCTGTTTATTTACAAATAGAGTGAGGAGGGAGCAGGACCATAAACAGGGAGTTTCAAAACGGTCCCACAAAAGCAACTGCTCACACTCATGATGCTCCCAGACTACTTCTTGCCAGTCAACTGCAAACTTGTCTTCTTCTGTTCCAGCCAGATTCAAGCTGCAAAATTGTTTTAGTCTCCATCCTGACAGAAAGGTATGACCTGCATTCCAGGTTCTGGGAACATCAAGAGTCCATAAATGCCAATTTAGTGAGCACCTTTAACTATCAGCCTAAACCAAAGGCTTGAGAAATGACTATCTCTTCACTTTGCGCCATACATGAACCTCTACTTTCAAATGGCATGCATGGCGAGTTAAAGTTGGACATAAGTAGGCTCAACATACTTATTAGGTCACCTCTCCCTTATATCTTGTCAAAATCTTTAATATTGAGGAAAGAGGTCATGTTACCACTACCATGTAAGCACCACGTTTTGACAGCACCAGCACGAAAACTCTACAACAGAGGAAAAAGTGTGAAGCGGCTTTAAGGGTGCATAGCTGGAAAGAACTCGTGGAAGTCTGGAATGTTATCCATTAACTCACATTAACTCAGTGTGTGCGTGTGTGTGTGTGTAGTGGCAATTATAATCCAGATTAACAATGGTGAGCACAGAAAAACTGGGTGCTCTTTTCAGAAATTGTGGTGCAAGAATCTTCTGACTTATTAGCAAGATAAGATTTAAGATTTACAACGGAATTTATGGATTTTTCTCTACGTTTGAAGAGGCTATTAATGTTTTCTTGTTGTCTAAGGTGGGAATTATTCTTTAAACACAGATTTATATGCATATTACACACACACACACACACACACACACACACTTTTTCTCACTCCTAACAGTTAGGGGCACTCACAGTCTTTGAAAGGACAGAGCAGGGATATCCATATGTTTTCTATTGATTTCTCCCTTGAAGACTAGTCTTTAACTAGATCAGTTTATTTGTGTAACATTATCACTAGCTGTCTACATTGTTTCGCAGGGTAGTAAAAGTGCTGCCAAAATAGCTTACAAATCAAATAGGAAAGGAGGGGGAGGGGGAGGTGTTAACAGATGGCACAACTATTTTCAGTGAGGACAATCACTAGACAGCACCTGAATATAGCCTGTTCTGTTTTGTAAATAAAAGTATTACTGCAAAATAGAAATTCTGTAAATAATAATAATAATAATAATAATAACAACAACAATAATAGTGTAAAAATCATAGCCACATGTTTATTTAATTTTGCAGTAGTAAAATATGCATAAAACCACTATGCATAAACTATTGTGCTTCTAATCAAACAAGGAAGGCAGAAAGTAGATGGCTTAAAAGGTGAGATGAGAACCAGAAGGGTATGATAACTGGAATCTTGTATCTGGACCTGCAAAACACAGTTTCAAAACCCAGCTCAGCTATAAAGCTCATTGGGTGGTCTTAAGCAAATGATTTTTTCTTACTCTAACCTACCTCACAGGGTCGTTCTGGAGCTTTAGGTTAAGTCAATTCCCAACATGTCATCCAATTCTAGAGTGACTTTACTGAGGCTGGATATTCAATCATATAACTGTGTGTGTGTGTGTGTGTGTGAGAGAGAGAGCAATGGCTGGATGTTAATTAAGCCATGCTTATTTTGATTTTATAATACTTAATACACCTCTTAATATAGTAAAATCTGTAATTGGTTTACATACAAAATACTATAAAAGCACAATTAAATTACATATATAACACAATATAAAAATGATTACAACTTACAAAATACCCAAGTAAAACAGGGCAGCTCAGTACATTTTTGTCTGCAGTTCAGTCTTAAGATGGAAGGGAGGAAGTCATTACAAACTTCACTTGTGGCAGATTACTTTAATGGCTTACAAACCGCCTGGTTAAAAAATGGGAAAGCGTATAGCATGACAACAAAATTGTATTGACTTAAGCATTGCCCAGAACTGTGCTGCCCTGGTGGGTCATGCCCTTTCTGTCTAAGGATAGATATTTTGAGTAACTTTTATGTATCCAGTATGTGAACACAAATTTAGCTCCACAGCAAACCCTGGACTAAGCTGCGTAATACAGTATCTGGAATCCATTTTGAACATGTTCATATAGGATGATATCACGAGCATCTTAAAATGTTCAACATATGGTAACCGTTTTCTACATTCCTCACCCAGGGTGCACGAAACTTTACAGAATCTTGATAATTTCAGTAAAGGAACAAAAGAGAGATTTAAACCCTAGATTAAGAAAACTCCGAATATGAGCATCCATTAACTTTGGATTTATTTCCCCCTGAGATCATTTTTAAAAAATGCACTAAAGATGCAGTAAAGGTTTATACCTAAAATGTTTTGAAGATAACACATTACTGGTGAAGAAATGTAGACAAAGAACCCACAATTAGTCATTATAATGACAATCCTTTTTCAGCAAACACATGTTGCATGAACACTGAAAAATTGGCATCAAGACTAAGTGAACAGATGCAACTACTAAAGTAGCTGTTCAAGCACCTCTAGCTCTCTGTCATGCTGAACAAAGACATTTCTTTGCAGCGAGCTGGAGCATTGCCTCTCTGTGTGAGACACAAGCATTTCCAAGCCCTTCTGTATGATGTACATGTTGAGAAGTCATTCATCTTCCCTTCCTTAACACTTTGGCGCTGTTAGAAGTTCATCTGATTTCATTTTCAACTTTGACACCACTTACTATAATTCAGATGCCTCTGGGAAACCAAGTCATGTATAAATGGAGAGAGAGGGAGACAAACACAAGAATAGCCCAGGTGTTTCTTGGATCAAGATTTTGTCATAGCGTGATTTAAACCTTCCAGGTAATGCCATTTACACTTATCAGATTTCATTCAGCAGCCTGCTGCAGATACCACACCACTTCTGCTTTTTTCTGCTCTGTTGTTGTTGGTTAACAAAATTCATCACTGGTTAGAAATCTGTTGGACAAGTGTTGGCCTTCATTTCAGGACAGTGGGTTAACAGCATAAATGTGATCTTCCGCTGTCCATCTCAGACTCATTCCATGGTACACAGTGGAGCATTGTTAGTGTGAGAACCCACGATTCATCTAATCAGCTCTCGTTCCACCTGGGGATGTGGGGGGAGATGCCTTACATGACAAGGGAAGACTTGGTCCCCAAAACAAATGATGGGATATGACCTCTGGACCAATCTTTCTGAGGAGGACACTCAGTAAAACCACATGCAACATTTTGTCTGTCAGTTTTAAAGGAACACTTTGTAACACTTATCCACTGATATGCCATGAAAAATAACCTGTCCTGCTCAATACTTTGGGTAGTCATCATTATATGCTGACCGAGGTTATACGAACAACATTGAGAAATCACAACTTCAAGTTTTTGTTTCAAATAAAATCTTATTTAAAACATTTTCCATATTTCAAATAAGATTTTATTTCCAATACGTGAACTGTCCCAGCATGCAAGGTGCATATTTGCGTTGTTAAAAAAGAAAAAAAGTATAAAAGCCTTTGTTTTTTCTTCCAAACTGCATTTCGAACTGGAGTTGATAACACAGTTCAACATCAAACAAAATTAGAAAACTCATTAGCAGCTCACTCCTAGGCATGCTTACTCAGATGTATTATTAGTATTAGTATTAGTATTAATAATAATAGTAATAATAATAATAATTATTATTATTATTAATACTACTACTAATATTTATGTGTCACTTCCCACTGCAAAAAGCACTGTTGAAGCGACTTACACACACACACACACACACACACACACACACAAATCCATAATTTATGTAACAGAAAAAAACAAAAATTATGTTCTGTCTTCAATGGGATTCACGTGTCAAGCAATCCTGGGTGGACTTGCCATTATTTTTCCTTGGCGGGGGTTGGTGCTTTTCATCCCCTCCTGATGGGTCCAGTGAAAGGGGAAAGTGCCTCAACCCTGAGGCCCCATAGGGGAAGGGAGGGGGCTCAGATGCAGCAGATCCTAAACTGTCCTGCTCCATTTGGGGCCTTAACACTGCCTACCACCAGCGGGAATACTACTGGTGATGGATTTACTTCCTCCCTGCTGGTGAAGGGGCATCCCACCACAGATGGCTGTCCAAGTGGGATAGGATTGCTCTGTTGAAAGTGCATTTAGGATTCCAGGCTTACTCTGCTGCTCAGATACATCTGAAATACATCTGAATTTCAGCAGTTCTTATAATCCCTTGAAAAGTGTTTCTACTCTGATGCAATCTACAGTTTTCTGGCCAAAATTAAGGACTGCTTAGCATATTCATGATCACTTGATGTCTTTTGTTTGAACCTGTCAAGATCACTCGGCTGAATAGTGTTTAATATTAAAACTTTGAGGTGTTTTGACCTGTGACAATTGTTGCAATCATCAAATGATTATGCCATGTATGAACCCACAGCAAGGGTCAAACTAGACATGACATTAATTGTGTGAATTCCACAGCACATGGAGGGGCAGTTTAACTCTTTCCGCCTGTGCCACTGTTCTAAAGCAAATCGCCATTTCACAGCTGCAGTTCTCCCCAGGAGGGCAGCTTCCGCTGAGATTCTAGCTAGGAAGAAAGGTTAACTCCCTCTCTCCCTTTGTGCCACAGTCAAGATCCTGATTTCTCCTCCATAGCCACTCTTTATACTGAGCACTTTTATTGTTTTTATGCAATCAGTGTCATGACTAGTTTGGCTCTCAGTGTCAGTTGATGCAGTTCAACGCAAGACTAACTATCAGCTAAAATGTAAATTGATACCTAGGGAAAGAAAGAATAATGGGACTCATATTTGCATGGCCATAAAGAAAGGTGGAGATATGATGGGACAAAACCATGCAATTGGCCCTACCTACAATTCTCAAACATTTACTGGAGCTTTATGGAAATACATTATAGTGAAGTCCCCCCCACCCCATATTTGTACTGGGAAGTTTGAATGGGACTTGAAGCCACAGCTCTTCCACCTCAACAAATACCTATGACTCTTTATACACTGATAGCTGATAAGACAGGAGATACTGGAAACCACTCAGCAACCTTAAGATATTTGTTGACTTTTTCCTCTTCCCTCCCTTTTGTGTCACACCATTTAGATTGTAAGCCTGTGGGGCAGGGGATTGTCTAGTCTTTATTGATTCTATGTAAGTTGTACTGGTAGCCTTTTGAGCTGGAGAGTGGGGTAAAAATCTTTACATAAGAATGTAAATAAAGTGCTAGATTTGGGGCACAATCCTATGGCTGCTAGACAGAGTCTAGAGGGCCATAGGGGAGCTCACAGTCCCAGCTCTGACATCAGAAATGTGCTCCGAGGCCAGAGCTGGGACTCCGACCTCAGAGAGCCCCCCCCCCTGCCCTCCCAGCCAGCGCAGAAAGAGTCATGCCTGCTACGAGATCGGAAGACCAACCTTGGAGCCGAAGGATTGTGGGGATTCCGGCAGGCAAAGAGGGGAGGAGAGAGGCTCCACCACAGTACGTAGTATCTTGGCAGTGCCTCAACCTGTTCTCCTCGTGCTCTGGGGCAAAAGTCTTACACGGCCAAAATCAGCCGTCTAAGTCTTTTGCAGGGCGGGAGAAGCACAGAGGCGACCTTCGCCTCCACACTCCCTTGATAGGATGCCCATAATCCTCTGAGTTCGGAAGATTATGGGCAGCCACATTGGATCATGCTGCCCAATGATTTTTTTTAAAACTCCTTCTTGTAATAGGGATTCCTGCCATCTACCAAAGTTAATAAAAATTCATTACTTTAACACAATGGAACATATCAAATCCTGCTGGAAAAATGCATGAGGTAAGGTTGGATGGAAACATGATTATTGTGCTGCTTAACAAATATTCTTTATCTATAAATAACAAAGATAAAGGACAATGGCCTTGTTAAGGATCTGGAGTTTAATCTTAAGCAATAAAGCAAATATTTCTGTAGAATGATGTAAAGTTTGTTGAGACACCCAGATGGGCTATGCACTAGAAGAGGAAAATTTTACTACTAAATGTGACAACAAGAAGCCTAATGGCTTTGCAGTATCTGCTATTCCAAGGTTCTGAGCCAGAAAATAAAGGAAACAGGTAATTTAATATTAGGAACAAATCTGGGGACAAACCAACCAAAACAAAGTTTATTTTTAATGGAACATTCACACTGCAATACCGGGAAAGGGATTTAGAAACTATTGTAAAGAAGTCAGCAAAGCTATATGAGGCATTCAGCAAGGCAGACAGCTCTGATACCAGATATATACTTTTTATAAACAAAAACCTTCTGTTACTGAAATAAAATGGGTTCATGCACCTTCTCTGTCTAGGAAAAGTATTGTCATGAGTGTTTCCTGAAAATCAAGAGGTTGGGCATGCTTTTCAGAAAGCGTGAGGAAACAATCTCCACCAGCATTTTCCAGCGCAATGAGGTGGGAATGGTGTGGTGCGGAGAGCAGGGAGAAGGCTTGCTGGGAATATTGCACGGGGCAATGGAGCTCTGTGGGGGAGCATGTGCTCTGCAGTGGCCAGGTCCCGTGGTGTGGTGGCAAACTTTGAAGTGCAGGCGCTTGTCACAACATTCTCCATAGCCACGCTGCCAAGGAGAGTCCAAAATTACAGGCAGCTGGGTTGACCCCTCTCTCTCTCTGAATTATATAGGTCTTTTGTTTGTCTTTCGTAAAGCTAATGGGTCTTCTTAACTGCCATTCAAGACCAAGCCACTCCCCAAATACTTTGCAGTACAGCAGGGGCAGCTCATCATAGACTGTTGCTGATGAAATCCATGTATTACTGTGACGATTACAGCTAAGCCCAGGGGGAACAGGAAAGCCTGAGGAGGGTATGGGGGCAGATGAAATGATCAACTCTGCTAATCAAGAGGGCCCGGCACTTCGGCCCTGTAAACCCTGGCTCCGCTACAGCACTGTCCAAAGTTCTCAAGTAGCACAGCTGGTAAAGGTCATGTGTGGGGTTAAAGTGAGGATGGTATATGTACTAGGACGGACACACACACACACACCAAGCATCCCTACACACCCAGTTGCCTGGAAGTCCTTCACACAGGATTCGTGATAGCTAGAGCTGTGTCAGCGCCTTCAGCCAAATGCAATTACAAGCCCCTATGCAGACTTTAAAGCCCTTATACACGGCTAGGGGTTTAAAACCTTAAACGTTTTAAATGATGTGTGTGTATGTGTGTATGTACATATGTGTATACATAAAATAATAATAATTTCCACCTACAGAATGCAGTTTGATTTCTATTTATACATTCCTGGCTTGAGTTAAGAGTTATTTTGGAGATATACAGTATTGCTTCCTGTCCATCACCAACCATCACAGACAAAAGATTCACAAGACTGGAAAAGAGAAACAAACTGCCAATTATCCAGCAAAATCTACAGACAGATGGACTGAATATGTTAATACTTAAAGGCTGCAAGAAAGTTAGCCTAACAGGCTTTGAAATACCCCCCCCCCCCCGAAAGAAAGCAAGGAATGAACAAACAACTTTAAAGATTTATATGATGAGAAAAGAAGGGGGGGAAGCCCATTGTTTTACAGACATCTCCTGTCTAGATCAACCATTCCTAGGGGCTGATTCTTTCAGCAGTACCAGAATATGTGCATATTTGGTTCTGGTTACATCTCTATGTCTGTGTGATTGATGCAGCATTTAGGGGCAAGCAACTTGGGCTCTGTTGCTTCCATGTTATAATGGGTAATAAAAAAGAAATGTAGGAAAAGGGGAGACAGGAAGAGAACCAGAATCTCTAGACATACGTGTGTGTGTGTGTGTGTGTGTGAGTGAGTGAGAGAGAGCAGATGGACGGATGCGCGCGCGCACACACACACACGACTCAGTGTGCATTTGTTGAAGTTACTTTCTAAACCTAGTAATAACCAGTGATATAGGTGCTCACGGGGAAATAAATCATCTGTCATCTAAATCAGGGGCTGGGGAGAGATGACTGCCCTGCCCTCCCTAAATGGCACCTTAAACCACAACCTATCAGACTTCAGGTTACTACCCCAACCTATTAATTCTTCTATTCTTGTGGAAGACTCCTCTCCACCAACAGGCCTGTGGTTCACGCTGGCTCAGCTTGTCTTGAGTGTGGAAAGCTAAGCAGGGTCATTACTTGGATGGGAGACCCCTCCTCTAGTTTCCTGCATTGAGCAGGGGGTTGGAACTCTTGAGTTATAACGACAGAGAGATCCTTAGGCACAAAATATACCGTAAGCATTTGCTCCAAATAAGAAATCCCATAGGCAGGACTGCCCAGTGAAGAAGCAGTTTCCCCATAGGTGATGGCAGAAGTGGGGAGAGGAAATCCCCAATGGGAACTGAGAGGGGTTCCCCAAAAATTGGGCAGAGGCACCTTCCATGAATAGTCCACTCATGGAAGGTGCTCCTGCCTGTTTGGGGGGGGATCTCCTCTGCCTCTCCACACCACAGCCTATCCCGTTCAGAGGGGGGGCACCCTCTGTGTAACATTTTAGGGGGCTAAAGGGGCTACTATGGGGAGTGGAGAATGCCTGTTTCTTCCAACCACATTGCATACACCTAAACTGGGATCCAACCAATTAGCAATAAGGTCCTGCATAGCTGAGTGGTAGAAAACAAAAGCATGGTAGGTTCCTGCTCAAGAACAGGCAGTACTAAGTATGGAATGGAGGCAAGATTGTAAATTACTCAGCCCCAGTTACTAGATGATGATGATGATGATGATGATGATGATGATGATGATGATGACGACGATGACGACCGGGAATTTTTGTTAGGAGCAGGCAAGCTTTTAAGACTGATGTGAGGTATACCTTTGGTGAGGGAACCTTTAGTATACCTCACATCCGTCTTAAAATCTTGCCTGCTCCTAACACAAACAGAAGATGGTCCAACGAATGTCAGTACTTCCCCTATTTTGAATCTGTCAAACTCATTAATATATTAATCATACTGTTCAGCCTGAATGGCATTTTTTCCTACTTTCTTTGACACAAATTACCCTTCAGAAGGACTCAGCACATCTGTGAAATACTCAGTAACCTTCACATGGGAAACAAAGGATGTGTTCTTATCAGAGAACATCATATGCAAAAGGTGTCTGGATATATGCTGTATTGATTATGAGATAGGATCACGGGTTTTTATTACCTGTCAGGGGTTTAAAAAAAGAGCATAAAAGCAAGGTGTTGTCAGTCAGATGGATGAGTTTAATCCTATTGGTACCCGATTAGCACTGGGAACATGTGCTCTGAATATGAAACACTTGTAAGCCTCAACAGGTGAGCCCTTGATAGTTATCTCTAATTTCTGTCAGATTTTCAGATTGCATTCTTTGCAAATATGACACAGGTGAAATTCAAATTATTTTCCTAATAGAGTTTGAGAAGTTTACTTTTTTCAGTGAAGACATTCCAGAAAAACAAAACATGTTCTATGTCTTCAGTCCAAGAATCTTAACAGTGCAATAATAACCACACATACCAGGGAGCAACCTTCACAGAGTTCCACAGGATTTCTGGCAGGATAACACTATAAAAGCTATTGAGAAGAAGGCCAGGAAGTTCTCTTAGGCCTGATCTTCATGAATGGATTTTTTGCCAGACTATATATTTTTGTACCAAATAATCTGAAGAGATACTTTGACTATTAGTTTCCCTATATTCTTATACTAAGAAACTATAAGTAAGAGCGATCTGTACCTAGAAACCAAAGATTAGCATACTTAGATTGGAGCAACAGCCAAGTGATAATCATCCCTTTCCCCGTCATATAAATACACCTTTTTATATCCTTGCACTGGTTACAATTTATTAATATTTTAAAACTAATCAGCGCTGACTAATCCAGTGGGGAGGAATCAAATTCAGGGCTTTTTTTCTGGTGGAACTCACCGGAACTGAGTTCCAGCACCTTTTCTTCTATTAATTGCATTACAATTTAATCGCCATCTACTCCTGAGGAAATGTAATCCAAGAGTTCCGGTACCCTTTTCTCCAGAAAAAAAGCACTGATCAAATTTATTAACAAACTGTGAATTACAGAATTAAAATATGTCAGATATTGAAGAAGAAATATTATTCAAGACGTTTTAAAAATTGCCTCTCATTATGATGGATGGGATGTGTCTGGATGAAGGCCTTTTATATAGCATAACCAGGGGGTCTGAGCACTCTGCATACAGACACATGGACCTCCAAGATCCCTATAAGTGAGGAAGGCCACCCAGGACCATGAGTGGATGAAAGGATTTTGCTCTCACTGCAGAAGCAGAAGCTTCCATTTTTCCTGCAGGAGTGAATTGGGAATGGTTGTTGCACAGCCATTACAAATCAAATCAAAGGGAGCATGCCATGTCAAGATATGTTGTATTTTTGGAATAATGAATAACAATTGATTATAGAGATAGAATGTATCATTTGGTCCCGTGGTGATGGGAGCACTATATAAGTTGTATGTATGTTATTTTAGTTGTTTTATATATTGTTTGAAAAAAAATTAAATAATTTTTTTAAAAAAAATATCAAATACATCTCTGTAGCCTTTTCCTTGGTTCCGTGTGGTTGCTCTTAAGCTGGGTTGGGAAACCAGTGGCCCACGAGACACTGAATTACATGCAACCTGCAGTGTCACTCTGGTGGCTCTGCCCTTTCTGCCCACCAGCCCACCCTGGCAGTGAAGGGATAGAGCAAACTGGGATTCTGCCCCTAGCCAGTTGATTTAGATGCTGGATGTGCAGAAGTAGCTTTGCCTCATGTGCATCCAAGCAGCAGGCTGCTGGCAAAGGCATGGAATGCTCCGTCCTTTCACCACCAGCCTGTTGTGTTTCTATGCTGGATGTGCAGGGAGGAGCGTCATCTCCTGTATGCCCAGTACCAAAATGCAGTGGGCAGGCAGAGGAATGAATGAATCGCTTTGTCCCTTCTGTGAAAGCTCACCCAGTTTCTGTGCTGGCTGAAGAGGAAGAGGCTTCTCTTCCTGCACAGTCCGCATGGAAGCAGAGGGAGCTGCTGGAGGAGGGACAGTCTATCCCTGCTGGTTCTGTGCTGGCCAAGGAGAAGGGACTTATCTTCCTCACGGCTAGTGAGCTGCCAGAGGAGAGAGAGAGACAGAGCAATCTGTACCTACTCTGCCAGCTTGTGGAAGAAGAGAAGTCCCTTCCTTCCTGGGCAACATAGACTGGGGAAATAACTATGACTCCCATCATACCTAGACATTGGAAGGTACTTCCCCTCATACCTGGCCATCTCCACCTGGGTCTGTGTGAGTTGTAGTTAGTTGTCCCCCAATGACAATCCCCATAACAGTATAACACGCTGACTGTATCTGCTTTGAAAAGCAAGTGTGGGGAAAGGCCAGCTTAAGGAAAGTTTTCTTAATCAGTTCAGTCATCTTAAAGCAGAAGAGAACCTAGTGGTTGATTATACATAAAAGAATGCAAAAAACAAACAAAAAAAGAAAGAGATATAACCTTGGTCCCACCCACTGCCAGTTGCAGACTGGCCCCAGACTGAGTACCCTCAACAGCAGGTGGCCTTCGACGGAACAAAGGTTCTCACCCCTTCTCTAAACATTGGGAATGTTGGGTAGAATCTTAAGAACTGGCTTAAAGAGATGGATATATAGATGGATGGAAGAAATAAATATGTATTTACTAAATAACCAAAAAACTCAGTTACTTAACTAGAAACCTAGCTCAACACACACACCCCAACCACCACCAAAAACACAAGAGCAGTGCAAGCCAGTCTATCTCTTGTTGGTCCTGGACAGAAACTAGAAACCTGGAACTGACAAAGACATGTTTGAGTTAGGGAACTCAAGAAATATTTAAATTAACCACCTATGCAGCTATAGGAACAAGTCATTTGCTACAAAAACAAAACAGATCTTGAAATTAGTGACTGGGTTTGCATGACACGACAACTCATCGTGGGTTGCAACCCATGATGTCTTGTTGTGACGTGTGAACCCAAACCGATTCCTGCACATTGGCCTATTTGAGGGCAACATGCTACTGTAACAACCCATGGGTTGTAGTTGGGGTTGTTATACCTACAATGGGTTGTCGTATCGTCCAAACCTGGGAATTGGCTACCAAGCCATTTGGCAAGAGCAGAAAAAAACCCTTGCCGCTTTTGCTAAGTGTGCCGTACACCTGCCAGTGACAGCCGCCCCACAAGTGCCCAAGTGGCTGGCACTGGCTTGCTGCCCTTCCCACCACTATTGCAAGGTGTTTTTGGCTTGCCGCAGCATTTTCCTGTTTACCCTTTGTTTTTTCGGAGATCATGGAAGCTGGCTTGACAGCCAGCTTTCGTGATCCCTGTTTTGACAGCCACTGACAGCCCCTTCAAAGTGCCAAAGCAGCACCTGTCAGTGGATGTGCACACAATGTGAGCAAATAGGTTTGGGTTAGTTAGTTAGTTATTTTAGCCGCACTTGCGCAACTGCAGAAATTTGAAGCCTTGGCTGGGGCAATGTCCTGGGGAGTACCATGGTGCAGCAGACAACCCTGGACAGGGCCCCAAAGTGGTTCCAAATGTGTGTTCCCCCCCCTTTGGTTTCTCTTGACCGCTGTCAAAAGGCAAGCTGTCAAGAAGAGAAACCAAAGGCGCGAGTGATCTTTGCTCACAAAATGTGGGTGGCCTGATTTACACTTCCTTCATGGCAAGATCCTCCACTTTTTTCATCCTGAACACTGTTCGGGTTGATGCACATTTTGCACTTTCCCCCGAGACTCTAGGTACTCAGGAAAGTGCAACGTGCATCCACCCCCTTTTTCTTGGGAAAATGAGTTTTTTCAGCTAACTAGGTAGCTGTCAAAATTCTGGGTTGCCTGAAAAAGGGTTTTTTGACTGGGACATATGGCTGTATATGACACATCTGTAGTAGCTGCACTTCTAAAGAGAGATTATTAGTTCAATAGCATAAGAGTATGTTGCCATTCTAAATTTTTTCCATTTGTTTCAACCTATTTTTTCTATTAGGTTAAAGCCCCGAGTCTACCATTAAAATCTATATTCCCCACTATTTATTTTGTTAATTTTACCGTTATTACAAGTCATAGTCCTGAAAATTAGACAGCATGCATAAGCCAATTTCTGAACACCCTGTTTTTGTTAAACTTTAATACCAACCAACATCACAAATAAAAATAGGAAATAGGAAATTCTCTAATTATATGGCAGATGTGGTTTCAGTAAGTGCAAACTGTCTCTACAATTTCCAAACAGTGAATGGAAATAGTTATTTGTCGCTTTGATTTACAACCTTGAAAAGCAGGTTTGAGGGTGGGGGAACAGATTCATAAATTCCACCTGTTATTTTTCATATCAAAGTATAGCTACAATTAATATAGTTAATGCCACAAATTATCAAGTCGGACCTCAGCATAAAAAAGAAAAATGACAGGAAAATATTGTGTGGAGAGAAATTTAGGATAGGGCAGGATCATAAGGCAACCTACCAAAGTCCCTGAAAATAGCCCGTATTTGGATTAAGACAGAGCGGGCAGATTCGCAGATTACGGTAACTCACCCTGGCAATAAGCCGCGGTGGGTTGGTTATTCCCCAAACAACCCACGGTGTGCCTGAAAGACACAGGCATATCGTGGGTTGTCTCCCTCTTCCCCCTAGGTCCTCCCACAGGTATCCAAGGGGACTCCTTGTCTGCACTGCCCGCTGCAATCGTGAGCCCTTTGGCGCTCGCTGCAGCTTTTTTGCCCCAGGAATCTCAGGAATGGGTGGGAAAGTGCAAGGAACCAAAGGTCCAAACAACAACAACAACAACACAACAACCCCTAGAGCATCTCGCTGTGAAGGGGCGAATCTACTGGCCACCCCCTTTTTGCAAGCAAACGTACCTTGCAGCTTTGATTTCTCTTGACAGCTCATCTTTTGACAGCTGTCAAGAGAAAGCAAAGTCAAAAATAAAGTTCTTTGCAGTCTCTCTGGGTCAATGTCCATAGAAGGTGCCTGCTGCATTGTGAAAGTGGACAACTTCCAGGACATTGCCCATTTCTGACCTGCAAAAGTGCAAAAGTGCACACTTGCACAAGTCTAGCTAAAAAAATAATAATTAAAAATTGCACCAAAAAAATTTGCACAAATTTCTTGCACTTTTTAAAAAAGGGGTGATGAACCAGTGACAGCCCCTCTTGGGCACTTTGAAGGGACTGTCATTAGCTGTCAACTTGGAGATCGCAAAAGGCGATCTCCAAATGAAGGGTGGGGTTAAAGGGGCAAAAAGAAGTGATGAATGCAAAAGGGCTCACAATCGTGGTGGGGAGAGCAAACAAGATGGATTTTGCTGCAGAGTCCCCTGGGATATCTGCAGGAGGACTGAAGGGGAAGGAGCAGGGGGACAATTCACGGTGAGCCCAATCGTCTGTCAGGTGCACTGTGGGTTGTTCAACGAACAACCAACCCACTGTGGCTTATTGTCAGGGTGAGTTACCATGACGTGTGAACCTGCCCACTCTTGCTTTACCTTTCCATAGGTAAAATGTCTATGCTAGGCTCTGGAAACTTACTGCTACAGAGGCCTTGTTGTCGGTATACACCGAGGAAGTATAATAATTTGATGTTTACAAAAGAAACACTGCTGTATAAGGGCTGCTTATTGTATCACCGCATGGCAGCTGTATCCAGTGGGGCCATCTATCATGGCCATTTGTGTTCTGAAGTTGCCCTTATTGCATCCTTCCTATTAAGTAGAAATGTGTAAGAGTACAGAGTAGCAGGGATTCAGTAAGGTCTGTGTCATAACATGGCTTCTCACTACATAGACTGCTACAGTGTCTACCAGTTATAATGACATAAGCAACAACCATTCTGCAGTATCTGATGTCATCTATTAAGGATCCAAACCAACCAAGCATCCATCTTTCATGTTACTTAAACATGCAGCAGTGTAACCATCATTTTCTTGCTATAGATGCATTTCTTCCTTTATTATTATTTTTTTAAAATTTATAGTCTGCATTTCAGTTTGAAAAACAGTTTAGGTTCAAACTACTCTTTCATGTTCCTTGTTTTCTTTTATCTTTGAGGGTACCCTTCTTAGCTGGAGATACTGAAGTACTTCCCTAGTGTGAACAAGGGTGCTCTTCCCACTTGAGATGAATAAAGCATTTAAAATCTAGTGAACAAGCACAGCTTTAGATGAGAGTATGTTATATAGTGCCTTGAGAAGTATTCACCCCCTTTTGACTTTTCCACATTTTGTTGTATTACAACCTGGAATTGAAATGGATCTAATTGGCATTGTTACCACTTGATGTACACAAGATTCTCAACACTGTGAAGGTGCAAAATATTTTTATTGTGGCACAAAAGTTAAATAAACAAAACTACTGGCACTTGTTGGTTGCATAAGTATCCCCCCCCCTTTTCTGTGACATGCCTAAATAAGCTCTGGTGCAACCCACTGCCTTCAGAAGTCACATGCTATAGTTGAATGACATGCAGCTGTGTGCAATTCCAGTGCCACATGATCTCAGATTAAATACACCTGTTTCTGGAAGACCCCAGAGTTTGTTGGAGAGCATATCTAAACAAAAGCATCATAAGACCAAGGAGCTATCAAAACAACTCTGGGATAAAGTTGTGCAGAAGCACCCATCAGGGTTGGGTTATAAAAAAATGTCCCAAACTATGAACATCCCCTTGAGCACCGTTAAATACATTATTACAAAATGGAAAGAATACGGTCAACCACAACTCTGCCTAGAGAAGGCCGTTCACTAGAACTCAGTGACGGGTAAGGAGGGCATGAGTCAGAGAAGCAACCAAGAGGCCAATGTTAACTCTGAAGGAGATGGAGAGATCTGCAGCTGAGATGGGAGAAACCATCCATGGGACGACTATCACCTGGACACTGTACAAAGCTGGGCTTGATGGAAAAGTGGCGAGAAGAAAGCCATTGCTGAAATCAACCCATATAAAAGCTCATTTGGAGTTTGCAAAAAGGCAGCAATCATGTGGGAAAAGGTTCTCTGGTCTGATGAAACCCAAATTGAACTTTTTGACCTCGCCGCAAAACGCTATGTGTGGTGGAGAGCCAACTTTGCTCATTGCCCAGAAAACACCATCTCCACAGTGAAGCATGGTTGTGGCTGGCAGCATCATGTTGTGGGGATGCTTTTCCTCAGCAGGGACTGAGAAACTGGTTAGGATTGAGGGCAAGATGGATGGAAACAAATACAGGGCAATTCTAGAGGAAAACCTGTTTCAGTCTGCAAGGGACCTGGGAATGGGACAGAGGTTCACCTTCCAGCAGGACAATGACCCGAAACACACAGCCAAAGTAACACTGGAATGGTTTAAAAACAAGAACTGGAAAGTCTTAGAATAGCCCAGTCAAAGCCCAGACCTCAATCCGATTGAGAATCCATGGCAAGACTTGAAAGCTGCTGTTCATCAACGGTCCCCATCCAACCTGACAGAGCTGGAGCAACCACGCCAGGAAGAATGGGCAAACGTTGCAGGATCCAGATGTGCAAAGCTGATAATTACCCAAGAAGACTCACAGCTGTCATTGCTGCCAAAGGTGCTTCTACCAAGTATATGTTGGGTTTTGCATAGGCAGAACGAGATTACCACCTGACATCGGGATTATCACCTGACCTGGTGGGTGTTACTTGAGTTCAAGTATACAAGGCCTTTGGTCAGGAGACATGGTCTCGAGGTGATGTGACTCAGCAGCCTTGAACAGGTTTGAAGCAGTAAACATGTTGATGAATGGGTTATACACTGGAGTGAGTAATATCCTATTTATAGGTGCAGGGTCTGGGGTATATAAACTGGCACACTTGCTGATAGCTTCATTCCCTTCCGTCATTCCTCTTCATCTCTCTCTGCTGCTTGTTCGTCTCGACATGTATTGTCTTGGACTTCACTTCATCTAGCCTTACCACTGGGGTAGTGGGTTTGAGTCTGCAATGATGTAGTGAGTAGAAATGCATTGATTGCCTTAATCCCATGTAATTGGGTCTTACAAATAAACTCTTTAATCTTTATTAACTGCTGTTATCTCCTCCTTCCGCTTGCGTGACTGGGACTGAGGGTCATTGGCTAGGGGAGCTTTTGAACCCGAGTCAGTCCAGCTCTCACATCGGTTATGGGCCCAGATAAGGATCAGATAACGATCTGATGGTTATCTGATGGGCAGATAAGCCACAGAACGCAGTTTGGAAAAATTCAGCAGTTATAGAGTTAAAGGAATTTGTTTACTATTTGTAAGAACGGTTTGTAAATAAACCGGGGAAGGCGAAGGATTGTTGCTAAAGCTGGTGCTGATAACAGCGGCTTGGAATGCAGCACAACAAAAATGCTGAAACAGAGAGACGGAGGATTTTTCGTTTTGAAAGCAGCTGAAACGGAGGTGCCAGGCTTGGCAAAATCCAAGGCTACAGACTGTGAACGTGGGTGCCGGTTCGGGCAGCTACCAGCCTGAACAGTCAACAATGCTGGACACAAGGATTTCGTATTCCATAGCTTGCTGGAGTGATTGTCAAGAAGCTGTATCGGGCAAAGAAATAATCTTCAGGAGGCTCTGTGTGTCAACTCATTTGAGTCAAGGCTACAGGCAGGAGGATCATATTTCATTTACAGTTTGCTTTCTTCACACAGCAGCGGATCAGCTATCTTTTGCATTATATCAACAAGTGGCTTGGATTACAAATGCGTGGATTACGTCTGACGTGGGTAAAGCGTCTGGAGCGTCATGTCGCAGCAAAGTCATGTGTGACAGGAACGTATCATGGGAAACTTGATACTACACGGAGGCTGTATCAAACCAGCGGAGGCGTGGTTTTACAGCAGGAGAAAAGCAGCGCGGCAGTTTTGAACAGAGAAAGCTGTGCTTAAAATGAGAAGCTGTTCTTCATTTTCTTCATGTGGGATCACAGAAGAAGGAGCTTGAAATCAGCAGGGGTGCTGCTGAAGGAAAAACTTTATGTTTTAACCCAGGACATAACAAAATGCACATTATTTTGTTGTGAGCAGAAAACAGTGGATTGTTTAAACGAAGCTTTCTGTGTTGGACATGAATAAACAGGAAGAGGACTATGCAAATGGTCAGGGTTTAACAGTCATGTTTTTTGAAACTGTATTTCTTGAAAAGTTGGATAACTTGGACTCAAGAAAGTGTAATATATGCTCTCTTTTGAAATGTCAGGAAATGTACTGAATGTATATATGACTTGAGTATATTGTGAATTTTCTGTAGCAAAATGTAAAATGCTGAATAATTAGTAGGTATGTTTATATGGCAAAGCTAAGAGATGGATTATTTCTTTTATACTGTAATGGTGTAAATAAAGAAATGGAAAGTTGTACTGATGCAACTATAAAAAGTTAAATGCTTATATGTATGACATGTACATGCATGCATATCACATGATTGTTTGATCATTTAGATTCACAGGCCTGTGAAAGAAAATGCAAACTGTTGGTGGGGAAAGCATTGGAAAATGTAATTTTCACATGAAAGGTAATTTTGTGCACATATACAAGGGATGCTAGCTTCAACAGGTAAACTGGAAGGCAAGCTGAAAACCAGTTCATTTCATTTAAATTTGTTCTTAGTGATCTTGTGGATACTCTGATGGTCTTTAGAGGAAAGGCACGTTATTTCATGATGTCAATTGATCAATACACGAGGTACAGGTTGTGTACATGTTAGATAGAAAGCTGGAGTTTTGAACAGAGTCAAGGTGTTTGTGCTTGGATGGGAAACAAGCATATTACCCATGTTACCTATTTCTTTTGAGATATGGGGAAGTTCAATTCAGTGCATGCTTTGATGACTTTCTAACAGGATGTGATATTGAACACATGGATTGTGTGGAAGAGTAAACAAACACTCAGAAGAGGTGATACTAATTTGGATAATGAGGTTTGGGTAGAAGCTCTTAAATGTTTTGATTATGTACATGATAGAAGTTTTAGTTCTGTGTGATGAACTGTACACCTTATAGAAAGTAGTGTAGAAGGAGGAATCTTCTGGAGAAACATTTCAGGATCTTGGATCTGATATGTAGGTACATACACCTCAAAGTTAGAAGAAATATGTAAGGGAGCTTACATGAGATTTTTCTAGAAATGAGAATATTGTGTTTTACATGAATAACACTTGGATAGTGAGATTATCTAGAAGTGTTTAGTATAATGCTAAATGAAAAGGTGAGATCATTTTTCAAAATTAATTCTGTTAATGCAGGGGATGCATCAAGCTCAGAGTCAGAATAGAAAAGCATTTGCTGAAAGACAGTCAGGTAAATTTGACAAACTTTGATACACATTTGGTTTAGTGGAGACTAGACAAATGATTGTTCATCATTGGTGCAAATTTATTGGAACAGGAACCTGATAACTGATAAGGTAAGGAACAGGTGAGTCAAACAACCTGTGAGATATCAGGATGAATTTGCAGGAAAAGCCATTTGAAACTTCAAAATTTCAAAGAGGTGAAAAAATTGTCTGTTAAGGAAGCTGAACCATAGCTTCAGGCTATGCAAGCTGAGTTGAATTCTTTGGATAAAGAACAAAAATGGAAGCTGGTGAAACAAACAGCAGTCCATGGAACTCATTGTTACCAGATAGATTTTTAAAATGAAAACTAACCAGATGAAAAAAGGTTATATGACAAATAGCAAGATTGGTTGCTTGTGATTTTTTTGCTCAAGTTAAAAGGAGCTGGATAATCATGAGTGAGTGCAACAACAATTTGCTTTGGAAACAGTTAGACTGATGTTTAAGAATGTGGAGAAAGATGTATGAATATTTCACAATTGAAATATTGGAACATAAGCATTTTAAATGAGAGGAAGTCTTTGGAAAACTGTCTGAGAATATTTTTCTTTAAGAAAAGCTAGAAATCAGCTGGAGGCTGGAATTCTGTTTTGAACTCAAACATTGTTGAAGTGAGATTTGCACAGAGAGGCAGATCAATGTTTGTTTGTTAAACAGGAGGAACAGGGACATAGACTGTATGTACTTTGTTTAGATGGGTGATCTATTGTTTTTTCTGGACAGATAAAAGCAATATGATATAATTGATCCAGGGTTTGGAATTTCATTGAATTGAAACTGCTTGGTGGTGGATCAACTGTTTATTTGTAAATAGAGGTTGAAAGAGAACCAAGAGGGCAGTATCTTACTGCAACAAACCAGAGAAATATCATGGATGTGATTGAGAATTTTGGAGAAACTCAGTGAGAGACTCCAAATAATTGAGGATTTTCAAGCACATGCTGATGGAAAAGCAGTTTCAATGCTACACAGAAGCATTGGGCTGTTGAGCTTTACTGTACAAGCAACAAGGCCAGGTATTGCTGTCAGTGTAGTGGGCAGACTGTTAGACCAACAGGACATGCTTGGAGAGCTCTGAAAAAGAGTTGAGTGTTATCTGGAAGGAACATCACACTTCAGACTAAGAGTTACAAGTCAGAGCACAGGTGGCTTACAGATTCACAGAAATGCCAGTTGTGGTTGTGATAGTAAGAACAACAAGAACACACCTGAAGTTTTGTTATTTTTATAATCATACTTTGTTTGATTGATTTTGTAGAAACAATCATCTAAAAGTTGGAGTTCAACTGAAACTGAACTGAATGCATTGTATTATGTATTGTGCTATTACGCTATTGTAAAGCTTGAATAGTGAATGCATTTGTTTAAATAGTTTAAATTGTAAAAAAATGTTTAAATGATGCTGAGATTGATGTGAAAAACCTATTACAGTTTTTTCAGGAAACCAAGGCAGGATTGCTATGCTGCAGGCAGATAGCAATACACAACGTTTTGGGTTTGCAGATAAAACTGTGTCATAAGGAGGGATACATCAGAAGTGATTTGATAGTGGTTCAAATTTCTGACAGGTAAAGTCATTCCTGAAAAAGTTTTTTTTATCAAAGTCCATAGATGAAAGAACAGCATCAGATGTCAACAAAGCTGTTGCTGTTGTATGAGGTAAATAACCACGTTCTGCGCAAATGCAAAAGCAGGGGGATGTTGGGTTTTGCATAGGCAGAACGAGATTACCACCTGACATCGGGATTATCACCTGACCTGGTGGGTGTTACTTGAGTTCAAGTATACAAGGCCTTTGGTCAGGAGACATGGTCTCGAGGTGATGTGACTCAGCAGCCTTGAACAGGTTTGAAGCAGTAAACATGTTGATGAATGGGTTATACACTGGAGTGAGTAATATCCTATTTATAGGTGCAGGGTCTGGGGTATATAAACTGGCACACTTGCTGATAGCTTCATTCCCTTCCGTCATTCCTCTTCATCTCTCTCTGCTGCTTGTTCGTCTCGACATGTATTGTCTTGGACTTCACTTCATCTAGCCTTACCACTGGGGTAGTGGGTTTGAGTCTGCAATGATGTAGTGAGTAGAAATGCATTGATTGCCTTAATCCCATGTAATTGGGTCTTACAAATAAACTCTTTAATCTTTATTAACTGCTGTTATCTCCTCCTTCCGCTTGCGTGACTGGGACTGAGGGTCATTGGCTAGGGGAGCTTTTGAACCCGAGTCAGTCCAGCTCTCACAGTATTGACTCAGGGGGGTGAATACTTATGCAACCAACAAGTGCCAGTATTAGTAGTAGTAGTAGTAGTAGTAGTAGTAGTAGCAGCGATCACTTGTGACCAAGTAATATTGTCTTCCAGGATAAAATTACAAAAAGAAAATTATAAAAAGAGGAAATTCTAAAAAAAATGTGTAGACTCTAGTGATGGGCCGTAAGTGACTGTGGAGGCCAATTCTAGATCCACACAGCTTCCCACAGTGAGGACACAGGTTACCAGATGGAAGATGGTCCTGTAAAGAATTCGTTAGACGTGCTTTTCGCTTAGCATGTTTCTCCTTTTCACCTTGCACCAGTATTAGTATTAGTATCAATTTTATTTATATACCGCCCAACAGCCGAAGCTCTCTGGACGGTTCACAACAATCCATAAAAACACGCAATACAATATACAATAAAAACATTATATAAAATTTAAAAACCCGATTTTAAAAAACATAAATAAAACAGGAAATGCAGTGAGACCAATTAAAAAGTAACCACCCCACCATACACTATGCAGAGTTAAAGGCTTCAATATAGAGGGCAGTCTTAACCTGGCACCGAAAAGATTGTAAAGTTGGTGCCAGGTGGGCCTCAGGAGGGAGCTTGTTCCAGAGTTGGGGGGCTACCACAGAGAAGCCCCACACCTTGTCGCCGCCCGCCGAGCCTCCCTTGCAGGCGGCAAATGGAGAAAGGCCCCAGATGTTGAGCGTAGTGTCCAGGTATTGTGGTTGGGAGAGGTATTCCGTCAAGTATTGTGGTCCCAAGCCGTGTAGGGCTTTAAAGGTTAAGATCAGCACCTTGAATTGGGCTCGGAGGCATACAGGCAGCCAGTGCAAGCAGGCCAAGATTGATGTTATGTGTTCCAACCTTCTGGTCCCACTAATAAGTCTGGCTGCCGCATTTTGCACCAGCTGCAGCTTCCGAACAGTCTTCAAGGGCAGCCCCACGTAAAGTGCATTGCAGTAGTCCAGCTTTGAGATTACCAGAGCGTAGATTACTGAAATCAGGCTATCCCTGTCCAGATAGGGACGTAGCTGGGCCACCAGCCAAAGCTGGTAGAAGGCACTCTGAGCCAGATGGCTCAAAGAGGACCCCCAAGCTACGAACCTGCTCGTTTAAGGGGAGTGCAACCCCATCCAGAACAGGTTGAACACCCTCCATCCGGTCAGAGGAACCACCCACTAACAGCATCTCAATCTTGTCTTCAGTTTGTTAGCCCTCATCCAGTCCATTGTCACAGTCAGGCACCGGTTTAGCACATCCACAGCCTCACCTGCTGAAGATGAAAAGGAGAAATAGAGTCGCGCGTCATCAGCATACTGATGGCAACGCACTCCAAAATAGGCTTGTAAAATCGAGCCTCGCCGGGCAAAACGAGGCCGAAATTGGCCCCGCTCACGCCGGCGAGGCCTTACCTTTTTCTTTGGGGCGGCTTGCCCTCTCCGCGGTGAGCCACCTGCGCGGCCTGTTCCATCCTGTCGCATCACTTCCAGGACCGGAAATGACGCGACGGAACCCTGCGCAGGCGCGCTGGACCCCTGTGGCGCGTTCTGCACCTGCGCAGGGTCCGGTCGCGTCATTTCCGGTCTCGGAGTGACGGACGGGGCCGGAGAAGCCCGATTGAGCGGTGTGGAGAACCTCTCTGCGCCGCTCAGAAAATCGAGTCGGGCCAGCACCCCCGCGGAAGATCGGGTCGGGGGCGCGACCCAGCCTTGGATCCACCGCTACTCCAAAACTCCGGATAACCCCACTCAGAGGTTTCATGTAGATGTTGAAAAGCATGGGGGATAAGACTGACCCCTGAGGAACCCCATATTGGAGAGTCCATGGGGCCGAGCGATATTCCCCAAGTACCACCTTCTGGAGCCGGCCATCCAAGTAGGAGCGGAACCACTGCAATGCAGTGCCTCCAACTCCCAACTCAGACAACCTCCCCAGAAGGATACCATGGTCGATGGTATCAAAAGCCGCCGAGAGATCCAGGAGTATCAACACACTCCACCTGTCTGGTTTTGTTTGTTTTTATTTACTTAACTTTTGTGCCAGAATAAAAATATTTTGCACCTTAACAGTGTTGAGTATCTTGCATACATCAAGTGGTCACAATGCCAATTAAATCCATTTCAATTCCAGGTTATAAAACAAGAAAAGGTGGAAAAGTCAAAGGGGGGTGAATACTTCTGCAAGGCACTGTAGATGTAACCAATTTCAATTTCTTAGACTCATATTTAAAACAACCCATTTCAGTCTCATAAAGCAGCCTCCAGTAACACAAAATATAATCTTTCACAGGTGCTTCCCAAAAAAAGTATACGGTAAATGAACACATAATAAAGTGGAGGATAAAGAAGAAATCTCATAAACAACATCAATGTCAGTTTAGAAGTAACGTAACATAAGTTGCAAGTCAGTTCAGCCAAACGCTTAAGAGGAATGGAAGGACAGCCAGGTTTGTTACTGAGTTCTCACAAGGAACTTAATGTGAAACTTTCCCCTTTCTGCTTACCCATATATTCTATGTCCAGTCCAGCATTTCAAATATGTCTCATTTATCAAAGAGCTGAAGAGATTTTTGGCTGCATCTGCACAGTCTTAACGCTAGCATTTGAATTATGATTACAAAAGGCGAACACAAAACAAGTCCTTTAGATTTAGTTTTCCCATGTTATGAAATCGCAATAACTTGTGTTCTGCTGCAGGAAAACATATCAGGTTGCAGCCAGGGGGAAACAAATTGTGGAAACTAATTTTGATTCAAAATTTGCTGGGGTTTAAGCTGAAGACACACGTAGTAACCCTTACATTCTGTATCTTTTTTTAAAAAAAAAATCACTAAATTACATCTACATGCCAAGTATCTTTCTATTAAAACAAAATCATTTGCACTCAGTTGGAGGCTTTTGGTACCACCCTTCCTATTTCCAAAGCCTCCTGGCCAGGAGTAGAACAGCACACATGGTAATCACACAGCCTGTGGGCCGTGAGGAATCCAGCTTCCCTAGTATGCCAGGATGCCTGGAGTTTGCCAGGGCTCTGCTGCCTGTGCATGAGGCCATTAGCACAAATGAGCACTTTTGTGGATTTCTCCTTTGATCTTTTCACATTTTCACATTCCACTGGAAGTACACAACTAGCACATTCTGGCTTTGGAATTTATACAGAACAACCCCCAGTCACTCTTGCCTTTTATCTTCACCCTGGAACAAATCTACCCAGTCCAAAACCTAGTTAAAAAACAGTGCCCTATTTATTTTTGACATTTAGATCACATTCATCAAGTTTTGGAACTTGCTTTTTTTTCCCTAACTGCATACACGGCTGAAATTACTTTGCTTAATCGCAGTCAGTTAGGATATCAATATGCCTGAAGAACTGACTGGCAAAGAAAAACAATGAATGGGCAGTGCAAGTAGTCCACACAATAGGGTCTGTTTTAGGGTCTTTCTAGACAATCTTCATACTGTTCAAGATATATTCAGTTGTCAGTCAACTGCTGCAAGAAATCCAAATGTCCTTTTGGTCTAGCTAGTTCTCCAGTTGCACGGAAATTGCATTTCCCCTGCAAACAGCAAAGTTTTGTACAAAAGCAATTACTGGTTAGTTTATTGCAGTTTGGAGTGTGATGTGGAGTGCACGTGTAAAGCAAGTGTACAGCAGCCACTTATTAGGGAGTGCCTATGATTCCATTGGCACTGGTGATGAATGACAACTTTCTTCTATGCCATTTTAAATAGGGCTAAGCAGGGAGAATTCCACAAGTTTTATTTTCATGTCAAAGCCAGCATGTTCCATCTTCTTGAGGAAGATTTCCTGAACCAAGCCACCCCAAACCCATGCAACTGGTAAAGCCTTGCCCTTGTCAGCAGTAAGATCTGGAAGATTCCCAGGGTTTGGTTACGGTGGACCAGCTTAGGGATGGCTTGACCTGTGTGGAAATTGTCTCTCCAAATTCTCATTCTATGTGTGGGCAGAGAAATCTGGGGGATCATTTCACCAAATTTCTCCAAAAAGAGGAGAAATTTTCCAACCGTTTCTCAGGGATGAGATTTGGCATTAGCAGTGTCCCAGCTTCTTTTCTTTTAAGGTTTGTTAACTGATGGGTTGTTGTGACATGTGTGCTGTTATTTAACCCACAGGTTGTTGGGGACGAGCAGAAGTGATCAAAGGCACTGTCTCCAGCACCTTTGTTGATTTCGTTTTCAATTAATAACCTAGGATTGCCCCATTTTTAGGTTGTTAGCATGACATCTGAACCTGTCAGATAGGGGTTAAACAACCCAGAGTTAACCCACAAATTGCCACTACATGTGAACCAGATCAATGACAATGAAACTGAGCCAGCTTAGATGGTTTCTGCTGAGCCTTATTTTTCATATTTTTAAAGAGAGGGTAAGCACTCTCCTGCTGCACAACTCAAATGTGTGAATGCTCCTGACATCTTTTAAAAAGCATACAAATAATTGTCAAAACATGGTTAAGGCAACTTCCTCCCCTCCAAAGCAATGCTTCCCCATTTAGTGTACCTTCCCATTTTTAAAAAATATTTTTTTCAAATCCCCTTCTACAGCATGGAATGTAAATCACTCAAAGGAAAAGAAAAAAAAAATGAAACGAAGAAGCAGTGAAATAGTTTACTGCCAGAGAGCAAGGCTATCCCTTATGTGGTGGTGAAATATCACGTCACTGATGATCATTCAAGGCTATCAGAGCACTAAGAATAACATCAGAGTTCATTTCAAAAGGCCAGTGCATCACGGAACAATGCATCACGGAAAAAAGTGCTGACAGGTTATGGTGCCCTCTGCTGGTGATCACGAGGCATTTTTTTACAATCTCGTGCTTGGCATGCTAGACCATAATAAATATATATGTTACATTAAATTAGTTCCTGGCTTTATTCATTTTCTGTGGGACTGTTCACCCACTTCGGATGCAGCAAAAGGGCACACATGCAAATAGCTGGGATGAATTTAACTATATACCAATGGCAATTTGAATATTCACATAAAATAGAATGAGAAGCCATCATGGAAAGGAAGGGCTCAAAATAAGTGATGCAAAACGGAATGCAGTGCTTTGCATGAAGAAAACAGGCATGAAGCAGGGAAGTCACATCAGAAAAAGCTTTTAGTTCTGCAACATATAGGCAACTTACACGTGTAAGATGAGCCTGATGCAAGACAAAACAGCTAAGAATGGAAACCAAGCAGCTGCTCCAGCTACAAACATCTAGGATGCAACTGTTATGTTTTCAGGTGCTATTGAGCCCTGCAGAGGCTTCTGGGTAAGAGCTACTCTGGTTCCAAAAAACACTTAGGTTTCGATCCAAAGTAGTGGTCTTTTGTACCCCTCCCTTCCAGTTGCAGCTCCCCACCTGCAAAGATTGGCACAAGAGATGCAGATGGAAGGCACCTCCCCCTGTGTGCCTGCAGAAGGGTGTTCCAGTCATATGCAGAAGGAAAAGGTCAGACCCAAGCCATTGATTAATCCCTTGATTGGTTCAAACAAACCACAGACTAATGTAAAGGTATCTCAAGAGTGTAAGTGAGCATGAAGGGATACCATTGAATACATGGCATTATGGCCTGGTCTTTCCAGTGGCAGGCGTATAACATAGTCTACCACTTGTTGCCCATCCCACAAAATGACTGGCTCATGGTTAACTGTATATGTTGCATCAAAGCACAGACACATTGCTTTAGCAATCTCTCTAACATATAAGAAAGCTTCTTACCTTAAGCATGATCTTTCATAAGCTTCTCTCCTATTATGCAAAAAGTAGAACTGATTTATGAATTGTTCAGTGCATCTGCTACAAAGTATTCCTTGTGACCATTTTCCCCCTCAGCCAAATTCACAAATATCCAGATCTCCTTCTGTAATATTTCTTTCAGTGCAGCAATTCTAATGTATTGTCTTCGGTATCTATGGAGACTGGCAGAAACTAAGGTCCAGGCATCCAAGTGTGCTGTCATTCAAGCGTAAAATTATATTTTCTACCACCCACCCTGCTAAATTAAGGACCAAGTACGAATTAAAGTAAATAAATCTTAAGAAAAACAAACCTGACCCTGTGAAATATTAACTAATTATTCCAATTATGGAAGTTTCTAATAGGTCAGTGATGACAGCATATAGTGCAAGATATAATAGAATCACAAATCTATTATATACACCTCATTGTCTGCTTTGTAAAACCTGCTGAAGAATTGTGGTAGTAGAATCTATCCATCTACAGCTGGGATTTGGCCCCAAGACAGTGTACAGGAGAAAGAGAAACCAGACCAGGATAGCTTTCAAATTAGTAAGACAAAAACACGGTTTTGTTTGGTTTTTAAATAATGCAATTCTATTGAGGGCCACCAGGATGGTGGGGCAAAGTTTGATCCATATTGAGGAACGGTTGAGGTAGCAGTAACTGACCAAGAAAGAGATCATGGGTTGTGTGGATAGCTCGATCAAAATGTTGTCCCAGTGTGCGGCTGCTATGAAAAAAGCAAATTCCATGTTAGGCAGAATTAGGAAAGGAATTGAAAATAAAACTGCCAATATCATACTCCCCTTATACAAATCTATGGTGCAACTGCGCTTAGAGTACTGTGTACAGTTTTGGTCACTGAACCTAAAAAGGATATTGTAGAGTTGGAAAAAGCATAGAAAAGGGCAACTAAAATGATCAACTGGAACAACTTCCCTATGAGGAAAGGTTACAACATCTGGGATTGTTTAGCTTAGAAAAAGGGCAAGTAAGGGCAAACATGATAAGAGATGTACAAAATTATGCAAGCTGTGGAGAAAGTGGAAAGGAAAGGTCCCTTGTGCTAACACCAAATACCCACCATGTGTGGTGTACCGTGTAAGCACAAGGAACCTTTTCTTGCAAGTGGCACCTATTACTAGGAGATTAGCATCACTGCTCCTCATGGCAGCTGCTTTCCTCTGAGCAGAATGCTATGAGGGAAGAGCAGGTATTATTAGAAAGAGAAAAATACTGTAGTACGGCTTAAATTAAAAATCTCTGTACACATTTTTTTGGGGGGGATTTCATTTTGATATAAGAGTGCTTTGGATTACAAGCACGTTTCCGGAACGGATTATGCTCTCAATCCAAGGCATGACTGTATATGCATATGATTCGATATCTATAAGGCTTGCTCATTATTTCATGATAATGAAATAAATCCATAAATCAGAAACAGAGTTCAAGTGATAAGGAATTCCAAAGGTTTTGTCATTCCCATGGTATGTCTTAACTGGTAAACAATTTTCTCCATGGCGGTCATGGCCAATAATTTTAGAACAGATTGTTGGCCCAGCTATGGCCAGCTTGGTCACAGACAATACATGAATTAAAAGCTCATTGTGGTTTTTAGTATGATCTCAACTACCTTCAATATTTAACAACATCAAAAGTGAATTGAAGAATAATTGCTTCCCTTTCATGACTTGAATGATATCTGTAACCAACCAAGTAATACAATGTTTTCATTTAGGGCAATGTCACCATTCAGATGTGTAGTCCCTGATGTTTCCAACTATTATTTGAAGAGGAAAGTTCCATCTTATATATTAGGGGTGAGATACTACCTGTTCATTAATTTATAATCAGTGCTTTTAACATGTAATATGTTAAAGCTTAACTCTGTGGGCCAACGCTAGCTTCCCACAGCATATTTTTGTAATATGTGTGTGCCCACCTCAGATATTACAGGTAGAATCAACTCTGCTTGCTAAATCTTCAGTGTTCCCCCTAATAGTGAAATGGAGCTAATAATCTGTATTGCGGCATGTGATACTTTTTAATTGCAAAATATTTTGGATTTTATTGTTGCCTAGAAATGAGGAAGGCTAAAAATGCTTACATGTAGTTTTTTCATACAGTATGCTTCTAAGTAAAGTGAGAAGCCACATGAGATCTCATGTATTACCTCTGAAGCAAGAAAACTGACTATAGTCAACACTGGTAATTCAACTGCAGACATTGGTGCTATGTTCTCACAATTCTGCATAAAATCTTGGGACCAAACCTCAGCTGTTCCATTATGGCCTGATTTTCAGAAATTCTCATCTGGGTCTTTCTTTAATATCTACATGAAACCGCTGGGAGAGATCATCCGGAGGCATGGGGCGGGGTGCTATCAGTATGCTGATGACACCTAAATATATTTCTCTATGCCTTCGTCAACAGCATCAGCTAAGGATAGTGTGTCTCCTCTGAATAAATGCCTGGAGGCAGTAATGGGCTGGATGAGGGAAAACAAACTGAAATTGAATCCAGACAAGACGGAGGTGCTTGCTGTCAAAGGCCACAACCTGGGTTTGGAGGTATGTCAACCAGTTCTGGATGGGGTTACACTCCCCCTGAAAGACTGTGTTCGCAGCTTAGGGGTGCTCCTGGATCCGTCGCTCCAAATGACATCCCAGATAGATGCGACGGCTAGGAGTGCCTATTATCAGCTTCGGCTGATACGCCAGCTGCGCCCCTTCCTAGAGTTGGAAGACCTAAAGACGGTAGTGCACGCACTGGTAACTTCGAGGCTCGACTTCTGTAATGCGCTGTACATAGGGCTACCTTTATACCTAGTCCGGAAACTTCAATTAGTGCAAAATATGGCAGCCAGACTGGTTGCTGGTACACCTAGGGGTGCCCACATCACACCAGTTTTAAAAGCACTCCACTGGCTGCCAATCAGTTTCCGGGCGAAGTATAAAGTGTTGGTTATTACCTTTAAAGCCCTACATGGTTTGGGTCCAGGCTACCTACGGGATCGCCTTCTCCCGTACAATCCACCCCGCACACTTAGGTCCTCTGGGAAGAATCTGCTTCAGTCAGCCAAAACTAGGCTGACTAGCATTACCCAGAGGACCTTCTCTTCTGCTGCTCCCAGATTATGGAATGGCCTGCCGGAGGAGATACGTCAACTTGTCAGTCTTTTGGACTTTAAAAAAGCCATAAAGACTGAACTCTTCCGGCAGGCCTATCCGGCGGAATTTTAGGATGTTTTAAAGATGTTTTTAAGATTTTTAAGGATGTTTTTAAGATGTTTTAAGATGTTTTTAGGATGTTTTAAGATGTTTAATAGTATATATTGTGTTGTTTTAGTTTAGGTATTTTATATTTTCTGTTGTTCCCCGCCTCGATCTAGATGGAGAGGCGGGTAATAAATAAAATATTATTATTATTATTATTATATTCTTCTCCCCAGTATACAGGCAAGGTCCTGTTTAGCTGTATAGGGCACAGTGTCCACACACATTCAATTTACGGGACATTGCCAGCACTGTGCACTCAGCATACTGAGACCTTTGACAGCAAAGCCTCTCCAAGCTGGTAAGGGGACCATGAAGTGTTCCTGCTCCTGTGCCATGTTTTATGTTACATTATTTATCCCTTTTCCACCCACTTGCTTCTTTGATGAAACATTATACCATAATCTTCCCATGCACAAATAAGTGCAATTAAGTTTTATTTACTGGACAATGTTTACTGCCTGTAACTTGAGTGTGCTCTATCTTATAAAAAAATGTGTTGCTTTAGTTAAAAGCCATGTTCTGCTCAACTTTTTATTTTTTTTTTACGCCAAATTATCATCCTCCAATCGGCAAGGATTCCAGTTAGGGAATAGATTAACACAAATAAAGATTTCTACTTTCCCAACCAAACTACATGTATATAAATTAATAAAAAGGAACAGAGCAGTGTCCTCCCAGATAGGTCCCAGGTCATTATATCTATGAAGTAAGCAGTTTCTAGCAACCTACAGACCGCAGCATAGGAGTGCTTGAGTGCTGTGGGATTGACTGCATATACCTGGTGCCACTGCAGAGGCTTTAAGAGGTAGCAGTATCAGTTCTGCCACTTGTGCTGCAACAGCTACATTGAAGACAAGGGCAGGCAGGTGGGTTTCACCAATATGTTAGAATTCAAGAGTATCCCAAACCATGGCATCTACCCCATGTATACCTTTCCATGTTCATTCAGTGCACTACTACTACCTAGTGCCATTTTTCCATTTCTTTACCGGATACACAAGACACAAAATCAACTTCATGAGAAACACCGAGCTTTTTAAAGGTATGTTTAGGCTTAGAATCAATTCCCTTTGCGGTAGCTGTGCATGGTTACACATTAAGAGCCAGTCCCACTATGCTGTGATCCAAAGTTCACGTGCTACCATAAATCAACCCCCCCCCAAGCTTAAAGCCCTAGTCTTGTAATCCAATACATATAGATCACCGCAATCACACGGAGGCAAAAGGCTACCAAACGGTCTGACTACAAATTGAGGGATTTTTGCTTCGGCTTTAGCCAAAGAGTTAGGAATCTCTTCCATAAAAGAAAAACTGGAGTTAAAAGCCTTGCACTCATGATGCTCCATTTTGTTTCCTTTTAAAATAAGAACTGCTTAAACAAACCTAAGAGTGTTTCTATCACACTGTATTTAAGTGACAAAATCCTGTGCTGAATTTCTCAGGGAACTACAAGCAAGTGATCTAATATCAGGTACCAAGCAAGATAAGGAGAAATTTATCTTTATTAAATTATAAAGAAGAAGGTCAAAGATTTAAATCCACTGCCTCTCATTATTAGACTTCAGATGACAGATTCATTCCAGAGCACAGAAGGAAATAAATTATCCCAAAACAGGATATGAAGTTTGGTCCCAGTAGACTATTTTCTGTTAAGCAAATTTACCATCTAATCTTTTAACTGTCTCCCCTACAGCCCTGTCCAAGACTTTTCTATGATCATTAAATCCGCCCTGCACATAGCACTGCCTTCTGGCCAAGCATTGCTAGAACACTGATGGAGGATGAACCTAACTGGAAATCAAGAGGGGGTGGGCAGGAGAGGGAGTTGAAGGGCCACAGCTGTAATCAAGCCACTAATGAAGACAATATGCATAGAATTTCCTAAGGGAAATGGACAGAAAGAAAGAGTAAGGATGTAGTAAGCCTTTCGTGATGATAGAAGTATTACTAGCCCCTATTTTAGAAACAGCTGTGTTGGATTAGATCGACAAACAATATTAATTGAGCAACATTAAAGGAGCCATTCAATTGGCAAAATATGCTAAGTGACATTTTTCATTGGAACTGTACTTTCAGAAAAGAATGAAGTATCACATAGTCAACATCAGCTGGACAGCTGACATGGTAGGTAGGTAGATCACCATTCCTCAGTGATCCCCCGATCCCCCTACTATGTCACCCGGTGGGCCCCACACTCACTGCCTTTGGCTTCATATATGACTGAGTTAAGAGTCCAAGACTGACATGACACTTATTCTGCATTATACATGGGGCTGCCTGTGAAGATGGCTTGGAAACTGCTATGAATACAAAATGCCAAAGTGAGGCAATTACCCGGCACTGGGCTTTATGATGACATGATGTCTGTGCTTTTCCAATAGCACTGACTTCTAGTTAATTTTGGGGATCAATGCAAAGTGCTGTTTTTGACCTTTAAAGCCTTTCAAAGCTTGGGTTCCGGATACCTGAAGGGCCACTTGTGTCCACATGCCTGCCCATGAGATCTTCAGTGGAGGCCCTTCTTTCGATGCCTCTGCTATCTGAGGTGCAACAGAGGACACTCAGTGGTGGCACTCCAAATGTGGAATGCTCTCCAAAGAGACTTGCCTGGGACCAACCTTGATGTCATTTTGGTGCCAGGCAAAGACCTTTTTTTTATTTTCCTAGACTTTTTAATCTTCTGTACATTACTTTTAAGCTGTTTTGTGTTTGTTTCTATTTCTACTTACTACTTTAATACCACTCTTTTATATTGTGGTGATTAACATTTTTGTTGCTGTTTTAACTTGTTTTATTGTAATGTTAACTTTTTGTAAGCCACCCAGGGTGCAATCCTATGCATGTTTAGACAGAAAAAAGTCCTACAACTCCCAGGATTCCCCAGCCAGCATGGGAGACATAGAACATTTTTGTCTAAACATGCATACTCTAAACATGTACCCTAAATTAAATAACTACATTAATAAAGAAAGAAGAAAGGGGGAGGATTACTTGGAGGTTGCCTTAAAGAAGCTCAGGCTCTGCAATATCATTTCCTATCCTAAGGAGAAGATGGATTACTGCCCGAATCATAAATGTTCTTGGTGAGAGGGCTCAGGTCCTCCAAATATTCACTGGTCCTGCATATGGTACAACACTTTATTCAAATAGTTTATTGCCATAATCACATATTATTTGAAGTGATCTTGTTATAATCCTACAAGTCAACATACTGTAGGGTGGCTCACTCATCTCTTACTCTTAAAATATTTCAATGAGCCCACGAAGCCCAAAATCAGAAGGGAACCACATGACCACAGGATACCTATAGATAAGCTGCAGCATCTTGCATGTGTCGGTGCAAGACATTCAAATACAGCATATCTCCAAATCCATCAATCCACTTTATTTATATCAGCAAGGTTGGTGGCTGAATGCTCTCTAAAAACATAAGAAGAGCCATGCTGGTTCAGACCAAAGGCCCATCTAGTCCAGCATTTTTGTTTGCACAGTGGGCAACCAGATGTCTATGGCCAGCCCAAAACCAGGACATGAGGGCAATAGCCTTCTTCTGCAGTTGTTTACCAGCGACAGGTATTCAGAGGCATACTGCCTCTGATACTGGAGGTACAATATAGCCATTATGACTAGTAGCCACTGATAGCCTTATCTTCCATGAATTTGTGTAGTGCCCTTTTAAAGCTGTCCAAGTTGATGGGCATCACTACGTCTCATGGTAGCAAATTCCATATTTTAACAATGTGCTGTTGATTTCATCTGCTCTGAATCTCTCTGCTACTATGGCAATTGATTCCTATTGGAAATGGCACTTCTGGGACATCACAAAGGATTCCAGGACACATACAGTGTGCATGGAGCCAATGTATTCTAGTACCAGCAAGAGAGAAGATAACTTGCATGTTGCTTGCTTTTGATGAGTGGAACCCTTTGAATTTCACCACACCACATAGCTGTGTAGCCTCCCTATATAGTTGAACTGTCCCTCCCTATCAGCATCCAGCAGCTGAAAACAACTTGAAGCTATTGCTGCCACCCACATATCCTGCCACCAAAACAAACCCATGTATCAGTGTTTGGGGAGAGCTGTCTTTAAATGGCTAATACATATAATCCCATGTCAAAGTAGTCAAATTCCATTGGTTGGGCCACAAGTGAAGGTGGGATTTTTGTCTCTGACTCTGCACAACATCAGTCACACCCACTACTCACAATTGACCTAAAATCAACATCTTAAGTAGGTGCTTGAGCTAAATGGTCCCTTGTGCAACTATTGGAGGTCCTAAAATGGCATGGAGTTTACCGTTCAGATAGACCAGAATATAATCAATATGGGCACATTGTGCCCAATGGTGCACACCAAATCTACCTGCCTTGGAGAAACTTCTCCAACAACCCATGAACACAAAGCATATTCCTACTACAATATTAGGAATAACTCCTTTACCCGAACCTTTTAAAAAAATGAAGAAAAATAACAAACTGACCCAAGCATAAGCTGCATCTAGCAACTTTTAAAATGGGTGAGGTGGTAGTTCATGAAAAGCTCACATATTTTGTTAGGTTACATTTAAAGCTTTTATTTTGCCTTTGGCCTCCTTTTATTTCGTACTTAACCTCTGCACTGCCTTCTTAGGATTTTCCCTGTTGAAGTTGCTTTGTACTTTTTAATCTGATACTCTCAAAATTGTAATTGGCTTGCTTTTTACCAAGGGAGTGCACTGTGAATATTAAATTTAGTGTAACAATACTCAAGGGTATGTCTCTTGTTTCTTCAGCTGGAACTCTTTTAATGCAAGTGTTTGTAACTGAAAGTTTAAATAGAAACCTCAAATTTCCCTACAATTGAGCTTCCTTGGGACCTTTTATAGGATATAACTCACAGGTTCAGAAGGGCTGGGCAGGACACTTTCTTTTTATGGGAGGTCTGTGTGGTCCTGAACAAGATTACGTTTCTTCTTAGTCACTCTTCATGAAGAACTTAATGTTTTGGTACTTCCCAAAACAAAATTAGTACGTTTCCAACTTTGCCCATTGCTGTGTTCTCCAAGTTACAAGTAAAACAAACAATGTACTTTCAAACTAGGTATTTGTTCAGATTAAGAGAAAACAAGACACTTCTCTTCTAATTGCCACTCATTTTAGTCAACCATGTCCCATACTAATTTGTTTCCCATTACAAGGTTCTAAGAGTAAACTATTAAAAATAAAACCAGTACATAATTCCTGCATAAATTTTCATGCTATTTTATTGAACTGTGTCAAAGTCTGGATTCACACTCCAAATGTGGGCAGTTGGAAAATTGTAGCTAAGCAAGAGGGGAAAAAAAAGAGTATTTGCGATTGAGATCTCAAGAATGTTCCACAAAATTTGATGATGGTGTTGAGAAAACATATGAACATGCCTTACTCTGAGTCAGAACCCTGGTCCATGTATGCCTGTATGGTCCACTGTGAGTGACTAGCATAGGCTCTCCAAGGTGTCAAGCAGGAGTCTTTCCCAGACCTGCTACTGATTCATTTTACTAGGATTGAGGCAGGGACATCCTGCATGTATGTGGTCTATTACCAAGTTATGCCCCCTGTATAATCTTTGCTCACTCCATTGGTCTCCAACTTTGAAAAATATGCACTACCCACACAAACATCAGCATGTGCTTTTGACCATAATAGGACCAGGTCCAAACACAGTTTTCACTGACACATGCTTTCCTAAACTAGACTGCTTTACTGACATTGTCCTAATCACTTCCTTTGCACCCCCTTATAATCCCTGTTTTTGCCCAATTCCTTTTACTCGTGCCAAATCGTTGCCTTATCCCCTTTTTATTCAGTCAACACTCCCTGGGTCCTACCACTGTATTTCCCATTCCTCAGACTTCTATATCATTACCATATCAACAGCAAATTAATTTTGGTGATTAATTTCTTAAAGAATTTAAGAATTTTTTGAATTTGGTGATTCTTAAAGCATCAGTAGATCTCCCCACCCCCCCTGTGTAAATAATTACAGGTTATATTACTGAAATGCTGTCTACAGGGTCTGTACTTGAAGGAAGTCTAGAAACCAAAACGCAACTGCCAGGGCTTTAACTGGACTTCAGTGCATATAATTCCAGGCCTATACATTCTTTGTGGCTACCTATTTGTTTCCAGGCTCATTCTAAAGTACTGTTTTAGCTCTCAGTGACCTACAACCATCATACCTTTAAAAAATAATCCCTCCTGCCATACAAACCTGCCCAAAGTTTAGATTGGCCTCCAAGGCCCTTCTGATGATGCGCCAGAAGGTGGTGGGTGGTGGTGGGGCATGAGAAAGAAGCAGGGATGGGGACTCGGACTCGAGGACTCGACTCATGAGTCGGACTGAGTCCCCCCTCTGACTCGACTCGGACTCGAGTCCCAATATTTTTAATGGGACTCGAGACTCGACTCGGGACTCGAGACCAAGGACTCTTCAACATCCCTGGGCTGTGCCAGAAGGAGTGGAGAGGAGCGTGATTGCTGGCGAAGAGCGCATGGAAGCGAGGTGCACCGCTACTCGGCCACCAGGCTATGGACGGCTACCAGGAGTGCAGCCCCAACAGTGCGTCAAGATTTATTTTGATTGATGTGTTGCGTACTTGGGAGAGGCAGAAGAAGGACCTGAGATTACTCTGTGCGGCTGCTCTAAGTGTGCTTCTGGTTCCAGCAAGTTCATCACCAGTGGAGCGGGTGTTCAGTGAGGGTGGAACTGTGATGAGATCTCACCGTTCCAGAATGGGAGCCAAACATTTAGAAAAAATCATGTTCCTCAAATGCAACATGGATAAGTTTTAGGAAGTACAGCAAGTTTATTTTTTAAAATCATTTTTCTAAAATGCAACCTTTCAGACATTCTGGGTTTGGCTGCCTCTGCCTGCCTGTCTGGGGTTCCCAGCCTCCTCTGCCTGCCTGGTCTCTTCTTGACCGGTTCAACAGTTGAATTGTCCAAGACAAAGGCCTCTGCCTGCCTGTTTTGGGGTTCCCTGCCTCCTCTGCCTGCCTGGTTATTTTGGGTTTTTCTGCCTGGTCTGTTCTTGCCAAAATCAGTGGCAGAGTTTTGAAATAAAAAGGCACACTTGTGCCTAGAATTTATTTAAACCACACATCTGAAGTAGCCTTATTTTGTTGGGGAAAAAACCCACTGATTTTAATAGGAACTCGTGGAGTCAGCTTTGGGAGTGACTCGTGACTCGTGACTCGTGAGTCACCATTTTGGACCAAGGACTCGGACTCGGACTCGAGTCCAAAGACTCGTGACTCGACTCGTGACTCGAGACCAAGAACTCTTCAACATCCCTGGAAAGAAGGCCTTCTATGTGGTGGTACTTAAGCTGTGGAATGCCCTTGCCAGCCTTGTCTGCTAGTCTCCGTCTGTGCAGTCAAAACGTATCTGTTCCAGCAAGCATGAATTTTAAACCAGCTTTTTATCTGTAATACTGCTGTTGCGTGTTGAATTTTATTGCCCCTTTTAACATTTTAGTTTAATTATTTTTAAATATATTGTAATCTGTTGTTACTATTTCTGTAAGTCCCTCTGGCTACAGTTCATAGGAAACTGGAGCATAAATATGGCAATTTAAAAAAAAAGCAATGTAGAAAGCAAAAATCATTGTAGTAGTTCAGAGATTAACTGGCTTCTTGCACCATGACTTCAAGAGGCAACAGTTTAAAAGTGCTATGGGAACAGAATGCTGCCGTAGTGCCGTGGCTGAAGTTGTGAGCCCAGAAAACCCAAGTCGCAAATTCAGAGTCACAAATTCAGGAGCTGACCTTAGACAAACCACCCTCTCAGCCTCAGCTCCTGCCTTCCCCAATCAGCTGTACAGGGGTAATAATATTGGCCTACGTTTTAGGACTTTTCAAAGGATTCCTGAGCATGGGTTTGAAGCACACATTTAAATGCTAAGTATTATTACTTAATGACTTGTTTTCTAGATGCCAACAGCATAGCTATTCTTCTGGAATAATTCGATGGGAGCAATTTAAGAAGACCCAGATTACATATTAATATTTGCAATATCTTTAACATTCCAATACCTTTATTTCTATATATGAAATGTTAAACAGGTGGGTCAACATATTTTGTGCTTGTTGATTGCTAAACTCTTCCTCCGGAGATCTGTTTTTTATTTGCCTGGTTCATTTTTAATGGCTGACCCTGAATTTTAGTTGCTTTTTATTTGCTGCAGTTGTCTCTTTTATTGTTCTTTTTAATTTGTTTCTAATGTTGTTATTTTATTTTTAAATTATGTAAACAGTTCTGAGTGCTTTTTTTTTTTTAAAGCTGTGGGTATAAATGTTCTAAAAGAAACAAAGAAATGTTTTATTACTAAGCTACCACCTGCCATAAGTAATTTAAAAATTGAAGTTGGCAACAATTCTATCCCCTATATAGCTAAACATAAGCTACCTTTGGGTTCTGTCTGATGAAGAATACTATGAACTCAAAAAGCTAAACAAGTTCATGCCAGCAAAAGTTGGTGAGGCTAGGAAAACAGAATTCTGTGTTGATGACATGGCTTAGATCCAACGAAAAATATAAACTTCATGGAGAAAGCTATTATTTATGAAGAGCCAATTATGCAGGGGATGCTGTACAGATATATCAATGTTATGTTTGTATCCTGGAAAGGACAACTAGACAACTACACACAATCCACAAGGAATTAATATGTGTGTATCTGACATACTTATCTAAGGATTTGTTAGAAAAGGAAATCAAATCAGCTACATACAAACCTCAAGGAACCAAATAAATCTGATTTGTAAAATAAATGTATGAGGAGTATGTTTACTATCTTATCAGTTGGGGGAAATGGATACCAGCTGCTGGAGAATGTAGTGGGGGTTATGAAGACTACACTGGGACAAAACATTTTGCTTAGAAACTAACCATTGCAACTTCATTATGGAATGTATTCCACTTAAGTTTAAAAAAAAGATTGATTTTTGTTATTCAGGTTCTGTGATTATTTACATAAAGTTGCTATGTTCAATTAGTCTGCTGACCCTTATTTTGGTTTTAGCCCTTTGTTGCACTGAGCAAAATGTAATAGACTATCAGGGACTGAAATAAGGAACAGAAACCATAATTAATGGTACCTACATATCTACCTGTGTCTTGTTGGTAAAGTGTAGGGAGCGATATATAACATCCTAAGAAATCCTGTAATGATGATTTACAATTTCTAAGCAGCTTACACTAAAATAATATTAAATAAATAAATAAAAATAAAATGCATATGTCATAGAAATAAAAACAACAAAATAATAATAATAATAATAATAATAATAATAATAATAATAATAATAAATTTAAAACATTATAACAACAAGAACAGTAAAACAGAGCAGTATCCTAGTCCATTACAGACCAGGGAAATGAGTAAACAGATACGTTTTCAAAAGGCATTTAAATCTTGCCATAGTTTCTGCCCCATAAACCATACATGGGAGAATGTTCCAGAGGGTGGGTGCCACTACTAAGAAGGCCTACTTTCGTGATATTACCTGACAACATTCTATTCGTCACAGAATGACCAGTAATAAGGCCTTCTCCGAAAATATCAGTGGTCAGCTAGGTGTATATAGGGGAAACAATTTGCTAAGTGTCCTGATCCCAGGTTGTTTAGGGCTTTGTATATTTTAGCTTACTGCTAAATGCTTTTGTATGTTTTAGTGTGTTATAGCTTTACTGATAAAGCCTTAACAGAGGCATTTCAACCTTTCCGAAGAAGGGAGAAAAAGTGCAAAAGCTGTGAAATCACCAAACCACTGGTAGTTGGGGGAAGGGTGGGGTCAGGGAAAGGGGCGTGGCCATCTTGGCAATCCTGGTGGGCCGGATTTGGCCCATGAGCCTGAGGTTCAACACCCGTGTTCCACAGGTTTAGGAGAAGGATTGGCGGGGGTGGGTGAGATTGCCCTGACCTCCTGCTGAGGTTCAAAGGAGTTCTGTGCAACAGAGACAAACTGCTGCCTCCTATTCAGTTTAAATATATGATAAATAAAATAATGTGCTTTGTCTTTCATACTTCAATATTTGGGCTTCCCTCCACATTTACTATTTATTGATTGGTTATTTTGTTAGATTTCTATACATGCCTTTCCTCCAAAAGAGCTCAAGGCAGTGATTTGGATTGTGTATACAATCTTGGACAGGGTTTTACTCCCTTTGACAGATCAAATTCATAGTTCAACCGTGTGCTCCTTGATACAGAACTTTTGCAAGATGTGCAGATGACATCAGTTGTGAGGAGTGAGGAATGCCTTTTTCTAGCTTTGGCTGGCTTACCAGCTACATCCATTCCTGACAAAGGCAAACCTTGCTGCAGTAATTCATGCTCTAGTTACCTTCAGATTGGCCTACTTTAACATGCTGTATGTGGGGCTACACTTGAGAACATCCAGAAACTGCAATTGGAGCAAAATGTGGCAGTGACGTGGCTAGTGGGAACTGGGGTTTTTGACCATGTTACTGAAGGTGTTGAACAACCCTGAAGGCACACAAGCCTCGTGGAAAAGCAGAGCGCTTCACTTTTGTGAGATGGAAGATTTAAAATCTTATTCCCGTGTGCAGACACCCATAAATCTACACACAGAAGTTCAGACCTGTCTCTCCCACTCCACGCAACATTCCAGCGTATCGGATGTCAGCCAGTTCAGCCTCCTCCTTGCAGATCCCAGTAATAAGGAAATAACTCTGTAAACTCCACAGGTTGTTTTTCTACCTGTTTATTTACTATAGCAAGTATATCCTACAGAGAATACATTTCCTAATTGCAGTCCATGTGCAGAGTACAATGCATAGCAAGCATTAATCCAGTGGAGCAAGTTGAGCATCACTCCACTGAGCTTAGACGTTACATGATTGCATTAGTCCAGCAAGCACTAGTCAGAAGACCAGAGAGAAGAAGAAAGCAATTCCACCTCTCTCCAAAATGGCTACAGACAGAAACCTAACAAGTCAGTACGTCACCAGAACATACAAACCATGTGACCAGCTCGTATTTCTTTCACACCTACTTTTCCCATGAGAAACAGGCAGGAAGTAGAAGACTAAACATGACTTGTTTACCAGCCATTCTGTACCTTACATATGTAAACAATGTGCCACAGCTGGTGTTTGTGCTACATGTCACAACAGTTACGCCTGTTGCAATTGAGCTGCATTAGTGGTCAGTTTGTTTCCAGGCTCAATTCAAAGTGCCTGTGTTCACCTTTAAAGCCATACATGGCTTGGGACCTGGGTATCTTCAGGGCCACCTGCTACAATGTGTTCTTCCCTTCATCCTCCGGTTATCATCTAAGGCACCACCAGACCACGCAGCCTCATGTAGTCAGGCAGGTCTAGAACATTCTCTGTGGTTATGCCCATCTCGTGAAATGTTCTGCCAGCAGAGATTTGCCAGCCACCAACAGTATACAGGCTTTTAAAGAAGGCATTTGGTTAAAGGTTTTAATAGCCAACAAGCTGTGAAGATGGGACTTGCAGTGAAAGCCATGCTAAGTTTCCCCTTTCCCCATTGCTGTTTAATTAGAGGATTTTTACTTCAGTTTTCTGTCTCTCTTTTGGAATGCGTTGGGAGTCCTGGGTAGAGCGGGGCGGTTGGTGGCACCTGGGAGATAACCACTGTCTGCAGAGCTGAGAAGCAAGGTCAAACGTTAATTGAGATGAAATCATGAGAAAGTATCCACAGCTGGGAAAGGGCAGGGGAGGGGCTCCTTCAGAAGGTAGGAAGATAGGATTGGTAGAGGCTGGGTGGAAAACTGGGCCCTAGTTTTGGATAAAGGAGGTGGGTGAGAAAGGTACAGTGTTCTTCCTCTTGGGCCTGGACGCTGTGGAAGTTCCATCTGGGCAGGTATGCCAATCTTGCAAGATAGCTAGGAAAAGCTAGGCCTGGTTTGACTCGATTGTTCTTTTCAGACTTTTGGGGTTTGTTTTAATATCCTTTTAGAGTCCCTTTTTATTCCTATTCCCCTTTCCTCACAGCAACCTACCTCACCCCCTTTTCCCTTACCTTCTTTTTAGCCCTTTCTTATAAGGGATTGTTTTTATATGTATTGGAATATTGGAGACCCTACACTGACTAATTCTTACTTTTTATTTTTAATAAAGTCTCCATCTTAAATTGGTGTGTGTTCCTTTTGTCTGTAAGGTTGGGCTGCTACATCTATTCGGTGTAAGGAACCTTTGGGAGGTGGGTGGCAGTCCGAGAAACATTGGGACTGTGGCCTATCCTATCCTGCAGGGCTGGCGTAGTCCAGTTCCTTCACACAGGTTATTGTTGTTTTTAGCCCTTATGGTTAAATGCTCTATTTATTTATTTATTTATTTATTACATTTATATCCTGCCTTTTTTTCTCCATGGAACTCAAGGCAGCTTACACGATCCTCCTCCTCTCCATTTTATACTCACAGCAACCCTGTGAGGTGGGTTAGGCTGAGAGTCAGTGACTGGCCCAAAGCCACCCAGTGAGTTTCATGGCTGAGTGGGGACTAGAACCCGGATCTCCCAAGTCCCAGTCCAATACTCTAACCACTACGCCACACTGGCTCTCTGACCATATTTTTTTATTTATTCATTATATGTATCCCACCTTTTTCATGCAAGGAACCCAAGGCGGCTTACATAATCCTCTCCCTGTTATCCTCACAACAATCCTGTGAGGTAGGTTAGGCTGAGAGTCAGCAACTGGCCCAAAGTCACCCAGTGAGCTTCATGGCTGAGTGGGGACTAGAACCTGGATATCCTGAGTCCCAGTCCAACCACTGCACCACACTGGCTCAGTTTTTATCAACTGTTCTTATTGTTGTTTGTTTATTTGGATTTTAAAGGTTGTTTTAAACTGTTTCTCAAGGAAATAAGCAGAATATATGCCTTTTAAATGAAATAAAGAAATACATACATTTATATCCCAGCTTTCCTCCAAGGAGTCCAAGGTGGTGTATATGATTCTCCTCCTCTCCATTTTATCCTCACAACAACCCTGTGAAGTAGGCTGGGCTGAGAAACAGTGACTGGCCCAAGGCTAGCCAGTATGTTTCATGGCTGAGAGGGGATTTGAACTTAGATCTCCCCAATTCTACTTCATCAAGTTAACAATTTCTAATCAGTTCTTACACAAAGCTCAGGAGTCAGGGCGGGGGGAGATGGGACAAGTCAGTAAAAAATACATAAATGAACATCGTAATATGTTAACACAGAAGAGGAAAACTCACTTCCAAAAATATAAATGAAGAAACCAAATTAAAAACATAATAATTATGTCGTTTCTATGCCGTTCAAGCACTCCGGCAGATGTAAATGCTATCGACCCTATGCCTTCTGTGCACTACACAGAGCAGCCAAAATGAAAGCCCCATTAGCACCTCAGCTGTGCATGCAGCATCTTGATGCCAGAGCCAGCTGCCACCGGGGTGTGTAGCATTGGCATGAAGACGTTGCACATCGGTGAGCAGCTGACACACACGCACAGTAGGAGGCTTTCCAGTGTGTTAAACCAGCCTTGTAGTAGAAGACTGCCAGATGGAAACACTTTTCGGCAGCCTTCCTGTGGGGGCTATCGCATTTAATCCAGCACCAAAACAAGATCACACTTGATCAGCTGGGAGATACTCTGGCATGATTTGGGGTAGCTTGTGGTACTACTGGAAAAACATGGAGTAGTGGGACCCAGAGCAGTTACTACACTTCCCCAGACACTAATAAATGAACCCAGAAGATATATGGGTAGTAGCTGAGTTCAGTTAACTTGTGACAGTAGAAACCTCCCTTTCAAAGGATTCGGAGTAGAATCATGTTTCTTACTTCCAAAATTTAAGAACTTACACACTCCTCCTTCTCACCTTGGACTCTAATCAGATGTACAACCCTTAGTTGGCATGTTGTTCAAGATACTACCGTACTTGAAAAATATTACTAGAATTTTCTCCAATTTCTCCAAGTACTAATTTTATAACTCCCAACAGTCCATCTCACACAAGTCAAAAGCCTCATCCTGAATCCAGACTTCTCATTGCCTTTGTTTCAAGGAGGCACGATGTAGTAGTAATGGGGGACTTCAATTTACAGCTCCCAGCATACCCAGCCAGCATGGCTAATGGCAAGGGATTCTGGGAGCTGTAGTCCAGCAACATCTGGGGACCCAAGGTCGGAGAGCCCTGAACTAGAGGATTGGCTATCCTTGACCTGATTCTAACCAACAGAGACAAGTTAATGGATAAAGTGGCAGTTTTGGGAACTCTGGGAGAACGTGACCATGTTATACTTGAGTTCTTGATTCTAAAGGAGCAAAAGCTGAGTGTAGCCAAACACGTACCCTGGATTTTAGGAAAGCCAATTTTAATAAACTCAGAACAATGATAAGTAAGCTCCCATGGCAAGCGACTCTAATGAGAAAAGGAGCCCAGGATGGGTGGGAGTTTTTAAAAAAGGAAATTCTAAAGGCACAATTGCAAACAATTCCCACAAGGAAAAAAGGCAGAGGGCAACAGAAGAAGCCAATGTGGCTTCACAAAAAACTCACAGATGACCTGAAAACAAAAAAGGACTCATATAGGAAGTGGAAGGAAGGAAGGACAGGCTACAAGGGAAGAGTACAGGCAGGTAGCACAGAACTGCAGGAATAGTGTCAGGAAGGCTAAAGCTGAGAATGAGCTGAGGCTAGCGAGAGATGCTAAAAGCAACAAAAAAGCTTTCTTCAGATACGTGCATAGTAAAAGACAGAGGAAAGAAATGGTGGTTCAACTACGCAATGAGGATGGCAAATTGATAACAGAAGACAAAGAAAAGGCGGAAGTGTTCAATTCCTACTTCGGCTCGGTCTTCTCCCAAAAGAGAGTTTATGTCCCCCCTGGCAAACCTGAAGTGCAGACTGAAGGGGCAGGATTGCAGCTTGAGATTGATAGGCAAATAGTCAAGGAACACCTGATTACTCTGAACGAGTTTAAATCTGCAGGGCCTGATGAGCTGCATCCTAGAGTAATAAAGGAACTGGCAGAAGAACTCTCAGAACCACTGTCTATTATCTTTGAGAAATCATGGAGGACAGGTGAAGTGCCAGATGACTGGAGGAGGGCAAATGTTGTTCACATCTTCAAAAAGGGCAAGAAGGAGGAACCTGGGAACTATAGGCCAGTCAGTCTGACATCAATCCCTGGGAAAATTCTTGAGCAGATTATAAAGAAGTCAGTCCGCAAGCACCTTGAAAACAATGCAGTGATTACTAGAAGCCAGCATGGATTTGTCAAGAACAAATCCTGCCAGACTGATCTGATCTCATTCTTTGATCGGGTAACCTCCCTTGTGGACTGTGGGAATGCTGTGGACATAATATATCTGGACTTCAGCAAAGCTTTCGACAAAAGCTTTATCGAAAGCTTTAGCTTTGCCTCATTATATCCTGATTAGCAAGCTAGCTCAAAGTGGGCTAGATGGAACAACTATCAGGTGGATCCATAATTGGCTACAGAATCAAACTCAAAGAGTGCTTATCAATGGTACCTTCTTAAACTGGGGAGAGGTAATGAGCGGGTACCACAGGGCTAGGTCCTGGGCCCAGTGCTCTTCAACATTTTTATTAATGACTTGGATGAGGAGGTGTAGGGAATGCTTATCAAATTTGCAGATGACACAAAGTTGGGTGGACTTCAGCAAAGCTTTCGACAAAGTGCCTCATTATATCCTGATTAGCAAGCTAGCTCAAAGTGGGCTAGATGGAACAACTATCAGGTGGATCCACAATTGGCTACAGAATCAAACTCAAAGAGTGCTTATCAATGGTACCTTCTTAAACTGGGGAGAAGTAATGAGCGGGGTACCACAGGGCTCGGTCCTGGGCCCAGTGCTCTTCAACATTTTTATTAATGACTTGGATGAGGAGGTGCAGGGAATGCTTATCACATTTGCAGATGACACAAAGTTGGGTGGAACAGTTAATACTCTGGAAGACAGAAACAAAATTCAGAGCGATCTCGATAGGCTGGAGCACTGGGCCGAAAACAACAGAATGAAATTTAATAGGGATAAATGCCAAGTGCTGCACCTAGGGAAAGGAAACCAAATGCACAGTTACAGAATGGGGGACACTTGGCTCAACAATACTACAAGTGAGAAGGATCTTGGAATTGTGGTAGATCACAGACTGAATATGAGCCAGCAATGCGATGTGGCTGCAAAGAAGGCAAATGCTATTTTGGGCTGCATTAATAGAAGTATAGCTTCCAAATCGCGGGAAGTGATAATTCCCCTTTACTCAGCACTGGTTAGGCCTCATCTTGAGTACTGCGTCCAGTTCTGGGCACCACACTTTCAGAAGGACGTAGACAAACTGGAGAGGGTTCAGAGGAGGGCAACAAGGATGATAAAGGGACTGGAAACAAGGCCCTATGAGGAGAGACTGAAAGAACATGAAGGCATGTTTAGCCTTCAGAAGAGGAGACTGAGGGGAGATATGATAGCACTCTTCCAGTATTTGAAGGGTTGTCATACAGAGGAGGGCCAGGATCTCTTCTCGATCATCCCAGTTTGCAGGACACGGAATAATGGGCTCAAGTTACAGGAACCCAGATTCCACCTAAACATCAGGGAAAAATTCCTGGCCGTTAGAGCAATAAGACAATGGAACCAACTACCTAGGGAGGTGGTGGGCTCTCCCAATCTGGAGGCATTCAAGGTGCAGCTGGACAGCCATCTGTCAGGGATGCTTTGACCTGAATTCCTGCATTGAGCAGGGGGTTGGACTCGATGGCTTTAGAGGCCCCTTCCAACTCTACTTTTCTATGATTCTATGATTACTAGCACTATATAATTTCTGGCCTGGCAATTCTTAAGGCTGGACAAAGCTCATTTTTCCGTTTTCTTCTGCTAGATTGGCCAGTTTTTTCGTAATGTTGTTATACTATGCACAATATTAGTTTATGCCTTAGTTGCCTTAGTTGCTTTTAATATTTTAAAAGCAATCCCAACAATAAAATGGAGATGGAAGATTAGTGACCACATTTGTAAGCAACCACATTTTGTTGTTTGTTGTTGTTTTTAAATACTCAGTAAATCAGCAATTCGTAACAATGGATAAAATCAACCAACTGAATGCAATTAGAGGTGGCAATCAATATTACAATCATCCTCACTTATTTTTCCTCTCTTCATAAATGAACATACTCATTAAATAACATTACAGATGATGAGGTCTAGACACAAATGTATTCATTTCAGTCTGATGTGCTGAACATGGTGTGGCACCCAGTGTTGGTTTAGGGTAGCATCTCATGGATAACATGGAGAGGAGGAGGACTATGTAAGCCACCTTGGGTTCCTTGCAGGAAAAAAGGCGGGGTATAAATATAATAAATAAAAAATAAATAAAGCATCTCATGGAACCTAAGAAGCAAGTGATTGGCTGGTCTCAGGACATGGGGAGTAGGTATACAGATTAGGCTGAATCCCCAAAGAGGACCTGCGGAGGGAGACCCCAGCTGGCAAGGGGCAGAGAGAAACAAAGACATAAAGAGGAAGGGAATGTACCTAACCACTTTACAGCACAAGCATTGCAGTTTTTGCTCGTACTGTGCACATTTTTGTGAGGTTTGATTTTTAATGCCAAAGTTGCTGGGGCTGCAGGGAGGAGGATCCATGAACAAAGAAAAGAAGAAAAGAGCTGACTTTTCAATCTTTTGTGCATTTTTCACACCTGTTCATAGTTCTCATTTCCCTAACCTGCTGTTACTTCAGCAATGATGATGACTCACCTTCTTCACTATGAGATCCTAACCAATCAGGCATAACATGATGACATCAGAGGGCAAAAGAAACCTTCCCATCCACAAAACTCTGAATTGGGGATGGGGGGAGGAGGAGAGGACACATCCCTATAAATGTGCAGACAACTGAGCTGATACTCCCTACCTTCCTGCACCTGTCTTCCTGATTTCATTGTCTGCTAGTTCTATATAGCAGGACTTTTGCCCTAATCCTGTCTGTCATCAATTGCAGTTACACATGACTAGCTGGGGCTAAATGTGAGTACAAATCTCATTAAAAGCAGTGCAGCATGGATGGACCTTCTCATTCACACACATGTCCAGATAAAGATCTCACCTCTTATGAGGTTATTTTCAATGGGATGTGTTTTTGGATGAGCATCTAAATGCACATCCCCATCCACGTTCACCTTTGCCCAAACAAGATCAGGGAAAAATGATAATTGAGACACTGGGATGTGTTCCCTCTTCATCCCTGTTTCACACCTACCACAAGTGGTCGTGAAAAATGCCCATGAAGGGGAATATAAAACAATGTGTTTAAAATGGCCTCCCCTTTTCAGTGCGGCACTCACTGTTGCTACTGTTTGCTGGCAGAATCACAGAGCACCCACATGAAACCCTGAGAAGAAAGAAACGGAGGGCGACCCGGTTTGAACTAGTAAATTATGGTACCCATAACAACCCCCGAGGTATAATTATTTTTGAGAGCCGTTGGGGAAGGGGGAGGCAAGTCAGAAGGCTGAACAAGTATAGAATTGTTCCATTCTGCCTACATGGTGATACAATCTATGACACCAGCAACCAACTTTCCTGTTAAAATAAAACTAAAAATCTTTTTATCAACCATGAAAGAAATAAAGTTGAGGGTAACTTGCATGGGAGAAGACAGAAGCAAGAGTCAGACAATAGAGGATTAGAAGGAGTCATTATGCACCTCAGACAGGTTATTACATTGCAGGACATAGATCATAGAGTTGGAAGGAGCCTACAAGGCTATCGAGTCCAACCCCCTGCTCAATGCAGGAAACTAGAGGAGGGGTCTCCCATCCAAGTAACAACCAGGCTTGACCCTGCTTAGCTTTCCACGCTCAGACAAGCTGAGCCAGCGTAAGCCACATGCCTACTTTATCACCATAAGTTTCCTAGTACTTTCAAAACTCTTTCCCACACATCTTCCTCAAGGGCTCATAAACATTATATAAAACTTTACGGGAAGAATATTTTATACTTTTTAAACACATAAACCATTTTAAAACACTGTACAGAGTGATTTCAGAGGCTGAGCTATCTGCAGCACAAGTAAAGGCAGTTGTCCCTCCGCCCCCCCCCCCTCAGCAAGGCAAATTAATTACATTAGGATAGCAATGCTTATGTCACCTTCAGGGTTATTTCTTTAGAATCTCAGAATTCTAGAGACAACCTGGATTAGCCACACCTTGAACCACATAGAAAAGCTCTTCTGGATGGCACTTTTTTAAAAGACAAAATGGTAGTAAAGGACAGCAGGCACCCAAGTAATGGAAGAGCTAGAATTTGGGAAGGAGGGAGTTGTGCTGTCCTGTAAAAATGCCTTGGCTCATGTGTTCATCCCACTCTGCCATTGTTCAGTTAGGAGGGAGACCAATAGTGGATCAGAAAGAACCATGTAAATTGGTCATACCTATGTGGTTGCTAACACACAAACTTTCTCTCATAGTATGGGATTGCACCACGGTAAAGCAGCTCCCACCCTGTTGTACATCTGTTAATTCCTTCAAAATAAAGTGCACATTTCTAAAGTTGGAGCCCTGTGGTAGATGAAGGATCCTACTGATACACTAAACAACCTGCACATCAACAGATTCCCTTGCTTAGCTTGTTGCAGCAGTTGAGTTGAGGTCAATCAACTCCTAGTTTTGGCCATTTCAGTGCACGTGATGAGCTTAGCTCTTCGGGGATAGCTAGGAAACTTTTGGCATGGCAAAATAAAAAGGGCCCACACATTTGGCAGGACCCACTTTAGAGGTTTTGTTTTGCCTAGAAACATCATTACCTCTTTAAAACATGGATCTGTGCCCTCATCATAGTTAGGCGGATCCATTCCTAGAGACTTATGGAGCCAATTGGATCTCAGTACTCTGTGCAGGATTTTCCACTGATATTTATGGCTTGTTTGGCAATTAATTTGTAGCAAAGCAGGCTGGCCTCAGTCATCAGCACAGTTGTTTGCAAGTATCCCCTCTTCCATTACCACAATTCTCTCTGCAGGCCCATGAAGTAGGAGGAGAGAATAGAGTGCCAGTAGCTCACAACAAAGCCAACTGATTGTGGCCTATTTTTCATAATCTGCATCAGCAATGGCAGCTAATAATGGTTCTTTTCCTATAACTGCAAGTGGGATAGACATTTAACATACTAAGACCAAGACCAAGGCATCAAATCTAAAAAACAATAAAAGTATAACATTCATAAACAAATGTTGCATGGAGCAATACCCTGGGGTGACAGAAACACCCCCCCCAAGACCTGGAGAGAGTTCAAAATAAATGTTTATGCTTTATCCTTGGTCGCCCAAGTAATACTTCTGGCTCCCGTGCTTTCAGTAGAATGAGGATAACACAAAGTGTCTAACACAAAGTGTCCCTTCAATAATGGCTTGCTACAATATTCAGGCTTTGAACTATTGCCATTTGCCATTATTGTGCCTAGAGGAACAAGTCCGCAAAAGAAATTTGCTAATATAAAGGGTTCATTGTTGCTGTTGCAATTCTCTTCACTCGTTTGGTTTTTCAACAACTGGGTTAGGTAATGCAAGCAGCTGCAAGGCAGAATGTTTCGTTAGCTGCAGGATCCAACTGCAGCATACAACATGATTTAGCACTGATTAGCACCCCTTTCTGCCATGGCTAAAGTGTTCTTCTGAGAAGCTAGGGGGCAGAGCAGATTAAGAAGCAGAATGTAATGTTTATTTATTTGTTCCATTTATGGATCGCCCATCTGGCCGGCAACCCGGCCACTCTGGGTGATGTACAACATGATAAAATACAGAATAAAATACTAATGTTATTTATTTATTTATGTATTTATTTATTATATTTATACTCTGCCTTTTTTCCTGCAAGGAACCCAAGGCGGCTTACATAATCCTCCTCCTCCTCCTCTCCGTTTTATCCTCACAACAACCCTGTGAGGTAGGTTAGGCTGAGAGTCAGTGACTGGCCCAAAGTCACCCAGTGAGTTTCATGGCTGAGCGGGGACTAGAACCCGGATCTCCCGAGTCCCAGTCCAACATTCTCACCACTACGTCACACTGGCTCTCAGTGATTCTCTTGTCCACTATACAGAAAACGTGACCCCGCAGAAAACACCTATCCTGTGAGAGATATACAGCCAAAATGCTATCAGATGGTTAAGACCCACAGAGTCCCTGAACTCTTCCTAGAGAGCACTCAGTGAGATTATACCTACCTTTCGTTCCGGGGAGGAGTCAGAGGGCTCAAAGGGAAGAAGATAATCAATTCTCAGCAGGACTTGTGTTGTGCCTTTTTCACACAGAGACACCAAGACTCATTTCTAGGAACTCAAGAATGTAGAAAGTAGAAGCCTAAGAAGCTATATTTCATACATGCCTTGTACTCTTTTATTGTTACTTGTTGATGTGTAAGTAAAACGTCATACTTTTCTTACTTACAAATCGTCCATTGCCTGATACTTTTAAAGGAGTAAAAAGGGTGAATCCAAGATTGCTAATGCTATTGGGACAAAGAAGAGGTCTAACAGCCTTCTTCCCACGTTTCCTCATTTTCCACTCTGAAGAGGGGATAGTGTAGATTTAATTTCAGGAGCCAATGCTTTAAATCTCACATGCGTGAGAATGGAGGGATAAGCTAAGTCAATTATCTTCTCCCATCTACACAATAAAAACCCACATATCTATGGGTCTTAAACAATTTATCTGAACTGAAGTAATACTTCCTAATAACTTGATGGTATCTAAACTGTTTGTTTCTGTGTAAAGAACAGTTACCCACAGAGAGCAAATAGGGACTTCATCCATGGAAATTTGATTTTTTAAATGTTTTGTATTGAACACTATTCAACAAAGTACACACACACGTGCAATTATGACCTTGGAAACTCTTTATGTTCTTAGTTCGAGCCAAAGTCTCTTTTAGCTTCATGGTTTTCAACTATGCCCACAATATATTTGGCAGGAAGATATGCATAAACTATCTATGAATGACATCTTTGTGGATGAGGTCAAATTGAAGCTCCCCCTCATCATTTATTACATTGTAGTTTATGTGCCAAGTTAAGAAATAATCAGCTGGTACTATTTTTAGACACAAAAAGCAGTCTTCTTTCTATGGCCCAGAAATTAGGGTATATGCTAGCCAGCAAATACATGAAAATTAATCATACCATCTTTGGCCTGGAAAGCCAATGATACTAGGGAGAAAAGGAAAGAGGAAAAAAGAAAAAAAAAAGCAAGCGCAGTTTAAGATTATCTGTTAATAATACTTGATGTAGTTGTGTAAAGAATAATTTAAAATAGTACATACATTTTTAGAACGGTTACCAGGTTTACAGTGCAATCTTGTACACACCTACTTGAGCTAAGTCTCATTGAGTTAAAATGGGAAAGAGTTATTAACACTAAACCATATGAACAGAGCTAACTCAAAATTGTCACAGTTCGGGATATGGCATTTTCAAAGTTTTTGAGCCAGGCTATGATTTTTTGAATCAGAAGCTTCAGTTCATCATGTATCTGTAAAGTAAGAGAAACCTACATAGAATATTTATCCCTCGGGTGGGATGATTCTCTAATCAGTACTAATGTTCATGTTTACATATAACTGTCACCCCAAAACTGCAACTCAGACTTGGTGTTATCAGTTATGGGGTCCCCAACCCTTTTGAATCACAGGGCACATTTGAAATTTTGAGAGTGTGTCATGGGGTCACAAAATGGCTGCCATGATGGGCGTGTCTGGTCACAAAACACCCATTTCCCAGAAGGCAAATTGGTGAGACTAAAAGAAAAGTAACTGGGCCAAAAAAGGCAGAGATCGTCTCTGAACTCCAAAACACAAACCCCTTCTTTTGAACCAACAGTTTTCTTCTGCATCGCCCATTTCACTGAAGACAAACCAATGCAGCCCAGAGATAAGCAACTTCACTAAGAAAGTGAGTACAAGGCAGAGGTGGGGTCTGAGTTCGAAATGCCAAATCACATATTTGCACGCACAAAGCACAACAAAATATCCATTTTACAGAAGGTAAACTGGTGCTGTTCAGAGAAACAGAAACACACACAGGCAAAAAAATAATAATAAAAAAAAAACCCACCCACAACCCACCTACACCACACAAACACTCACAAAGCAAAACAGATACACATACACAAACTCAGGCAAAACACATACCACACACAGAGGCAGAACACCCCTACTTGCTCCCCACCCCCTTTTAGCCAAGCAGCATGCTTCCTGCCACCCCTTCTAGCCCACCAAGACATTCCCTATCACCCCCAGCTTACTTTACTTCTGCGTGGCTGGCGTGTTGGGCTGCAGCCACACACCATTTTTATCTTCTAAGACTAGGGCATTCTTAGGAATAAAGGCGGGGCTGGCAGCCAGCACTTCATTTAGGAAAAGCCATTATTGGATCAGACCAACGGCCTACCTGGTCCCACATTCTGTTCCAACAGTGGCCAACCAGATGCTTGAAGGAAGCCAGGCCATGAGTGCAATAGCACACTCCTGCTCTTGCTCCCAGCAACTTGTATTGAGAAGCATTCTTCCTCTGATACTGGAGGCAACACATAGCCATCGGGGCCAGTAGCCGTAGCTAGCTTAACGCAGCAGAGTGCAGGGAGATAAGGTGGGAAGGGGGGGGGGTGCTTCTGTCCCCTGTGCGTTCCTTTTAGTGTTATAAGTTAACCTGACACCTTTACTTTCTAGCCAAACCAGTGAGTAAACACATGTGTGTGTCTGGCTTGGCCCTTGGGCTGCAGTTCAGGGAAGCACAAGTGCCCATTCTGTTTTCCTAATAACTGATTGGTATAAGGAAGTTTGGGATATAGCCCTAAATGATAAACTGACTTGTAGTATCAAATGCAGAAAAGGACAGTTAAAGAAGAATAATTTTATGGATATATGGAATCAATTATTACACTATGTATTAATAAAGGGAAAGGGGAGTGTGCCTTGTCAGGATATGTTATATTTTTGGAATTTGGAATTCATTTGATTAAGGGGATGGAAGTATATAAATTGGTCCCTAGGAGGGTGGTGGTGGGGGGGTGCACTTTATGATTTATTGTATGTAGTTTAAGTTCAATTTTTGTGTTGTTATTGTATTTTGTTATATTTTGTTTTGAAAAGTAAATATAATTTTTTAAAAAACAAGTGCCCATTCTATGTGCTGATTGGTGTTGCTGCTGCTATGAGATGCCTACGCTCCCCTCAAAAACATTCCAGACTTTCCTTAAAAGACCCTTGACAATTCAAAGCAGTGTAGGGATTGGGTGTGATTTAAATGAGAACGCAGGGTGGGTTGGGGGGACTATCATGTGTGTACAATTGACATTTGGGGGGAAGGGGTTCTTTGAATAAGAGCTGGGTGGTAATCTTTCAGAAACAGTCCAGGTGAACATATAGATTAATGTCTGGCTCCAGTGGTACACCTCAAAATTTCCACACCAATCAAGGGCAAGGCAAAAGTGGTGAGTAAACACTTTTGTGGAGCAGAATTCTTATTTGTTTTTGCATTTCCTTACATTCCTTTAGAGGCCTATGAATGCAAATCGCTGAATGGGCCTCACATATACATACAAAATGTAACCTACATTCCGTGGAATGTCTATTGAAATGACATCATTTCTTCTGAAATAAGTGACCTCTTGAGTAATAGTACAACTGGAGTACTCACAGCTGTAAGCCTCTACTAAGATGACAACAGGAAAGGGTTTAGAAATTTTTGGAATAACAAGTATGATTTTTGGAATCATAAAGCATATGATTCCAAGTAATTTGGAATCATGTGCTTTAGTTTTACTGGTGGAATGTGTATTTGCAAATATTTTAAAGAATGAGGAAGATTTGGCGAAACCAGCTTCTTGTTTCCCAATCAGAGCAGGCCACTGCAAGTCTTCAAGGTTTTTCTTTTGGTTGTTTTTTTTAAATCATATGTTAGCAAAGTGTCACTCAATGAAAGAAGGGTAGCTAGCTGCGGTATGTTGTTTTAAAAAGTTGTGCAAGTAAAAGCAAGAGGGTTTTAATTATGAAACACAAATGACTGTTATAATTGTTTGGTTATTGGAAGGTGGCATTTGAGTATCAAAATGGTCATTGTAATATGGGAATTTCCATAATGGAGTGTAAAATTTAAGGCTGCAATCTTATGTATATTTACCTGAACGGGGTGGGGTGGGCAGGGGGATGCTTAATTCTGAAAAAAAATGCATAGGCTTGCACTGCAAATATCCTTTCTTTTTATTTATGTATTTATTATATTTATACCCCGCCTTTTTTCCTGCAAGGAACCCAAGGCGGCTTACATAATCCTCCTCCTCCTCCTCCTCCTCCTCTCCATTTTACTTTGATTTTAGATTCCTTTAAATTCCTTTAAATTTAAGATTCCTTTTCTACTGCTTTACAAGTAGAAAAAATGTATTTGTATTTCAGAAGACACGATGGGTTATCATTAGAATATTATCCAAGTCCTAGAATAATAACTTAGCTTTCAGAGGGAAGGGTGAACTACTTACATCAGGGCTGGTCCAAACATTTTGCTGCCTGAGGTGAAGGCAAGATGACCACCACCCCGGCACCACCCCCTGAGGCTAGCTTCGTGGGACAGGGTAGGCCACGTGGCATACACAGCTCTGTCCTCCAACAATTCTCCACCACATTTTGCCTCCCCCCCCCCACCACCTGAGGCAGCTGTTCCACTGTGCCTAATGCTTACCCTAAATACACAGCATCGAACAATCAACGAGGTTTTCCACTTTTGGTATCCAAACTCCAAAATGAAGCTTTTGACTTCCCATGCAACAAGTTCTCAAAATAGTGTGGAATAATTTGCATTGTGGAATTTTTAAAGTCACAATGAGAGTTTTCAAGTTGACAAGTTTGATTTAAAGAACCCTTACGTGTCCGCAACCAGAAATGGGCACTGAGATAAAATTAACCGCAAAACACTGTTAAATCAATGTGGCATCATTTTCTGAAATAAGCTGAAGAGGAGACGCCTGGTTACCAATAATATTCTGACCTAAAAGCTAAAATATTTAAGATAAATGTCAACATAATTCAAGTTTTAAATAGTTTCCATAGGTACTGTTACCACATGACCTCAGCGAAAACGAGACCAGCTTCCAATAAAGATTGTTTCCAGAGTATTTCCTTCGGTGAGCTCATTAGGAAATGTTCCATTTAAAAACTTGTAGCGGAAACAAGGAACTGATTTACAGAATAGCTTAATTAGGTTTTTCATTTTCTTTTGTACATTGTATGCAGTCCCATGTTTTTCAGAGGTTTCAAATAGATTAGAATGAGGCTATTAGAAAAGTCTGATAAGGCAGTACAGCCTGTCTTCAGGCATATAAACAGATCACTGACACAATTTGCCAATTAAAATCAAAGTTTTAAAATAAGAATAATTCAGAACAAATAAAAAATGCCATAACCATCACAAAAATGTTTTTATTAATCAAACTTCAAGATCCTAAAATCAAGGACAGGACAAATCATCATTTTAGATTCTGAGCTGTGTAGCATTCACACATCCATACATAGAGGCTTCCCCATTCACTTAAATGGACTGCTCACTCATCAAACTGAATGAGAAGTCCTCATACATATAAGAGCTGGGGATGTGCATCGGAACCAACCATGCATACAAGAAGCCAAAATGTAAGGCCGTAAGTATTTCTGAAGTGTGTAATACACTAATTGGTTAGATCAATTGATTACAAGTACTTTTGATTGACTAAAATGGCACCCAGAATCATCTGGCACAATATTTTTAAAAAAGGATTATTTTATAATAGAAGTACTTACAAAAACTGCAGATGGCAAGCACTATCTTAAAGATCTCTCTCCCTCTTTTCACACAGGAAGGAAAGCCTTTTCAAAGTTCATGCTTGCTATATAACACATGTATGCAAAAAAATGTTTTTGCTTGATAATTGTTTTATATGCAAGTATAATTGACTGTTTAAACTGACTTATCACCAAATGATTAATCAACTAAGCTTAAACTAAATAGGTAGACATTCAACCTGAGACCTTGTATATGCAAAGGAAAGGTTGCAAAAAGCCACCTACTTAATGAAAAGAATGATCAGAGCACAAGCATTTGACTTGTATATAATTCCATTCAAAATATACTTAATGCAACAAAAGAAAATAGGTTTAATACAGCTGATTCATTTGCCTTTTTTTTTGTATGCTATGTCGATGATCTTCAGAGCAAGAATGTAAAACTCAGCACCTATAATTTGCCAGCCCTTTTCAGGGTTAACGAACAATTCCACTCTTTTCTTTATGTATTTATTTTAAGGGTTTCCAGCAGTTCTCGTTTGCGGCAAAAAAGTATAACTCATAACAGACTGGCATTTTATTCTTTGGCAAACAGAAAGCACAGCAACAACTTACGAATAGCCAGTAGGTGGCTCCATATTACAAGTCCCGGTTTCACCAGTGTACAAGATTCCCTCAATTCTAGCCACATCAACAGCAATTCAGAAACTAGTTCTTAAGCAAATCTACAAGCAAGCTTAACATGAATGAATAACACCAAATGATCAATCTTACAATATATTTCCCCAAATATAGGTGAATCCATAGCATGGCATATGGCTCTTGCATAAGTAATGACATCCAATTACTAACTGCACACCAAACAAGGTGTACAAAAAGCTAACAAAAATGCTAAATGCTATATCTGTTCCTCAAGAGAGTTAGCTACCACAAAAATGACACTTAAGAGATGCTGGCTTGGAGCCAGAGTTCCCATGAACGGAGTTCCTCTCATGGGACACTCCCACTGAAGGAAGGTGGTTTTTGCTGATTACTCCTTCACATTGCAGCACTCAGTGCCCTTTGAAAATCTGTTCCAGAGGGCTGGGAGTCCCTCTGGAATAGTATTGGGAGGTGGCACAGTGGGAATCAGCAAAAGTCATCTGTCCCCTTTCCTCCAGTGGGATTGTAGTCCCATCTGCAAACAGAAGCATCCCTTCCATTTGCAGAAGGAAATTCTGGATTCAGGCCTCTGATTTTGATTTAACCACCATTCACAATGTGCCTCCTCACTAGAATTTTTGTAATCACTTTATAAAACATGGTTGAATGCTGCTAGCACTCAAGGCTCATACAATATACTATGCAATATAAATCTCATTAAAATATTGACTTGGTGGTGGTGGTGGTGGTGGTGGTGGTGGTGGTGAGATTGAGCTTGTATACCCTGAATGGGAAGTCCACATTGGATTCCCCTTAAAGCATCTGGAGAATAATAATCACTTCATCACTCAGATGAAAACCAACACCTTTATTTATTTATTTATTTATTTAAGACAATTATCTTCTGTCTCTCTATATAAAATAAGACTAAAGGCAGCTTATAAATAGTGTGTGTGTGTGTGTGTGTGTGTGTGTGTGCATCAAAACAACAACACCAGAATCCTAACACCAAAACAAAACAGCAGTAAAACCGGAATCTCAAAACCATTCCACCAACAGTAGACTAAAACATGACATCAAGGGTTTAATTTTAAAAAGGGGTTAACTAAAACAAAAGACTAGAACAGTCTTAATAGTCCATTTAAAGGTGGGCAAAGAGGAAGGGGGCAGACAATGAGGCAAACCTCTTGTGGGAGGACTGTTGTTAGCAGGCACTACAACTAGAAAGTCTCTCTCTCTCTCTCTCTCTCTCTCTCTCACACACACACACACACACACACACACACACCCACACTTCTGTCAATGAAGGGACAGGACCTCAGAAACCAAAGTGTATCTGTTTAATTGAAAGAAGATGGCAAAATATGGCATCCACATGATTGGCCTGATACCTCAGCCTGAGGCCCTTAACATACAGATGTACAAGATAGAAGCAAATGGATCACTATTTGGCAATACATACTGCAGGCGCAGAGCCCCCAGTCTGGATCAGGACTGCAGCAGGGGAAAGGGTTAAAGCCCCCTCTACCCCCATGCTAGGGTCCTGATCCACTTACTCTAGAGTAAAAGAATAATATGTGCTTTGGCACTCAGTCTTCTCTGTTCGAGCATATGGTAGCTCAAATACATCTAGCTACTTTGATCACCGAGTAACACCCTTGGGGAAGACACAGAACTTCCAGAGTTCAACAAGCAAGCAATGTATTCCGTACTCGTGTATCACTACCATACTGAGAACAGCATGCCTGTGCTAAACAGAGGTTCATAGATTTCATAGATCATAGAGTTGGAAGGAGCCTACAAGGCTATCGAGTCCAACCCCCTGCTCAATGCAGGAAACTAGAGGAGGGGTCTCCCATCCAAGTAACAACCAGGCTTGACCCTGCTTAGCTTACCACACTCAGACAAGCTAATGAAATGAAACCTTGAGCCATATTTCTACAGTCCAAGGACTCTTCCTTAATGTTATTTCCTTTATTAGTTTTATCGTTGGTGGATAGAGAGAAGGGAAACAAACTAAAAGTCATATATTCTGCTTGCCTTTCCCCATGACTGAATTATCTCCTATCAAAGAATTCAAGTATTTCTCATAATTTCCTGACAGCCCTGCAATCCTGTTCTGAAGAAAATCCACTAGACCGGCCAGATCCACAACAGCCTCTCCTATTTTAATGTTGTTGGAATCCCAGGATGTTGACGGTTGGTATTCCTTCAGGATAAAATGCTTCTGAGCCTGATTCAAGGTGCTGGTTTTAACCTATAAAGCCTTACACGGCTTGGGACAGAACGCCTCTCCCAACCACAATCTACCTGGACACTACGTTCAACATCTGAGGCCTTCTTCTGAACACCACCTCCAAAGGAAGCACAGTTGGTGGCAAAAGGAAGAGGGCCTTCTCAGAGGTGGCCCCCTGATTATGGAACAATCTCCCTACTGAGGCCCGCCTGGCGCCAACTCTGGTATCCTTTCAGCACCACATTAAGTGCCCTATGCCATGCTATGTCATAGGCAGTGTGATCCTATGAGGTTGTCCATAACCCTCCAAACTCAGAGGATTATGGGCATCCTATTGATGATGGGAGGGGCGTGGCAGATAGGATATCCGCAGGGCTCCCCTCACCCTCAAGAACATCTAGACAGCCGATTTCAGCCATCTAGATGCTTTACACTTCTTCCTGAGGAGGAGAGGCTGAGACACCGCCTGGATTCTGCAGAAGCTGGCAGTGCCTCGTTCCTCCCCTCCCCACCCCCGGGAACGCCCCCCCCACAGGGGAACCGAACATAGATTCATAGATCACAGAGTTGGAAGGGGCGTACAAGACCATCGAGTCCAACCTTCTGCTTAATGCAGGAAACTAGAGAAGGGAAAGAACCGCACTGGCTATGAGGTGAGGGGCGGGCACTCCGTGGCACTGTGACCTCAGAAGAGATTTCTGAGGTCGCAGGGGCTTCAATGCCCAATCCTATCCCCCCCCCAACAAGGTCAGAGGGACAGAGGATTGCACCCTTAATGGCTTTTAATGACATATGGGGGGTTTATGCCTGCAGCAGTATAATTTATTGAACGTACTGAACGTGTTTTAACTGTTCAAATGGTTTTAATTTCTGTTTTTAACTTTTGTATTGAATTTTATGCTGTTTTTATTGTATTTGTACTGTATTTTATTGTTTTTTAAAAATTGTTGTTAGTCGCCCAGAGAGCTTCAGCTATTGGGCGGCAGGGCCGGCGCTACCGCTAGGCCAACTAGGCTGTTGCCTAGGGCGCGTAGCGTAAGAGGGCGCAGAACGCTGCGCTCCTCTTCGCTGCCGGCGCGCTCCTGCCCTGCCCTGCCCTGCTGCCCTGCCCTGCCGTCCCGCCCGCCCGCCTCTCCGAGAAAGCCAGTGCGCCCGGAGTAGTGGTGGGGCGCTGGGACGAGCAGCGTTTAATACAGCGGCCGCCTTTTAGCTGTTGGCGGCCGCTCGTCTTTTTTGCCGGGGCTTGCTGCGGCTGCGACGAGCAGCTGATCCTCGCACAGATTGCCAGGGATTGGTTGCCGTGACGCCTCCCCTCCCCTCCGCGCCGCCTCCCGCCTCCCCCCCCGCGCCGCCTCCCGCCTCCCCCCCCGCGCCGCCTCCCCCCCACTTCGCCTCGCTTCACCTCCCCCCCTCGCCTCGCCCCCCCTCGCCTCGCCCCGCCCCCCTCGCCTCGCCCCCCCGCCTCGCCTCGCCCCCCCCTTGCCTCACCTCCCCCCCTCCGCTTCGCCTCCCCCCCTCGCTTCGCCTCTACTCCGCGCTGCCTCCCCCCCCGCCGACACCTACCTTCTCCGTGCTGTTTCCGGAGCCCCGCCCGCGCTCTGTTTTGGCGGGAAGAACCAGGGCAACAGGGCTTAAACAGCCCTGTTGCTCTGGTTTCCCCCGGCCAAAAGCAGAGCGCGGGGGTCCCTTTTCGGAGGAGGCGTGGGAAGGTAGGTGGGGAGCGGCAGCGTGCGGGGGGGGGGAGGTTGCAGAGCAGGGCTGCTTTCCGGAGCCCCCCCCACGGCACGAGAGGGGGGGCGCTAAATATAGTTTAGCCTAGGGCGCCAAACTGCCCTGCACCGGTCCTGTTGGGCGGTATATAAATGAAATAAATAAATAAACAAATGAAGTTTGGGTCTCCCAATCCAAACTTCTTGGGGTTCAAGCTTCATGGAAACCAACAGAGCAAGACAGATAAGTACCAATTCCAGGCAAGGAGCCTGCAACAAGCATGAGTGTATGTATGGTCCAGAAGAATTGGAGCATTTAGAAGGAAAGTGATATTCCCAATGAATTGAGAGATGTAAAATACTGTTCCAAACTGATCCAATTTATACCCTAGTATAGAGCTTTTGCTCAATCAGCTTTGCCACTTTGTTCAATGCAGCACATGTCAGAAATAGGCTTGGCTTCATAGACATTTCTTTCTGCTTAGGCAAATAAATGAACTTCATCCCAAGAAGATAATGTTCATTTCAGGGAAATGGCAGTTCGCAAGGACTATGTTTCACATAACTGTGTGACTCAGGGTGAAAACAGACGTTACTTTAATCAATATCTAGCAGCAAAGTCTTCCCTCACCCCTGCCCCCTGCCTAGAATAGGCACAGAAGCCATGATCCAGATCAGGATCAGGCCCTCTGCACCTACTCTAGAGAGGGGGGGAAAGAAAAGGAAAAAAGACATAGCTGCTAGATTTAAAGTAATGTGTGTTATTTTAAAGTAAAGCCCTAATACATTATTAACTGACAGGTTTGTGTGTTCTTCATGACAAAATGTTAACTGAAACGTTTCAGCTCTGAGACACATCATGCAACCGTATGCATATTAATTCAGAAGTAAATTCCAGTGTGCTCAGCAGGCCTTACTCCTTTGTAAGTGTGTTGAGGATTGCAACCCCAGAGTTGTTTTTCTGTAATAGCCAATTTGACAATATATTTAATATAAGCAATAGGCTATTAATCCTTGTCCATACTCCACAAATACATCCAGTAGTTAGCCTTGGTATTCCCTCCCGTTATTCCACAAAATACCATGCACAAATTTATTTATTCACCACAGAAGCATTTATTTCATAATGGAAAATAAAACTGAAATAAGTATATGGCTAAACAAAATGATAAAGAGCAAGTTAGGTTTCCACTGCTGAGAAACACATGCCTTTACTATGTATTAGCTAAAGAGAACCATGCTTTTTAGTGGTTTTAAAGCCTGCTGTTCATCAATTTCTCTGACCAAGTAGACACTAATACTGAAAACTCTGCTACTGAAATCTACATTCTTCTTCTGTAACAAGTGCCTTCAGCGGGTGCTCTCTTGGCAACAGTTAAGAGAAGATGACTTTAATGGAGTCTTAGTGATGTGTGTGCTCATTCCGTTTTATTTAACACATTGGCACAAATCCATTTACCACAAACACTTCAAAACAGGCAACCAGGGATAACTGAAAATTATGCAGATGGACTATTACGGGCATTATCGTATTAAACACCTTAATGACAGGCATCCCTTCATGATATGTAATCATACCACTATATAATAATAACAACAACAACAACATCATGATCATCATGATCATGATCATGATCATCATCATCATCATCATCATCATCATCATCATCATCTCAGTTGTAGGACCCAAACTGTGAAATGGCCTCCTAAGGGAGATTCATCTAGCACCCTCTCTGCCTGTTTTTTAATGAGTTGTATCCAATGTTAGTCCTACTTAGAGTAGATCCACTAAAATAAACGGGACTTAAATTATTCTAACTTAGGTCTATTCATTTCAGTGTGTCTACTCTTGGTGCTGTAAGGTTTCATGGGTCAGAAAAACCTTAATGACTTTTGAACCACTGTTCAGAACTTCACCAAACCAATGAAAAGCACACCTCCTTGACAAGCCTGAGCAACATACATTAGTAGTTTTCACCCAAATTTGAAAGAAATCTATGATAGACCGATCTGCGCTTGGAGTGAAAAGGAGAAATGAGTCCATTTTCAGCACTTTTTAACTTGCTGTATCTGTGGCAATTCATATCAAATTGGTCTGAAATTTTGCACAATTGTAGATCTTAGCAGATAAATCATGGATGCCACATTTCACAGTTTAAGCTCAACAGGTGTCATTTTTATAAGCAGTAGAATTGTGAGGCGTGTCTGTGAGTCACTTACCTTAACTAAAGGGGCACTTGTGCTCCTTTAATCAGGGGCTAAAAGCCTGAGAAAATAAGGCCTGTAGCCTTAAACACACACACACACACACACACACACCTTAGCCTAGATATCAAGCAAACCTCCCTGGGGGAAGAGAACTACAAGCAAAAAGGGTTCTAGATTCTTACTACCCAGATTCTCACAACCAAGAAGTCCCTCTCCAATAAAAGAATGGACTTAATTCTATATAGATTTGAGAACATAAAGGTGTAAGGCAACAAAGGGCTTGAATCAGGAAATCTGACAGGCGCCTTACTCTCTGTACCATCAGGAGGACTGTTTACAAGTGGAGAACTGGTTTGGTTCAGCCTTATTGCTCTACACAGTGGCAGGAAGGGAAACTGCAGCCAGTGAGCACAGAAGGGATCAGCAGGTGACCTAAGCAGCCAAATGGGGGCATTGCTGGCCTAGAATTCTCCAGGACTTGACTCTTCAGTTGGAGCTATTTGTCCACAAGAGAAGGTACCGAACAGAATGTCCTGTTCCAAGGTGGCAAAGCCCACAGACGGCCTGGGAGGCAGGGGGTCCAGCCATCCTGTGATGACAGTGAGAATCTGGAGTCCAGCATGCTATCAACAGTCAGAGACAGGCAGCCAATGGAGGTCAAGTCAAGGGTTCAATAGAAACAAGAAGGTCAGATACAAGGCTTTTAGGACCATGGACATGATCATTGGATGCAAGAAACAGAAGCCCTATTCAGGCATTATGGGTACAGTCACACATATTAAGAGGGCTGGACCCGTGCACATTGGTCCTGCCCCCAATGTCCTTGCATGCGCCAGCCCTGTCACCAACCTCCCCGCGTTGAGCAGGGAGGTCTGCCGGAGGCTTCTTCAGCAGACTTCCCCGTTTCACAAGGGGTTATAGTCACATTTAAGCAAATGTGAGTAAGCCCCTGGCAAACCTCCCCACTCAACACGGAGAACTCAGGGACCTGTCCTTACGTGTGCTACTGTACCCTATTCAGTCAAAACCCCTGAAGAATAAGGCTAGAGTGTCAGTTCCAAATGGCAAGTCCATGAAAGTGTATGAAGAAGCAAGTGCTAATCAACTCACACATTTTCATCAGTGTAGCAGAGATGGACCAAGACGCAGATGAACAATGGCAACTCACTACATTTCTCATCTCATGCTGTAATCCTGAGGAAATTAATTACTTGCTCTGGCCTCAGGCCTTAAAGTTGCTCTCCCAAAAATCAATCTAATAAAACTATGGACATGGAAAACCAGCAGCACCAACAGGGAACTTTGAAGGCCCCTTGCCAGATATAACAAGAATAAATACTGAAACTGCCTCACATTCCAAAAAAAGAAATAATGTTTTCACTTTGACTGATAACACAACACCCCAAAGCCTGACAGGCTACAGAGTCCACAGTCTTGGAGGTCATTTTTAGCGGTGCTGTGGCAAGTCTATGTCTGGGGAAACCACTCTTATTCACACAGCTCAGGCACCAGCAAAATGTGGTAAATCAAGAATGCCCATCAAGTATTCATGCACTTTACTATTAGCAAGACCCGACTCTTACATTCATTTTTCAATTTCTTTCTACGTCAATGATAGCTATCCTATTACATTAGAATAATCTCAGTTGGAACCAGTTTCCAACATGGGAAAATGTCTGGAATTCTAACTTTATACAAGGCCTGGAATAGCAAATGAATCACTGTGGATTATTTATTTTCCAAAATCCTAACATAAATTTATAGATTTCATGGTATTAATTTCCAATGAGTCTCCCAAGGTATTTGGCTGTTGGTAGTCTGACCTTTACCTTGTTGCATTTAAGATAAATTCCGATAAACTGCAGTTAGCTTGTTCTTGTTATGAGAAGCTGACTTAACATATGAGATTTCTTCCTCAAAAGGCAATACTAGTCAGTGACTGTTTATTGCATGGTAAATGCAATTATCTTTCCATTACAAATGTTTAAATTGTAGAAAATCACAAACCTGGGGTGGGGGATCTGCAGCCTAAGGGCTACATGCGGCCCTTGGCTTAGTTTCATCTGGCCCTCAGCTTCATCTGGGTTGCTGGATGCTGTGGGCCTGCTCTTGCTCTTCTTAGCGTGTATGTATGCGAGAAGCAGATAAGGGATGGGGTGGCACCGAGAGAGAAAGAGCGATGCCGTCCTTCAAGACTAAAAACTCTGCCTACTTTTGGCTCTGACTCTGCCCAACATTGGCCCTGGCCCTGGCTTGACTTTGCCCATGGATGAAAGGCTTTTCATAAGGGGGGGGGATGTTCCCCACCGTTGCCACAAACTGAAGTTCACCATGTGATAAATGTATAACTATTGGAATTATTAACAACTCATCTGAATAATTCAGAGATGCATAATAGACATGCCAGATCAACTAATCATCATACAATAGGTGCAAGTCAACACACAAAAAACTAGTTTCTGTCAATCTATTCTAAATGCATCACCTTCATTTTAGGCTGTCTCCTAATTTATTTATTTATTTTATTATATTTATACCCCGCCTTTTTTCCTGCAAGGAACCCAAGGTGGCTTACATAGTCCTCTCCATTTTATCCTCACAACAACGCTGTGAGGTAGGTTAGGCTGAGAGTCAGTGACTGGCCCAAAGTCACCCAGTGAGTTTCATTGCTGAGCGGAGACTAGAACCCGGATCTCCTGAGTCCCAGTCCAACACTCTAACCACTATGCCACACTGGCTCCTAATACAGCTGAACACATTTAATTTAAATATGACACCTTGAAATGAAGCAAAGAACACCAGACTTCTCCAGATTTTAAAGAGCCTTGTCATATAATTCCTTTTGGTCCCAGCATCTCAAACTGACATATAAAGAGCCAGCTTCTAGAGTTTTAAAGATCAATTGGTCCAACAAAAATATTCATCTAATTTCTTCAGCGTGCAAAACTTTGACTTAATGACCAGAAACACTTAAGCTAAGGCTTACTTAGTTTAAGGGCCATATGTTATCTCGTATCAGAGGCAGTATGCCTATGTATACCAGTTGCTGGGAAACATGGGCGGGAGGGTGTTGTTGCACTCACATCCTGCTTGTGGGTTTCCTGTGTGCAGCTGGTTGGATACTGTGTGAACAGACTAGATGGACCCTTGGTCTGATCCAACATGGTTATACTTGTATTCTTACTTTTACTTACGAAGATTAACAATTCTGCATGGATCAGGATATACAACCTATTTTGTAGATCTGTCAACTAATTTATGTTTTACTTTTTCAGTGTATGTTAAGGTTAACTTGCTCAATAAAGCAGTTTAGACTGAATTTGGAAGTCATGTTACATAAGCTCAGTACTACTGCATGCAAAAATAATTAAAGCCAAAATATTGTTTAGAGCTGACAACATTTTTGTGCGCATTACTGTTGAAAGTACTCACTGACATGGTTCGCACGACACAACAACCCACCATGGGTAACCAGCTATGTTGGTTGTCATGTCGTTTGAACTTGGTGCAGTTTCTGCAGGGTGGTTAACTTTTCACAAAGAAGCTACCCTGAGAACCCATGGGTTCTTCTTCTAGGGGTTGTTTGACCCACGATGCATTGTCGTGCCATGTGAACTCAGCAGGGTGATTTTATTGTGGGCTGTTGGGAACAGCTATGGGGCCACATGGCAAGAGCATCAGCAAGCACTGCTACTCAGTTTTACGATCTCACCAGTGACTGCCCTTCCACTGATGACAAGACAGCACTTTGGAAAGACCATCACTTGTTCCTCAGCTTTTGGGGGGGGGGTCCTAAAAAAACACAATTGGGGTCATTTTTAATTTTTTGGTCCCTTAAAACTGCACAATTTTTTTAAAAAAATTATTTTGTCAGTCCTTCACAAGTGCACACTTACGGCTATCCGATACAAGGTGAGGCTGCATATAGGCTATTTTGCATACAGTTGCCAGAGACCAAGTGCACAGCTATCATTTATTATTATTTATTTAATTAATTAATATATTTATTTACCGCCCATCAGCCAAAAGGCTCCCTGGGCGGTTTACAAGAAAAACAAGATAAAAACAATAATCTTAAAACCAAAAATATAGTTAAAATAGAAATACAAATACAATATAATACAATACAATAAAACAAAGCAGTCAGATGAATCAGACCAGAGGTACAGTAGTGATAATAAAAATGGGAATAAAAATCTAACCATTAAAATATTGGGTAAATAAAAAGGTCTTCACCTGGCACCTGAAGGAATAAAGGGTAGGCGCCAGGCGCACCTCCTTGGGGAGTTGATTCCAGAGATGGGTGCCACAACTGAGAAGGCCCTTCCCCTAGTAGCCACCCTCCTAGACTCTTTTGGAGGGGGCTTTCTGAGAAGGACCTCCGAAGAGGATCTCAGGGTTCGGGCAGGCACGTATGGGATGAGGCGTTCCTTCAGATAACCTGGCCCCAAACCATTTGGGGCTTTAAATGTCAATGTTAGCACTTTGAATCAGGCCCGGACTTCAATTGGTAACCAATGTAGTTCATAGAGGACTGGCGTAATGTGTTCTTGTCGGCCAGTCCCCGTTAAAGCACTGATAAAGGGCAAAAAAGCAGAGAAAGAAGGTGCACCAAAAGGGGGTGGGGACATTATCACCCCCTTGGCAATGTAATCCTCTCAATTTTAAGCAATGAACTGACAGTTCTCGGCGCCCTCTGCCTTTTCAACACTTCAACACGTCTTCAGCTACTCCAGAAAAGGGAGATATCAACTCCTCCCCGAATTTTTGTGGGGAGGTGTTGAAAAGGTGGAGGGCATTGAGAACTGTCAATTCAACAATTAAAATCGAGATTATTACATTGCCGCCGCCCCCCCTTTTTGGTGCACCTACTTTCCCCGCTTTTTCCCCATTCACCAGTCCTTTTCAATTGACAGCTAGGCAAATGAGAGCTGGCAACTGTGCCCAAATTAGCCTATATGCAGTCTTGCATTGTCTTCCCTTAGACAGCTGAAACACACAAGGGAATTGACCAGGCAAGACTACACATACTGGGGACACATATTGGATAGCCTTTATGTGTGCAGTTGCGTACCTGCGAAGGACTGACGAAATAATAATAATAATAATAATAATAATAATAATAATTTTTAAAGGTGCAATTTTCAGGGTCCCAAAAAATAAAATAAAAAATATGTCCCAATTGCACTTTTCTGAGGCTCCAAAAAACCAAACAAATAAAAAAATGGTGGCGAACAAAAAAGGGTTCCAATCAACGTGGGGAGGAGGAGACAAGACGGATTCTGCCATGAAGGACACTGGGATATGTGCTGGGGCCAGCTGGAGGACTGAGGGGGTAAACAACCCATGGTGAGCCCAATTGTCTGTCGGGTGCACTGTGGGTTGTTCAACGAACAACCAACCCACCGTCACTTATTTGCAGAGTGGCTTAGCGTGATGTGCAAACCTGCCCAATGTAATTAGCCAGTGAGTACTGTGAGTTTCCCATGAGGAAAACTGCAATAAGCAACAGACCTTATTGCTCATCACTTGCTTGCTATATGACAATTTATAAATCCTAACAAGACTGAGGGCAAACTCTAGATCCCTGCATATGGGCATTGCTGAAGTATATTTGTTTGTTTATTCAATACATTAATATCCAACGCTGGAACTCAGGGGTGGCATATATAGGGTTCTCAAGTGCTCTCTTATCCAGGCACTGACCAGACCCAAACTTGCTTAGCTTCAGTAAGATGGCTGCATTGTGCACATTTCCTCAGGCCAGGCCCTGGAAAGTTTATCACTGACTTCGGAGAACAGAAGCTTCAGTAGCCATTACACTGTTCCGGAAGATTTCTTTTTCCTTGTGAGCAATAGCTACAATCCACAAAAAAATCCAATTAACCATGTGTCCAGTGAAAATCTGGACTAATACTGGACTGCTTCAACAGCAGCCTTCCCATTGCTGCAATGGAAAACTTGGGGAAATATGTAAAGCAGTTTGTGATTTGGCACACTCAAAGGGAAAAGAATAAAAAGCACCACTGTTACTACTGACTAAGCGTATTTTGGTACTACTATTTCCAGCTTAATTAAAGTTAATTATTGTTTATTTTTTTACATCTAATTCCAGGAGTAACATGTAAAATCTAATACAATGAATCATATTTTAATCATGAGAATTTTGTTTTAAGAGTTCTTTGCCTTTTGGCTATCATGTCATGTCAGGATCACGTTTCGATGTTTCCCCCTGTAGTTATAGGGACTAACAAAGCCAGCTCTCAGTTTCAAGTAACTATTTAACTCAAGGAGGCAAAAAACTTAGGAAATCAAAATGAAATGATTTATAATCAAATCTAATAAATGGCCCCTCTATACTTTTAGATGATATAGGTTAGATCCATTCCACTATGCTGAAAAATTACACCATGAGCTAATGAGCTGACATGACCTTAAATACAGAAATAATATCTGCCATACCCTGCTACTTCTAACCAGGGACACAACACAAAGACAACATACAACTTATTTTGCTGTATTCCGACATTCCACAAAGATTGATAAGCAACTCTACATATCTAAAATATGCATTTGTGAAGTAAATTTTTGAGCAGAAAACATTAAACAGAAAAATAACAGTTTTATTAGAAATATCAGTCTGAACAGTTTGACCAGAAAAATAAAAATGTTTTGCTGCATTTCAAACAACTTTTAAGATTGTTACAAACCAACCAAACAACTTTAGTTTTACATTCCTCTAGAACCTCATCTAACCTTAACAGAATTAATTTATACCGGAAAGGTGTTTAGTCTAAATAAACTCATCTATATCTAATTAGTTCCCAGATGGGAATTCCTCTTCACCCACCAAGTCTTGGATGAGAATAAACACAAAAAGCCTCCCAGCAATCTTGCTGCTTTTCTCAGATATCTCTAAAAGCCAGCACTGAGAAGACATGTAGTAAAGCATCTAGAAACATGCATGAGTCAATTTTGTAAAGGTACAGACTGTCCCATTTTGAAGTTAAGCTAGTCAATTATAAATTTCACAAGCTGGCACCTGACACACCAATCCTTGGTGGGTATTATGATTAAATCATTAGATTCTACCATGACAGAACACATGATAGAAATAGAAATAGGAATAGAAAATGCATTGTTAGATCATAAACAATACTAGTCAAATTTTCTTTCTAAACTTGGAAACAGATGTTAAATATACCGGTAGTCTTTCTAAAAGCACCTCTTCTACCAGGTGTTCTATTTCCCGTTCTTAAATTGGAGACAAAAACAGCAGTAGCAATGGAGTGGAGCAATTCCCTCCCCCCTTCCACCCACAGAGAAGCACATTAAGAGCACAATCCTATCTCACTTTCTGCATGGAACAGAGAGGCAGGCTCTACATGCAATTAAAAGAAAAGGATCGCACGAAACTCCTTCCCCAGACACACTGCTCCCGCTTTTGTTTATTGCTTTTAATTGTGGTTAACATTTGGGTTTTTTTTTAAATATTTGGCTTTATATTTTATATTGCATTTGTATATCATTATTGATAGCTGCCTTGGGTGCCTAGTGTGGAAAGGTGTGCTATCATTTTGTATTCATTAATTAAAGAACAAACCCTCCACTTTGCAGGCAATACTACCTGGAAGCTGAGTTGCACATGTTATGCACAAAAGCTGTGCCAGCCAGCTAGCAACAGGTGTGTGGTACGAGGCTAAAAGCCTGCAGAAAAAGGGGGTGGAGTAGGATCAGACTAACCAGCATCCTATCCACCATCCCAGGATCAAGATCATACCTTGTTCCGAGCAGTACCATACGCCAAAAATGAGGAAGGCTGTCAAGGTTGCACTGGAACCTTGGAAAAGAAGCAGTAATCTCTAAAAGCATCGCTAAAGTGAGAGCCAGTGTGGAGTAGTGGTGAGAGTGTTGGACTGGGACTTGGGAGAACCGGGTTCTAGTCCCCCTTGGTCATAAAACTCACTGGGTGACTTTGGGCCAGTCACCGACTCTCAGCCAAACCTACCTCATGGGGTTGTTGTGAGGATAAAATGGAGAGGAGGAGGAGGATCATGTAAGCCACCTGGGGTTCCTTGCAAGAGGAAAAAAAAGGTGGGATATAAAGGTAATAATAAAAAATAAATGAAGTGGGACCCTAGGGAGCTGCGATTTCCGCCACCTGTCCTTTCATCCATCTTCCATCTTCCCTGGGGAAGCAAATGGGACTATGTATATGGACTTGTGCAGCTGGTGGAGGCAGGCAAACAATGGGACTGGGGAAGAATTGGCAAGAGAAATGAGTGTCTCCTTCTTTAGCTATGCATTTAAAGGTTCTCCAGGTTGCAACCTAGCAACCATAAAATAAAGTAAAACCATTCAATTATGGGCAATAAACAGTTCTAGCTGCAAACCGCAGTCTACCCATGCTCTCTTCACACAGGCAGGCAACTTATCACTCCAGAAAAAAGGAAGGTGCTCCCACGTGGAATCATGCAGAAAAACAAAAGAGGACAGCTGCGACACTATCGGCCGTTGTCAGTGCTGGAGCACCCAAGGATCCACAACAAAATCACCACAGGCAATTAGAGCCAAACTATATGGGATGGCAGCAGATCCTTAAATAGAAAGTGTCCTTTGTGAAGCACTGCACTCTTCCTTGCTGTGCAAATATTCTCATGCAGAACAACCCTGAGCATGTTTACTCAGACTCAAGGAGTTCAGTGGGATTTATTCCTCTGTAGGCTTGTTTAGGATGGCAGCCTTAGCAACAGACCTGTAGTAAATATACAAGGAACATAAGACCAGTTTTTCAAAACATAACAGAGCTAACATGGTCTATGGGTAAGAGTGTCAAGATTAGGAGTTGGGAGGCCTGGAGGCAAAGCCCTGCCCAGCCAAGAAGCTCACTGGGAGGACCTTGGTCCCAGTCACTACCTCTCAGCCTAACCTAATTCACAGGGTTGTTGCATGGATAAAATGGTGGGGAGGACCATCTGCACCACCTTGAGCTCCCGGGTGGAAAGGCGGGATAAAAATGTAATAACGTAAGTTGATCTTGTCCTGTTGTGAAGATGGTGTGGATGGCGGTGGGCTACAAATATGCCAAGAGGTTGAAAAGCAGAAATGGAATCTTTTGTACACAAGGCCAGCCTTTTTTCATCTTTAATTCACTTAGGCTGCAATCCTAAACATACTTACCAGAATGTAAGACCCACTGAATTGAGTGTTACTTCTGAGTAGCTATGCATAGCTACTTTCATTCACTGCACTGTCATTCACCCAAATCCTCTTATTTCCAATCATTCAAACACTTCCCTGCTTGGCTACGATGCAGCCTATAACTATATGTATTCCGTCTTGCCTCTCCCTGACTATAGCTTCATTTTAACACCTTGCTACACCTGACTCCACACTTGAACTTCTATCAATCCTGAAGACCTCACAAAATCCCCAGTGACAGGTTCAGCTCAATTTCCGCACTGACATCTGAGCAGTGCCATTAGCGACTGGCAACACTTTTCAAGTCACATGAACGGAGGGTTTTTTCATAGTAAATTGAAGAGAAACAAGCACAGAGAACCTTCTTTCAGCAGGAAGCGGAGAATTCCCTTCCTTTTTAAAGAAAACAAGATACCATGTACAACCCATTTCATGTGGTCTGGACAGGAGACGCTCACTGTAAAAAAAAACAACAACACTGCAAAAGCTTCATGTCTCATTACACTTGAAGTTGCTCACCTGAGACAAGAGGGAATGGCTCGCTTTGGAGATTGCAGGGGCTCATTTCTGCAATTTTCAGTTATAATGAGAATGTAAACATGAGGGAAACTCTGTAAGCATTCACTTCTGGGAGGAAACACAGGAATGCACAGGAGCTCAAAGACAGGGCGCCAAAGAACTAAACAAATATCAAGTGTAGCTTCAAGTTCAGCATGTTTTCCCAATGCAGTCCTGCTGCTCAGCTCTTCCAGTCAGAAAGGACTGCAGTTTCAAAGTATTCCTACCATTCATTTTATTGTCAAGGTGTATTTACAATTTTATCTGGGATGGCAGGTTAATAGTTGCACTGTTAGTTGTGTCCCTATGTAAACATTTAGACAAAATCTGCAGTAAGTAGACACCAGGATGACATTGTAGAAGTCAACTGTCACCTAGCCGGAAGTCAGCATCAGCTGTAACATGCAAGGGCACAGTCAAAGGGTTGCATCCAAAGCAGCGCTCACTTGGGGACAGTTACTCAAGGGGAATTCCCTGAACTCACCACACCTCCCAACTTCAGTCCTCTGCACTCCGTGAAAAGCTGCTTCTGAGGACAGGGGATTATCCGGAAAGGCCTTGGGTATGGTGTGGGGGCTGAGTGAGAGTGGGGAAACAGGGAATATCGGACACAGTTCTCCTTGAAATCCAATATTGTTTTAATTTCATGCATATGAAATTGCACTGAGAGCCAGTGTGGCGTAGTGGTGAGAGTGTTGGACTGGGACTCGGTTGATCTGGGTTCTAGTCCCCGCTCAGCCATGAAGCTCACGGGTGACTTTGGGCCAGTCACTGACTCTCAGCCTAATCTACCTCACAGGGTTGTTGTGAGGATAAAATGGAGAGGAGGAGGAGGAGGAGGAGGATTATGTAAGCCGCCTTGGGTTCCTTGCAGGAAAAAAGGTGGGATATAAATATAATAAATAAATAAATAAATATTAAGTAGTACAGCAGTAGAAAGCCTAATTTATTTTTGGGTAATTCTCCATAGACACTTGGCATGACAGGTGTCTATGGCGTTTCTATGGATCAAGGTACCATTGAGCTGACAATGGTATTTGTACTTCAATTACAAATAATTACATCAATTAGAAATAATTACTTCAATTACAAATAAAAATAATTTTAAATTAGGATTAATGTCTTGCTACAGTGTTCGAGTGACTTGCATTTGAGTTTTCAAGCTACATTTTATGTCATCTTCCTAATTATATTTCTTAACAGTTTGTTATTACTAAAATTAATATCAGTATTAACTACATGTCAAGCTCTTTCGAGATCAGTTGGGTTTCCATAGGAATTCAAGATTAAGGAAGCAATCCTAAATGGGCGTAGGGGAGCGAAGGCAGATCTTCTGCCGCTTAAAGAGCCCTGACAGCTCATGTCAGCCAGACCAAGGACCACTTTTACTGGGATTTTGATCCTGGTGGATTTTAAAAAAATTTTTCCCCAATTGAAACTAATAATCCGGTGTGTGTGTGTGTGGGGGGGGAATTAGCAACCTAGCTCCAGGCTGTTGGAGCTGAGGGACCCAATCCTGGGCCCCCCAGAGAGAATGGAGAGGCTCTGGAACCAGCAAATTTAAACCGTCTCCATCTTGCCCCTGTCCTGCATCGCTTCAGGGCCTATTGTTTGAGGAAACACCACTGGCAGTAGATTTATGCCTGCAGGGTGCTGCACAGGTGTAACTGGGGCCTCTGGAGCAGATCTGCCCCCTCCTCCCGCCAGAGAAGCTCCTCTCCAGTGGCAGGGGAGGTTATCCACCCTATAATAACCCCACCAGCCAGCTGATCTGGGAGTTAGGACTGCTCTGCTTTTTGTCTTTTAATACTGACTGTCTGCTTCCTAGAGTAGCGAGTAATAGCCCTGTATTTCTAGATCTTATGCATCATCATTCTTTTACAATGACTATAAAGCTTCCATAGCAAATGCTATAAATATTCTCAAATACTAGAAAATATAAGAGCTTTCGCAATACATCCAAATTTTTAAATAAAATAATGTGTTACATGACTCTAAGAACTAGGATCTAACTATTAATGCATCATGACCACTTCCGACTGCCTCGAAAACTAAACTGGAAAGGCAGATGCAATCAGAAAGGGAAATATAGACTACAGTACTTTCTAATACTCCTACGCAAACAGGTACTACTTATGTACAAATCCATCACTAACATCCTTTACTGGCACCATTTAGCAAATAGAGAACACAGGAATTTGGATGTTTGCCAGGTCTGTATGTGTGAAAAAGAAAATGTATGCATATTTGTGAGAGCACATGTGGGTATGTTGTTGAGTGAAATTAAAAAGCTAATGCTAATTTACTAATGACACTTGCTATATAATGTGGTGGTCACTTCTGTTTTGTTACCAGACAATAGAACAGCACAGGCACATAGAGACCTATGCATTTTTACTGCATTCATTTTTTTTTTAAATTGCATATTCATGAAGAATGCAATTTCCATACTTCATGTAGCCTGTATGTATGATGAAATCTTTGTAATATATATTGAATTTCCAGGTGGAATGCAGATTCTCACATCAGATAACTTCAACTGTATTTAAAAGCAACAACAATGGCATAATAGACAGGAAAGAAAAGGAACTGACAGATTTTAAAACATTTTTGTGCTTATGTATTCCCAGCAGCAAAGTAAATACCACATACTTCTATAATGTTTACTGATACGCAACCCAATAGGATTTGCTATCTACTAATTTTGGTGCGTCACTCAGCAACAGAGGCTTAGGGCGTAATATTCAGTATTGCCATTATAGAGATGGCCACAATATTGACCATTATTATATCTCTTCAGTAAGATGACTCTTAATTGGTCAGCCATAACACACATATTGGCAATATATGTCACACTTTGTACTCGAGAGTCAGCTGCTAATGCTCCTATCTAGCTCTGATTCACTGCATGACTTCATGACTCTTAGGTTTATTACCTTTATCTCAAAAAAAAAAAATTCTTCTGCCTGAATATATTGTGTATTTGTGTGCAGATGTTAGCACTGTAAATATCTGAACTGTATTTGATTGGAGTGTTGATATTTTTCCCTTGCTGGAGAAAGAACCTTTTAAAAAAATGTATGAATATGGGTTTGTATCCAACGGTGTCGCTCCATCGATGGAAGTCTCTTTGATCCAGCAGAGGCTTCTGCCAGTGGAATGGGGAGGGAGGCGAATTTTGCCCATTCCTGCAGCCCGTGCTGTTCTGAAGGGTCCCCCAATCCTCTGGAGCAGGTGGGGGTACAGGGGTGGAGGGGGAATGAGGGAAAATCGCCTTGCACACCCCATCTCCACTGGATCAAAGAGCCTTCCATTAGTGGAAACACTGGGACATCGCTGGATACAAGCCAAGAATAAAAAAGTTAGAACTGATATGAATAAACAAGAGTATCGGCTTTCCACACTTGGAATGGAAAGCCAAATATCAAAAATACTTTCTTCCAGGCATTTATGAACCTTAGTAACACCTTCCAGAAGAAGCTGTTTATAGAGTATGCCAAGCTAAAACATGTATGTCAATAGTTAATCTAGTGATTTACTGATCTGGAGGCCATCCTAACTGAGGCCCTCTAGCCAATGTAACTGTATTCATCTGGGTTCCATTTCCTACTGCAATATCTCAAGCTTAACCTAAGGAGCTTCAGGCAACCTTTGTTTGTCAACCAACAGAAGCTGTACATTTATAGTGGAACCAAAAATATCAAGGTCCTGGTGTAATGGCAACATAACTGAAATTATGAAACTAGAGATCAGTGAGCCTAAGCTTTTTTTCTGTCCGGGTTTCAGCACTGGTAAGTCATCCAGGAAGAGATATATCAGTGAGACAACAGAGAAATATTGAACTAAGCAGAAAGTGAGAGTCAGGCGTGGGAAACAATAAACTGGTAAGCAAACAGGTTTAAAATTAATTTGCTGTCTATCTGGGAAGGTCAGGAGGTGCTAACAGTGAAAACTTAAACTGAAGTAAAGACTTAATAGTAAAGTCAGTCTGTAGTATGTGAGGAAGCAAAGTGATTTAAAGTGTTTACAGCACATGGTAGGTTAGCCAGGTGTCCTACATTACAGAGGGCAGTCCTCTATTTGAAGATGTCCTCTTTTTGAAGGGCTGTCCATCCAAGTCCAGTTTACAAATAAAAAAACCTAAGATGGGAGAGCAGGGGCCTTGATGTTGCTCATGCACAGTCAGCACCTGGACAGCAGACTGGGCAGGCACACATGTCACCTGGTCACAGTCTTCTCCATTATGGTGTGATGTATTGTATGTCTATTTAAATTATTTCTAAATTTGCATATCTCCATATAAATTAGCATATTCAGATATTATGCAAATCTGTGTCCTCTTTTATCCTCTTTCTCGGGGATGTTTCTCCTCTTTTTTTGGCAATGTGTAAGCAGTGATGCAGAAGCCCGTGGTGATTTGGTGGGTGGAGGGAGCTCTCCTCAGCTGCCTGAATTTTTTGTTTTTATTTATTTATTTACATTTATTAATCGCCCATCTGGCCGGCAACAGGCCACCCTGGGCGATGTACATAGGATAAAAACAAGATAAAATACATTTAAAACAGTATAATTTTTTTAAAAAATCTTAACCCATCCCATATTCCCACCTGAACAGCCAGGTTTTTAATGAGCGGCAGGAAGCTCAGCAGAGAGGGGGCATGGCGGAGGTCACTCGGGAGATATATGAGGCCTGGATTACTTTGAAGATGTGCAGCAAGAGCAGCTGAAATTCTGCAGGGTACCTGCTCGCATGGAGAGCCTCGGCATAGCCTCTGTCCATGCAGTCAATCATTGCGAGGTGGTCAGGTGTGCGGCCTACTGCCACAATCCTATTCTCCCTCCACACACTGATTCTACTCCACCTCTACTCAGAACATCTGAACATGGCTGAGGAGAGTGAAAAAGTCCCAGGAAGTAGACACTAAGAAACAGGAAGCTCAGATGCAAGGAGGCTGAAGGAAGAGTGCAGAGTAGGCAGTGGACCAAAACGGGAACTGCAGAGAATGAGGCTTGAGGAAGAAGACAATGGAGGCAAGAATTGGAGGCAAGAATTAGAGGCAAGTAGGGACTAATCAGAGAAATGTTCTGGAAAAGTGCTATTGAGAAGAGGGTGTACACTGTGGGGGTGGGGGTGCTATGGAAGCTGGTTAAGAGAGAAGAGGGCTAAGAGAAGGGAGACAGTGGACTGAAAAACAGGAACCTGAAGAAACAATGAGTGAGTGATGCAAGCCTAGAATGGGAAAGGAGGAGCCAACAAGAAAGTAGGTCCAGGACAAAGATACTGTACAGCATGCTATGGAATATTGGCAAAATTAATGTTTCAAACTGGCTTTGTAAAGGGAAAATAGTCACAAAACAGCTGCTCTGATAGATATTTGTAAATGAGCTAAGTCCCCCTGCCCAGTCCAAAAACACTAATCTCGGATATGGAAAATGTGAAATGATAATGATGGAAATGTCTCTTCTATGTAAATACAGAGTGCATTTCTCCTCAGCATTATGTTTATTACATTTTTAAGTGTGTACTGTTTGAAGGTATCAATTCACAGGAATCCATTCCAGCCTAGAGGAAGGTTAGTTAACATGTTGCTCTATGTTGAATCCAACTAAGATATGCAATATTAAAGGTGCCAAAACACACACACACTTTGCTCGTGCTGACAAGGAGGGCAGTACAAATCCTGTGTAGTCTTCTTTGTTGATCAGTACATGACACTGAGGGAAACATGAAACAGGATGCCATTAGTTCCCTTATTATGTCAGTCAACAGAGTGACATCCACTCATTGACTAGAATGCTGGAATCTGGGAGTCTTATTAAACATTTGGACAGAGTATTGCTCACACATTTCCCTCATTTCTCTGGAAAGACAAGTACTGAAGATTCATTTTTAAAAAGGATAGAAATACAAGTGGTTACCGTATATAAAAAATATAATGTTGGGAAAGGTCCAATGAAGGTGCCATTAATGTGCTCCACCTGTATCTGTATATACAATATATACAGTATTTATGCTGGCTCAGCTTGTCTGAGTGTGGAAAGCTAAGCAGGGTCAAGCCTGGTTGTTACTTGGATGGGAGACCCCTCCTCTAGTTTCCTGCATTGAGCAGGGGGTTGGACTCGATAGCCTTGTAGGCTCCTTCCAACTCTATGATCTATGAGATCTATGAAACTAAGCCACCTCTATGAGATATATAACACACTATTCTCTCTCTCTCTCTCTCTCTCTCTCTCTATATATATATATATATATATATATGCCTTGAGTGCCATTTTTTGGTAGAAAGGCGGGATAAATCATACACACAATATATACCGTATACAATATACAATATATATACAGTGTATTGGGAAGAGCCCAATGAAGCACCATTCATGTGCTCTGCCTGTATTTGTTTTAAATAAATACAAATGCTGCAAACATGCACCAGGGAGCATGCCTAGAATCCAGACCTAACTCAATATGGCAACCAAATCACTGGCCTTTATGTTGAGACACCCAAGCCAATTCAGATGAGGGGCTAAAGAAAATGTAGCTTTTTCAGTAATCAATCATTCTTACTAGGGAGTAAGTTCCATAGAACACAGTGGCACTTACTTTCAAGTAAACAAGCACAGGGTCATGCTGTTAGGTACTATGAAAGAAGGAATAGTTGAATATTTTGCTTTTATTTTATTTTATTTTATTTTACAGAAAGGCTGCAGTATCTTACTACCTGATCTTCCCTTGCTCATAATACTGACAAAAGACTTGTACCTGCAACACACGTGTACAGAAAATTGGGTTTAGGGTTTACCAATCAGTAAGAAGCACAGTAGAGTTTTATTTTTCTTGAGGCTTAAATGCAATAGCAATTTAAAGATTAGCCTCTTGTTTCCGGACAGATAGCCAAGTCCAAGATGCTGATACAAATAGAAAGTAACTTTATTACGGTCAATGACCAGCAAATAAACATTATTTGTTTATAAATATAATACACATATACTAAAAACCAGGTTGTAAAATACGGATACATCAAATTTAAAACTGTCCCTTAGCCATTGGCACTGCTGAATCAGAAGAGATTAAAACAGGATCGTTAGATTCAGCCGAAATCAATCAATCAGGTGTCTTAATTATGTGTTTATTGTATCATAGTGTCCAGCTATGAAAGATGGCACAAGATTAATATGGGAGAGATGTTTATTGCTGTCTTTGACAGTTTACCTAATATGTACCTTTAAATAAAATAAGAGAGATTTAGAAGGATAGGATGCCCCACCCCTCCACTTTCCCAATATTGGAGAGCTGTTTTCCTCCATATAGTATAATTAAACCTTTAAAAACATCAACTATCTTCTACCAAATACAAAATTAATTACATTAGGTAATTTGTTGAAAGGAACTGGTAAAATAATTTAATTCCTCTAAGTAAATGAAAAAGCTTTTGAAGTTTGCCTTATTTCTTAGCCAAGATTTAGAAATGACCTTTGCTGATTTATGTTACTTTAAAGATATGCTCTTAAAAGCTACTCTTATCTTAACAAAATAGATACAGCTTCAGGCCAAATTCTGTTTGCCAAGAGCAGTTTCAAGCCCATCTTCCTGAAATGGCCAATATTAAAGTATGTAGAAGTTACTTATTTGATTTTTCCATGTGCCCTGTTGGAAAGAAAGCTCAGTGCTCTTCTGGAAGCACTGCAATTCCAGCAGGATGTATGGAGGGGTGGAATCAACTCTCATAACGTCTCAATATTCCAACAGATAATTTAACTTTAAAAACTCTCAAATCAAGAAGTAATCAGTTATTAAAGATTAGTGTGGTGAAAATATATTTATATTTGATCTTAGCCATAAATCTAAGACGCAATACAATAATATTTGATTATATGCCTTATTAAGGCATATAATTAAATGCTAATTCTAGTGTGATGTGCAGTGAGGACTGTATTAGCTATATGGACCTGGCATATAAGATCAAGGCTCCAGGTGCATTAGCCCCTATAAGGTAGATATGGTGTTTGATAGCCACACCCCAACATTTCATACACTGAAATTGGGAACTTTTTCAGCCATCTTGTGCAGGCATGACAGGCTTTTTTTCAAGCTGCTAAATATTAATTCAGGTTCACATTGAGTGATTTATGGGCAGAACTGGGTGAATAGAGGGTAAAAGGTAGGCAAGAAGGTAGGCAGTAAAGGAGGGCAATATGGCTGGCATCTGAACTCCACATTTTTTGGATGATAACTAGATTAACTAGATCCATTTCAATCCAGTTTCAGACCTGGTTATGGGATGGAAACTGTTTTGGTCACCTTGGTGGATGATTTCCAGGAACTGGACTGGATGAATGTGTCCCTGTTGGTTCTGCTGGACTTTTTGGTGACTTTTGATACCATCCTTATGGTATCCTTATGGCTGGGGTGGGACAGAGTGGCATTGTTTTGTGGTGGTTCCTGTCCAGGTGAAGTTCTGGGGGTTCTGGGGAAGTACTGTTCAACACCTTGGTCATTCTGGGGGTTCTGGGGAAGTACTGTTCAACACCATTAACCTATGGTGTCCCACAGCCTTCTGTTCTACCCCTCATTCTATTTAATATCTACATGAGACCACTACAGGAGGTTTTCTGGGGTTTTGGAGTTCAGCACCATCAATATGTGGATATCATCTGTTTCTTCTTTCCATCACAATCCAAGGAAGCTGTTGATGTTCTGAATTGATGTCTGGTATTGGTAATGAACTGAATGAGGACAAACAAATTGAAACTTAATCCAGACAAGACTGAGGTGCTCCTGGTCAGTAGAAAAGCAGATCAGGGAACTGGGGTTCAGCTTGTTTTGGATAGGCTTGCACTTCCCAGATTCATTGTACTTCATAATTTGGGGGTACACTCTTGATTTCTCACCTACAGCTGGACACCCAAGTTTTGGCAGTGGCCAGGAGTGCTTTTGCTCATCTGAGACTGGTGCACCGACTATGCCCACTCCTAGAGGTGTCTGATCTGGTCATGGCAATGCACACCTTAGCTATATAGCAGGGCTCTCCAACCTTGGGTCCCCAGATGTTGCTGGCCCACAGCTCCCAGCATACCCAGCCAGCATGGAAAATGGCAAGGGATTGTGGGAGCTGTAGTACAGCAACATCTGGGGACCCAAGGTTGGAGAGCCCTGCTATATATGTATTATTTGGATTACTGCAATGTTATCTATGTGGCATTATCTTTGAAGACTGTTCAGAAACTTCAGCTGTTTCTGAATGCCGCAGCCAAGCTGTTAACCGAGGCAAGTTATAGGGAGCGTGCAACTCCCTTGTTACAACAGCCTCACTGGCTGCTGGTCCATTTTTGGGCACAATAAAATGCTGGTTGTAACCTGTAAAGTCCTAAGCAGCTTCGGACCAGGTTACCCAAAGGACCACCTTCTCCTGAACAAGCCTGTCAGGGTACTGAAATCTTCTGGAGAGGCCCTTCTCTCTGTCTTGTCAACATCTGAAATGTGCTTGGTGGGAACTAAAGAAAGAGCCCTTCTCAGTGCTTGTGCCCAGACTTCAGAATTCCCCATTGAGCGAAACTTGCCTACCCCCATTCTTGATGACTTTCTGCCGGCAAGCAAAAAGGTTTTTATTTAAACAGATGCTTGACTTATGGAGCTGATTTGTTTTCCCTGCTTCTCTGTGTTTTAATGTGTATTTTAATGTAATGCTGTTTAACTGGCTGCTGTTTTTATATGCTCTTATTTGACTTTTAGATGGTTTAATATTGTTTGTTATGTTACTTTTTTATTGTAGATTTTACTACTGTTAGCTGCTTTCGGCTATTTTATGGAAAGGGCAGCTACAAATATAATAAATAAATAAATAAATAAATAAAATGTGGGTAAATGTTATTGTTGCCAGATCTAGGAGGCATCATGGTCTAGTGATAAGGGGTATCATTTCATCCATGAAGTCAAATGCTTAAGACCAACCATTATATAGAAGATTAGGGCCCAAACTACATGTGATGGTAAACCCTGTCCATTAGTAGCAGGCTTTGGGAACCCCATTTTTCCTCTGGACGGCTGTGTGTGAGGAGGAAAGGTTTAACCCTTTTCCCCACTCCTATGGTCCTGTGAAAATCCCCCCCCCTCCCAGCATACCTGTTATTACCCATGGTTAGCCCTGGAAAAAACTTTCCATTTTCATCTGAGGTTAGGATTTGGGGGAGGCAGTATTTTAATTTTTAAAAAAACACTCAATGAGGTTCCCATGACACGTGGTATATTATGCACTCTCAGTTTGAAATAATCCTAGCCTTACCATTCCCAGCACTCATTGCTTAGTCGTATCCAAGACTAGAGGATAAACTTCAGAGGCAGGCAAGACCTCCCATTGCCACATCAGTTTTAACACAAACACTTAGCAGCAGAGATGAACTGCAGACCTTTTACCATGGATTTAAGTCATCCTGGCCTTTCCAAGTCAAGAGAAGTTTAATATTTTTCTGTGGACTGCCAAGTAATGCCTCCCAGAAAACCACACACACTTCAACATAATAAGCAGCCTCTGCACAGCATCTTTTCTTTGAGACTGAATTACACACCTCGCCCACCGGCAGGGTGGTCCATTTGCAAAAATGCTGAAGTCTTTTTGGCAGAGCAGCCAGTGTGGTTGAGTGCCTGGTGTGCAGATAAACATTAGGAATTCAACAGCAATTCAAACCCCGAATAGCCAGAAGCTGAACATTTTGGCTGAAAAGTGAGCAAAGATAAACAAACAGCTTCTTTCCCCCCTACTTTTTGCTGAACATTTGCACAGTTCCTCCACCCCTACCATTGTCCATATCTCAACAGATACTCATCCCAAGATATGGCTTATCTTGAGCACATAGTTGGATTTCAATCCAAAAGTTAGAGAAGATCCATGTGATCCTGTCAAACCTCCAGTTTATATATACAGAACCAGGTGAGCTATTTATCTCTGCTGAGCATGTCACTCGTTGACAATGCTGTCTTCATCACTTCCTGGCTCAGCTTGTCTGAGTGTGGAAAGCTAAGTAGGGTCAGGCCTGGTTATTACTAGGATGGGAGACCCTGCCAAAAACATAGCACGGGGGTCCAGTGCGCTGGAGCAGGGTCCCGTTGTGCCTGTCGGCGGCAGCTCGAGCAGTGCGGAGAACGCTCCACGCTGCTCGGAAGAACGAGGCGGGGGGGCGCCGCAGAGAATCGCAGCGGAGGAGAGGCAAGCCCCCCCACAGGTATATGAACACCACTAGATCTGACCATGACAAGGGGTGGTGGATATACCCCCAATTTCCAGATCATTTCCCCCCTCTCCAGAAACGAAAACCAAGTCCAGTTAATACAGGGTGCAGCTCCCAAGAAGCCATGGTCTCCATGAAGTCCCGAGGTGCCCCCATGAGGGCAGCCCCCGAATGCACGTTGAAGTCCCCCAGCACCAATAGCCTGGGGGACAGCACACGCTGTTAACTATTTATAACTTTTTCAAACTGTTTTAAATTTTTGTATGTTAAAAGTTTTATATCATGTCTTATCATGTTGTGAACTGCCCAGAGAGCTTTAGCTACTGGACAGTATAGAAATGGAATGAATGAATGAATGAATGAATGAATGGGGATTTCTCCCAATTAAGCATGCACAGGATTGCAGCCTAAATCTGGGAACAAAATATTGGTGCTGTCACCTCAAAGTATTGATACCAAACTCTCTGGGAACCTAAGAACAAAGCGTGGGAAAAACCACTTAAGCCTAAGGCAATCCCCTCTGCGTAAGTCTGGTTTCTGTATTCCCCAACCTGCTCAACTGAGCATGAAGCTTACAAAAAAAAATATTTTTTGACAAAGCGGAACCAAACAGTCAGGTAGTCTCTTTAGGAAGGTAGATCCAATCCTTTGAGATTCCCCCAAGGGTAAAGCACATGACACTTATTAAGCTGAAGATATGTAATTACAAAGATAGAGGCCAATGCTGTCTTTGATTGTTATGCCAAAGAAAGCATACTAAACAACCACCTTAGCACACATTATGCTATTCAGCTAAAAGATCAATACTGTCACAGGGCACTTGGAAGATTTAGGGTGACAAGTTTTCATCATCCTAACATGTTGTTATTTGTTTTCATCATCTGAAAATGTTTATCAAGATGACATCAGCCCCATGGAAAAGTGCTCTGCTGCCCTAAGGGAGGCATAGCTTCAAGAAGCCACAGGATCTTCCTAGCCAACCCAAGGCAGAATGAAAGCAAAAACCTCACTTTGGTATCTCCTCTTTTATGGTAAAGGAAAATAATTCCCTCTTGCATCCACACCCACTTCTCCATATAAAAGAGCCCTCTAGAATGAGAATAATGACATCAAGGTAGGATATTGGCTGAGCCTCACTTCAAGAGAATTAGCATGATTATACTGATGTTCTCAGTGGGGAAGGGAGAGAGTTTAAGAGATCTGGATAGATTGTTGAATAAAGTATGTTCCCCTTGTCTTTAAAGGTATTCCTCCCACCCCACGCCCCCAACAGAGCAAAACTGAATGCATATATTTTCATTATATTTACAGGAAAGCAGATTTAGCGGTCCGCCACTTCACAAAGGTTTTGGCAAAGAAGCAGCTTTTCCTACATTCTATATAAAAGATTGGTGTTTTTAAGAAATTTTTCAGCATGAGCAAGTAGGCACAGATTGCTAATCATATTTATAGGCTTGCAGCCCAATCCTATGCATGTTTATTCAGAATACGGTAAGTTGATGGAGCCTTACTCCTCAGTTTGCATAGGACTACAGCCATGGGCTTTTTTCTGTCACAATATCAAAAGACAGACAGATGTTTTCCCACATTTCATAATAAGATGAAAATGAAAGTTAAGCGGCTCTTGCTAAACTGATTCACAGACTTTCCCCCTACTTTTGCAAAAGCAATTATGGGAAAAGGAAATTTTAAAGGCACAATTGCAAACAATTCCCACAAGGAAAAAAGGCAGAGGGTAACAGAAGAAGCCAATGTGGCTTCACAATAAACTCAAAGATGACCTGAAAACAAAAAAGGACACATATAGGAAGTGGAAGGAAGGACAGGCTACAAGGAAAGAGTACAGGCAGGTAGCACAGAACTGCAGAAATAGTGTCAGGAAGGCTAAAGCTGAGAATGAGCTAAGGTTAGCGAGGGATGCTAAAAACAACAATAAAGCTTTCTTCAGATACGTGCATAGTAAAAGACAGAGGAAAGAAATGGTGGTTCAACTACGCAATGAGGATGGCAAACTGATAACAGAAGACAAAGAAAAGGCAGAAATCTTCAATTCCTACTTCGGCTCGGTCTTCTCCCAAAAGAGGGTCTATGACCCCCCCTGGCAAACCTGAAGTGCAGACTGAAGGGGCAGGATTGCAGCTTGAGATTGATAGGCAAATGGTCAAGGAGCACCTGATTACTCTGAGAGTTTAAATCTCCAGGGCCTGACGAGCTGCATCCTAGAGTAATAAAGGAACTGGCAGAAGAACTCTCAGAACCACTGTCTATTATCATGGAGGACAGGTGATGTGCCAGATGACCGGAGGAGGGCAAATGTTGTTCCCATCTTCAAAAAGGGCAAGAAGGAGGAATCTGGGAACAATAGGCCACTCAGTCTGACATCAATCCCTTGGCAAATTAGAAGCCAGCATGAATTTGTCAAGAACAAATCATGCCAGACTAATCTGATCTCATTTTTTGATCGGGTAACCAACCTTGTGGACTGTGGGAATGCTGTGGACATAATATATCTGGACTTCACAAAGCTTTCGACAAAGTGCCTCATGATATCCTGGTTAGCAAGCTAGCTAAAAGTGGGCTAGATGGAACAACTATCAGGTAGATCCACAATTGGCTACAGAATCAAACTCAAAGAGTGCTTATCAATGGTACCTTCTCAAACTGGGGAGAGGTAACGAGCAGGGTACCACAGGGCTCAGTCATGGGCCCAGTGCTCTTCAACATTTTTATTAATGACTTAGATGAGGAGGTGCAGGGAATGCTTATCAGATTTGCAGATGACACAAAGTTGGGTGGAATAGCTAATACTCTGGAAGACAGAAACAAAATTCAAAGCGATCTCAATAGGCTGGAGCGCTGGGCCGAAAACAACGGAATGAAATTTAATAGGGATAAATGCCAAGTGCTGCACCTAGGAAAAGGAAACCAAATGCACAGTTACAGAATGGGGGACACTTGGCTCAACAATACTACAAGTGAGAAGGATCTTGGAATTGTGGTAGATCACAGACTGAATATGAGCCAGCAATGCGATGTGGCTGCAAAGAAGGCAAATGCTATTTTGGGCTGCATTAATAGAAGTATAGCTTCCAAATCGCGGGAAGTGATAATTCCCCTTTACTCGGCACTGGTTAGGCCTCATCTTGAGTACTGCGTCCAGTTCTGGGCACCACACTTTAAGAAGGACATAGACGGACTGGAGAGGGTTCAGAGGAGGGCAACAAGGATGATAAAGGGACTGGAAACAAGGCCCTATGAAGAGAGACTGAAAGAACTGGGCATGTTTAGCCTTCAGAAGAGGAGACCGAGGGGAGATATGATCGCACTCTTCCAGTACTTGAAGGGTTGTCATACAGAGGAGGGCCAGGATCTCTTCTCGATCATCCCAGTTTGCAGGACACGGAATAATGGGCTCAAGTTTGTTAAGATGAGATATAGTTCTGATCATTTGGTCAGGGCTACACCTCCAAAAGGAAGTCCACAGCCCTCATAAGGAGCGTTGGGTAAGCAAGGGTTCAGGAGGAAAGAAGCAGCCTGCCCACCTCCCCAGCAGGGCAAAAGGCAAAAGGTCATGACTGAAGGTTTGAATGGAAGAGTGAGTGAAGCCTAGAGGCATGCATAGGCAAATGAGTGGCAGGCTTGCATTGATTAAGACCTGAATATTGCATATCGCCTAAAACACAGGAGGATTTCTCCTGAAAAGATATGGCTCTCCCCCCCCCCCCCCACTGGGCGAATACCACCAGAAGCTTACTCCAAAAACAGTCCCATCAGCAGGAAGGCCCAAACCTTTGCTTTCCTAAGTACACCCATCAGGAGCTATCAAAATACAAAGAGTAAGGTCGTTAGCAGGGTTGGAAGACATCTGTGGGGCAAAGACCACCCCCACTGCTCTCATTCCCTCCAAAAAGGCGGGAAAGAGACTATAAGAACCAAGAGGTTTTAGCAAGGGGTGTCGGGAGAAAGAGCTGAGGGGGTCACCTTGAAACGTGGACTGCAGGGCTACAGCTGGAACCTCATCACAGCAGACAGGTAGTAGCTGGGACTTTGCTTTTCTATCCTTCTAGGTGGGAATCTTCCCCCCCCCCCCTTTTTCCTATTCAGGCTTGTCAGGGCAAAAGGGACTCTTTCTCCTCTCCAGAATACAGGGTGTGCTTGAACCATAGCGTAAGGATATTTTGCTGCCTGACATCACTAGGTTTGCTTTACCAACAAGTAAGACGCTGTACCTACTCTGTATTCTTCTTCAATAAAACCACCCTTTTGTTTCTAGAGTCTATGTGTGTGTGTGTAGGTTTGTTTAAGTATAAAACGAGCAAAGTGCACACTTTCTACCCCAGCAGCGCAGGTTTTACCCCAGCCAAAGATCCTAAACCTTACGTAAGAGTGTGGGGTTAGAGGGAATCTAGCGCCCAGAATTATCTGTCGTAACAAGTTACAGGAACCTAGATTCCACCTAAACATCAGGAAAAATTTCCTGACTGTCAGAGCAATAAGACAATGGAACCAACTACCTAGGGAGGCGGTGGGCTCTCCCACTCTAGAGGCATTCAAGGTGCAGCTGGACAGCCATCTGTCAGGGATGCTTTGATCTGGATTCCTGCATTGAGCAGGAGGTTGGACTCGATGGCCTAGTAGGCCCCTTCCAACTCTACTTTTCTATGATTCTAAGGCAGAATAACAGAAGATAACAGGGTTTCCCATTGAAAGATAACACACCGGTTAAGAAACTATGGCTACTCTTGCACTGACGTGTTATCTTTTGGTGTGCTTCTTGACACTTGCCTTACGTTCGTGACTTAGTAAGCACAGTGCTTGGCATCATCCACACAGTGAAACTGGCTTTTGATATGGTTAGTAGGGATAGGCGAGGATTTATTTTGGTTCATGATTTGAGAAGATTTTTCCAAAATCCGCAAACTTCTTCATAAATGGGAAGGGAAGTACCTGAGGTTTTAAAACTGAATGGAGAAAGCAAAATTGATAGATGCATCCATCTAGGCCCAGGGCTTTGAGTGCTTAGATCTTAAAAGTCTGTCTTCAATTCCCTCTGTATTCAACCATGTTTATGGTGCTGAATCAGGGTTGCCTACAGAAATTTCATGCCTACATAAATATTTAGATCACCTCAATCTGCGTGTGCGCTATTAGTGGACTAAGGGTCAAAACAGGTGAGTTTAAGTAAGTTTGTAACAACTAAAATAGATGTTTCTGTATTTTTTAAGGACTTTCTTCTACCTTTTACTCTTTCCAATTTGCTGTCAGCTCCCTTGATTTATACCATATTGACATTTCTCCCAGAATGTAATGAGTGAGAAGGCTCAGCCTCCACTAACCAAGTGGCTGAATTCTGGCCCTTTTCACATGCACCTGCGGCTACGTGGAAGCCATTTTCATGCAATCCAGACACATGCCCTGGAGGAGTCTTGCTAGCAGCATTTTTGCCCCCTTTCCCAACCACATACCAAGAGCTTGAGGAATGCCCTGTTCATGTGGCTGCCTTATTCACACACTCAACTGCATTGGCACCATAGGGAAGCAGGGCTTCCATGCCACTGTGTGGTGTGTGTATGAAATTAGAGCAGGGGTGGGCAACACACCGGCCACATGCACCCCCTGCCACCTCCCAGCCAGTCAAATTTGCAGAGGTGGCAAAAAAAAAACCTGGCTACACAAGAATAAAAAGGACAAATTTAGTTTGCTGTCAGTTTCCCGGCTGTCACGCCTGACACCCTGCACATCATCCTGACACTGGCACTCCTAGCTCCTCCAGGGAAGCTACACCAGGTCCTCCAGCACTGGTAGACACTGAGGAACCCCTGGAGGAGGCCCCAGAGGACCATACATCCTCCACAGAATCTGAAGAGGAGGCTGAGCATCCGCCCATCCCTAGAACACGCTGGTGCCAGAAGGGAGAGGCACAGGTGCCACCCGTTGGCAAAGTGCACACCTCAAGAATCAAGCAACTTGGTCCCCATGAGTAGGGCCCTCCTAATGAGGAGAACTTTTAATGCAAGCCTGTGATGAACTTTAGCTGAGCCCTGGGTGGGCTCTGGAAGCTCTGGCTGTATCAGCTTTCACTTTGGAACTTGAGAGCAGTTGGAAACAACACCTTTCCTCAGCTTCCAGTGTCTTGCACTCTTGTTTCCTTGACCCTGTCTTGTGATTGGACCTCTATTTTACTGACCTCTGGACTCCTGCTTGACTCTGCTTTTTGGACTATGCTTCTATTAGGCCTGCTTTCCCATGTTTTGACCTTGGCTGCACTTCAGACCTTTTTTCTGGAAACCACCTAGTACTTGCCTGGTAAAAATGTGTCCTTGACCTTTGCTTGTTTATTGACTGACCTTTGAATTTCTCCCTCAATTACCTTACTGCTGAGTCTGAACCAGCCTAAGTGGGACACTTGCAAGCCACCCATATTTTTTTTTGCCACTGCCAAATTTGGAAGTGAGGCCTGTGTGGTGGGGGAGAGCAAGGGGGAGAGCCCATCCCTGAATTAGAACTATAAAAAAAACTTCATATTATTCTTATTGAATGGAGTTGCTTTTAGATTATAATATCCTCTGTACTCAAATGCACATACACAGTTAAATTACTTCAGTAGCTAGGAAGAAAAATCGCAGAGAGCAAGGAAGATTGGATCATCTTTGAATTTGTCCAATGTAAAGTTGTGGTTTCCCAATATAACTTTTGCATTAGCATTAGAAAAACAGAGACATCAACACTCATGTGTTTAGGAAGGAAAAGGCAATTTACAGCCATCAAAATAATTACCCTTTCATTACAAGTTGTTGCACAGGAATTAGTTTAACTTACCGTAGTTTTTTCTATACTCTAGACAGGAGCTGTATCTTACCAAAATGTAACAATGATGCTGCTGTTAAATGATTTTAAGATTACCAGTCTTGTTTGACATTTTCTTTACAGCTTAAGAAAGTGTGTTTAGCACATGGATGAGGGCCAAATAAACTGAGACTCGATCCAGGCAAGACAGAGGTACTGTTAGCGGGTAGTTCATCTGCATAGTTTGAGTGATGGTCAGTATGTTTCATAGATTCATAGATCATAGAGTTGGAAGGGGCCTACAAGGCCATCGAGTCCAACCCCCTGCTCAGTGCAGGAAACTAGAGGAGAGGTCTCCCATCCAAGTAACAACCAGGCCTGACCCTGCTTAGCTTTCCACACTCAGACAAGCTGAGCCAGCTTGAGCCACAGGCCTGATGGTTCTGGAGGTGGTTGTAGTTCCCCAAAGGACCTGAGTTTATAGCTTGAGGTGCTCATTGATCTATCTTTGCAACTAGAGGCAGAAGTAGCCTCTGTGGCTCAGAGCACCTTTTACCAGCTATGGGTGGTATGCCAGGGATGATCTGACCTGGGCAAGGGTAGCCTTGCTTCTATGAGCCATGCCCTGGTGACCTTCCATTAGATTACTGTATGTTGGGCCCCCTTTAAAAATGGTCTGGATACTTCAGCTGGTACAGAATATTGCTACAGAGAATATTGGTAGAGATTGCTAAGTGAGACTGGGTATTATGGACATAGTAGGCCAGAACTCAGCCATGGCTCCCAGTCTGCTTCTCAAAGTGCCGGTGTTGACTTTTTTTGACATTTTATGACTGTACCTCAAGGACTGCCTCTTCCCACATGTACTTACATGGATCCTGAGATTTTCTTATGAAGCCCTTCGCTGAGTCCCGCCACCGTGGAAGGTAAAGCAAGTGGCTATGAGTGAAAGGGCCTTCTCAGTAGCGGCACCCAAATTACAAAACACCATCCCTAGAGAGTCCACATGGCTTTTTAATACTGCATTTCATATTATCACATTCTTATTGTCATGTTGTATTTTTAATGTTTTTTTAATACTGTGAGAAGTCCAGAAAACTTTTAGTTAGAGCGTAGCATACACACACACACACACACACACACACACAATCCTGCTCCTAACATCTTCTGTCATGGAATAAGTAGAGAAGTGTTTCATCTTGTACTTTGGATTACCAGACAAAAACCTCTGGGATGAAAGCATTTTAAACAACTTCTCTAGTTCAGAAATTAACATATTTCAGGTCAGCTAATTGCTGAGTCTTTGGAATTCAAGAATTTATCTCAAATCTCCTATAAGAATCAGAAGAATAGGCTTATTTCACTCTCCCCTGAGTGATGCCGCACATATGACAAACAGGGTGAAAGTTGGTAATTTTCAGAACTGTACCTGCTTCCCTCACTGCTTTGTCATGGTGCGTTAACTTTGAACACGTTATGGAAATAGCCCCAAACATGTGCTTTGCATGTGGCTTCTGACATGGCAAACACACATCCAAAGTCCCTTTATGCATACAAGAAAAACAACAACAACAACACTATTTTAGTAATGAGTCTTATTCTTGGATTCGCCAGAAACACAGGAAAGAGATTTACATCCAGAATGCAAGTCACTACTACCCAGTTGTCATCAAGTCCTCCTTTGAAACACGCTCCAATCAACTACGAAATAGTTCACTGACCCCCAGCTTCAACTCCAGTTTGGTGGTCCAGAAAATGGCCCAATTCTACTAAGACTGATTTGGAGCTGGTCTGCTTTGAAACTGCACTGAACACAAGTCGAGGTTCAGAAATCCAAGGCTTTGTGCTTCCCATGGACTATCCTGGGAAATCCAAAAATGGCTATAATGTTTTTTCTCTTGGTCAGAATTGGACTACATTTGCAGGCATAGTAGCCCCTTAGGGTAGGCAATTGGTAGGCAATTATGCCTCAGGGGGAAAGTGCAGGGATCTTTCTGCTACTTGCCTAGGGAACTGCAGATAACTTTTGTATTTCTTGGCAGGATTGGATGAAAATTGCAGGGATAGTTATCCCTTCTGAGGGGGTCATGCCTGCCAAATTTTAAATGACTGGATCCCATGGTTAAACATGCCCTAACACTTCCCCTGTGCAGCAGTTTCACAGGAACAAAAGTTAAAGATGCTTTTTTTTAATGCTTTGACAGACAAAAAAAAGTATTTGCCTCCTGACTGCTCTAGAACACAAGTCACTTAATGAAGCTTCATTCTGGAGAGGGTTTGGTTCTTTTCTCTTTGGAGGAAAGCCTGCTTCAACTCAGGAAGCAACAGAGCTGGACTGAAGTGCCCTGATTCTGCTTTGGGCTTTGTCAGAAACTTATGTACATCCCTACTAAAACCCACTCCACTCAACTATAAGAAGCCACTCAGCCTTCTCTTCTGTCCAACATTACAGCTAATTAGTATTTATAAGGACAAAACTTCGAAGAACTCAGGAACATCTGTTACTATTCTGCATGCATGGCAGCAATTTTACAAAGCCAGGGTTTCAAACATCTCTATCATGTCTTGTTTAAAACCAATTTAGAGCCTACAAAAATGGGGGGGAAAGAAAAGAAAAGCTGGCAAGAGATCGAAGGGGAGTGCTAGTTTTAAATGGGAAACAAAAGTCCCCAGTAACATTTCATTGTTGAGAAAGAGGTGTGAAAACAGATGTAATTCTAGGAAAAGTAAATACCACAGATTACTTAATTTGTTGTTTGTCTTACATTACAGAAGATTACACAAAGGCTTTCCATTCTCAATAAGCCATGGTCTTTTAAAATTAAATGTTAAGCACAGATTCAATGCTCTAAAGTTTAAAGCTGTTTGCTTGCAATTAAGTGTAAAATAAACATAATGGTGTAAGTAAACTTTTCATCATTGCTTCCGCTACGTGAGGTTTTCTTAATCACAATATGCTGCCTTTAACCTAGAAGTCCTCTATCTGACATTAATGTTTCATACTATTCCTTAATGGCTAAACTAAATGCTGTTTGGTTCTCGTCCCCGCTCGGCCATGAAACTCACTGGGTGACTTTGGGCCAGTCGCTGACTCTCAGCCTAACCTACCTCACAGGGTTGTTGTGAGGATCAAATGGAGAGGAGGGGGATTTTGTAAGCCGCCTTGGGTTCCTTGCTGGAAAAAAAGATGGGCTAGAAATGTAATAAATAAAATAAAAACAAATGAAGCTTTAGAAGTACCAATTCTTCATATACTATTTCACAGACCAATTGCTAACTGCAAAGCAAACACTGATGCACAGTGGTGTAAGTAAGAGAGCTACGAATTAAAACACTACAGAGACCTCTCCAAACGGGACGCTTTTGAATACTTAACATTGTTTTGTATAGTTTACACATCTGAAGAAACAAACTCAATCAAATGCATCATGTTAGGGCTGGTCTCCTTTCTCCCCATTTCAGGTTTTGCCTGATCTTGGGCACACCCCAAAATGGGGAGAACAGGGGGGACTTGCCATTGAGACAGTGTGTGTGTGTGGGGGGGGGATCCTTACTTACAGTTTTGGCCCCTTCTAAAAGGTTGACATGTCTCTCCTAAGGCTTAGTTACTGGCGGTAAGAACTTTTATCCTAAAATAGGCTGGTCTTTTTGCCCCCTGCCCTCTCTGCCTCTGAGCCCACCCACCACTGGAATGTAGCCCTCAAGATCTTTCTTTAACTTCTAAAAGCAACTAGCTACCATCCTCCCCAGGGTCACTCTGGAAAGGAAGGATCACGGCGGCGGCAGCCAGAGCTCTGCTTCTGGAGCTGCACTACTGGAACAGCTGTCAGCCTTTAAAAGTTCAAAGAAGTGGGGGGGGGGGTAAGGTGGGAAGGCCTCCCCTTTCCCCCACCACTGTCATGGTAAGCCCTCCCAAAACAGCCGTGAAACGGCTGTCCCAGCTCACCCACCTGAGAATGGGATGGTGAATTAGGGGCCACTTCAGTCCACCCCTATAACAATTAATTGGTGACCTAGGTTGATGCTCCTCTTCACGGGCTGCAGAAGTCGGCATGGTCCTGACCTCCGCCACGCAGGTGCTAAGCAAGAAGGCAGAACCTCTTTTGGCCCAAGGGCAAAAAAATAATCTCAGAGAAAGTCTTGGGGGCCACATTCAAGTGATGGCTGGTATTTCATAGTATTTCATAGATCATAGAGTTGGAAGGAGCCTGCAAGTCCATCGAGTCCAACCCCCTGCTCAATGCAGGAAACTAGAGGAAGGGTCTCCCATTCAAGTAATAACCAGGCCTGACCCTGCTTAGCTTTCCACGCTCAGACAAGCTGAGCCAGCATGAGCCACATGTGTCGAAGGCAAAAAGGGCAAGGGGGAAAAGATCAGCATATGTTAGCCCAGTGTTCTCCAACCATGAATCCCCAGATGTTTTTGGCCTACAACTCCCAGCATGCCCCCGCCAGCATAGCTGGGAGTTGTAGGCCAAAAACATCTGGGGATCCAAGGTTGGAGAACACTGTGTTAGCCTAACGCTCTTACTGCCAGTAACTAAGCCTTAGGGGAGGCATGTCAACCTTTTAGAATGGGGAAAAACTGCACAGAAGCTTGGAAACCACCAACTGTTCGATGTTGGGGGGGGGAAGGGGCTGGGCCATCCGGGGAATCCCGGCAACCAGATTGAGATGGGCCAAATTTGGTTCCCTCAGGCCTCAGGTTCTGCACCCCTGTGCTAGAGCGTGTGAGCCAGACTCTTCAGGCTCATGACTAATCACATGGAGTCACAACCTGGGCAATTTCTCTTCGAAAACAGACAAACAAAGGAAATGAGGGAAGAAGTTGTATGACTGTTCTCTCCAAATTGTTGAATGTCAGTGTGGAGAACCCAGCTCACCCATTACAGTGTCTCCGAGGTGGAGGGGAGAGAGTAAGCTAGTTCTTCCACCATGTGGAGAGAATCGCCACCTCAAGTAATATATGAATTGTGGAAAATTGGGCAGAACTACTGTAGAGGCAGGCCAAACTGTCTCTGCAGCTTGCTTGCTTCTATAGCAGATCTATGTCTGAGTTAAAAATAAAAAAATAACCTGTTGATAAATACAGTTGTCAGGGGTATTTCCCCCCACCCAAACACTGCTGTCTTATCAGCCATAGTGACACCCAGTCTTCCTCAGTATGTTCCACACTATTGATATGATCAACCGGATTGGAATTCTTAGAAAGTGTCATGAGAAATACATGTTGAAATAAACAGGATGCTGCCTAACTCTTTGATCTCGGTGAACAACCACATTCTAAGGCTATAGGTGTGCATTTCCCTCACTATGTGAACTCCCACTTTTCTTGACAACTTCATTTCCTGCACTCTTCAGCAACCCAGACAGATAAGTATTTAATGTACAATGTGACTGTGATTAAATTTTCAAAGGCATTCTTCATCTGGATTCCAGCTGGTACAGCATCTCAATTACGGCTGCAACATTCCACCAGAGGTCCATTATTGACATGTTTAGCCTCTGATGAAGGTGCTGGATTTAAACATCTCCAAAGAGCTATCAAATCTGACCACACTTAATTATTTCTTAATGAAGAAACAGAGAGTTTCCTATTTTAGGGAAACCCTTAATTGGAAAGCTTATTTGGTACACTAAATAGCACTTAACGGCTGTGCTTAATTTTCACATGAGGATTTCCTGGATGAAAGAAAAACAAGTTATAACGTTACTCAAGTGCTGGAAGCTTTCATAAAAAGCCTGTTCTCACTGTGGATATTGTATGGCTTTCTAGTCAGCTGTAACAACCAAGCTTAGGAGGCCTGGCTCTAGATTTTAGGGAGCTCTCATTGGCCCCAGCATTGACCAGATCCCCCTCACGTCCGGCGCCACTTGGGCAGCTTCGCGGTGGCCCCACTGCAGCTGACAGCTTCCCTCTACCCCTCCAGCTGACGAAAATTTGTTCTCGGGCTTACTTGGCATCAGTGCAGCATTGTAATGCTCTGGGATCTGAGCAGCCACTTGGTTCCTGACCCACTGAAGTGCCACCACTAGCAAGTGCACAAGTGTGATGGGCGGCCACCCTTGCTTGAGGCTTCCCCAGTAGCAGCTGGGTAAGCTTGCTCGTGATTGAACAGGAGGCTGGTGGCTGCAGCAGCACCACTACCAGGGGGCCCAAGTAGCAGCAGATGGGGGGGGGGGGAACCAGGCACAAACACTGGTGGATGCTGCAGGAGACCCAGTACATACTCCATTTCAAAGGAACCCTCAAAAATGACACAAAGGGACCCTTTCTGCCACTGCCAAAAACAATTGTTAAAAGAACCCCTCAGCTCCAATGAAGTAAAACACTTTGCACATTCAAGAAATGCTAAGGATACTTGGGTGGGTGAACCTTTTATATAATTTTCTTCTGTGCAGGGGAAACAGGAATGAAGCGCCACACTGTGCGATTCTTCAGTACAGTATGCGTCTCTCCCTAGGTGCAAGTGTATAACGAGAGGACAGCTGAATTTGGCAAGTGGAAGGAAAAGCTGAACATCGTAACAGGAAGAGAAGAAGCAATGGAAACAATGTGGCAAGTTTGGCATCTGCTATTTTCTTAACAATATGCATATTTGATGCAGTTAAGAATACAACCTATCTCTGGTCCTCCAGATCAGAAAATATTTGCAATGTGGTTTTTTTTTTTAATTTTTAAATTAGTGTTTAAAATGTGAATTACACCAAAACAAAACAAAAACCATAAAAAAGAAGAAGAAAAAGAACAACAAAATACAATTTTCTTTCTGTATTTTAAATGGATCACTAGTAAATATGTATGAAATATATATCCATAAGTATCAAAAAGCATGTAGCAATACAATTATCCATAAAATAATTATGCATACACTTCAGAAAAAGCAGGACCAAATATCCATGTATTTATCCATCTGCAGGTGGCATCTAAATACCACCCGCTCAAATGTTGAAAGCGTTATTAGGTTCTCAATCCATTGTGTTATATTTGCAATGTAACCTTCAGCATGAAGGACAAATTTCCCATTCCTGTACTTCAGAGAAGGGCATATTCTGTTGCTTTATTACTGCTTTTTAATCTACTGTAGAAACAGCTGCAATTTAAAAAAAAAATTTCTTAAACTTCATGATTTCTAGTACTAGCTATACTAATGACTGAAAAAAAGGGGAGGAAAGCACTAGAAGGTATCAGGGAGAAATTCATTTGGTTGGCATTTTAATGTGAACTCACCTAATGACAGCCAGTGTGGCGTAGTGGTGAGAGTGTTGGACTCGGGAGATCCGAGTTCTAGTCCCCGCTCAGCCATGAAACTCACTGGGTGACTTTGGGCCAGTCACTGACTCTCAGCCTAACCTACCTCACAGGATTGTTGTGAGGATAAAGTGGATTGGAGGAGGAGGACTGTGTAAGCTGCCTTGGGTTCCTTTGGGAGGAAGAGGCGGGATATAAACATAATAAATATATATATATATATATATATATATATATATATATAATTTGCATTTCCTAAACCAAGATGCAAACCAAAAAACAGTTTATTTTGATATCTCACTTTCCCAAATTTTATGATGCAGTTCTCCAATTAAAAAATAAATAAATGCATACAGAAAAATAAATATATTAGGGGAAAGTGTGCACCAAAGAGGGATATATTAGAAGAAATGTACATGACAATGTGCAACTTTTTTTTAAATGCAAACTGAGGCATAAATGTAATGTAATGAATTTAAGGTTGGGAAAAGTGAGAAGCTGAGCGAAACCAAAATTGACAGATCTGTCCCTCCCTAATTGCAGCAGCCTGGAGAAGCGCAAACACAACGGTGCTAGCCCTGAAAACCACCTGCGCCTTGCAAGCATTGCTAGCAAATGCTCGCAAAAGGCTCGTGGGGCACAACTGGTGGCCAGCCCTCCACCACCTACTGTTCCTTTTCCCTCCACTCTAGGAGAAAAAATGCCTCACCTTGCGGAAGTGGGAAGTGGTAGTGGGCAGCACACGGCTCTGTTGCTAAAGGAGAGGTCTGCCCTTTCCACTGGCTGGAGAAGATGAGGATAGTGTTGTCTTCCACCAGGGATGATGGGCCCCAACACTCTTCAGTGTGATATATTTATCATTAGATACCTCCCTTTATTTGTTTGTTTGTTTTATACCCCGCCTTTTTTCCTGCAAGGAACCCAAGGTGGCTTACATAATCCTCATCCTCCTCTCCATTTAATCCTGACAACAACCCTGTGAGGTAGGTTAGGCTGAGTGTCAGTGACTGGCCCAAAGTCACCCAGTGAGTTTCATGGCCAAGCGGGGACTAGAACCTGGATCTCCCAACTCCCAGTCCAACACTCTCACCACTACGCCACACTGGCTCTTTGACACATTTCTATATTACCCAGAACATACTAGGCTACTGGAAGCATCATGTCTAAGTTACCAATTTATTTTGAAAGTTTCACTGCATGCATCAGGACTAATCAAAGGCAGATGGGCTAAACAGATTTCCACCCCCACCCCCTGCCATCAAACATAGGAAGAAAAATGTTTTAATTGCCATGCTTATCACCACTTGCATTATCAACATGATATAATTGTTCTCATGACCTTAAGATTACCTTAAGAGCTCAGTAGAAGGGAAGTGGTTAAATCATTGCGATACCAGCCATGTACAGGTTATTTGTTCAAACTGCCTTGCCAAATTCTATTTTTCCAGGCCCCCCTGCACTTAAACTTGAACATCTTAATACCATGCCCCATTCAAACATTATGGGAATGAGCCTAGGTGAGCCTTGGACTCATGAACATTAGTGTACTTCAGGACAACCACCTCATCTAGTTCTCCATCACTGTGTCCCAAGAACACCTACTGATATCGATGTTGTGCTAAAGTAGAAGTCAAAAGGTCCAAAGCACAAATCAGTGGACATGGAGCAAACCAGATCAAAGTGTCATTCAAATCTATTTACAGGGTCGGCTTTCAGAACAGCATATAGAGAAATGGAAGCTACACATTCATCATTAGGTACTCTCTTTAGGGCCATTTAAATTAGGACCCACTTTAGACTACACTGGCATGCAAGATCTCTTATCTGTCTGCGCACCCTTGTTACAACAGTATCGCAACTTGATTAATGGTCTTCTAATGCATATGGCTTATATAAAAATCAGATCATGAATATATTTAGTCACTGAAGAAAGCAAGACAGGCACTTCAATTATGTAATAAAAACTTCAGAAGGGCAGTAAAAGTACATATGGATCCTTATAGCAAATCTTCAATTCTATTATTCACTTCTACTAACAAGACGTTGCCTACAGAAAGGTTTTGAGCGCTTTTTGAGTAACGACTATGAATGATTGAGGCATAAGTTGAAAGGTCCTAAGACCTTGTTCTAAAGAACAGGAAGAAAGAGACAGAGGAATATCCAACTTACTTATTACAGCTATTTTCCTTTTACAGTGAAAAGCAATGAAAGTGCAGAAATCTAAGTGCAATAAAACATAATCTACTCTTCTTGTTTTCTTGACAATGTTTTTTTCTAACAACCCCCCTCCTTTTGTGTTAAACAGGAAGAAGATTGTGAACAGCTCTGCATCTTCAACAGTTTGGATTCCATGAATGTTTTAAATTGGTTCATGGGCTGAAGCAATGCCATTTGTTTATGACTGTCCTGAGTCAAGAATACATGCCCAATTATAGAAACTGTATGATTTCATAGATTTCATAGATTTCATAGATCATAGAGTTGGAAGGAGCCTACAAGGCTATCGAGCCCAACCCCCTGCTCAATGCAGGAAACCAGAGGAGGGGTCTCCCATCCAAGTAATAACCAGGCCTGAGCCTGCTTAACTTTGTGTAATATTCAGAGACAGAAGGGTTTGAAACCTTTCATATTAGAATTGAATCCTCTTGTATCATATTGGAATACAAGTAATAATCAATTGTTCTACTTGATATTTTGACTTTCTGAATCAACAAGACAGTGGCTCAATTCAGGCTGCACAAACCATATATAAGGAAATTTAGCTATGGGTTGCCACAGAATATCCACCTCCAAAATATGCTCCACCATGAAGACTAGAGTGAACCAGTGATGCTGAGTGTGGAGAGGATGGAAAATGAAAGCAAACAAGCAGCTCTAAACCATGGTTTGCCTGTTGTATGTTTGGAAGCTCAATCTGGGAGTGGCTACAAAGTCCCAAAAAACCCTGCACAAATTGATCAAGCCCATTTTGAGTTTGGCACCGCCCAGCCCACCTTCAAACCGGACAAAACTGAAAATGGGCTCACACCCCACATCACCCGCTCCCTCACCCTTGCTGTCAGCCCCACACTTTCTACGTAAGTAGAAATCCTTACCTTGAGACGGGCAAGGGGGTGCCAGCCAATAGAGGGCAGGACAATGGGCTCGTCAATGACAAAAAAAACACCCTGTAGCAAGTTACACACTCATTGTACTATAATTCCCATGATCCCCAGCAGGAAATGATGTGCCCTCTGCTGCCTGTTTCTCCCCCCCCCCCGCTAAAATTTATTTTTTATTTGTTTGGAGGAGAGAGGAACTGGCAGGGAAGGGAGCAGTGACAGGCGAGCTTGGTGAAGGGAGAGTTGAGCTACTTGAAGGTTCAAGTTGAACACTTGAAAAACGCAGAGGCTATTCAAATATTGAATATTCAAGCAGCCCAACTGGTTATGAAGGCAAGCAAGCACGTGCTTGACCATCCCCTATGAATCAGGTTCCTACTGCAAACCAGGATTCGGCATGATGACCAAATTAAGCCAATATCTCACCAGCCCTATTGTAGTGGGATTACTGAGATATTAATATCACCTACTCACCATCAGAATAACTTATAGAACTGTGTGAAATATACTGCATACTGCATGTGAATAAAATGCAGAGGTCTCTGCTTGTAGGATCATCATCTAGACCACAGGTGTGGAGCCTTTTTTTTTCCTGTTAGGGGCCTCATTCCCTTGGGCATCCAGTGGCTGGTGGGGCTGAAGCCAGCAGTGGGTGAAGCTAGCACCGTTGCTGCAGGTGCATGCATTTCTCCTCCATTAAGTGCTCTGAAAAGAGGTCACAAAAAGTAGGGGGAGTTAATATCTCCCTCCCCTTTCTGGAGTAGCTGGAAATTCGGGTAAGTGTTGAAAAGGAGGCGGGTACTGAGAACTGTCCATTCAACACTTAAGATTGAGTGGGGAAGGGGAAGATATCCCCCCCCCCATTTTGGTGCACCTTCTTTTGCTGCCTTTTCATCAATGCTTTTCAATTGACAACTCAGCAATTAGTACCTGGCGACTGTGCGCAAATTAGCCTATACGCAGTCTCTACTTGTCAATTTCCTTCTCTGTTACCTACTCCCCTTTGCTGCTCCCTTTCACAGCTGAAACAGATAAGAAAATTGACCAGGCAAAAGTATACATATAGGACAGCCGTAAGACCACATTTGCAAAAGACTGACAAAAATGATGATGATGATGATGATGATGATGATGATGATGATGATGATGATACTACAAACATGGTTGCACAATTTTAAGGGGCTGTAATAATAATTTAAAAAATTCGACCCAACTGCGCTTTTTTGAGGCTCCGAAGGGGGGAGGGGAGGCAGTGAACAAGAAGGAGTAGTGATCAGAGTGGCAAGGGGAAGACAAGACAGCTTCTGCTGCAAAAGACAGATATGTGCTGGAGCTGGCTGGAGGACTGAGGGGGGGAACTCATGGTAAGCCAGATCATCTGTCAGGTGTACCGTGGGTTGTCCACCATGACTTATTCTCAGGGTGGCTTAGCATGACGTGCGGACGTGTCCATTATCTGCTTTACTGCTTAAGATACAGCCAAACCACACCAGGTTATGATTTTAAGTTGACTGCCCATACACAAATGATTGTTCACACTGTCCCATCTCCTGTGTCTGGAAAATTGAGCTAGAAATATCATAAAAAATACCAAACCTGTGGGAAGCTAAGGCATCTATACTGTGGCGTCCTTCTCCAAGCAATGGAACTCTAAGAGCCAAATAGCAATTGCTTTCATTATAGGCAAGAGAGCTTGTCAAGGTTGAATATTTGACACAAACATGTTTAAAACCATATTGGTTGGGAGAGGATACATTAGGGGCCAGGAGTCAATACCAGCTCTGCCCTTCCCACAAAGAACTGATGCCCTTCCAACTCTACTATTCTATGATTCTATGATTCTAAGACAGACGATCCCTCACTCACCTTTACATATGCTATTCCAGTGATCCCCGATGTTTTTTGAGCCCATGGGCACTTTGGGGGTTTTGAGAGTGTCACGAGCACTTCACAAAATCGGCTGCTATGTGGGGTGGCTTGCCATTCATGAAATGGCTACCATGGTGGGTGTGGCTGGTCACAAGAAACTCATTTCCCAGCAGGCAAACGTTAGACTAAAAGAAAAATAACTTGTCCAAGAACCTAAGTGCAAGTGCAAGAGATGGGGTGTGAGCACCAAAACAAAAAAACACTCTTTTGAACCCAAATAAAGATGGCACTGGAAAGCAGCACCCTTTGCAGCATGCCAGCCTCCCAGTAAAAAATATATATTAAAGAATCTTAAGAAATAAAATAAAAACCAGGAGGGGCAGGGAACCTGACAGGCGCCAAGAGATATGCTATTCTATGCCACATACAGCACTGATCTGTCTAATCTGGCAACACTACAGGCAGTCCTCATTCCCCAATGTTGAGGAAAACAACTTTGTACCACAAAAGATAGCACTCAGCCAAACATTTCTGTTGCTATAGCTGTTGTCTGTTTTACGCAGGCTGCTGATCAGAAAGCCTTTCCTGTGTGCTATCCGCAGTCATTGCTCCTTCCCCAGATACAAGCAGATTCATTTAGAAAAGGGTGAATCCCCTTTTTCTCCTCTCTAGTCATTTTATATTCGTCCCCCCTTAAATAAGCAGCACCGTATTCACTATTTATACTCAGGTTATAGCCCAGAACAACAGAGAGCAAGTGCATAAAAGGCAAGTACATAAATCACAAATCTAGATGTCGACATCTAGATGTCAAATGTGCTTTGGCATATGGCTAAGTAACTGAGCTGTGTCAATCAGGAAGTCCTGCTTTCAAATGTCACCTCTGCCATTCCCTCTCTAATAGGCAATAGATTACCTTTCAGCCTACAGCTCCTCAATTTGTAATTTGGAGATAACACATGCCAACATTTGGGCAGTCATAACAATTATGATTGGATCCCCCGCTCTGGAGTAGATTTGGAGGGTAGTGGGGGGGGGGACTGCAGGGGTAGAAGAAGATAGGGAAATCCCATGGCACAGCAGTATCCTTCTGCAGGCAGAATGGTGATTCTGGATCCAAACCTTTAAGTACAATTAATAAATTAAGGCTGTAATACTACCTGGGAATAAATCCCACTGAACCCAATGGGGATTACTTCTGAGTTATCATGTCTAAGATTACTCTGATACTGTAGTAGTTGGTCGGCACCACTAACCAATTGCACTATGTGTATGTTTATCAATGTGGAACATGGTTGTCTTGGCTTAAAGCACTAGAAGAGCAAATTATACATGCTTTTGTTTCAATCAGCCTACTGATTCAAATAAGGCTTGGGGCAGAATCTTCCTATGCATCTTTAGACAGAAAAAAGTCCTACAACTTCCAGTACAACTTCCAGCATAGCTGGCTGGGGAATACAGGGAGTTGTAGGACTTTTTTCTGTCTAAACATGCATAGGATTGTCGCCTTTTTCACTTATTTAATAAGTGAACAAGCTCTTATGAATTCACAATAGGGAGCCTTGGGTTGATTAGGCTGTGAATGACGGTGTATTCAAGACACACTGAGGGAGCACAAGGCTCATCAGGCAGCAAATCTGGCCCATCAATATTTCAAATGGCCCAACAGTTAAAACCTTTTGTATCATATAATTCTGACACTGTGGAATGCTATTAATCATCAGTATGTGATTTAAAACTCTAGTATGAAAAAAAACAAATATTTAAAATGTTTGCCCCTTTATTAAGCTGACCAGAGGATTGTAAACTATCAAGTGCTCTTAAATAAAAGTAAACACTTTTCATTTAAACGCTATTTTGTCTTGCCATGTCACTCTCTGAAACCCTTCCTTGTCTGGACAGCATGGATTGTGACTGCCCTGCCATTTCCTCCAATGAATGCCAGCCGCCAGAAGACTGTACAAATGCCTCTGAGCGCCAAAGCACACATTATTGTAGATATATTTTTTAACTTTTACTCTAGAGGAAACACAGCCCCCCCCCGCATGGGTGATAATGGGGCTTTCACACACACACACACACACACACACACACACACACACAGGATCAGCCCTCTTATGCCTTAAATTTATCATGCCACTTGTGATCCATAAAAGCAAATGGATCACTATTTGGCAAAATAAGTTGCAGACATGGGGAGCTGAACTGGATCGGAACCTCAGCGGGGAGAAAGTATTAAAGCCCCTAAGTCCTGTTCTGGATCAGGCCCCCTATGATTGCTCTAGAGCAGGGCTCTCCATCCTTGGGTCCCCAAATGTTGCTGGACTACAGCTCCCAGAATCCCTTGCCATTAGCCATGCTGGCTGGGTATGCTGGGAGATGTAGGCCAGCAACATCTAGGGACCCAAGGTTGGAGATCCCTGCTCTGGAGTAAAAAAAAAAAAATCTTTACAGTATTATGTGCTTTTGGTCTGAGGTAACAGAACACACATCAGAAGTGCCACCTTCCCAACCACACTCCTTTCTGTCAACAGTCTTTTCTCTCTTGGCTCTGGGTAAGGTTGCCTCCAGATTCAGTTTTTTTCTCCTACAATTTCCACTTTGCTATGCACCTCATAGCTACCTGAGCATGCTTCCTCAGGTAGCATGCTTCTTCTACTCCTTCCCTAGACCCCTGGTTGCCTTATTTTTTTGACAGGTTGTGTCTGTTCCTTTAGCTTTCTTCTGTCCTGTGATTCGCTATATACAGACCCACCCACACCTCCTTTAATCCACTCTTTCACTCTCCTGCTTTCCCAGGCCTCCTTGCACATATCTGTGATGTCATAGAAACTCAGTCAATGGTTAGACAGAGCTCAATGCCAGGCAGGTTACAGCTATACTTGCTTCTGATTTTATCATTCTAAAAATTGTCCTGCAGCTTTAGTGGTAAGGGTGTGGCAAACCTGACCATTTTTCTTTTTGATAAATTAACATCTATGTTTTGACTCCACATTCAGCTCTATGATCACAGTTGAACGACCTAAATTGGCATTCAAACAAGCCACAAATTTAGGATTACAGTATATATTAGATGCAAATAAGTACTTCTTACTTTTATATGAGGGTAATACAATTGTGTACATAAATGCAGAACATTCTTCCACACAAGAAATAAATTTGCTATAATTCTAGTTGTTCATAGACAGTAAAGGGGGAAAAGTTTAAAATGCAAAAATAAATAAATAAATTAGTCCCCTTGGTGCACTGCACCTAAGAACTGTGCACCAAGTTTTGTGGGGATTTCAACTTCACTGGATAGTGGCAGCATCCAACAGTGTCATTCCACAAACACAAATCGCGCTGAATCTTTCTGTTGCACAAGCAGTTGCCCATTACGCTTTCGCAACTGCCTGTGCGGAAGCTGAGCGACTGGTTGCACAAGCAAAATGTGCAACCGCTTACACAAGGGGTTGGACAAGGGTTAGGCACAACTGGTTGCACAAGCACAGAGCACATCCACTTGCACAACTGCACATGAACAAATGTAACTTTAGTTGGATTCCTCTCTTGCGCATAGTTTGGAACCAAGTTTCCGCTAGTGCAAGGTTATTTGCGCCAATGGAATGACAAAGTTGGTTACTGCCCTAGGAATCCAGGAGATTTGGATTTTCCAGAAAAAAATGGGAGTACGTACTTTATCTCAAAGGATGCTGTCACAGCGCTAGCGCTAATGACTTTGTGTTAGAATAAACTAAAGTTAGTGCAATGCCATTAGGGCTTACTTGCTCTGCAAAGGGGGAAAGTGGCAACTTGCCAACAAAATTCAGCAGCAACTCACTGCTTTTTCCCTTTGCCTAGCAAGCACTAATGATGTGCTAGCATTGGTTTCTGATAGTGCAATGTCATTAGTGCTAGGCTATGACACTGCCCAAAATTCCTAATCATCCTTTCAAAGAAGATTTAAGGGAGAGAGTAAAAATCTCTCTCTCTGATAAAGGGAAGCCAGATGACTAATACATACAGATAGAACATACCTTAAGTAGCTTCCAAATGCTTTTGGCCGAGGCAAATAAATAAATGGCTGAGTGATATATGAAGCATAGCACATCACTTGCCACATATAATAGTACTTTCTGCTGGGCAGAAATTTCATTTCTACTTTTGAATATGTAGATTATACTCAATTTATGAAAAAAAGCAACATCACTTTCCAACTTCAAACAATTCCATCTTAGGACAGTACTCTTTCTCTCTTTTTTAAGCCATATGGCAATATGAAAAAGCACTAAATGAAATTCTGGCCAAAAGGCTTTTGATTCCTCCTTTCCTCCCTGAGGAAAAGCAATGAATGCCAGATGTTCTAGTGAAATGTCTTCATATCTTCCACTGTAGCCGATCTGTCTCAGACAGCCACAATGCATTTTATTTATTATTACACAGGGGTCAAGAGGTGTGCAGCAGATTTATATGAAAGCAGCAGACATTTTCGGCTGCTCCCCCCCCCCCAATTTAATTCACCAAAGCCAATTAAACAAGCATTAAAACTGGTCATTGTTTCCCTTTTAAGTCTTACACTATGAGCTCATCAAGACTAACAAAGCATTCCACTTTCTGGTTTCCTGTAAATATCACAAAAAATGAAGGTATGGCAGGAGAAATGCCTAGGCACTCGCTCATAAGATGAAAGAAGAGTAACAAGAAGCAAGTACAAGAGGTGTGTTTGTGTACTCACATGCATGCAGGGAGACAGAGGTCTTTGTCAACAATCCCAAGACACTGTGGAATTACTAAGCAGGCCAGCCTAATTGGCACTGTTACCGTCATGCCCTCTTCACCAGTCTTAATAATGATCATGTCATGCAAAGACTGATGTTAAATGAGATTGTGTTTGAGTCAAGTAGAGATTTCCCCTGTAGTGTCAAGCTCTGCATGCAATGTTTTCTCACAAATCACTATTGAGGCAGCAAACCAGTAACTTTTCCGTACCCTGTCCAATCAACTAGCACTTTCTGTAGTAGGAAGGCTGGTAGATCTCCTTGCTTAAGAAATGCCTGAAGAAAACATTATCCATAGTAACAGACAAATCCTGCCACTGGCAGCTTCAGTAGGTGAACAGCTTAAAGAGCCCGGGTCCCAAAAAGAAAAGCAGTTAGCAATCATTCTCAACCCAATGATTAATACTTGTACCCTTTTGAACAATTTATCAGCTCTAGTTCTAAAGAACTTCCTTGAAACTATGTTTTTGTTTTTTACATGGCAAACATAGCTTCTGCTGGATACTTCACTATTTTCCAAAAGATCTCAGCATGGACATTAAAATATACACACACACCAGAATTTTAAAAAGAGCCTTTAAAAACCCTCATGTTAATCTGAAACCACCAAATGTAGACAAACTAAAAAGTTCTTTTATTGCTTCCAGAAAATACACAGACTTGTCAGATCGCTGGAGGACAGGCATTCCAAATAAGAACATAAGGGTAAGGACAATACATAGCGCACCCAAGCTTTTTAGTGCTTTATAGGTTAAACACAGGACCTTAAATTGTGTTGGAAAAATATACAGCATAGGATAGCAGTGCAGATGCTGGAATACTCGTAAAATGTGCTCCTGGTCATCCATTGGCATCAACGATGCCAAAATGAGGCAGCAACTATTTGTCAGAGTTTGTGTCTACAAGAGTGAATCGCTCTTGGATTTTATTGACTTGATTTATTTGTTTCAGGAACAATGGCAATTGTGAAGAACCTGGTGTAGTTAAAAAAAAAAAAATCACAACTACAGAATGGATACTAGGATAGCCACTTAGCATTGTCAAAAAAAAAGGGGGGGGGAAGAAGAAGAGGAAATGCATTGCCACAAAAGAGAACAGATTTGTGGGGGGAAATGCAAATACTACTTGATATGTATGGCTGCAGATGTAGAAATTATTACTATAATTTAAATAGAAATACAATGCATCTCACTATAGCGGGGGAAATTGTGCGGCGTGCTTGCTCAGTATGCTATCCAGGTGCTAACTGTTGATGGGCAACTTCAAAGCCCCTGCTCTTTAACTTTAAACTGGAATTAGACAGGACAGCCCTTCAAATAGAGCAGTGTTCCCCAACCTTGGGTCCCCAGATGTTTTTGGCCTACAACTCCCTGGCTGGGGCATGCTGGGAGTTGTAGGCCAAAAACATCTGGGGACCCAAGATTGGAGAACACTGAAATAGAGGAATACTTCAAATAGAGGGCTGCCCTCTCGCAGCCTTTTACAGAGGAGTGTCCTCTGTAAAGTAGGACACATGGCCACCCTACTAAAATACAGAATGGGGATAGAAAAATAGTTGGGATTAATTTATTATGACTGAATTGTGTTTGTGGGAAACTAATCTGTAGTTCGTTCTAGAGCATACACTCAGTTCATACATGTGAATTGTGTGTTCCAAAAGAAGAATCACAGGCCTGTGTAAGAGAATTAATTTTTATAGGTTTGATAAACACACTACAGGGTTCTCAGCTTCCAAGTATCTACCACACACAGCGGATTTCTGGATATTTCCCAGGGACTCCTGCTAAATATTGGCATGTTTTTAAATATAAACGACGCTTGAATTGACTTCAGTACTTACCGTAATCTGATTCCAGGGACAAATCCATATTTGGAAGACTTTGTTATTTGGAGAGATACACTAGCTCTCAGAGCTGTTTATTTCATGAGCTTAGTTTTACTGTTTTTTTGATAGTAAATGGAAGGATTGATTGCTTGGTAAATTAGTAGATCTGCCCTCTGCACCGCCAGGTTCTACAACTACTTAGGGGAAGAGATTAGTGCATTTGGTTTTGGCTGTTCTGAGCAATTTCCCTGCAGCTCAGTTTTGGTTGCGGGAGACCTCTGGAAGTTTATGATGATAACCCCAACAGCAAACCTATCTAGGCTCAGAATAATCAAAGGACATCTTCTAGCTAAACCAGAGTCTGCATCTAGTGTCTTCAAAAGGCAGCCCGTGAGCATGTCTGGCATGCCTGCAATTCATAGTATTCACCAGTCAAAGCTGGAAATGGTCAAGAAAAGTTAACAGAAAGCATTTTGACACATTCCTTTAAGTGTTCTGCTGAAGGATGTCAGTAATGCATGGGAGTGACATCTCTTGCCCTTTCCCAGCTGAAAAAAGCTGTCCCACCCCTGGTATGCCTCCCCAGTAACTTAGCCAACTTCTTTCCTTCTGTCTAAGTACAGCAGCAGCATGGGTGCCATTATTTAAAGCTCCTACACAATGTGCATGTTTATGTGTGCATGTGCATGCAACTGGGGTGAGTGTGGGGTGCATGGATTTCTGCCTGAACTGAGTGGATTTCCCCCACCCCACCACACGCGCGCGCGCGCGCACACACACAGTTTTGCAGTTATGATCTTAAAGTCACTTGATTCTCTGTGTAATGGGAATTGTTACTGTGAGTCCAAATGACAGTTTTCGAGTGAAGGTGTAGATTCCCCCCTTGTTTCGCACTTAGGATCTTAAAGCTCATGTGTCTCAGTTCTTCTGTACTGTACATACAGAAGTACATACTTCTGTAGTATGGGCTGCTGGGGCTTCCAATAACTGCTCTACCTCTGGTGACCTCTTGGCTCCGTCTCTCGTGACCCACGCTTTGCTCCACCAGCCCCACGGGGCACCAGCCACCACTGCTTGGAGCTTTACTGACCATTACAGAAAAAATAGCATGCCCCACCTGACAGAAAAATAATTGATCCACTTCCCCAACAGTCAGTCACCATCCTGGATCTAAACAGACTCCTTTTACATGCTTATCTGAGTAGTTTATTCACACTTCTCATCCTCCTGGTACATGAAAATAGGAGAAGTATAAACTCTTCCACCCCAAGTGAAATCATCTACTCTCTAATGGGAGTCAAAAATAGCCATGAGATGTTTACACTGAGCAAATAGGCCCAAATCCAGCATTCGTAACGTAGGTAGACCACATGAGGACCTGGCTGCCAAAACAGGCCCAGGAGAGGGCAGGAGTGGGTTCCTGTGTACTAGAAGGGGATCATTAATGTAATGCAGGAAAATCTTGTAGTTTTAATAGAAACCTCAGGCTCCCTGAAACTGCCCCAAAATACCAGCAGAGCAGAGGGCTGTGCATATGCAATTCTCTTATGCGGCCGTGAAAGCTACATGGAATCCCGGGCTGGGGGCCGAACAGCAAGGGCTGTTGCCTTCATGCCTACTTTGGGCATGATGTCTTTTACACATGCATTAATTATCACCCTCTTTAAGAAGGGTGATAGAACAGACTGTGGAAACTATCGGGGCATTTCTCTCTTAGCAACCGCAGGTAAAATATTTGCTAGGATTCTCGCAAACCGTCTTCTATCTATTTCAGAAGAGATCCTCCCTGAAACTCAATATGGTTTCCGCCCCTCTAGAGGGACAGTAGACATGATTTTTACTGCACGTCAGCTCCAAGAAAAATGCCGGGAGCAAAATCAACCCCTTTATATGGCATTTATCGATTTGGCTAAGGCCTTTGATACTGTAGACCGTACAGCTCTCTGGACTATCCTTATGAAAATTGGATGCCCCAATAAATTTGTGAATATCTTGCGACTTCTCCATGACAACATGACGGCAACGGTTTTGGACAACAACGGCTCTCATGGTGCTCCATTTAAAGTGGGATCAGGTGTTAAACAGGGATGTGTTATCGCCCCAACATTATTTGCCATTTTCATCGCCATGGTTTTACATCTTGTCAAGGGGAAACTTCCCACCGGTGTGGGAATTATATATCGAACAGATGGAAAGCTTTTTAATCTCAGCAGGCTGAAAGCAAAAAGTAAGGTACCCGTATATACTCAAGTATAAGTGGACCCTAATATAAGTCGAGGCTCCTAATTTCACCCCAAAAAACTGGGAAAACTTATTGCCTCCAGTATAAGTGTGCTGACCCAAGTATAAGTCGAGGGGGCATTTTTCAGCACAAGAAATGTGCTGAAAAACTCGACTTATACTTGAGTATATACGGTAATTACAACCTCCGTTGTGGAACTTCAGTATGCTGATGATAATGTGGTCTCCGCACATTCAGAGGATGATCTCCAAACTATCCTAAATGCTTTTGCAGAAGCATACGAAAAACTTGGTCTCTCACTTAACATCAAAAAAACCAAAGTGCTTCATCAGCAAGTGCAAGCCAATCCTTTGGTGATGCCATCTATCCAGCTTGGCGGGACAATACTGGAAAATGTCGATCATTTTCTCTATCTTGGCAGCTATCTTTCTGTTACAGCTAACATCGACAGTGAAATCCAGCATCGTCTGAGCTCCGCAAGTGCCGCATTTTCTCGAATGAAACATAGAGTGTTCGAGGATCGGGATATTTGTAAGAAGACCAAAACACTGGTTTATGAAGCCATTGTATTACCAACTTTATTGTATGCCTGCGAAACATGGACTATCTATAAACGTCACTTCCAACTCCTTGAAAGGTTTCATCAACGTTGCCTCCGGAAAATCCTGCAAATTACTTGGGAAGATAGGCGAACAAATGTCAGTGTACTGGAAGAAGCAAAGACTACTAGCATTGAAAAAATGATCCTTCAACGCCAACTTCAGTGGACCGGTCATGTTGTTCGAATGCCTGACTGCCGTCTCCCAAAGCAGTTACTTTACTCCCAACTCAAGGATGGAAAGCGGAATATCGGTGGTCAATATGAGAGGTTTAAAGATGTTCATAAGGCTAATCTAAAAAAATGCAATATAAACATCGAAAACTGGGAAGCTCTGGCCCATGAACGATCTAAATGGAGGTTGGCCTTTCACAAAGGTTCCATGGACTTTGAAGAAGCCCGAGTGCAAGGTGAAAGGGAGAAACGTGCTAAGCGAAAAGCACGTCAAATGAATCCTTTACAGGACCATCTTCTATCTGGTAACCTGTGTCCTCACTGTGGGAAGCTGTGTGGATCTAGAATTGGCCTCCACAGTCACTTACGGACCCATCGCTAGAGTCTACACAATCTTCTTTAGAATTTCCTCCTTTTATCCCGGAAGACAATCTTACTCGGTCACGAGTGATCGCCTGATGATGATGATGACATCCGATATGTTTTTTGTCCTGGGAAGGCTGTGTGGGTAAGAGAGCAAAATGATACTGATGGCAGTATACTAGCTACCTGCCCATTCTTGTAATTGAAGTTCACGACCTCAGTTGTAACCCAATCAGTAGGAGTTGCCCTCCTGTGAGGAGGAAAAAATGGGAACTACGGATAAATGCAAATGCCTCATGACCTCTAAATCACTACCCTACTCAAGCAACTCACGAGGTAACCTACAAGTTGAACAATCCAAAGCCTTGGTGGGAAATATTCTCCAATTCTGAAGCATCCTCACCTCAAGATTAATAAGCACCGTATTTTTCACTCCATAAGACGCACTCCCCCCCAAAAAAACTAGGTGGAAATGTCTGTGCGTCCTATGGAGCGAATATAGTAAAGAAAAAAATTTTTTTTTCTTTTTTTTTTTTTTTAACTTTCCTCTGCTGGTCCGGAAGAGCGGAGGACTCCTGGGCAGGGCAGGGGAAGCCCCCGCCTCTCAGCTGATTCCCCGCGGAACAGCTGATTAAAAAATATATATTTTTAAAATTATTATTATTATTATTATTAATATTAATATTATTATTATTACTTTCCTCTGCTGGTCCGGAAGAGCAGAGGACTCCTTGGCAGGGCAGGGAATCCCCGCCTCTCAGCTGATTCCCCACGGAACAGCTGATTAAAAAATTTTTTTTTTGGTACCATACGGTAAGTGCGTCTTATGGAGCGAAAAATACGGGTAAGTTAAAACACAACCTGCCTACCTCTCATGGGTCACTTTTGTTCTGGGAACCTTACCTCTGTGTCCCATGGAAGTCTAGCTTCTGTCATGCTTCACTAACCTGCTCAAATTCATTCAAGAAACTGGGAACCTCTGGAAGCCTTCTATTATTTCTATGAGTCAAGCTACTGTATTATTGCCTTTGTGTCTAGTCCCCCCTTGAGGGATTTCTTAGTGAAAACCTTCCATTATTAGAAATAACCTGCTGCTCTAATGCTAGGGCGCAGAGGCACAGTAATCAATGCTTTCCTTTCCGTAAACATTTTATGGTACAATAAAACTTGTGCTTTAATCTGAATCCTTGGTGAGCTCATTTTCCCACTTTGTCTAAGTACAGTGCATAATCTATTGCGTGTGTGCCACACATCTGCCAAATTTCCAACTATTTCTGTATACACGTGGTAACAGGATGCTTGAATACATTGACTTTTTTCATTCAGCAGGACTTTTTTTTTTAACGTTCTTTTATGGCAGTGATATGACTAAATTAACATGGCTTTAAAACTCTGGCAAAGTTATGAAGTGCTGGAACTCTGCTATTTTTAATTAATTAATTAATTAATTTTATTTATACCCCGCCTTTTTTCCTGCAAGGAACCCATGGCAGCTTACATAATCCTCCTCCTCCTCTCCATTTTATCCTCACAACAACCCTGTGAGGTAGGTTAGGCTGAGAGTCAGTGACTAGAGACTATATCTACGTAATTCCTTTATGCCTTTTGTATGAAACCCCAAGTATGGGGCTCATACTCCCAGCACTGTCCTTTAAAAAAAAAAAAAATAAAAAAAATTATTAGTTTTTAAAATGGGAATTACACCAAAACAAAACAAAAACCATAAAAGAGAGAGAGAGAGAGAGAGAGAAAGAACAAAAAATACAATTTTATTTCTGTATTTTAAATAGATCACTTACAGTAAATATGTATGAAATATATATCCATAGGTATCAAAAAGTATGTAGTAATACAATTATCCATAAAAAATAGTTATGCATACACTTCAGAAAAAGCAGACCAAATACCCTCCTTTTTTGCCAGAGAGGCACATTTCCTTTCAGGATCAGGGGCCGTCTGGAAGTGCCTCATTCAGAGGCCCAGGGGACTAATGTTGAAATAGATTTGACTCCAGAAATAGCATGAAGAGCCAAGGGGGCCAAAGCATGAGCATGCTGTGGAGATCCTCAGCCAAAACCACAGAAATTTCAGTTTGTACATGAATAAGGGCTTAGACAGGGGGGGAAATGATTATCAAGTTGCCAAAACATTGAACCAGTTTTTCACTTTAACACATCTAGGTACAGAACCAGTTTAAGAGTTAAAAAAAATCTCTGCCTTTAGATTAGTTGAAAACTGTAGTGTAAGTTTGGGACTAGCACAGTTCACATTACAGATGGCATTTCAGCTGGTGAAAAATATCACCACATTCCCCAGTTTTGTTCTATTGCAAACCTATTTCCATGTTTTAGACCACCCTGCTAGTACAAGCACAGGTTTTTTGGTTTTTAAAGAGACTGTGCTTATTCCCAGACCCAATGAAAATGGGTTCATCCTTGAAATGGGACTACTATCCTGAGCATGCACACTAACTTCCCATAATATCAGTCTTCATGGCATTGCATTTTATATTTCCTGGCCCCTGTGAAAACTGATGGAAAGGTTTGCACTTGAAACAGAAAATGTTGTCACAAATGTGAGCACCACCTTTTCATTTTGATGTCTTAAATCTTCAAGAGAGATACCACACTGTGTTGTACTTAGTGAGGTTACTGAATTCTGTAATTCCCTGGCTCAGAATATGACTATTGACTCATCTCCAATCTGAAATGAGAATTATAACTACTATAAATTATACCCCCCTAACTCTCCACTCCCAGTTGCTCACTTTCCCTCTCCTCTCACGTGGCTCCAGTGGCTGTGGAGGTAGCAGTGACTCATGCACCAGGAGCCTTCTGAAATGTAGTCACTGAGGTTACCACAGCGAGGGACCTGGAGGGAACAGAAACCTGCTGCTGTTTACAAAAATAGCTTGGTTTACCAAGTCCACTTACAAACTGAGTGGGAGGGAAGGGGTTGCCCATCACTAGTTGTATTTCCCTCCCCATTTGAAAACAGATGTGGAAGGTTTCAAACCTGAAACATAGAATTGTGCCTTAAATGTGAGTAGCAAGTATCCTTCTGATACCTCAGTGTTTAACAGAGCTATCATATAACAAACGGATCAACAGAATGCCTAATAGGCCAGTACTGTTAGCTGCACTTTGCTTTGCCAATTTAGTAGTATAACTGAAGCTACAACTAATACTATTACTAACACTAATACTAATAATGTGATGCACATATACTTGGAGTAAGTCTCACAGAAACCACTGGGAATTACATCTGAATAAATATGCATAGGATTGGGTTCCACATTTCTCAAACAGTATTAGAAAGCTAGCAAAGACAGACCACACTTTATAATAGAATAATGTATTAAAGGCAAAATTACTAAAAATTAAACAGACAATAGTACATGAAAAGCTCCACAGTTGATCACTGCAAACTTCAGGATTCTAATTCTGCTTCCTAGGTTTATGCACTGTTCAGAGGCTGTCTTTCTGGAAGATTTAAAAACTGCACTTTATATGAAGTGGGAAATAGCAGGAAGGCCCCACTACTTAAAAAGTTATCTCATCAATCTTCCATAGCATGTTGCTTGACACATTCTACATTTTTAACCAACTCTGAGTGACTAATTATAGAGCAATCATGAGTATTTGGACCTTTGCAAGACCTTTCAACAAATGTTCATTTTTCAAAGACTAACCAGGAGCCTTGAAAATGAAAATGAACAGGTTAAGCTGAAAGCAATTAAAACCTTGTTGTACCATAAATACCATCAGGTACAATGTGAATAACAATGTTATTCAAGCTATTTACCAAATTCACCTGGGAAGGATTCTATGCATCTCTGATTTAAACGGGTTCAAACTAACTAGCAACAGCCAAACAGTTATTCTAACTGTTATTATTAAACTGTTATTATTAAACTAACTAGCAACAGCCAGTTTACCAAACAAGTTATTCTAAGCCAGTTACTGTTCATAGAACTCAAAAACAATTGTACAGATTAATGCTGCTGAACTTTGTCCAAATTATTTTTTTTTTAGCAGATAACACAGGGACTTAGGAGCAATTCTAAGCCCCCTAGACAGCATCCAAGGGCCCACAGAATATTTCGGATTTCCAGCTTGGAGCTCTGCCCCCTCACAGCCAGTGCAGAAAGGGCCACACTGGCTGCTCTCCAAGGTTGGAAACACAATCTCGGGGAGGGGTAAAAGGGGGCGTTTTCATGGGCGGGGAGGGACAGAGCCCGGAGAAGCCAGGATCCAAGCTATCCTGTGGCCTCTCCAGCCTCCTTCCTTCCTTCACCCTCCGAGACACTCCAGTTAAACGGGCAAAAAATCCATCTAGTGAAAATGCAGGGTGGGAGGACAGGGAGGCAAAGTTTGCCTCCACCACATAGGATGACCCGAGTTCTGGGGCTTATGATCAGTGTAATAGGATTGTGCCCTTGCTGTGTTATAAACGCTGCAAATGCAACTTGTTATTCACAAGAGCTGCACAGGAAGGATTCCAATTAGGTTTCTCCAGTGGAATTATAAATATTATGTGCTTAGTAGACATCCTCAAACATACTTTCTAATGCACTTATTCTAAATACTTTAATGGTATATCTGGCTCCAAATTCTACTTCAGCACCATTGCAGTATTAGTTAGTTAGTCACTAAATATCATGTTTAGTGACATTGTGCTGCTGTAGTTGACAATATGCCCCTTCCTACATCTTTTATCTACCAATATAAAATTGTAAAATATAATAATATATTAATATACAATATAATAAATTGTAAAAGTGACTACGTAAAATTGTGTAAAGTGAATGACCAGTGATGAAATGGCCATACAAAAGTTCTGGAAACCTCCATTTCAGTCTACAGTCATGCCTTGGATTGTGAGCATAATTCGTTCCGGAAACGTGCTTGTAATCCAAAACACTCTTATATCAAAACAAAATCCCCCCAAAAAAATGTGTACAGAGATTTTTAATTTAGCCATACTACAGTACTTGTATTGCAAGACGTTGCTTGTATATCAAGTAAAAAAAAATTAAATAAATATTTAAAAATTTGCTTGTCTTGCAAAACGCTCTCAAACCAAGTTACTTGCAATCCAAGGTATTACTGTATATTCAAAGCATTCTCTTTTTTCTTCTTAATATATTTATTTCTTTTAAACTTATACAAACAATAACCAACCAAACATTTGATCAGATGGATAGCATGTTCAGTCTGTGTTACTATTCAAAGCATTCCAGATAAAACTTTGCTACTTGGGAGCTCTTCCTTCCCTGTGGTTTTTCCTTGACCTTGCAGCTTCCCTGCCTTAGGCAGGGGTGGGTCATGGGAGAGCAGCATTTTGGAGCCTACTGCCACACCTCACTGCTTGGATTCTGCCAAGCATTTTCTGGCAACATTCTGGCCTAGAGCTGCAGCAGTGGAAGGCTTTGGAATTTTCCAACACCACTACGCATTCCCCATTGTCTCAGTAGAACAGGGATTGGCAACTTCTGGCCGTTGCAGCCAACGGTAAGGGGTCATGGGAGTTGTAGAGCAAAACAAAGCAGTCTGTGTCCCATAATCAGGCCTGAATCCAGACTGAAATGAATCCAGATATCCATCTCATCCAGAAATCCCTGGAGCCGAGAAGCCACCACGTTCTCCAGCACCTTGCCCAAGAATGGAATATTGGAGACGGGCCACAAATATCCAACACAGTGGGGTTCTGGGAGTTTTTTTTAAGCGAAGGTCTTACCATTGCCTTCCTTAGGCAAGATGGAATCATAGCTTGACATAAAGAGGCATTCACAACTACCTTTACCCACTTAGCCGGTGTCCCCCTCCAGCTGCTTTTGTAAGCCAGGAAAGGCAAGGGTCCAACACACAACTGGTAGGCCTCACCTATCTAAGGATCCTTTCCACATCCTTGGGCTGTACAAACTGAAAAGTATCCATTGTAACTGGACAAGCAAGGGTCAAAGTTACATCCACCAGATCTGTATCAACTATGGCATCCAAGTCAGCATGGATACAATGATATTTTCTAACACACATCAAAATTTCTCCACATCAGCCTTTCCCAACCTAGTACCCTCCAGATGTTTTGGACTACAACTCCCAGGATTCCTGACTATTGGCTATGCTGACTGCGGCTGATGGGAATTGACACTGAAAACATCTGGAAGGCACCAGGTTGGGGAAGGCTACTCTACATAATATTTTGCTATCCGTCAATAGGTATTAACATGCTCGTAAAATCAGTATTCTGGGTTAAGCCAAGTATGCTGTCCCTGAGAGAAGGAGCAAGCCAACAACAAAATAAAAAAGTATACCAGAAGCAAACTGAAGCAAAAATATGGTAATTCATTTTTACGTTTTCCACAAAAATAAACTGCAAGTGATTTACATTCCATCTATAAGGTACTATGAAAGAATACTACTATAGTACAGCTAGTGAAATGCTCGTCTCTGGCCATGCACCCATGCACCCTTATAAGGATGTATGCTCAGAGGACTAGCTCTATTAGGAATGTGGGTGGCCAGACTGCACCAAGGGAAAGAGGAAGTAGAAGGCATCTTCCTCTGGTTGGTATAGGTGGGCCTCTTTGCTACTAGCATGCCCTAGTAGGGAAGCAAGCAAGGCATGAAGGCTAATGAAGGCCACTTGTACCAAGGGAAGGGAGCATACCCTTACCCAACTGTGGGTTAGCCTGTCCTGACTTCTGCAGCCAGCTTGCCTCCTTTGGGTGGAAGTAGAGTGTGTCCATACCACAGACGGTACACTCCATTCTACATTTATTGTGAGCAAGAGATGAAAGTTGGCTTTTTTACATACATAATACCGACATTTCTGATGCCTCTAGATACATATGTAATGCCAGTCATTTCTGGTGTGTTTGAATATTTTCACAATATTTTATTTTTTAAAATATGTTGGCCAATTTTCCAAGTTCTCAGTTTGTCTGGTTAGACTAAAAAGAGATACTGAGAGAAAGTAGACTAAAAATGTATGGCACAATCACTGAAGAGGATAGCCGGAAATGTTTGCTCCACAAAATGATATGTAAGTCATTATTTTATTCAAAGCACCATATGATCCTCTGAACACAACACAAATTGAGTTCTGTGTGCCTGACTCAGCCTCACATTCCTGACATGCTCCTTTGGGATGAAGAAGAGTAATGTAAGCCCTCATTGCTATTCCTCATTCTTACATATGTGAAAAACTTCTAAGCTGACTTAAATCACTGTTAGGCTCCCATATTTCTGCTGTGCAGTCTGCTTCCATGGGATCCTTGAAACATTGTTTCCCAGGATGCACCAGTTATGTTGGACAATTCAGAGGAAAGAAACAAGTATTCTCTCCACTTGTTAAAAAATATGGCTCTCTGGTGATTTTGTGCTGTCTTCTTCCCTCGTTCGAATTAACCTTGACAGTCTTTAACAGATATTTGTTCATGGGATATTTTAAATAGGAAATCACCACTATTTTAAGAGAATCTGTAATTGTCAAAATGAATTATGTAACACAGGGAATGACATGACACAATGCAAGCGTGATATTCTAGGAACATTTTCTGTTTTAGCATTATGACTCTACATTCTATGCATTTTAATAAAGGCAGCACTCCAAGGTGAGAATGCAAGTCGTTCTAGGCTTCCCTTGAAATCCAAAATCTGTTTTCCAGTTTGCTTGAGGATTGTATTTGGTCAAAGACATTTAGGTGTATTATGTTCTAGCCCTAGCCATTATTTTCTAAACTAAGTTCCTATCTGGAAATCATACCGTGGAGAGAAGTTTGAAAATAAAATGTCTTGTCTCTTTAAAAAGCTGCTATATACGACACAATAGCCTAGCTTCCCCATTACATAGTATCCTAGAAATTAAGAATTTCACCCTTAATGGATCCTGTCTACCAGGAGTAAATAGGAATTCTCTATCAGTTCACAGCTCTTACTTCTACCTTCCTGGCCTGGTGAAAAGTGGCTAAGTGCCCATCTCCCTCTGTGTACATGTTGGGCATGCCATGCCCCAAGGGGGGGAAAAACTTACCAAGCCCATCTGGCCATACTTGACTGGAGAATAGCCAATGATGAAGGATTACTGGAGCTGTAGGCCAAAACATCTGGAGGGCCACAAGTTGCCCACCCCTGATACATATCAACCATCAATCTATGTACAGGTGCAGACACTGCTGGGTAAAGTGTAAGCTCTTCACACCTTTGTCCAAAGTAAGGTTTCCTTAACTGTTCTGGCATATTAATTAGTTGCAGCTTTTACCTTCCAGCAGGTATGCTAAGTTTTCTTTTTAGTAGGAGAGAAATGAGACACACTACTCATTCCTCAGGTCTGTCAGAGGAGTCAGTGCATTGGTGCCAGTTGCAAAGCAGCCCAGCTAGGAAGGAATAGCAGTGGGATTTGGGAGACTTTTTATTGAAAGGGCATATAAAATATTTTATTGCGACTATTTCCATAACTGTGCCCCCCAAAAAAAACAAAAAAAAGCAACACACACGTTAATGTGAACAACTCTAGACCTCTGCACACTCTTTACCACTTATTTAACACTAGCTGTTGCCTGCGACTGCGCTCGCATGGATTTTAGGATTTGGTACAATGGAAAAGATACAGTGTCTCTGACTGAAAGTGTAACGTTTAGGCTGGGTGGTGGCAGCAGAAAACTTTTCTGACAGAAATATCTGATCTTAAAGAAAAATCAGGTTAATCCTGAGAGTCTACAGGTGATGAAGAGTGACCGTGCCAAGTTTGGGGTAGATCTGTCAAAACGTGATGGAGTGGAGCCTATGCAACGACGCCCCACACACAACAGTCATTCAGTCATTTAAAAAGTTTCCCTCCCATTTCACCCCCTCAGAGAACATTCTAAATGGCCTAGGGGAGATTGGCATACCCACCCCTATTGGCCCCTGCAGGAATTAATATGAACATTCTAAGTGTCGTATGGGCTATTTGCATAACTGCTCCTATTGGCTCCTGCAGCAATTATGAGGTGAGGCCGATTTGCATAACTGCCCCCCTGTTGTTTTGCCCATAGGAGATATCAGAGTAGGGCGATTTTGCCCCCTTTTTTCACCCCCTTAGGGACGGAATTTCCAAAAATCCTTCCTTAGTGGGTGTCTACGTCATAAAAGCAATGCTCCTTCAAAATTTCACGTTCCTAGATTAAACGGTTTGAGCTGGGTGTTGATGAGTCAGTCAGTCAGTCAGGACTTCTTCTTTTATATACAGTCATGCCTTGGATTGAGAGCATAATTCGTTCCGGAAACGTGCTTGTAATCCAAAACACTCTTATATCAAAACGAAATCCCCCCCAAAAAAAATTGTACAGAGATTTTTAATTTAAGCCGTACTACAGTACTTGTATTGCAAGATGTTGCTTGTATATCAAGTCAAAAATAAATAAATAAATATTTAAAAATTTGCTTGTCTTGCAAAATGCTCTCAAACCAAGTTGCTTGCAATCCAAGGTATTACCGTATATAGATATTGACAGAAAGCCTTGTCAGTCAGCACTGAACTGTTACATTCCAAAATCCTGCAATTAAAGACTGAACTAGACCCACAATACCTGTTCCTGGAGATAATTATTTTCATCTACACCTAACATTGTAAGTATCAAGGATACTCTGTTCAGTGTCTGTAGTTCAGATGACTTGCTTGGACTGCACAAGACTGACAAAGAGCATTCCAGCAGCCTAGCACCCCTTTTACCTTTCTCTTCAATTCTGCCCTTTATCCACAAGGCAGAATAGTTGGTCCAGATTGTCAGCAAGGACAGTTATATTTCAAATATATGGAACGTACCCAAACTATTTCAGTAAAGGTAGTGGTCAATTACAGAAGGAATCTGAGGGGGCAATGAAGGATATAGGCACCGCTCTTGCAGTAATGGAGTGCAATAATTGCATTTGCAATAATAAAAGAACCTAGTTAACTGTTTGCAAACCCAATAAAACACCGTGAGCTTGTATGGAAGGATACACAAATGGGTCAGCTTTAGTTTTCTCATTCTCCATTTCCAAAACTTTCAGTCGTTCGGTATTTTAATGCTTTAGCACGGAAGACTGTAGTGTCGAATAGTTTTAAGTGTCAAGCATTTCGCTTTAACCACAACTGCATCTCCGTAGAACGCCACTTAAAAACCCGTTGAATTAATCTCCTGTTTTAGTACATAAAAGGTATGCCCTCTATCATTTCCAAGGAGCACTTTCTTCACAACACCCTTGTGCATATAAAGAACACGAATAAGATGTCTGGAGGCAAAAGCACTATCTTGTTTCTTTCTAGCTATAAAATATCCTTGAAATAAACTAGTGGTTTGTGTCAGATGTCGGAAGGAGCAATCCTATGGCCCCTAGACAGCATCTGAGGGGCCACAGGATACTTCGGATTCCCAGATCCAAGGTCGGAGACAGAGCTCCGACCATGGAGAAGGGAAATGGAGCTCCGACTCCCCTCGCCATTGCAGCCAGCATGGAAAGGACCGTATCGGCTGCCTCCCCGAAGCCGGGAACGCAACCTCGGAGAGGGGTAAAAGGTAGCATTTTGGTGGGCCGGGAGGGGAGGAGACTGGAGAGGCCAGGATATGAGCCATCCTGGGCTTCCCCAGCCTCCTTCCCTCCCTGAAATACTTTTGCTAGAAAGGCAAAAAAAAGGCCGTCTAATGAAAATAAAGGGTGGGAGGATGGGGAGGTGAAGATCGTAAGCCTCCAACTTCAATCCACATAACAGGATTGCACCCTAAGCCAATGGATACAATAACCCACAGAATTGCAAAAGTCAAATGAAAGAAGGGCCCCCATTAAAGAAACAAATCACACATGGTTAGGGGAAAGGAACTATACTAGATTTGTTGTGTTGAAATAGACTTATGAACTCTATGGCTGAAGGAATTTAAAGAGTAATAAGTTAGTGGTTTAAAACCAAAAATGCTTTTTTATAGTAAGAGTCAGACATTTAAATAGGGACGAGTTTGGACCTCTGTGTAACCTAATAAAGACGTGGTGCCTTAGGATGGAGAGGAATAAAGCCTAAAACACAAGCAATATCACAACTGCTAAAATGAAATGCCATTTATGCATCCATTTGCACAGGTTCTTCTGTTATGAACCCCTCCTTTCAGCCCCATATTGGCATGCAGTCCTGGCTAGCTTACAACTATAAAGTGCTGAAGAGAAGTGAGCAGAGGGTGGGAAAGAAGGCGGAAATATGCAGCACTGGAAATTTTCAAAGAACAGCTTTGAAGAAGGATCATAATAATTCTGATGCTGTGTGGGCTTGAGGAATTTCAATAATGGTGCAGAATTTACAGTATACACCCCATTTAAAGCTGATAAATCTTACATATGCCTGCAGGGTTTTTTTTGCCCATAATAGGGTCACTAACACATAAGATCAATGTAGCTATGCATAACTTATTGTTAGAAATTTAGTTAAAATTCTCTGCTGCTTTCATGGAATGAATTATGCTTTAATGTGCACAATTATTAAAATTTATCTTCTTATTTTTTAAAATAAGGACACATTCTAATCCTTCATTGATTTCATTGTTTGAGTGAACTGTATTTCATTCCATCTTTTGCACTGGGGGCCAATTGAGACATTTGTAAATGCTCTATACACAGAGTGGCATGAACAGCCCCAGGAACACAGCAATGTGGAAAAAATAACATCTAACTTGGCATGTGCTAAGATACGGTCCACAGATAATTCATGTGAATCAGATAATTTTTTTAGTTGCTGTACCCACCAGAATTCTGCCTTAAAATGGCAGCAATTTCTGTGGATACATTGGGTCAGATATTACATCCTCCATTTGGTTGCATCCCTGGGTCTGTTCCTCCTGGAACAATTTACAAATGCCTCCACCAGACTTTAGGTCTGATATACAAGTGACGATGCAACATTAGGTGGAAAGTCATTTGTGTGTGTGTGTGTGTGTGTGTGTGAGAGAGAGAGAGAGAGAGAGAGAGAGAGAGAGAGATTCCACAGTTATATATGAAACATTGTTTACATTTAAGCTGATTTTTCTGGAGTGTTTGGTGAAACAACCAAGTTTGCATCTCTCATTTTTATTGCAGTAAGATGTTCCACATCAAGTATCACCTCATGTATGTTATCACCCATCCAGTTTAATCTATGTGAGTGTGGGCTCATTATTATTATTATTATTATTATTATTATTATTATTATTATTATCTATTATTATTATTATTATTATTATTATTATTATTATTTTACAGTTAGCTTCTAATAGGAAGGAAAAACATAAGTGTTTAACAAAAACAACTCCAAGGTGTCAGAGCCAGCTTACATGACTCCTTCTTTGAGTGAGATAAGTACTAGGTTAGCATGGTTTTTTGACCACTGAAACCACCCTTCTGTAAAACTTGCACATATTTTTCCTTATTAGTAGTTTATTAAGATCTTTCATGAGAATAAATAATAACAGAAATTAAGAATAACTAAAATCAGAACAAACTTTTAAAGTATTGGAAAACATATATTTGCATGTATTGCTTGAATAACAAACCCTCTTTCTGTGCTCCAGATGAAGCAGCAGCTTTAGGCTGCAATCCTATACACCACCTTCCCCAGCCGAGTGTCCTCCAGAGATGTTGGACTACAGTTCCCCTCACCCTAGCCATCATGCCCAATGGTCATGCTGGCTTGGGATAATGGGAACTATAGTTCAACACTGGAGACTCCGGTGGCCTCAGTGGCAAGCAGTGCCCTCTACCAGCTTCGATAGGTGGCCCCTATCTGGACAGGAGTAACCTGGCCTCAGTAGTCTATGCTCTTACCACCTCCAGGTCAGATTACGGCAATGTGCTCTACATGGGGCTGCCCTTGAAGATGGTTCAGAAGCTGCAGCTTCTGCAAAATTCGGCAGCCAGATTGATAGCAGGGACCAGAAGTTCTGAACATATAACACTAATTCTGGCCCACTCGCACTGGCTGCCTGTATGTTTTTTGACCCCAATTCAAGGTGGTGGTTTTGACCTATAATGCCTTACACAGCTCAGGACTGGAATACCTAATGGAGCCCCTCTCCTGGTATGAACCTACCCAAACACTACAATAGTCATCTGAGGCCCTCTTCCAGGTGCCTTCTCCGAGGGAGGTTTGGAGGATGGCAACAAGGCAGAAGGTCTTTTTGGTGGTGGCACCAATTATGGAACAGTCATAGGATATCATAGGATCATAGAGTTGGACTGGGGCCTACAAGGCCATTGAGTCTCCCCAGTGAGGTCTGCCTGGCATCAACTTTGTCGTCCTTTCAGCACCAGGTTAAGACTTTCCTCTAGTCTCAGGCATTTGACGGCATATGATAAGGCTTTACCTGGTCCTGGGATTTCTATTCTTGATTGTTTTTAATTGTTTTTGTATGTAAATGGTTTTTATATTATGTTTTATATTGTATTTTTAAGGTTTTAATCCTTTGTAAACTGCCCAGAGAGCTTTGGCTATTGGGCAGCATAGAAATGTAATAACTAAATAAAAATTAAAAATAAACAAATGCTCATTTCTGGAATGGAACTGGTCAGCAGAACTAGCAGAAGGGAACTCTGCTGATTTGTCCTGTTCTGGAAATGAGCACTTTGGCTCATTTCCAGGGTTGTTCTTGGAAGTGCTAGCTTCCCATTGTGCTAATACTTGGTCCCACTGATGTGACACAAACAGCAGAGGTACAGTGGCAGTATTAGATGCTGCCCTTAGCACTCTTTCTATTTCCAATATTCCAGTCAATATGCCTAAATATGCATCTATCTATCTATCTATCTATATATCAAGATGCTTTGTACCACACATTGACTGAGGTAAGGAATGTGTTAGAAGTCCTCCTGTATCAGACAAAAAATGGAAATTCGGTGCATACATAGTCCAAGATGCCCAGATTAATAGTAAAAATGGGCAAGAGGCATTAAAATGTCCCCAAACATGTAACCTTAAGTCTACCTCGTGAAAACAGTCAAAATTGCACCAGACAATACGCCAAGTCACACGTCTAATGGAATGCAGGGGTATGGGAGTTTCCCCCTTCATACTAGGGGAGGCGAGATTTCTAGCAGCAGCAGTCAGGAACCGATCTATGTTTACAGAGTACAAGCAGTATTTAACCATGTATTATACACTTCCTATATGGGATTTTAAATTAAGTCCAGTTCCTCTTTTGATCTTCATTTTGTAACACACAGTCTTCCTTTATTGCTCCAGATGTATCACAGGACCAGAACAAGGCAGAGGTTTTTGGCTACCTTGGCAGACCATGAGGAGGTCCCATTTGCAGAATAACGGCTTAGAACTTAGAAAGTGATGGTCAACACTTTTAGAAATCCTTTTTCTTAGGCAGCACTGCCAACAACCCTAAAGTATCCCCCAAAATGGACACTGGATCAGTGTGAATTAATCCACTGGCAGCCCCTCCATCACAACAATATTTTCACTATAACACATTATCATGATTTTCAGTGGTTTGGATCCAAAGGTACCACTGCATGACCAGAAAGCACTTCTGCTTCAGCAAAGTGAGCTCCCAATTTTCATCAATACTCTCCCATCTGCTGCAGCCCCCACCACCACATTCCATGCTACTCCAGAAGGTCCCCCAACCCGAGGATCAGCTTATGAGGGGGTGCAGTGGTCTGCAATGGGTAGGTGGGTGGAGTCTCTGAAAACGGGGCCTCTACCTTGCATGAGCAAACATGCTCTCCGCCAGCACAGACACCACCACCGCCTCTGGATCCAAGCCAATGACTCCAGGAGTTTCACAGTTCTTTATTTCATTTCTTGGTTGGCTCTCCTCATTGCTTTGATCTGTGCCTATTCAAAACACCAGTCCAAGGTATAATATTTTATCTGTAGGACTGAGCTTAAAGTTTTCATAAGAGAACTTTTGGCTCAGATTTGAGGGGAACAGGGGGTAAAATGGGACTGAAATCCTGTCAGTTGTGGGGGGGGGGATAAAAGTCAGGGTTCAAAACTCACCACTACTCAGAAATCTTCCAGCAATCGACATTTCCCCCCCTCCGGAAGCCCCCTCAGAGCAACACTATATCACCACTTATTATTTTGGAGGCTTGCAAGGTTGGGAGGGAATACCAGCAAGTAGCCACTAGGAGAGGGTCTGATGGCAGTGGTGTGTTTTGCCCCCGAAAACCCCAGGAAAAAAATCCCCACTTTTGTGGCCGAGGGGTTGGGCAGGGTTTACATGGACGGCATGTCTCTTGGCTGTCTAGTTTAAACAGCCGTACACAAGAGTGGCATGCTAGAAAACAAAAGCAGCTAAAGAACATGGAACTCTGATACACTGTTTGCTCTTATACTGAAAACAGGAAACAGTAATACAGTAATTGAGACTGCAGCATGCTACATTTTTATAGCCGTAATCAAATTTATTTACTATTAATTGTTTTAATTACTTGCAGAGAAACAACCTCCCAGATGCATTTTCCATGGCTGAAACCTGCCCTTGGAGCTGGATCACAGATATTTAAATCTAATTTCTATTGATCTAATTTCTGCTGATTATAAGGGAATATGGAGACAGTCAGTCAGGCACGTCCATGTTCACACACGCGCACACTCTCACTCCCCATTTCTTTCTCTGGAAACAACGCTATAAAAAGGAAAGTGTTTACATTTCCCAAACATTGATGGCAAAGCACTGAAGACAAATCAAAGAAACCACAACTGGTAATGAACCTTGCGTGAATTAAAACCAAATTACAGGTGATGGATTATGGGATGTGTATTGGCAATTAACTTTTCACTTCAGGTAATTTTTGGATTAAAAGGAAGTCTTGCAACAATTCCAGCAATACTTGTCCCTTTCCAGTTTCAACCTTGCATACTGACAGAACCACAATGAATTCAGAAAGAACAAATATACCCAAATACACATGTATTCAAACTGACACAAATACCAACTAGACCCTGTGACAATCTAAGTGACATCTAGATTTCATCATATTTTACAGGTGTTGACCAAGATATTCTTAGCTTTCTCATGCTGGCTGACTCCATGTTTGCCTTTAGCTGGTTACCAACAGCAAAAATGAGGAACACTGTTTGGGTAGCTGGATGAAAAGGAAAACACACTCACAAACCACCTACCCACTTGTTCACTTGCTTGGAAGAAGAACCTAAAGCCTGGTGTTGACTTGTTAATTGCCCCCAAGGTAACAGCAGCCACAGACCACAATAAAATTGCAAAACTAAAAAAGTTTTTAAAATGTCCAGGCTATATTCAAATCAGTGAAGGTCAACCAAGTGTCACTCAAGAAAGCAATTTTCTACTCCTAACATTGCCTTTTGCTCCTTTCTACAAATATTTGTGAAAGCAGAGCTTAACGTTCACTGGAGTATTTTGTTAACTTGTACGTAAGTCAGGAATCCAGTCTTCAAGATTACCACTATAATTTACTGATTTTCTCAGAGAATATAAATGTGTACTAACTACTTTGTTCTGGTATCCATGCACAGCTCTAACATAAAAGTTCTTATACTCTCCAACGGTACCTATTTAATAAGTGTATTTATCAGTGGTATGAAAACTTCTTTCACCTAAGTCTCAAACTTGCCTGTCAGATCTACTTATCTGAATGGCACAATGCTCTCCTAACAACTGAATCTCACAACTTTGGAAATGGGTACTGAATTCTGAAATATATGGATGTTACAGTATTTGCAGAATGGAATGCTGGAGAATTGTTAAAGTGTATACATGGATGGAGGCCTACTTTGACATGGGGCTAATATCTTCTGATCTGTGCCCTGGATCTTTAGAGCTGCCCCAATTGCCATCAACTGCCTTAATACAAGCCTGCAGTGCTTCTTCCCTCTGAACTCAGTAGCCTTACAAGGAGACCTTATAACTCACTCCCTTAGCAGACTAATAGGGAGTGTAGCATGAAGGCACCGGCCTTTTGAACTAGAGGGGAGACTGCCACCTTTCCTTCCACAGTCTGTTCATTATTTTCATTACGTCCAAAATTGCCTAATAGCACCAGTGTGACCCAGCTTTCTCGGAGTGTGCCTGACAGGGCCGGCGCTAGCGCTAGGCCAACTAGGCTGTTGCCTAGGGTGCGTAGCGGAAGAGGGCGCAGAACACTGCGCTCCTCTTCGCTGCCGGCGCGCTCCTGCCCTGCCCGCCCGCCCGCCTCTCTGAGAAAGCCAGGTCAGTGTGGGGGATTGTGCCCGGAGTAGTGGTGGGGCCGAGCCTGGGCGCCTCCCCCCCACCTTGCCTCGCCTCCGCGCCGCCTCCCACCTCGCCTCGCCTCGCCTCTGCGCCGCCTCCCCCACCTCGCCTCGCTTCGCCTCGCCTGTGCCGCCTCCCCCCCGCGCCGCCTCCCCCCCACCTCGCTTCGCCTCTCCTCCGCGCCGCCTCCCCCCCGACACCTACCTTCTCCGCGCTGTTTCCGGAGCCCCGCCCGCGCTCTGTTTTGGCGGGAAGAACCAGGGCAACAGGGCTTAAACAGCCCTGTTGCTCTGGTTTCCCCCGGCCAAAAACAGAGCGCGGGGGTCCCTTTTCGGAGGAGGCGTGGGAAGGTAGGTGGGGGGCGGCAGCGGCAGCAGCAGCGTGCGGGGGGGTCCGGTGGGGGGGCAGGAGGTTGCAGAGCAGGGCTGCTTTCCAGAGCCCCCCCCACGGCACGAGAGGGGGGGCGCTAAATATAATTTAGCCTAGGGCGCCAACCTGCCCTGCACCGGTCCTGGTGCCTGACCCTGCAGAGACCTGCCCAGCCAACTACTACAGGGCAATTGTGCTTGTGCCCTGGGCCACTGTAGGAAGTGAGTCCCTGATGAAAGAAAAGCATGCGCATTGGTTGCTCACATATCAAATGGAGCGCCAGAGGCATTCCTCATCTGTTGCTTCCTCCAAGCTGGACCAGGCCCCTCATCTTGGTGGGAAACAGAAGTCGGTTTGCTTGCAAGAAAGGTTTGAATGAGCAGCAATGTCTGAATTTGGAGCAAGGTAATGTATGAGTGCACAGCTTGCAGTTATTTTGAAAGATGTCACTTTTCATATAACTGGAGAAAAATAGCACTTGCTAAAGGTACAGGAACCTTGATGTTCTCTGTCGCATCTGATCCCCCTGGACTAGCTGGCTGTTTGCCCACATGTGCTTCCCCTCCTGCTGCCTCCCTTGAATCTTCCTGCCTGAGGTTTTTTTCTGAAATCAAATGCCCTTTATTAATTATTATTGTATCTTCACTCCCAGGGAATGGGAGAGGTGCTTACAGGATTTTCTGCCCCAGAGGCCAAAACAACATGACTGGCTTTAAGTACTACTATGCAACTTGACTGTGGCATGGGGGGAGGTGCCATTTGCTGCTTTGCCTCAGGCAGCAAAATGTCTTGGGGCCAGCCCTGGACATGGCTCTAGAGGCCTATGGAGTGGGAATAGGTAGCTGAGATGGTACAGGAAATTATGTGGGGTAGGGAAACAACTGGGGGTACAGAGTGGTCTGTGGATGGGGAAACATGTTCAAGATTACATCAAACTTACTGTGCAATCCTAAACATGTTTACCTGGGATTTACTCCCAGGTAAGTGTATATAGGATTGGAGCCTTACCCTTTAGCAAATGTGCTCAGAGCTGCAACCTGCCTCATCCACCCTGAAGTAGTTCCAGTATCTGGATCTAGAGAGAAACCTGGAGATAGATAACCGGTAATTTAAAAAACCACCAACCAAAAGCAAGGGTAGCCATGCTGGTTCATGAGAAATAAAAAAAGCAAAATCCACAGTTAGGCAATATCATTATTAGGAATTTTGGTTGGTCCTAATAAGGGTATCCAACTATGCATTTAGGTACTTTACGAGTTGTATGACGATGTGGTTGCTAGAAACTTTATATTGCAACATTTAGTGTAGATGTGAAAAAAAGTGTTCTGGAATCCCAGAAACTACCAAAATTAAGTATTTGAGATAAAATGAGGAGCCACCTTTGGTAGTGGCTCTCTCTGCCTCCTCACCTGGTCCAGCAGCAAAGCAACATCCTCCAGTCCTGAGGTCTCTGTCTGGTACTGTTGTGCTTGTTGGTGATGGGTGGGGGAGCGAGTAAGGATTTACTCAGAAGTAAATCCCACTATGTTTAATGGAGGCTACTCCCTAGTAATTATGTAAGTCTGCAGCATAAGAGCATGGGTTATTCTAGTCTACAATACATTCCCACACTTTCCCTTGTCAGTGTGCCATTTTCAGTTTGCAATTCATTGGTAAATAAATGTTTGATTTATTTATCAATGAAGCACTTTACTGGTTCCAGACACTCCATCCTCCCCATCTGGATTTGGGCCTAAAGGACCAAGGAAAACTGTGGGTGCATAGAGGGTTTTAAGCAAGCACAGTTTGAGACATTGCAGAGTTCTGTCCTGAAAACAAGCAAGAGGTTAATTAGCTTGCCTTCTATAAAATTTAAATTATAGTAATTATTTCTAATTATGCACATATATTTGTATATGTAAAATAGCGTGTTCCGATGAATCCTGTGAGCAATGCCGTCGGGAGCTATGTACTCCCAGTAGGGTCACCCATGGCGGTAAGGTCCGGGGAGAGGAACCAGACAAAGAACGATCCAAAACATAAAGTCCTCAACGGCAGAACAGGCGGAAGATAATTAAACCTAAATTACAACGGCTGTGAAGGCGGATGAAGGCTGCAGCAGAGAATGGTTTTCCAATCGTCAGGGTAACCGTGCCATTGGATCTCTGCCATACTCTGTCAAGTTTGTGTGGTGATTCGTTGTGCACCGATCTCCCCACATAAAACAGTTTCACGCACAGGCGTCTTCCAACCCAACCCATCCAACCCAACCCAACCCAACCCAACCAAACAAAAAAAAAGTCCCATGGCGACTGGCGAATGGCAACGGGGGCAGGACTGTGAATCTGGAAGCCCCTAGTCATGGACCAGCACATGGGCGGTGGATGCAGACTCAGTCGCCCTGTTCAAGGAACGAGGTAGTCGAGCAGCTCGGCAGCTGTATCCATGACTGAGCAGCCCTATTTAGGATCCACTCTGCTCACCCCGTATGGGGAGGGGGCTAGAAAAGGTGCCCTAAACATAGTCTACCTCTTTCTCCCCTGACTGGATTACCGCGTCCAGTGGGGTCACCATTTTAGCGGTCGAAAAAGACATTTGAACTTTGGAACATGGAATATACGGACATTGCTGGATAACATAGATAGTGAACGCCCTGAGCGTAGGACTGCTATTATTGCAAGGGAGCTGAGACGGTTTAAAATTGACATAGCAGCACTTCAAGAAACTCGAAGGGCAGGAGAGGGACAGCTGAAAGAAGAAAAAGGAGGTTATACCTTCTTCTGGAAAGGACTACCTGAGCAGGACCGACGAATACATGGTGTAGGCTTTGCCATCAAAAATGAACTAGTGAACTCTTTGTCAGAAGTTCCTACTGGCATTAACGAACGCCTGATAACTCTTCGATTAAAGCTCGCCAATAACCAACAGGTAACTATTTTGAGCGCTTATGCACCAACATTAGATGCTGATGATGACATCAAGGAAAGTTTTTACAGCCAGTTGGACACTCTCCTGTCAGAGATACCTAAGGAGGATAAAATTATCCTCCTGGGCGATTTTAACGCAAGAGTCGGGCGTGACTTTGATTTATGGCCAGAAACTATTGGAAAAGACGGAGTAGGTAATAGCAACCCGAACGGACTCTTACTTTTGTCTATATGTGCAGAGCATAATCTCACTATCACAAACACGCTCTTTCGACAAAAGAATAAGTTTAAAACATCGTGGCAGCACCCACGGTCAAAGCACTGGCATCTTCTGGATTATGTAATTGTCCGTGTTAGAGATCGCCGTGATGTACTTCTTACTAGGGCCATGGTGAGTGCCGACGACTGCTGGACAGACCACCGACTAATCCGGTCCACAATGGTTATCAACATTGCTCCCCAACGTAGGCTTCAAGGAAGGAAACCAAGGCGTAAAATGAACATCCAAGTCCTTCAAGATCCTATTAAGCAAACTCGTCTTCAATCACTTCTTAAGGAACATCTACCTAGGGAACCTCCTGACAACATTGAGGACCATTGGTCTAAGCTGAAAACCTCCATTACTGCAGCTTGTGAACAAACTATTGGATATGAAACTAAGAAACATCAGGATTGGTTTGATGAAAATGACAATGAGATTAAATATATAATTGACCAAAAAGGAAAGCCTTCCAAATATGGCAAAATGATATTAACTGCGCTGCCAAGAAAAAAACCTACGCTAGCGCAAAGGCTGAGGTCCAAAGAAGAACAAGAGAACTTAAGAACGCTTGGTGGAAAAAGAAAGCTGAAGAAATTCAACAACTTGCAGAATCTCATGATGCACGGGGCTTTTTAAGGCCACAAGGGCCATTTATGGACCAAAAACCTATGGTACAAACCCTTTACAATCAAAAGATGGCACCAAACTCTTAAAAGACAAAGAGTCTATTGCACTGCGTTGGAAAGAGCATTATTATGACCTTTTAAATCGTAAATCTAAGGTGGATAATGAGATTTTTTCGCAAATCCCGCAAAAACAAATTAAAGAGGAACTTGCAATACTCCCCACTTTGGATGAAGTAAAAAAAGCCATTAATCAAATGAAGAACAACAAAGCTAGTGGACCAGATGGGATTCCTGCTGAAATCTTTAAAGAAGGGGGCCCCGAACTTGTACAACATCTTCATAAACTCATCGAAAAAATCTGGATAAGAGAAGAGATCCCAGAAGACTTCAGGGATGCCATAATTATCACCCTCTTTAAGAAGGGTGATAGAACAGACTGTGGAAACTATCGGGGCATTTCTCTCTTAGCAACCGCAGGTAAAATATTTGCTAGGATTCTCGCAAACCGTCTTCTATCTATTTCAGAAGAGATCCTCCCTGAAACTCAATATGGTTTCCGCCCCTCTAGAGGGACAGTAGACATGATTTTTACTGCACGTCAGCTCCAAGAAAAATGCCGGGAGCAAAATCAACCCCTTTATATGGCATTTATCGATCTGGCTAAGGCCTTTGATACTGTAGACCGTACAGCTCTCTGGACTATCCTTATGAAAATTGGATGCCCCAATAAATTTGTGAATATCTTGCGACTTCTCCATGACAACATGACGGCAACAGTTTTGGACAACAACGGCTCTCATGGTGCTCCATTTAAAGTGGGATCAGGTGTTAAACAGGGATGTGTTATCGCCCCAACATTATTTGCCATTTTCATCGCCATGGTTTACATCTTGTCAAGGGGAAACTTCCCACCGGTGTGGGAATTATATATCGAACAGATGGAAAGCTTTTTAATCTCAGCAGGCTGAAAGCAAAAAGTAAGGTAATTACAACCTCCGTTGTGGAACTTCAGTATGCTGATGATAATGTGGTCTCCGCACATTCAGAGGACGATCTCCAAACTATCCTAAATGCTTTTGCAGAAGCATACGAAAAACTTGGTCTCTCACTTAACATCAAAAAAACCAAAGTGCTTCATCAGCAAGTGCAAGCCAACCCTTTGGTGATGCCATCTATCCAGCTTGGCGGGACAATACTGGAAAATGTCGATCATTTTCTCTATCTTGGCAGCTATCTTTCTGTTACAGCTAACATCGACAGTGAAATCCAGCATCGTCTGAGCTCCGCAAGTGCCGCATTTTCTCGAATGAAACATAGAGTGTTCGAGGATCGGGATATTTGTAAGAAGACCAAAACACTGGTTTATGAAGCCATTGTATTACCAACTTTATTGTATGCCTGCGAAACATGGACTATCTATAAACGTCACTTCCACCTCCTTGAAAGGTTTCATCAACGTTGCCTCCGGAAAATCCTGCAAATTACTTGGGAAGATAGGCGAACAAATGTCAGTGTACTGGAAGAAGCAAAGACTACTAGCATTGAAAAAATGATCCTTCAACGCCAACTTCAGTGGACCGGTCATGTTGTTCGAATGCCTGACTGCCGCCTCCCAAAGCAGTTACTTTACTCCCAACTCAAGGATGGAAAGCGGAATATCGGTGGTCAATATAAGAGGTTTAAAGATGTTCATAAGGCTAATCTAAAAAAATGCAATATAAACATCGAAAACTGGGAAGCTCTGGCCCATGAACGATCTAAATGGAGGTTGGCCTTTCACAAAGGTTCCATGGACTTTGAAGAAGCCCGAGTGCAAGGTGAAAGGGAGAAACGTGCTAAGCGAAAAGCACGTCAAATGAATCCTTTACAGGACCATCTTCTATCTGGTAACCTGTGTCCTCACTGTGGGAAGCTGTGTGGATCTAGAATTGGCCTCCACAGTCACTTACGGACCCATCGCTAGAGTCTACACAATCTTCTTTAGAATTTCCTCCTTTTATCCCGGAAGACAATCTTACTCGGTCACGAGTGATCGCCTGATGATGATGATATGTAAAATAGCATATGCAAATTTGTTCAATTTTTTTTTGGGGGGGGGGCTGAGCCCAGGACCTTTTAGCTACTTAGCACCACCCTGATTACAGTGTCTTGCAGAAGTATTCACCCCGTCTTTGACTTTTCCACATTTTGTTGCGTTACAACCTGGAATTGAAATAGATTTAACTGGCATTGTGACCACTTGATGTACACAAGACACTCATCACTGTGAAGCTGCAAAATATTTTTATTGTGGCACAAAAGTTAAGTAAACAAAAACAAACTGGCACTTATTCATTGCATAAGTATTCACACACACCCTTTGCTGTGGCATGCCTAAATAAGCTCTGGTGCAACCCACTGCCTCCAGAAGTCACATACTGTACTATAAGTTGTTGGAGTCCACCTGTGTGCAATTCCAGTGCCACATGATCTCAGAATAAATGCACCTGTTTCTGGAAGGCCCCAGAGTTTGTCAGAGAGCATATTTAACAGACAGCATCATTAAGACCAAGGACCTATCAAAACAACCCCGGGATAAAGTTGTGCAGAAGCACCAGTTGGAGTTGGGTTATTTAAAGAATCCCAAACAGCCCCCAGAGCACCGTAAAATCCATTATTACAAAATGGAAAGAATACGGCTCAACCGCAACTCTGCATATAGAAGACCATCAACCAAAACTCAGTGACTGGTAAGGAGAGCATTACTCAGAGAAGCAACCAAGAGGCCAGTGGTAACCCTGAAGGAGCTGGAGAGATCCACAACTGAGATAGGACAAACCATCCATGAGACAACTATCACTCGGTCCCTTCACAAAACTGGGCTTGATGGAAGAGTGGCAAGAAGAAAGCCACTGCTGAAACAAACCCATATTAAAGCCCATTTGGAGTTTGCAAAAAGGCATGTGGGAGACACAGCAAAAATGCGGGAAAAGGTTATCCGGTCTGATGAGACCCAAATTGAACTTTTTGGCCCTGCAACCAAAGCTATGTGTGGCACAAAGCCAACGGTGCTCATTGCCCTGAGAACACCATCCCCACAATGAAGTATGGTGGTGGCAGCATCATGTGGATGATATGAGGAGGGCTTTGGATAGGGGCGAATGCTCCTTTCTAGTCCTCCTCGATCTCTCAGCGGCTTTTGATACCGTTGACCATGGTATCCTACTGGACCGTCTGGAGGGGTTGGGCTTGGGAGGCACTGTATTGCAGTGGTTCCGGTCCTTCCTCTCTGGAAGGTATCAGAGGGTAGTTCTCGGGGAAGAGGTTTCGGAGCCTCGGCTGCTCACTTGTGGAGTGCCGCAGGGTTCCATCCTCTCCCCGATGTTATTCAACATCTACCTCAAGCCGCTGGGAGCTATCATCAGGAGGTTTGGGGTGCAGTGTCATCAGTATGCGGATGACACGCAGCTCTACCTCTGTTTTAAGTCCTCACCGAGGTTGGCCGTTGAGACCCTGTCCAAGTGCCTGGAGTCAGTGGCTGGCTGGATGGGAAGGAACATGCTGAAACTGAACCCCGACAAGACCGAGGTACTTCTGGTGGGGGACAAGGGAAGGTTAGGGGATGTTGACCTGGTGCTGAATGGGGTACATCTACCCCTGAAGGACCAGGTCCGCAGCTTGGGGGTCATTCTAGACTCCCAGCTGTCCATGGAGGCTCAGGTGGCAGCTGTGAGCCGGGCGGCGCTGTATCAACTCCATCTGATACGGCAGCTGCGCCCCTACCTTCCTAATCACCTGCTCCCATCAGTGGTTCATACCTTGGTCTCCTCTCGCCTAGACTACTGTAATGCGCTCTACGTGGGGTTACCCTTGAAGACGGTCTGGAAGCTTCAGCTGGTACAGAACGCAGCGGCTCGCCTGATTAAGGGCAGCCGCCGGCGTGATCACATCACGCCAGTGCTTAATGAGTTGCACTGGCTACCAGTTGCTTGCCGAGCCGAATTCAAGGTGTTGGTTTTGACCTTTAAAACCCTACACGGCTCCGGCCCAGCTTATCTCAAGGAGCGCCTCCAGCAACATCAAGTAGGCCGCTCAACAAGGTCTGCCACGGACGGCCTTCTCCTTATCCCATCAGCCAGAGCAGCCAGGCTGGTGGGGACTAGGAAGAGGGCCTTCTCTGTGGCGGCCCCCACATTATGGAACTCCCTCCCTAGTGACCTTTGCCATGCCCCCTCCGTGATGAGCTTCCGCCGTGCATTAAAAACATGGCTGTTCAGGCGGGAATATGGGGTGGGTTAGGTTTTTAATAAGGATTTTTTATATTGTTTTAATAATTATATTTTATTGTGTTCTACTGTATTTTAATTGTACATCGCCCAGGGTGGCCGGGTGACCGGCCAGATGGGCGATTAATAAATATAATAAATAAATAAATAAATAAAATAAATAAATGTTGTGGGGATGCTTTTCCTTGGAAGGGACTGGGAATGGTCAGGATTGAAGGCAAGTTGGATGGAGCCAAATACAGGGCAATTCTAGAGGAAAACTTGTTTCAGTCTGGAAGAGACCTGGGAATGGGACAGAGATTCACCTTCCAGCAGGACAATGACCTGAAACACACAGCCAAAGTAACACTGGAATGGTTTAAAAACAAGAACCGGAAAGTCTTAGAATGGCCCAGTCAAAGCCCAGACCTCAATCCGATTGAGAATCCATGGCAAGACTTGAAAGTTGCTGTTCATCAACGGTCCCCATCCAACCTGACAGAGCTGGAGCAACTACGCCAGGAAGAATGGGCAAACATTGCAGGATCCCGAGGTACAAAGCTGATAGAGACTTATCCAAGAAGACTCGCAGCTGTAATTGCTGCCAAAGATGCTTCTACCAAGTATTGACTTGGGGGGGGGGGGGATACTTATGCAACCAACAAGTGCCAGTTTGCTTTTATTTACTTAAATTCACAGTGTTGAGTATCCTGTGTACATCAAGTGGTAACAATTCCAATTAAATCCATTTCAGTTCCAGGGTGTAACACAACAAAATGCGGAAAACTCAAACTGGGATGAATACTTCTGCAAGGCACTGTATATAGCTCTTCACTGTAAGTCACTTTTCATGTGTCTAGTTGGTTAGGAAATGTGTGATCAAAATTATGTCTGTTAAAAAGTAATTTTCTATTTAAAAAATAAATTTTCTAGGTAATAGGGAGATACTTACTTTGCAAGTTTCCTTGGCAGGTATGCCAGTAGAAATCACAAACGCAACTTGCTTGTACATGACTATACTATGAATTCTTTGATCACTTAGTGTAGCATAAACGTACCCATTTTCTTCTGTCAAACACTGGCCAATCTAAATCCTCAATCAACTATATATATATATATATATATATATATATATAATTCTGTCAAATACTGCAGCCGGAATTCAAAATACTCTTTAGTTTAAAGCAGTGTTGTCCAACCTCGGGTCCCCAGATGTTTTTGGCCTACAACTCCCAGCATGCCCCAGCTGGCAAGACTCTTGAACTAGCTAGCTGTTTTTCTCCTTGAACAGTTGGTCCTCAATGCCATATTGCAGCCCACTTTGAAACTCCTCTTCAGTTTCAAAAGCAGTTTGCCATGCAGCATTGAGGGGTGGGGTGCGGGTGATGTTTGAGGCGCACAAGACCAAAAACCTCCTTTGGTACACAGAATTAGTTCTGTGGTTCTTTGGCTACAAGCCTATGCTGTATATCCTACTGCATACTTAGGTTCATTCTTAACCCATTACATTAAATGTGTACTTTGGCATTAAAACACTGTCACGGGGGACCCAGATCAAGACCAGACCACAGCAGTCTGGGAGTTAATCCTTGGTGCCAATGGCAGCTTGCCTCCCATGCAAAGTATCAGCTTCAAGAGGATTTTTTGTTATGACAGACTGTAGGGGAAAAGGTTTAACACCCCCTCCCTCATGCCACAGCCCCAATCCTGACTGAGGGAGCCTGCAGCTGCTAAATTTTAAAAAACTTCGCATGCATCACATTTAACATAACATGTAGCTTAGCCCTCCAAAATAAGGACTCCTAATTTCTATAGAACTTACTTTCATGTAGTCATACTTATGATGAGAGACGTACACAAGATTCAGATGTGCTATGAGAACAACATGTGCTAAGGATGAAGAAAGAACAAACTTCTGATTGTGGTTTGCAACAAACCATCAGTTTCCCATTTTTGCCAGATATGGGAAAGTATGGTTTGTGCAAACCATCGTTTGCTGCATTCAGACAAAATGGTAAATTACGTTTTCTTGCTATCTAGAAGTAGATGTTTCAAATCTTCTCCCTCCATAAATTGCAGCAGTCTACAAGAAACCCACTCTCCAACAATCCAGAGGCAGGCAAGTCTTTGATATTGGCAAGCAAGAACACTCAGGGAGGGAGATTACGTTACAGCAGCTAAATTACGCTAACAGAAAAACCTGGAGTAGTTTGTTTTTTATGTTCTCTAGTTCTGAATGGCATCTGCAAGTGTTTCTTCCCTTTCCCCTCCCCCCTCTCTTCCTGGGAATACTGCAGATCTTATTGGTGGGCTGGGAAGGGGGTATTGCCACCCCATTTTAAATATCTCTTCTGTGCTACTCAGATAATCTCTTTCCCTCTCCCTGTGCAAAGCTACTTCCGCCATGCAGCCATTTTTGCCCTCTCCTCCAGCACTATCCTTCTCCTGGAGCTCAGGAGCAGCAGCTAAACCCAGTGTCCATTCCTCAACGAGAAAAATGCCTCCCAGTCAACAAACTCCTGACCACTTATCCCAATTGCAGGCTGCTATTATTATTATTATTATTATTATTATTATTATTATTATTATTAAGAACAAGGAATGTTTATTTTGTAAATTGATTAACTAGCTGGATGAGAAAAGACTGAGGGCAACTTCAAATCTCTCTTTTACTTCCCTCAGCCTTCCTCTATTACCCAGCCCCACTTGCAACTGTCTTCTCTCTCACACTTTCCACAGTAGAAAGCAAAGCAAAGCAAAGCCCAACTTCCATTGTTTGGAGGTTGATTAAGATAAGAAACAACAACAACAACAACAACAGAATGGCTTGTGGAGCTGCTACAAGGAAGGAAGAAAAATCTGAAGTGGATTTCTTTGGGAGACAGAGAAAGACTGCATCCCCTAGGCCAGGGCTCTCCAACCTTGGGTCCCCAGATGTTGCTGGCCTACAGCTCCCAGCATACCCAGCCAGCATGGCTAATGGCAAGGGATTTGGGGAGCTGTAGTCCAGCGACGTCTGGGGACCCAAGGTTGGAGAGCCCTGCCCTAGGCTTTTAATCCTGGTTTTGCTGTGCTGAGGCATGTCAGTGAAGTAGGGAGAATCTTTAATTTTCAGCAGGAGACCTGCAGGGGACTCAGGCTTATGGGGAACAATGCCATCTGCACTCTTAGCCCTTCTCCTTAATTCTGGGGGGTTGGGGGTAGACAGGCTCCCACTAGCTGGGTGGAAAGGGAAAGGCACTCTGCATATGTTCAGAGGCACTTTTACTGTATTCTTTCTGACTAGTAGAAATACATTTTGGCTAATAAGTACAGACATAATCTCTGGACCTCTTCATGGGGGATCGGGGAAGGGGGAGAATATGCATACTGGAAGCTTTCACTTCATTCCCAATTCTCCAGACTACTGTTTGGGGCATTGTCTGCCTGAAGTGATCACACACACACACACTTTGAGGGAAAATCCACTATCTGCCACCATAAAAACACACCTTCAGACACCTTCACGTCATTTTAGGTTACTAAATGAAAAAAAAACCCCAGCAAATTAAAAAGCAGGTTGCTATTATAACTTCTTTTAACATAAATATTCTAAATGTGACAGGTTTTACAAGTATGCAAAGAATTAGATTCAGCTGCTTTGCATTCAAATATATAAACCAAACTTGAACTATCGTGTCAATGTGATTTTTATGCTATAAATTGCACCCTATTTAAACAAATGTTTATGGAAAAATAAAATAGAAAACAATCATATATATATATATATATATATCATAAGGAAACCTCAACTGCTGCTGCAAATTTCAGAAGAAGTTTTAAAATTAACAGCATTCCTAGGTGAGGAGCTGCCGTACTGACCAAAGAACAGGATATTGTTCTTGTGATCTTCCTGTCTTCAAAGTGGTGCCTTCTCATATCTGTTTACTGACTTAAAGTTTAATTAGCCATCTATATGGACTCAATCTGTGCACAGCAGGGAAGACCAAACACTGTCAGAGTTGGTCTAATAGATCACACTCTATTGGAAAATACAAAGCTTGTCCTTACAGCTTCCAGTCTTTATTGGCAGGGCTGGCATTCCTGAAGCATACCACAGATAATTAGCCTTTCTGATCCAGATAGATATTCTCTCCTCACCATAGGCCCCCATCTGTTTCTTATGGCTTCTGTGATATAACTAGAATATTATGCAAAAAAACACACACTGTCTTCTTTCTCTGGCAATGCCCATGAAGGGTATGCCACTGAATGTAGCAGTGTAGGTGCTGAATGTAGCACTGTAGGTGGATGTGACAGTCTTCTAATGAATTAATACTAGTTATTGTAGACCTTAACAGATGTCTATATTCTTGACTTCAAGAGACCAAAGGACACTATTGACCCCTCCTTCCTCCCCCCCCCTTCCAGGCACGTAAGCTAGCAACCCAAGTTTTGCTTTTAGCTTTCAAGGCCTGCCTTCTCTAAACACATAAAACAAAATGACTGTCCTATTTGCATACTGAAAATTTCAACTCTTCTTGCACTGAAAACAATTTTTTTTTCTAATTACCAAGAAATTCCTACCTGGATTAACTTTTCCTGGTGTCAAAGACATGCTTATTGGGGACTCAACTCCACTGCGGAAGTCAAGTAGTCAAAATGAGGCCTTTGGTATACCAGGATAATGCCATATCATCAAGGGATATTTATTGAAATAAATAAATAAATAAATGAAGTGAGCACAAAAATGTGTTCCAGGAGCAACATATCCTTACCTATAAAGGCACTTTGGATATCAAAGCATGCAAGATATTATATACTATTACCCGGGAACCAGTCACATGCTGACCACTGGCTTTCCCCTCCCCTGAATCCTGGGTCATGTGCAGAGAACTCGGGGAAGGGAGGAGGGCTTGCCCTCGTGCTGGACTTTTGTGGAAGGTGCATGCTACCCCTAGCTGTTGCTGCCTCTTACAAAAGCTCAATGGAGAGAGAGGAAGAACTACCCCTCCCTCCCTTTACGTGGGGGCGGGCTCCCTCCCGAAATCTGGGCTTTTGTGGAAAGCACCAGCACTGGCTCTGGAAAAGCCCAGTGGAAGAAGAAGAAGTCTTCTTTTCCCACCCCACAGAGAAAATGAGTTACGTCTTTTCCTCACAGTGGGGATTTTGCAGGAGGAGGCGGCGGCAGCAGCAGCAAAGCACCTTTCCTTTCCTCTCCAGAGAACAGGGGATGAAAGGAGAGAGGCGCTTTAATACAGCGTTCTCCAACCTTGGGTCCCCAGATGTTTGTTTGGCCTACAACTCCCAGCAAGGTTGGAGAACACGGCTTTAATACATGCAGGGCTTTAGATGGAAGCACACTGCTGCTCGCTAGGTGGGGGAGGGACTCTCACCACTGGCAAAGAGACAAGCGGGTTTATTGACCCCTGCCGGGGAACTGCCTTATAGGAAATTGGCTGCATCACAAGCCCATCTCTCTATGCATGACGCCAAACTAAACATTAGTTAAAGCACATGTAGTGGAGCTATGCATGCTAGCTTTCTCTGCTCTCTTACAAGCATTCTGATCAGGACTATGGTGCTGCAGAAGAGGAAGATTTAAGCATTTTTTTTATTTTTGCAAAATTCCACCCCTACCCCATGGGGTGGTTAGAAAAAGTCTCCACTGACTCCAATGGAGACATTTTTAAAATGCTCCCACCCCATGGAGTGTGTGGAATTTTACATAAATAAATAAATAAATAAAATAGGGGAAAGCTTAAATCTCCTTTCCTGGAGAGCCACAGTCCCAATCCAAATTGGGGCCACACACATTTTCAGGAGATGAGAGTGGCATGTTTAGTTTGGCCCTGAATCTCTACGCGGCAAAAAGAAAGTATGAGGCTCTTTGATAGGGGCCAGAGCTCAGAGGCAGAACACATGTTTTGCCCGCAGAAGGCCCCAGGTGTGATCCCTGGCATCTCCAGGTAGGGCTGAGAAGGACCCCTGCATGAAACCCAGGAGAACCTCTGCGCTCCTCCTGCCATGCAGAGGCCAGTACTTGAACTATGGCTTTCACACTAGGACTGCATTTGTAATACGTATATGCAATGTTGTCACTAATCTAAGACTAAAAGGATAAAGGACTGAAACTAATAATGGCTATAAATTCTCCCATAGTAACAACAGGGAGACCGATGGACTGACCCTCTGGACAAATGAAGTATAAGTACTTTGAAAACATGCTACTTGGCGTCTAAATTTAACTGGCATATAATTTATGCTTTGTTAAATCACATTCTTTAAGGGGGGATTAAATGAAATTATGTTAATAAAGGATAGACTGATCTCTGTCCTGTATTAAGAGCAAGCACTATAATTTTCTTATACACAGGATATGTTAATTGTGCGTATTTGGATAATACCTTCAATTTGCTTTGCTTGGATTAAAAGGTCAAATCAGTTCCCTTGGTGACTAAACACTGAAATTGGTCTTAACGATCCATTTAACAGTATTTACACTTATGATAAAATCTTTCAACAACATACAGCAGCTTTTGTGGTTACTTAAGACTCATATTAAGCAAGTGGAAACAAGTCATAGATTTGTAACTCTGCAAGAAACTAATATGAGCACTGAAACAGGATTCTCTCCACACCCAAACCGACCTAACAGATCAGCCTATAATTTCTGGATTACACTTCTCCACAATCAAAGACTAGGTGTCATTTGTCAAAAGCATCCTCTTGGTGAAGCAATAATTTTTAGAAAACTGTAATGGGGAATTTCACTGTTGTGTTGCTATTCCAACTTAGGTGGTGCTGTGTCCCAACCGAGGCAGTCAGCTATGTTGCTATTCTAGACTGTTCTTGGCAATAAAGTTGTTCTTCTATGAAGGATCCATTCTGGCCTCACTTCTTCCCTAAAATAACTTGACAAAAATTAAGCTAATTGTACTACTGTCAGACACAGTTCCAAGTTGGGGAAAGGAAGAGGTGAGCTGTACATGATGCAAAGCAATGTGAAGCCCGTTGATAGCCAGCGCAAGGGGAAACAAGAGCGGAGTCTCCAAGTTGTATGAGTAGAGAGCAATCCTGACCTTTACTCTTTATTGAGTGGGTTTGGGGTTGAAGAGTAGTGCTGTAGGGAAAGCACCTGATCCATTCTGGCCTACTATTGTTAAGAGGCTTTCTTGCTAGTATAGCTGCTTTCCTGCAAGTCCATCATTTGGCAACAGCGAAGAGGTAATACACAGGTTGACATGTCTTCCTGACATCCTTCAAATCCCACGGTTAGGATCTGTTGTGGGCTTGCCTCCTGAAAGTTACATGCTGAACATTGCCACCACCTGTGCCAAGAGGGACATGTCCTCCTAATCTCATACATGTAATTCAATAAGGATATAAGCATGGAAGTAACACTCATAAGCAGCAGTAGTTCCACATTCTGTTAATATCAGTGTGTTAATTACCTTTGAGTGTTCCTTCTGGTATAAGCAAAGCGGGCATCAAACACCAGAAACTTCAATGTTCACCTCAACTAATTCTTTTATTTTAGGGTTCCTTGTCCTTTAAAATTTCCAGTACTTCTGAAGAACAGTGGCCATAGTATGCAGTCTCCATTGTCTGCTCAGCTCCTGCCATTCACTCTGTTAATTAAGTAAGCTGTTCTTTGATCGGGGAGTCATGCAGCTATTTCTGCCCTAACATCCCGCTCCAACAGTCTTTTATGAGCAGGAAAATTTCCTTTGGTTTGCTTCTGGACAGCAGTCAAGGATAGCTCTGATACAATCTTGCTTACTGCTGAAGCCTTCATTTTGGGCCTGGCTGCAGTCTGGTTGGATGCTTGTCTTATTTGGGGAGCCAAGAAATCTTCCGAGGACTTGGACTTGCCTGAAGTGATCTTAGTGTTTCTGCTGCTTCTGGTGCACTTAGGTTCAAACTGAGGTCTGGGATATGTTAGAATCAATTTGAGCGGGAAGAAAGCTCAGATCACAAGCATCCATCTTGTTTGATCCTGTAACTGTATTTGCCTACCTTCTCCCCTTCCTACACTTGCGTCTTCCTCTGCTGCTCTCCATTGTATATTTTAGATTGTGCATTCCTTGATGCCAGGTGTCTATTTTTGCCTAAGCAGCCCTGTAAGACACTATGTACACTGATGATGCAATATAAAATAATACTAATATTCTACTAATATTGGTGGCAGATAGAGGGGAATTGCATCCTACATAGGTAAATGATAGCACTTTATTATGGGTCAGTGAGGATGTGACTCATGTGTAAAGTACACCTGGTCTGCATCATCTGCACTGAAAACATCTGGGGAATCCGTCTAGGTTGGGCAGATTGCTTTGAAGAGGAACAGATTTCTTTACTTATCCAGTTACAAACAGGGAGGGGGAAGCTAACAACCCAGTGAATCAGACATCCGAACTGCTGCTTATGGGTGGAGCCTGTTATGTCCTTATCTCCTTTTCTCCACCATTCCAATTCACTCCCATTCCGGGAGAAATTTTAATTGTACCAGGCCAGAGTCCGCACTACTCTAAATTTTGTGACTTCAGCTCAAAAACTTTATAGAAATATGTATCTATTAGGGAAAGACTGGCTAACATCTGAAATATTCAAACTGTGCACACATGCACAGAGTGAAATTTTACAATACAGCTAATATAAAAAATGTTCTGCTCATTGGTTAATGTGTGAACAAGGATCAAAGTGCAGCTAGGGATGTTTGCTCTGCATTGTTAAGGAACACAGTTATCCTTCAGAGTCCACACTACTCCAAATTTTGTGACTTCAGCTCAAAAACTGCATACAAATATGCATCTATTAGGGAAAGCTGTGCAGAAAACTGTGTATATTAAGGAAAATTGCATACAAAATGTGTATGTTTGGGAGAGTTGAGAACGAAAATAAATGTGAAGTTTTGTGTGAAAATAAGTGTGAGTTTGTGCATGAAAGAAACTCTATTCGGATGTTTTACTCATGTGTGGAGAGCTAACTTACTCCATTGGTGAAGCACTTTCTAGAAGATCATTGACTGGGTACTACTATACACTTAACCCCAGATGAAAAAGATTCTAATGCTCAGTTTATACATTCAGCAGAATCAAGTGATCTGGAGTTTCATAAATGACCTGGTTCAGGGGTGAGCAATGAGGTAAGCAAGTTTGCAGATAAAACCCAATCATCTAGGATGGTGAAAACCAATCAGGACCTCAAAGCGCTCCAAAGAGATCTCAGTCTAAGCTGACTGAATAGGCAAATCAGATACAATAAAAGAAAGTGAAAAGTGATACATATTCAGAGTAAAAACCTCTACCTGTAAATACACGGGTGGTGCCTGAACTAGAAATGACTAACCAGGGAGGAGATCTTGGGCTCTAAGTGAGCAGCTCAATGGAAACATCAATTCAGTGGCCACATTTGTACATAATGCTAAGCCAGAATTCTGGTGCATGCAGCCCAATTGCTCCTCACTAACCAGAAACTAAACCAGGAAGGGATAGCTTATTGTGACACCTGAACCTGGGATATTTTTCTTTGCTCCAAAACAAGCCAGGATTGTAAGCCAGGAAAAACAGAGTTTATTATTGGCTTATAAACTTGGCTTGCTTGGGAGAAACAAACCAGGATCGCCAGTTTGGATGTCATAATAAGCTATCCCATCCCATTCTGGTTCATTTACTTGCTTGCATAAAGGGAAGAACAAACAGGCTGCATGCACATTTGAGCTGAGAATTGCATTGCAAAACTTAGAGAAGTGTGCAGTGTGAAGGAAAACTGTGTTCTAATCTGCATATTAGCCCAGGAAGTACGAATTAATTTGGTTTGCTTAAAAATGAGGATGAAATGAAATTCTCCCCCACCTCTAATTCAGAAAACTATAGATAACACTGGCTAAGACTGCCTCCAAATCATGGTTTCAAACTCACTTCAAACCATAGTTTCAAATAATGGTTTGGAACTAAGCACTAACAATACTTTACTTGACTCATGGCAAACTATGGCTAAAGGAAGCCAGAAAGAAAGGGGGGATTTACATGTGAAAGACAAGGAGGGAATGTATGAATCCACAGCACACCACCAATCCTTCAAACCATCATTTAATTTTTCAGATTCATGATGTCCAAACCTGGTCAATGATCACACACTTGCCATAATGAAGCTCTCTGGAAAAGGATCTTCTCCTTTGACAAAGCCGATTAATTCAGTCTGACTTTCTTTTAAACATCTGCTGGTCTTTTATGTGCTTTCCTAGCTTTGTTTATATAAAACACATTCTGTATATTTGATAGAGAGTAAAAAAAGAAAAACTGATACTTTATGCTTCCAAGGAATAGTTTGTCAAATCTGTAGGCTTTAGAAAGTGACATGATCTGCTGCCAACGTGCCATATGCAACCTTCAAGGCATTTCTGTGGGGCCAATGAAACCTTGTAAGAAACCCAATTTTATTTAAAAGGAACTGGGGATCCCACTTTAAGATGGGGGCCTGTTTATTTCACTGATTGGTCAATTGGTGAGTCCATGAATTATCAGGCTGTTCCCCATTCCACAAGAACAGGGCTGCTCCTGCTCATAGCAGCATGGGGCTCTTTGCCTAGAGGCTTTCAGCTGGGTAGCAGCTCCTGAATGATCAGAAGACTGCAATGTCCAGTGATCTCCGGGCACTCCAGGAAGTGTTGCCGGCTAAAAGTCTCTCTGTTAAGAGCCCCTCGACACTGCGACAGCAGGGGTAGGGGATTTAAAAACAAAATAAAACAGAAAGACGACCCATCGGCCAACTCCTACATTTAAAAGATAAATGGAACTCCTGACCTGCCCCCCCTCCCCAGCTAGAAAGTTCTTTGAAATTCTCCCCCTCCCTGCGAAAGAAGGAGAATAAACAATGCCTCTTTCGCAGGGAAGGAAGAATTTCACAAAAGTAGGGGAACGGTTTGGCATAGCACTATACCCAAGTATACAAGCACAGCTCATGCCACTTCACTCCTTGTCAGAACAAAACACATTTCTATTTTCGAGCCCATCTCATCATTTTAAGGAGTAGAGCCACGAGTTTCAATATTTGGTGGTAGTTGTAAGCCATGGATCACAGTCGCTTCAGATGGCTGCGGGTAACTGACAGGTCTCGCCCCGCTGCACTCATGCAGATTACATAAACTATATGCAAACAGTATGCAAATTAGGCAACTCATCTCATTCATGCTGACACTTTTCCTTTGTGGTCCACAGAGTTGAATGAATTGCCTGCAGAAATGTTCTAGGATAATCTGCACCTGCTCACCACCTAGAAGGTTTAAGGATTAGTAAATTAAATGTGAATATACATAAACATTATAAAGAAATAGGTTCTTTCCAGCCACAAAAGTGTGTGACTATTTCAGACACTGTGGAAATAGATAAATTTTACTTTGTGTCAGCCCTACTTATCTAATCCAGCTGTCATAAATTCCTTTGGCACCTCTAATGTTTTTACAGTGAACTAAAGCACACAGTTTTAAGTTCTAAGTAAATGATTTAATAGTTTGCAACCCGCTCCTCCCCCTCCCAAATTCTTTCTTCATTCCACAGCAGCTTGAAGAGAAGCTGGACAGCCAGATCGACTTTTGGATTTGTTCCTGATCTGGATTAGTACTTAACTCTCATGTATGATAAATGGCCACAACTCGCCTCCACGCATATTTCAGACAGATAATCTGGATAATATACATCAGCTACCATTAAATTATGCCTTTGGTGACAAGCCCAAAGCAAGAAGACCCACAAACAATCTTTTTAAAAGGCATTGGCCATGCTGCATTAACACGGCTTGAGTGAGCTAACAGTGGGTGAGGGCCCATGCGGTGCACTGGAGCGGAGTGGAAGGGCAGAGGGAGCCAATACACCCACCACCTGGAAGGAATGAGAAACTGATCTTGTTCCTGGTATCCAGTCGCTTTTATGCAATAGTTAAGATAAATATGCATATTAATACCACAAATACAAACTATTTATCCAGCTCTCTCTCTCTCTCTCTCTCTCTCTCTCTCTCTCTCTCTCTCGCGCGCGCTCTCTCTCTCTCTCGCGCGCGCTCTCTCTCTCTCACTCACTCACACACACACACACACACACACACACACAGAGCATTCTATAACTACTTCTAGGCAACATATCCGTTTTTAATGCATAGAACATTTCTTAGTTTGGGGTAGAGCAAGACGTTATGAGGAAAGCAGTAATGTAGTGACTGGGGCATGGGGTTGTTATTGTAGAGGGACCGTAACGGTGGCAGGGGACTGGTTAAATCATTTTTGCGCCCAGCTGGACTCAAAAACCGTAAATAAACCTGACTTGGGGAAGCCAAACTTGGGTTGGGAGGGAGATGTGCAGGAGAGAATTGGAGAACACAGGAGGGATTAATCCCACCCACCAATACTCCCCTACAAGTGCCCTCCTGCCCCTGCATTTCCATCAGTGTGGCAAACGTGGAGTTGGGACTATGTGTTTGCCAACATAACATCTAGTTTGATATTTAAGAGTTGGCAGGTTTTTATTTTAAAATGAAGCCTGAAACTCACAATCCATTTGACTGTATAGTCTTAGAAAGAAAAGCCACTCAATTCTGAGAAGAAGTCTAGACTTACTAAGGGTCTCCCCCCCCCCCGCATGCATGCATGCACACACACACACACACACACACACACACAGCTCCCAAACCATCTATACTGCAGCCAAGAAAGCTAATGAATTAACTTAGGAGGAGGTGTTTTGGACATCAAATTGACTTAAATAATAATCATGATATATTTTGCATCCAAGCTATCAGTTAAAAATGTTGTTTGGCAGAGGCTTTTTACATATGACCCAAACAAAAGTTAAAAACTGTGGCCATTTACAATTAGCTTTATAGAGATTGGCTGGTTTCCCCAGATAACAACTTTCCTAGATCAGTCTTCTCTGGCATTGTAAAGCTATGAACAGCCAGCCCTAAAGTTCTGTTACATCACATTAAAGCAGAAGGCTCCTGGGACTCAGGAGATCCGGGTTTGAGTCCCCGCTCGGCCATGAAACTCACTGGGTGACTTTGGGCCAGTCACTGTCCCTCAGCCTAACCTACCTCACAGGGTTGTTGTGAGGATAAAATGGAGAGGAGAAGGAGGATTATGTAAGCCGCCTTGAGTTCCTTGCAGGAAAAAAGGCGGGGTATAAATGTAATAAATAAATAAATAAATAAGGCAATGGATTAACAAAAAAGAGTTTGGTCTTTTGTGCTACCCTATGTTTTGCTGAAGCTTTGGCACCCCATAGATATGGGATCCTTAGCCCTGAATCCATTTGAGATAGGGATACACAGAACTGCCTAGCTCTGCAAAGAAGTTTCAATCAAGTTTAGAACCATTGGATTTGTCTTCCTACAAACATTAGAGTGGCCTGTGGAACTCGCCCAAGGCTTGCGAGTTCTCACCTGGCACACTATGTTTTTATTTTTTTATATTTTGGGGGAGCAGATGGCAGTATATCTGTATACAACACACAAACAAATCATCCTGTTCCAGCTGGTACCCAGACTTCTAGCCCAAATTCTGGCTGGAGCAGATTTCATCCCTATCCTGAATTTAAACTCTTAAAGAGCCAGAAAAAATCCATATATAGCACAATACATATGGTTTTAAACAAGAAGCCATTTTACTCCCTTTCAGGCAAAACTACAATACTGCAAAACCACATTTTAAAACTGCTGACGCTCAAAACACCTTAGGCCTTGTCAATAATTACTACAGTTGAGAAACAGAGTCAACTTGGTGTAGTAGTTAAGAGTGTTGGATTAGGGAGACCCAAGTTCAAATCCTCACTCAGGCTTGGGCCAGTCTACAACCCTTGCATAACCCATGGGCTGTTTTAACTCTGGTATAAGCCACCCTCTACAGGTTTCTACAACACAGGAAGCATTGGTGACTGCCCATCATGGCTTGAATATTCAAAAGGGTGGGCGGCACGGTGATCATGCGAACCTGGTCACCTTCTCACACCTGGACCCATTCTACAGTGTTATTTTGCAAGCATAAAAAAGGGAAGGGCATTAGAACTATGTATGCCACCCTGCACTGCTTGGAGGAAGGTTGGGATGCAAATGTAAAGAATACATGAAAGAAGTCGCCTGGGCAATGCTGGCCGATCTGCACTGCAGAATAAAATTATTTCCAGGTGTTCAGAAGATGAATGACTAACTAACTCTAGCATCAGATTTAAGGGGGGGGGGGGAGGCAAGGATGCAAAGTGTACGAACCTGACTAAATACTCTGCTTCTCCTGCAAGTACATCTGCCTTGTTCTGCACCACGACATAGCCCACTGACGAAGGATACAATCCATTATGCATTGGAGGAGAGTTTAAACCTACATTAGTAAATAAATTTAATCTGTTGCCATCCTCTTCAGCATGACTGTGCTAGGTCACTCTTCATGTCTTTCTTTAAATTTTTGCCATGTCAAGCTACAGGTGGCTAATGTTGCCTTTAAAAAAATAACCAGAATACTCATCTAGTCTTTATCTGGGAATAGTAAACAATCTCGACAGTTAACAGCTCCTTCAACCTGTCTTAAATTACCCTTATAAGTAAGAAAGCTGGCCTCCATTCTAGCCATATGATCTTGTTTGCATTCTACTAGAAATAATTACACTTGACTACTTTGCCACTTGAGTTCAGATACCCCATGGTATGTACCACAGTTACAGCCCCTAAGTGGAGAAAAATGATGACTTCAGCAGCATGCATATACCACAAAGCAGTGGTTAAATGCAAAGAGCTCCACAGAGGTTAACCATGATCCTTACTAACAAATAATAAATTATGTCAACACCGTACAGAAACCATATGGTTGCCTTGAAAAATGTCATTATATCATCTCCATCATGAACACAGTGAACAAGCCCCTGGAAAGAGTTCAGGTCTCTTGCTGGATTCATCTTTCCATTCAGTCTCACAAGTTGGTATCTTTATTCTCCAGTATACAGAACTTGACTTTTTTTCTTTAAGAGGAGCATTTATCCTATCAAGAAAATAATTAAATTACGCAGGCACTCATGTAACTAGCTTAGCCCACTTTTGTGTCAGTATAAGAACCCCAGAATAGCCAAGTGGTAGAGTTACATTAGGATCCAAGTGGCCTGGGTTCAAGTCCCACTTTTGCTATAAGATCCTTTGCATCAGTTCCCAATCAGTGAAACAGGAATAATAGAAGCAAGATGTCCATAAACACTGCCAAATTAATTTGGCATCTGCCAAATTAAAAAAAAATGCTATATATATAGGGGAGGAGCCTGCGCTGGCTATGGAGCAGTAGCTTTTCTGCCGAGCTCCCGGAATGATTTGAAAACATCTGCAAATACACAGGAGAGACAAAGCGTGAGTTTAAATTCCTTTGCTGTTTGCTTTCTGGAAAGTATGCAGATATAGAGCTAATAAAGAAATAACAAGAATAGCTTTCTTTTGATGTGCTTCGCTCCTGATTGTTTATGAGCTCCAGACGGGTGAAAAAGTCCCTACCCCCTCTTTGGAAACGCGATCGGGCGCATCCCTCGGATAACAGTTTGAAAAGGCTAATTAGGATCCTTGACACTAAAGATAGTGAATGTTCTTATCAAACTGTGCAACAGGGTCCTGATAAGAAGCCACGAGGTAGTGAAAGTTTCGAGACAGCGAGGGGGAAGGGCGGAAAAATGGCGGATTCAGCTGGCAAATTCCCTGCTGGTGCCAACCCAAAGTCAATATCTCCAGCCAAGCTTAAAGGGGCAGCACCAGATTGGGAGAAAATTCTATCACAGTTTCAAAGCTCTATGGAAGCAGGCCAGCAGAAACAAATAGAAGCAATTGAGAAATTTCAAAATCTGCATCAAGAGGATATGAAGCAAATGCGAAATTCCATAGATCAATTAGGGGTTCAAGTTAAAGAGCTGCAAGCTAGAGTGGATAAGGTGGAAAAACTCCAGGTGAAGGATGAAAAAAGTTTTGAAAAGTATGAAATGAAATTTAATGAGATGGAAATACAGATGATTAACATGCAAGACAGGCAACGTCGTTCCAACATTCGGATCAGAGGCTTCCCCATGGAGATGGGGGAGACTGGATATAAGTTAAGAGGCAGTATTTTGGAATGGATGAATGAAGCTGTCTCTGGAGAAACAATTTTTTGGGATGATATGGACATTGAGATTGTGCATAGAGTGGGAGCATTAAGGCGTGGTATGACATCCAGAGATGTTGTACTGAAATTTGCAAATTTATACAAGAAGGATGTCTTCATGAAAGAGATTAGAAAGAAAGGTCAAGTAGCTTTCAAGGGGGCTACTTTGCAAATCTACAATGATCTTTGTCAGCAAACAATAAAGTGGAGGCGAAGTGTTAAACCGTGTACAGCAGTCTTGATCAGAAAGGGATTACAATACAATTGGGGTTACCCAGTTTTTCTTACTTTTGTGTGGAACAGTAAGAGATACAAGATTTCATCATGTGATCAAGGCATGGGCCTGCTGGGAGAGTTGGGGCTTCATGATGATGCGGAGGGTCCAGAATCGATGGGTCAACTGGAAGAAGAAGGAGCCAGTGGAGGAATTGTATAAGAGGTCGTTTCAACACGAGAAGAAAAAAGAAATAGAAAATGTTTTATAAAGAAGTTATCCGGGAGGGAATGAGGGGCTGCTGTTCGGGCTGGTGATGGGTCCTTCCCCCCCCCCCTGGGATAGGTGGGTAGGTTTAGGGTGGGGCAAGTTGCCCTGGCTAAGCAGGGGGGATAGTTTAGATGAATGTGGGGGTGGGTTAAGGGGTATGTTATTGTGTATTATTTTCACTTTTGGGGACCAAAAAAGAAAAAATGTTGTTAATAGATGGATTATAAGTTAAGAATTTCAACTTTAAATGTTAAGGGGCTAGGGTCAGTTACTAAGAGAAGGCGAATAGAAGCACTTCTTAAAAGGATAAGGCAGATATTATATTCTTGCAAGAAACGCACCAGGCAAGGAAAGGAGTCAATGAATTGAAATTGAGGTGGTCTAGAATATATGAGATAGCATGTGGATCATCTAAATCGCGAGGAGTAGCAATTATAATTTCAAAGAATTGTGGTTTTAATGTTCTAAAGGTGAAAAAGGATGATACAGGTAGATATATTATAATGTATGGGACCTTGGGAGGGGAAGAATATGTTATTGTTAATGTTTATGCTCCCAATCAAAATCAAGGAGAATTTTATCAACATGTGTTTAAAGAAATGGGTAATTTTCAAAATCAAAGGGTTATTATGGCTGGGGACTTTAACATGGTATTGGATAGAAGAAAAGACAAATCCAATCCGACGAGAGAAGATCAGAGAAATAATCTAACGATCTTGAATAAGTTAATTAGTAAGGAAGGGTTGCTAGATGTTTGGAGAGGGGTCAAGGGGAATGAGGAAAGATACACATTTTACTCATCAGCAAATAAGAATTATTCTAGGATAGATTTTATTTTTGTGTCCAGGACACTGTTTTCAAGGGTCCTGGGCACAGAGATAGGAGTGATAAAAGTTACAGATCATGCTTTGGTTAACATGGATTTGAAGATACATAAGGATTATAGAGAAGCGAAAAGATGGAGATTGAATTGTAATATTTTTCGTTATAAACATTTAACAGAGAAAATAGAGAAGGAATTGAGGGAAATTTGGGAATTTAATCAAACAGAAGAATGTACTGAAGCGATAATATGGGATACAATGAAGAGTGTAATGAGAGGAATAGGATTGAGAGAGGCAATAAATTTGAGGAAACAACAAGAAGTTTTTTATCAAAAGCTAGAGGGGGAGATTAGGGATTTGGAAAAGAAGTATTTAGAGAAGAGGGATAAAAAGATTTTTGCAGAATTACAGGGTAAAAGGAAAGAATTGGAGAATAAAGAACTGGACAGGGTACAAAGGAATTTGATTTACACAAAAAGGGAGTATTTTGAGAATAGTAATAAAAACTCTAAAATGTTGGCTAGATTAGCACAAAAAAAAAAGAAAAAAGCTTAGTGGGGATGATTAAGGATAAGAGGGGTAAAGAATATAATCTAGTAAAGGATAAATTGAAAATTTTTCATGAATATTACACAGAGTTATATAAGGCAGGAAAATGGTCGGAAGCTGAGAGTAGAAGATATATCGAGAAAAATTTAAAAATAAAAATCCAGGATGAAGATAGAGAGAAAATGGAGCAACCATTCACAGAAATTGAAATAGAAAGTGCTATAAATAAATTAAAACAGGGGAAAACGCCAGGACTGGATGGTCTGGGGGCGGAATATTATAAAGTCTTTAAAAAAATGTTAATTCCGAAGTTAAAACGGTTGTTTAATGATATTTTACAGGGGGGAGAGATCCCCCCGTCATGGAAACAGTCCTTGACCATTTTAATCCCGAAACCAAGGAAGGATTTAGCAGAACCAGGTTCTTATAGACCAATATCATTAATTAATCAAGATGCTAAACTATTGACAGCAATTTTAGCTAGAAGAATGAATAGTTTTCTAAATAAGTATATAGGGATAGATCAATGTGGGTTTATTCAAGGAAGACAAATGGCAGATTTAACAAGAAGGGTTCTGAATATAATTTATTTAATAAAGAAAAATAATTTGAAAGCGGGGGTTCTTGCATTGGATATTTTTAAAGCCTTTGATTGTGTGGAATGGCCTGCATTAAAGATGTTAATAAAAACTATGGGGTTTGGAGAAAAATTTATAGGTATTACTAACCAATTATATACTCATAATGTCACGTCGGTAATTGTAAACGATGGAATAACAGAAACTATTAGCCTAGGCCGGGGAACTAGACAGGGTTGTCCCCTTTCCCCAGTATTATTTGTGTTAGTTATGGAATTGTTAGCGAATTCGATAAGACAGGAGAAGAAATTATTGGGGATAGGAATAGAGACCAAATGTAAGATAAACCTTTTTGCAGATGATATCTTGTTAACATTAGAACGGCCTATAGAAAATTGGGATTGGATAGAGAAACATTTAGATGAATTTAGAGAAGTAACAGGGTTAAAAGTTAATTGGGATAAATCGGAGATAATGACATTTAATTATAGTAAACTGGAGGAAAGGGGATTTAAACAAAGGGGAGTGGATATAAAGATAAAAAATATAATTAAATATTTAGGTATTGATATATTAAAAGATTTGGATAAAATAGGGGAATGTAATTTTAAAAAACTAAAAGATGAAGTTAAAAATCAAATAGAGGATTATAAAAAATTGGGATTATCGTGGTTTGGTAGGATAGCTTTGATTAAAATGAAGATTTTACCGAAGTTTAATTTTTTATTTAGAATGATACCATATAAGATATCAGAGAAAGAAATTAAAGAGTGGCAAGTAATGTTAAATAGCTATTGTAATGGGGGGGAAAAATCAAGGATTACTAAGAATAGATGGTATAAAGCTCAAAAAATAGGGGGACTTGGTCTCCCTAATTTAAAATGGTATTATATAGCTAATCAACTTAGATATATCATGGATATTATTGTTAGAAAAGAATTTATGTGGTGGGAAATAGAAGCATTTGAATTGGGTAATAGGGTGGATAAATTCTTATTTACAAAACAAGGACATATTATGACAAAAAGATTAGAAAATCCCTTTTTAAAAAATATGTTAGAAATTTGGGGTAGAAATAAGGAAATATTTTTACCAGGTATATCCCCGCTTACTCCAGTGGTGGTTATGGAAGATTTTCCCGAGAATGTTAGACATTTAGAACGAATTTTTAGAGAGAAAAAGGTGATAACTTTAATGGATTGGCTGGAAAAAATGGAGACAAGACAGCAAATAATTGATAGGGTTGGGGCAGGAAGAATTTCTTGGTTAAATTTAATTCAATTAGTACAATGGGGTAAGAAATGGAAGAGAAGACATGAGCATGAAAGGGATTTCACTGCATTTGAGCAGGTGGTTATGTCTAGAGAACTTGTAGAAGGAAATGCATCAGCTAGGGGTCTTACAAAGATGTTATATAAAATGTTGCAGAAATCAGAAGAGCAAGCAGAAAATCTTAAAATAGTTTGGGATACAGAGTTTGAAGAGGAAATATCAAAGGATGAGTGGAATAAGATTTGGGATAGGCGAATATTGAAAAATATGTCTGTAAGAATTAAAGAGAATTTTTATAAGCTGATTTGGAGATGGTATTTGACCCCAGTGAGATTAAATAGAATAGATAATAAATGTTCTCCAATGTGTTGGCGAGGATGTCAGGAATTGGGTACATATGCTCATATGTGGTGGAGTTGTAAAAATGTAATGGATTTTTGGAAAATGATTTTTGAGGAAATATCAGAAATTGTTGGAGTTGATTTAGAGGTATGCCCTAAACTAGCTTTGCTAACAATAACGGAAAAGGTGATCGGTTCACAAAATGTTAAAGAATTAATCATAAATTTGTTAACGGCAGGTAGACTAATGATAGCAAGGAAATGGAAAATCCAGCAAGTTTTCACTATTACTGAATGGTATAAGGAAGTATGGGATATGGCTTTGAATGATATGTTGACTTGTAATATTAAATGCAAAAGGGGTCAATTAAAGAAAAATAATTTTAAGGATATTTGGGGTTTATTTTTGGAATATGTGTTTAAAAGGGGGAAAGGGAGTTTACCCTGTCAAGATATATTGTATTTTTGGAATAATGAACAATTATAGAGTTATTGGATTGTTTGGTCCCATGGTGATGGGAGCACAATATTAGTTATGTGTGTATGTTATTTTCTTTGTATTGTTTTAAAAAAAAAAAAGAATAAAAAATAATAATAAAAAAAAAAAATGCTATACAAAACTATCAGTTATTATTTCAATACCGTATATTAACTAGTTTCACTTTTCTAACAACAATTCTGGAAAAGGGAGAAAATTGACTTATTGTGGTGATTATTTCTTCTATAAAAGTCAGTCTAATCAACACTGGAAATGAAAGCAATCAACAGGCAAATGTTACTGCACAAATCAAAACGCATTGAAGTTTAACTGGAAAGGTGTGTGTGTGGGTGTGTGTGTGTGGTAGGCGATCATTAATGACCAAGTAAGATTGTCTTCCAGGATAAAATTACAAAAAGAAAATTATAAAAAGAGGAAATTCTAAAAAAATTGTGTAGACTCTAGTGATGGGTCTGTAAGTGACTGTGGAGGCCTATTCTAAATCCACACAGCTTCCCACTGAGGACACAGGTTATCAAGAGGCCTGTGGATTATGCTGGCTCAGCTTGTCTGATTGTGGAAAGCTAAGCACGGTCAAGCCTGATTATTACTTGGATGGGAGACCCCTCCTCTAGTTTCCTGCATTGAGCAGGGGGTTGGACTCGATAGCATTGTAGGCTCCTTCCAACTCTATGATCTATGAAATCTATGAATACCAGATGGAAGATGGTCCTGTAAAGGATTCGTTTGACGTGCTTTTCGCTTAGCACATTTCTCCCTTTCACCTTGCACTCGGGCTTCTTCAAACTCCATAGAATCTTTGTGAAAGGCCAACCTCCAGTTAGATCGTTCTTGGGCCAGAGCTTCCCAGTTCTCGATGTTTATATTGCATTTTTTTAGATTAGCCTTAAGAACATCTTTAAACCTCTTATACTGACCACCGATATTCTGCTTTCCATCCTTGAGTTGGGAATAAAGTAACTGCTTTGGGAGATGGCAGTCAGACATTCCTAGGGATGTAGCAGAGCAGCTCGGCAGACATGAGTGAGGCCCGAACTGGGCCTGCTCGTGTCCGCGCGGGCTCTCCGCCACCCGCGCGGGCTTAAGTTCTTCACTCTCCGCAGAGAGCCGCCCGCACAGGCCACAGCACCCGCGCTGGTCCCGTCGCGTCACTTCTGGCGCGGCAGAAGTGACGCGACGGGACCCTGCTCCGTCGCGCTGGACCCCTGTGCTCTGTTTTTGGCAGGGGAAACCAGGGCAACAGGGGTGTTTAAGCCCTGTTGCCCTGGTTCCCCCCGCCAAAAACAGAGCACGGGGGTCCAGCGGAGGAGGAGGAGGAGGAGACGGCAGCGGTGGCAGCGGCGGCAGAGACGGCAGCGGGGCAGCGGCGGCGGGTGCTGCAGGACTCAGGTCAGGAGATATGGAGGTGGCGGCAGGGGGGGATCCAGGGGCGTCCTGTGGCAGTGGCGGCGCGAGCGGCGCGGAGAACTCACCGCACCACTCAGAAGAGCGGGATCGGGACGCCGCCGCCACGGAGGTCCAAGCCACGGAGAACTTCGGGGCCAGGTAGGGCCCAAAGTACATCCCTAAACATGACCAGTCCATTGAAGTTGGCATTGAAGGATATTTTTTTCAACGCTAGTAGTCTTTGCTTCTTCCAGTACACTGGCATTTGTTCGCCTATCTTCCCAAGTAATTCGCAGGATTTTCCGGAGGCAACGTTGATGAAATCTTTCAAGGAGATGGAAATGACATTTATAGATAGTCCATGTTTCGCAGGCATACAATAAAGTTGGTAATACAATGGCTTTATAAACCAGCGTTTTGGTCTCCCTACAGATATCTCGATCCTCGAACGCTTTATTTATTTATTTATTATATTTATACCCCGCCTTTTTTCCTGCAAGGAACCCAAGGCAGCTTACATAATCCTCCTCCTCCTCTCCATTTTATCCTCACAACAACCCTGTGAGGTAGGTTAGGCTGAGAGTCAGTGACTGGCCCAAAGTCACCCAGTGAGTTTCATGGCTGAGCGGGGACTAGAACTCGGATCTCCCGAGTCCAACACTCTCACCACTATGCCACACTGGCTCTACGCTTCATTCAAGAAAATGCGGCACTTGCGGAGCTCAAACGATGCTGGATTTCAGTGTCAATGTTAGCTGTAACAGAAAGATAGCTGTCAAGATTCTTGCAAACCGTCTTCTATCTATTTCAGAATAGATCCTACCTGAATCTCAATAGGGTGTGTGTGTACATATATACACACACACTTTAAAAAAAAATATTTGGGGGGTATTGGATTTGGCTGCATTCAAGCACTCCCTATAGGGGAGGAAGGAACGCTTGAATCCATGGCTGTATTCATGGTTTGGCAGGATCATCTGAATTTAGACTGTGTTTTGTGCTTTTCTTGCTCATGGTGTCTTTTTAGATTGTAAGCCTGTGGCCAGGGACTGTCTTGTTAATTGTTGTAAACTGCCCAGAGAGCTTCGGCTATTGGGCGGTATAAAAATGAAATACGGTAAATAAAAAATAAATGGTGACATTTATCATGCCCATGTTAAGCTTGCCATAGTCACTCTTTTGGATGAAACTACAGGCAGTATGAGAACAGGCACTGTAGTACTGTCAGAAGGGAAATACTGGGAAGAAAGATTTTTATGGCCTGGTAGCAGCCAATCACACTCTCCCCACTGTCTTGCAAAAAGCAATCCCCATCTGCATTTGAATCATCATGTGCATCCAAACTGCCTAAAAAGTAACAGCAGGTAGCAAATAACTTCTGGTACCATTCAAGCCACAGCAATGTCTGTGGCTTAACCAAGAACCAGTTCATGCATTACTTTAATTGTGGAGCTTACAAGAAGGTCAAGTGCTTCACCCCAAGACAAGATAATTTTTTTTAACTGAAGCTAACATATCTTACTCCTCGTGAGATCAACAAATTTCAGGTGGCCCCTGGAACCCAAAGGTCAGATACAAGAGACTCACTTCAAACATCACTTTAATTACAGGAAAGCAGAAGTATGAACCACAGTTATAAAAAATGAATAAATAAAATAAATAATAGACTACGAATCAGCTCTGGGTTCTCATCTGCCACTTGAAAATTAGATATAGCTACAGCTCAAATTATTCCCTGTTGCAAAAATTGCATGGTTCACACCAATTAGCTAAAGTTCTACCTTTTGTTAACTCCTCCTGTGGCCTTGTAAAATCTGTTACCTCAGATAAGACTGCATTCCTGCATTTATACTTGACCAGGGTCTTTCTAAAAAGTTGTTGCTTGCTGAAAACCTACCAAGTTTTCATTACAGATTAATCAATAGACTATAAAACTTGTAGATTAATGGATAGAGGTTTGTTAGAACAAGATACTAGCAAGATAATTGTTATTAATATCTGTCTCAATGTATTAATTTATTGATACATGAACCTGATTTCCTAAGAATCATTTACTACATATTTTTGAAACACTTCCCCCCATTTGTTTAAACTCGATGGATTGCATCCTAACTTTCCTTCCATGAATGGAACACATCCACAGAGAAACAGGTTGCTTACCTGTAACTGTAATTCTTCATGTGGTGGGAGAGAACATGTTCTTTATAGGGGTCAAGGTACGTGAATGAGTTGAATGTTATGTGGATGTGTGAACAAAAATGATGTATGGAAGCAAAACAAAAACCTTATCAGCAAAATTTCACAGATCTCTGCGTGTTGTTCAACCAGAAGAGTGGACCATACTCAGAAGTGCAATTTTTATTTTAGTTTCACTTACAAAAATTAATTCAGGAACAATATTCAAATTCAGAATTCGCTTAGTACTTTGTATTATTTAAAGGACAGCAGCCTAGACCTTGTTATTCCACGGGCATGAGAGACTGACACTACCAAGGCAAGGATGTTGACATTTGATGTTCAGACATGAGAATGCGCCAGCACTTAAAACCTCATGCTATATTTAAGGGGAATGTCTAGTTATGCATCAAAGCAAGCAAAAACTTAGAGCATCAGTTGAACCCTAGAAATTATAGCCTGAGGAAGCCTGAAATAGTCTTTTGCCTTTCCCATGCTTGTTGACTGAGCAATTAAGGTTTACTACTTGAGGATGTTCTCCTGGTTTCGGAGTATAAGAGGATTTGGGTTACCCTAGCCATTTTAGATGAGAAGACAAAAAGGTGGTTGTGTCAGAGGAGCATAACCAAAGGATTTTAAGTCACAGGCAAAGCAATCCTATATTCTAATTTTGCCAGGGACTGGGGTGAGATATGCTGGTGAAACAGCCACCATATCCTATACATCCTCAGCCCAGGAGGGGAGGGGGCGAAACACAAGTGAGAAGGGATCTTGGAATTGTGGTAGATCACAAACTGAATATGAGCCAGCAATGCGACGTGGCTGCAATGAAGGCAAATGCAATTTTGGGCTGTATTAATAGAAGTATAGCTTCCAAATCGCGGGAAGTGATAATTCCCCTTTACTCGGCACTGGTTAGGCCTCATCTTGAGTACTGTGTCCAGTTCTGGGCACCTCATTTTAACAAGGACATAGACAAACTGGAGAGGGTTCAGAGGAGGGCAACAAGGATGATAAAGGGACTGGAAACAAGGCCCTATGAGGAGAGACTGAAAGAACTGGGCATGTTTAGCCTTCAGAAGAGGAGACTGAGGGGAGATATGATCGCACTCTTCCAGTATTTGAAGGGATGTCACACAGAGGAGGGCAAAGATCTCTTCTCGTTCATCCCAGTTTGCAGGACACGGAATAATGGGCTCAAGTTACAGGAACCTAGATTCCACCTAAACATCAGGAAAAATTTCCTGACTGTCAGAGCAATAAGACAATGGAATCAACTACCTAGGGAGGTGGTGGGCTCTCCCAGTCTGGAGGCATTCAAGGTGCGGCTGGACAGACATCTGTCAGAGATGCTTTGACCTGGATTCCTGCATTGAGCAGGGGGTTGGACTCGATGGCCTTGTAGGCCCCTTCCAACTCTACTTTTCTATGATTCTATGATTCTATGACAACACAGAAAATACAAAAATAGCATAAAACTGACAGAAACACACCCAGTGTCCCTGGACATAGCTGGGGTATTCCACCAGCGTATTTGTTATGGTGGCATTCCACCAGCATAGCCAAGCTTCCGCCACATCCTATGGCATCTCAGATGGGTATCAGAATATAGGATTGCACCCTAACATAACAACTCACATGCCCTATAGAAATTACACTTGACTGCCAGTTGTGTATTCAGTTAGTCAGCTTCCGGTACCTTGTCAGGTATGCATCTTTCTAACAGTACATACTGTAATTTTTAAATGCTATTTGCAATAACCTTACTTGATACATTTGCTATAAGTTGCATTACAAACATTCTTCATCAGAAAACTCGGAGAGCGCACATGGTGCTAAAGGTAAACGTAAAAAAAAATAATACTAAAGGTAAAAAAAACACCCATCTGTTTTCCACTGCAAGGGGACAGCTAGAGGGGTGTGTGACTTTTGTTGTTGTTGTTGTTGTTGTTGTTGTTGTTGTTGTTGCAGAGAAGGCCTTGGAGAGGAAAGGGTTAAGGAGCTCCTGTTCTTCTGCTACACATATTTATTTATTTACATTTATGGATTGCCCATCTGGCTGGCAAAACCGCCCACTCTGGGCGATGTACACACGATAAAATACAGAAGAAAATACATTTAAAAGAGTATAAAATTTTAAAATCTTAGCCCACCCCATATTCCCGCCTGAACAGCCATGTTTTTAGTGAGCGGCGGAAGCTCAGCAGAGAGTGGGCATGGCAGAGGTCACTCGGGAGAGAGTTCCACATTGCAGCCTTTGTGGCTGTATTTTATTTTAGAAAAAGGTGATGAAGAAGAAACAAACAAAGAAATGAAAAACAATTGACTGAGAAGTACACGTAGTTTGGCCTTCATATAATACCATCACATGTCTAAAGTCTGCCAATGTATGGAGCTCTGCTTTGGGCCATGTTAATAATCCTATCTGATATGAGCCGTGGGGCTGGTTCACACATGACTTGATTTCCCTACTTTTCATTACCATACATTTGATGACTGACAGCTGAATATGAATTACTACTGGGGAACGCTACATTTAAAGCAGCCTTCCCCAATCTGGTGCCCTCCAGATATGTTGGACTATTAGCCATGCTGGCTAGGAATGATGGGAGTTGTAGTCCAACCAATCTAGAAGGCATCAGGTAGGGGAAGGCTGATTTAAGGTGATAACAGGTAAAAATTAAAGTTCTTTCTGTGGTGTTCAGCTGTAAAGGCTCATTCACAAATGTGCATCATCACTTGACGGTACTGTCATAGGCCCCTGCTTGTGAGCACATCCCTGCCCCTTTTAGCCCTTGTGTGTTCCTGCGAACACCTGAACAGGGCTATAAAGTGTTAAGCATTCCTTTGTGAACCAGCCCAGACACTTGTCCATTTCACTCTATCTCCACAAAACCTGATCAAGTGAAAGCCGAGCCTCAACGCACATTTTGCAAGTTCCAAATGGAAACTAGACTGTGTACAGCAATGTACCATTGATTATTTCAATCCTTTTTCCCTCCACAAAAAAACCAAAACAAACCCCTTTTTGAGGACTTACTACAAAGGGCAAGTCAGTATGAGGTTCAAGTATATTATGTATTCCATTAACAGAAGAACTCAGATGCCCAATTTTATCAAAGTGAAAAATCATTTACCTTGCTAGGAAACAAACCTAAGAAATAATTAAAATGCGAACAGCCTTTAAGAGTACATGGCTAGCACTGTTCACAGAAGCATTAACAGCTTCAGAATGCAGCTTACTAGCATTAGCAGAAAGGCTGTATAACAGCAAACTGCCAGCTTAAAACTCCTGCATATACCACCAATGTAACATGATGAAAATACAGTCATGACACACTTCATTTTATCACCATTCCCTCCTTTTTTGATGTTCAGCATGTGTCCCAGTGCGTATGTAGCCAAAACAGCACCCTCAGTGAACAAGAGGGAGATATCAGCAAGCTTGGGGGAGCCCCAGAGTTTGTTTCAAAATATTTAGAAAATAGACCCAAAACAGAGCAGGGGGTGGGCACACCAAATACCACCTAATGAGGACCATGCATGCATGTTCAGATGGCACAGACTGCTGACTGTTGGGGGGGGGGGGACACCAGAAAACCTGATGGAAGTATAGAATGGAGAATTGTAGAAGATGGCATTGACTGGCAGGAGAAGCAAGCAGGAGCACTTCCACACTGCAACATTTTTCACCTGTTCACAAACTCAATTCTACGAGTGCCATTACTTACATAGGTAAAATGGCACCATCCATGCACAAGAGGGAAATATCAGCATTTTGGAGGAACCCTGGAGTTTACAGAGGTACAAAAAATATTTAGGGAGGGAAAGCCCTAAGGGGAAAAACAGCAACCCCAAAACAGCCCAATGAGGACCTGCTAAATAGCCCTGGAATAAACGTATGGAGAGTTATACAAACACCCTTGCAGATATCAAATGTACTTTCTCAATGTGGCTTATCAGTGCTTCTTAGTCCTCTTTCCCACCAGATATTTCTAACTAAGGGTTCAACCTAACTACTTGTTTTCTTGATGCCAGATGAAAAAAATCCTACGCCGGCTCTGAAACTCTGATGCAGAGAGAATTAAACAATGCTAAGGGTACATTCACGTGTGGGGTTCTTTGGTGGGAAAAGGATAGAGAAGCTATACCTTCCCATCACTCCTTGTCCTCCTAGAATATTGTGCTGCTCTTTAAAGAAGCAGTTTGAAACCACAAAGAGAAGCAGAATGATTACTTGCTACTAAACACCCCAGCCTGTGCTTAAAATGAAGTCCTTTCCTGTCAGCCAATATACCGGTAGTTCAAGGAAGTGGACAAAGAGCACTGTTGGATCAAATCGTAGAATGGAGACCTATCTAGTCCAGCATCCTGTTTCCCACCGTAGCCAACCAGATGCACATGGGAACCCCACAAGCAGGACATGAGGGCAATAACCAATAACCCTCTCTGTTTCCCAGCAACTGGTATTGAGAGGCATGCTGCATATAGCCATCATGACTAGCAGCTCTTGATGGATTTATCCTCCATGAACTTGTCAAATCCCCTTTTAAGACCATCCAGGTTGGCAGCCATCACTACATTATGTGGTAGCGAAAAACAATTTCACTGTGTGCTGTGTGCAGATGTACTACCTGTCCTGAATATCCTACCATGCAACTTCATTGCATGACCCCAGGCTCTAGTATTATGAGAGAGGCAGAAAAACAACTCCTATCTGTCTTCTCCACACTATTCATAATTTTATATACCTCTACCATGTCCTCCCTTCACTGCCTTTTTCTTTTCTGAACTAAAAAGCCCCAAACACTGTAACCTTTCCTCATAGGGGAGCTGCTCTAGCCCCCTGATGATTTTGGTGACCCTTTCCTGCACCTTTTCCTACTCTACAACATCCTGTTTGAGATGGACCAACCAAAACTGTACACTGTATTCCTAGTGTGGTCATACTAATAAGGGATTGCAATTGGAATGTGTAGGAACTTTATCAGCTGTTCCCAGCATACAGCTGGCCTTGAAACATACTTCTATAAACAAATGGTATGGCTAACCGCTTAATCCTATACATGCCCTACATAATTTGAGGAGGCTTGCTCCCAGGTAAATGGGTATAGGACTGTAGCCTCAATTAATTCAGAACCAGGATGCTCTATTTGGTAGAGAATTGGAGTTAGACCAAGGTGAACTGGGTTTTAATGTCAGCTAAAGCATGGACATAGTGGGTGGTCTTAGGCAAGTCCTGTTCTCTCAGTCTCAGTGCCCAATATTTAAAATGGGAATAGCAACAACTTAGGGGTGATTTTAAGGGCAAACAAGATAAAGATTGTAAAGTACTTTGCACTTAAAAAGAGCTAAATAAACGAGTAACCATCATAGTGCTTATCCATCAAGACTTGCTTTTATGGAGAGGGCAGTAAACTGAGATAAATCTTTCTAGAGACCATTTACTGCATACAGCTGTATCCAACAAATGTGCCTAGACAAGGTCAAAACATAATATGAGTTCAGAATGGACAACACCATACTTATGAATTTTTAAGTGTAAGTGTGTGTAACGCTAGTAACATAATGAAGTGTTAAGGAACAAGTGGTATCGTTTGGCAGCAAAGAGATTTGAGAGGCTGATAAGTTTATGTGGAATCAGTATACAAAATTAAATAAAACAGGTCTCCACTGAAACTGTGCTATCTAGAAAAATTATGCTGATAAAGCAGTTCTCATAAAATTGAATGCATGCAACTTAAAGACTCTATTACTGGGAAATAAGTTAAAATAAACTTTCTGAAATAAATGTCTCTGGGCGCTAGCGTTTGAAAAATGGAGCTAAGCAGTTGTTTGTATTTTTGTTGTTGCTGCTGCAGATAAGTGAGTCGTGAGCACATGTTTAAATAGAATGGAAATTATTCTTAATGTTGTTTATCCAGTTTAACCTTGATATAGCATTCTAGGAACAAGTGGATCCACAGACAATGTCTCAGACCTTACTCCAGGGGCTGTGGCACAGTGGTACAACATATGCTTTGCATGCAAAATGTCCCGTGTTCAATCCCCAGCATTTCCAGGTAGGGCTGGAAAAAAATCCTGCTTGAAACCCTGGGGAGCTGTGTCAACAATATTAGGCTGGATGGACCACTGGTTTGATTCAATACTATGATTTGTATTGGATTTGGCTGAATCTAAGCGCTAGGTCACACAGGCATGTAAGTAACTGGATGTAATTATTAGTCAGCACTTGAGTAACAGCTGAGCGTGTACATGTCCTCTGCTGTGTTTGAGCTGATACGAAACCTCGTTGGGTCTCTTTTACACAACTGATACTCTACTCAAGAAGAGACAACCATACCTTCAGAGTTAGCAGGGTGGAAAACCTTGCACACACACATCTTGGCAAAACAGGAGTGTCATCAAACCAACAAACCATAATCAACAACAAATCTCCAGCAGTGGTTCTAAAAAGGCGCCAGTCCTGTCAAAAACAAGATTTCTTCACAGGAGGGCTGCAGATAGCTTTCTCTTAAAAAAACAAGTTCTTCCTAAGAAGTGGAAATTAATAGGCTACAGTAAAGAGCCTCTATAGGAAGTAACTTCCTCTGGCCACGATGGTGAACAGCTCTCAGCAATTGCTGTGCATGGTTTCTGCCACATGTCATTAAGATGTGTATGTTATTGTTTTCAGAAAAAGATGGAGGTGGAATTCAGCACATGTTTATGATTGAAAACAACTGCGGATGTGAGCTGCCATGAATGCCTTGTGGTTACAGATAAACTTCAAAATAATAAACTCAAATATGGCAAATAAGTTAAAAATATGACATTTGATCTAATATTAAGTATTGAAAGAACCAACATTATATATATGGGTCTTTAGGTCTAGCTAATCCCCAAAGGTGGCAATTGTGCTGGCTGTCATCAATACTTTTTCAGAATCTGGATTTAAGGACATTCTACATTTTAATATAACTCTTTGAGCCCCATTTCCTTCCTACTATTCATAATGATGGCTAAACTTCCTTTGGCTAGATTAGGAATTGGATCAGTATTTGCAATCTCTTTCGACAGTCATTTGGAAAATGCACATCTGTTTCCTGTACATTTAACATATTGCTCCCTGGGAATTACAGTTTGGTCTCCCTACTTTGCCAGCACCCTTCATTACCACCACCCCTGGCAGATCTTTCTGGATGTTCAAGTATCACCATTCACATATGGTGCTTAGGGGTGCTCCTGGATCCGTTGCTCCAAATGACATCCCAGATAGATACGACGGCTAGGAGTGCCTATTATCAGCTTCGGCTGATACGCCAGCTGCGCCCCTTCGGACTAGAGTTGGAAGACCTAAAGACGGTAGTGCACACACTGGTAACTTCGAGGCTCGACTTCTGTAATGCGCTGTACATAGGGCTACCTTTATATCTAGTCTGGAAACTTCAATTAGTGCAAAATATGGCAGCCAGACTGGTTGCTGGTACACCTAGCCCATATCACACCAGCTGCCAATCAGTTATTACCTTTAAAGCCCTACATGGTTTGGGTCCAGGCTACCTACGGGATCGCCTTCTCCCATACAATCCACCCCGCACACTTAGGTCCTCTGGGAAGAATCTGCTTCAGTCAGCCAAAACTAGGTTGACAAGCATTACCCAGAGGACCTTCTCTTCTGCTGCTCCCAGATTATGGAATAGCCTGCCGGAGGAGATTCATCACTTGTCAGTCTTTTGGAATTTAAAAAAGCCGTAAAGACTTAATTCTTCCGGCAGGCCTATCCGGCAGAATTTTAGGATGCTTTTAAGATGTTTTTAAGATGTTTTAAGATGTTTTTAGGATGTTTTAATAGTATGTATTATGTTGTTTTAGTTTATGTATTTTATATTTTCTGTTGTTCCCCGCCTCGATCTAGATGGAGAGGCGGGTAATAAATAAATTATTATTATTATTATTATTATTATTATTATTATTATTATTATTATTATATACCTAGGAACAAGAGGCTTTCAAACATATGAATGGGGGGGAACAAGAACCACATAAAATATTTGCAAGAAACAAGAAATGACTGAAGTAGACAAGATGCCTACCAAATCAAAGACAGCTTGCTTGGGTGGTCTGATCACATTGGGTGGAATCCAACTAGTGTCCCTCCACAAACAAAAGCTTCTGTCAATGGAACAGGGAGGGGGACATTTTCAGGTATCCTCTCTCCCACTTGGAGACATCTGCACCCCGCCCATCTGCTTGAGGGATCGTTTTGAATAGGGGGAGGTGGCATAGGGAACCGCAGGGGGAATCACTGAAAATCCCCTCTCCACTTTCTACTGATGGAAGCCTCCCGTCGGTGGAGGCACACTAGTTGGAGTCTATCCCCAGTTCACTGCAAAAGAGAGTTTAATTTTGTGTCTATTTTTTCTCTAAAATTATAAGCATCTTTGATCTGGATACTGACATCCATAGCCCATTTAGATTAATACTTATCTTTCCTAGAGCTTCCAGATCCACAAAACAGATATCAAGTTGATACTTGATTATTTGATGTATCAAGTTGGCCAGAGATAGCTAAAGCCATCTCCTTTTTATTGAATACTTTTCTAACCCCATCTCTAGTAAAAAAAAAAAAAAAAAAAAGGGAAGGGGGTTTCTCTAGCCCATCTCCTGGACACAAAAGGTGTTAGAAGTGTTTTCCTGGCTAAGTGACTGTCACGGGATTGGCAAAACTTGTTTACCTGAGATGCCTAGCACCTGTCTAAGCACCATGAAAATGAACTATGTTTCCTGTATTCTTCTGTCCCTCTGGTCCATCTGATCACCTCCTCCTATGAACACCTGAAGGTGCTGTGCATTTTTCAACTCTCCAGCTGACCCCTGCACTGTGAATATTTTACAGTAATACCTTGGATTGCAAGTAACTTGGTTTGAGAGCGTTTTGCAAGACAAGCAAATTTTTAAATTTTTATTTATTTATTTTTTACTTGATATACAAGCGACGTCTTGCAATACAAGTCCTGTAGTACAGCATAAATTAAAAATCTCTGTACACATTTTTTGGGGGGGATTTCATTTTGATATAAGAGTGTTTTGGATTACAAGCACGTTTCTGGAACGAATTATGCTCTCAATCCAAGGCATGACTGTACCTCCAAAAAGTTTAGCATAGTTTAGCAAGATTTTTACCATGTGTTTATTTTCAAGTACCTGATCTGCTTTCCTTTTTTCTCTCTTATTAATTTTCTTTAGGATGCAATCCTATTGATTGTGCCCTTGATGCTCGTAAGTCCCTGAACTCGGAGGCTTTCGAGTATCCAGTGCAGAGCAGGAGCGGAGGCAATCTCCGCCTCCCCACACCTCCCGCTCTGCATTTCAGCTAGATGTCCAATTTCAGCCATCTAGCTGAGGTGTTTCAGAAGGGGAGGGAAGGAGGTTGGAGAGCCATCAGGATACCTCATATCCTGGTGGCCCCAGTCTCCTCCCCTCCCCATCCCCTGGAATGCCCCCTTTCTGTGCTTGATTTCCCAACCTTGGAGAGACAGGTGGCATGGTTCTTTCCACATTGGCTACGAGGAGGGGAAGAGGGATCAGAGCGTGGATCCCCAGCTCCGAGGTTGGAGCTCTGTCTCCATCTTCGGATCTGGGAATCCAAATTATCCTATGGCTCCATAGATGTCATCTACGGATCACTCTAGGGATGGGTGCTCGCCAGACTTCTAGGTCCCTGGCGCTATGTGGTTTACATAGAAAACACCCGAATTTGCTCAAATTAGGCCGTAATTTGAGCAAATTCTGAGGTTTTCTACGTAAACCACGTAGTGCCGGAACCCGGAAGTTGCTTTCCCTGGCTCGGCTCATGAGAACGTGAGTCGAGCCAGGGAAAAGGTAGGGTGAGCAGAGCTCGGGGGGTTGAGCCCGGTGAGTTCTCTGGACTTTCACCCCTTACTGAATGAGGCACAGAGGGAGGATGGGCTATGTGCTGACCAGTAGAAACTGGGATCTTAGCTAGCTGCCCTCCTGTTCCTGAGCAAACACTTTGAGAGTGGAGGGAGCCTGCTCACCTCTGTTGGGGTTAACTAAAAGCAGGTGGTGGCAATAAGGAGAGATTAAAAGGTGAGTGGTATGTGTCCAGAGACCTGTTCTGGAGGGCTAGCATGGGACACGGTTGTTGTGTAATCTTGACACTGGCAACCTCCGAATCATAGATTTCATAGATTATAGAGTTGGAAGGAGCCTACAAGGCTATCAGATAGAACAGTGTTCTCCAACCTTGGGTCCCCAGATGTTTTTGGCCTACAACTCCCAGCATGCCCCAAGGTTGGAGAACACTGAGATAGAAGCATGCTCAAGTCACCTGCCTCACAAAGCAGTTATGGCATGACAATCTTTACAGGAGTAACATTAAAGAACGTCTGCACGTGTGCCAATAAAGCAGCTGGCTTTACGCAACTGATCTGCTGAATGTGCATGCTCAGAATCTCATTCAACACCCTGAGCCAGAGAAGAACATGGGGGGGGGGGAGGAAATGGTGTTTGTAATACAGCCAAGCATTACAAGATAGACACATTCCTTTACCAAACTAAATAATTACTGATTTCAGTGCCATCACTACTCAGATCCTGTTCTGCAAACATAACCTTTTATGTAATTCTTGATAGCAAAGTCAACCCACCCCACCCCCCCAAAGTTACATGTTTGGCAGATTGAGAGTCTTAAAACTAGAACTTACAACTGATGTCTAATTTTGTGCTCAGATTGTATTACAAGCTTAAAATTACAAAAACAGAAGGCTGAAGTCATCATCTTGCATTCTGAACGTAGACTGCCCATTTTGTTGCTCCTTCAACTATCATTATTTCAACCACTGAAATTATAAAAAGAAAAGAAAAGGAAAGAAAAAAAGCCTGCACGAGTATTTTTGGAGGTCTTCCTATTGAAATCTGTAAAGAGTGGTGTATACACATGCATGTTTGTTTGTTTTTTAAGTAGAGCTCATTATCAAATGAAGGAATCTCTCTACATTGTATAAGTAAACTTTATACTCTAGCTAGGAAAATAAAATCTGCCTCCCATCCAAGTTCAAAAGCAAGGAAACAAAATTACCTAGCATGACAATTACCTTGCTGAGTTTCCATCCCTCACCCCCCCCCCCAACTCTGCAGAGCTGTGTGATTGGGTATTTCATGTTACCTCTCAACTAACAATGGAACACAGTTTATTGATTAGGCTCACTGAATCAGTAGTGAGAGGGGGTTTTGTGTGGGTTTTGTTTTTTTTATAAAGAAACCATGGAAACAAATGTCTATTCATAAAAGATAAAGAAGCATCAAGGTAACCTAGTTCCTCAATACAAAACAGAAGCAAGGTGATGGTTATCAATCTAATCCCTAGCATACCTTTTTTTGAAACACACCATTATACATACATCTGGCTTTAATGATGTAGTGCCCACTTCTAAGAGTAAAAAGCCAGGGCAGCTACTCAAAATCAACACTCTTATGACGATTAAGCTGTCTGTTACCTGCCTCCTCCTTGCAAAAGGCAAATTGACAACGTGACTTCCTCTGGGTTTCCAGGCTGGGAATTTATACCAGGTGCATTCCTTCCATACCAATCAATCAAGTGAAGAAATTAAAGCTGCAAACCAGTTTCTAAAATATACTGAGCGTAGCTGTTTTGCATTTCCACTGGTGGCTGTGGCTGAGGCAGGGCCCTGTGAGATTTGTATGTTTTAATAAACTGGATTTTTTCTCTTTAAGAGTCAGTACTATAGACGGGCACTAATATTTCTGCTATTTTCATTTTAATCAATCATTGGGATATGTTCCCACCACCACCACCACCACCACCACCACCACGCCTTAGCTCTAATCTGAAACTCTATTAGCACACGCTCTGGAGTGGCTTAAACGTTGCTGTTGAAATTGCATACAGGAAAGTCACTTTAGGGCGATTTGCCATCTGACTTGTGTGCATTCCACAAGCCTACTGAAGCCTGGAAAATTGGGGTAATTTGGACTGGTGCTTGTCCAGCATCATGAAAGAGAACAATTGAACAAAGTCAGGAATTCAAATTTAATATGACTTAAACATAAGGATCAATCTTCCTTAGCTGCCTCTCTATTTCTTAATGGAAGGCTCATGGAAAAGTATCCACCCAAATCATTTTTAAGTTTAATGCTTCTCTTATCTCAAATTCAATCCATGATAGCGGGAACTACAGTAGTGTTTATGAGGCTTCTTTAAAAAAGCAAAATATAAAAGTAAAAAAATTGTAAGTCCTGTTACCAATTTTTGTGCATCAGTGCACATCCAGCAAAAATACCCACTCCAAGCTACAGAAGATTCAGCTCACCTCAACAGTTACCGTAATCAAGTTTCAACATATAGAGTTCTGGTTTAGAGATTCAAATTGCCACATGCAAAGTGTGAGAAGGCAATGAAGATTTTCTTTCCTAAAATAGCCTGTTCAATGTTAATATGTGTCAGCATATATAATAATAGCGACCTCAGTTCCCTAAGTGCCAGTCCTTATGAGGCAAAAATTGCACCATCCATGCACTATAATTTCGTATCAATCCTGCATACGTTTACTGAGCAGTGCAGAGCATTCCCACAGACAAAGGGTGGGATTCAGGGGGACCTCAGTATGCCTGGGTATTTTAAAGAGTAGGCCCAACCTACCTAATTATTATCTTAGTCATGTCCATATTTAACTGGTGCTAGGTTACTAGAAAACAAATATTTAGAAAATCAACTTTGAGGATTTTAAAAACTTTAATCAAAAGATATATCCAGAGGGAGGAAGCTTTCAGGGAATAGAACATATTTGGGGGCGGGGGGTTGCATATTTTGGGAGGATTTGCACATTTTTGGGAGTCCAAATTTGCGCAACTGCAAATTTCTGCAAATGCGTACAAACACATTTTGCACAAAATCCAATTCCATCAATGAGCGGAAAATGGAATGAAAGGTGCCTTACAATCTGCACAATGTAGACAGAACGGATTTAACGACGTCTGTACATCCCTGCTTGAGGCTCAGGTGGCCTCAATGGCATGGAATGCCTTCAACAGTGCCTTCTACCAACTTTGGTTGGTGGCCCAGCTATGCCCATATCTGGACAGGGATAACCTGGCTTCAGTTGTCTATGCTCTGGTAACTCCCAAGTTAGATTCCTGCAATGTGCTGTACATGGGACTGTCCTTTGAAGACAGTTCAGAAGCTGCAGCTTGTGCAAAATGCAGCAGCCAGATTGATAACAAGAAGGTCTGAACATGTAACACCAATTCTGGCCCGCTTGCACTGGCTTCCTATATGTTTTCAAGTCCAATTAAAGGTACAGTACTGGTTTTGACCTATAAAGCTTTACATGGCTCAAAACTGCAATACTTGATGAAGTGTCTCCCCCAGCATGAATCTACCTGTACACTACATTCATCATCTAAGATATGAACCTCCGACAGAGGCACAGATGGCAGCAACAAGGGAGAGGGAAGGCTTCTTGGTGGTGACCCCCCTAATTGTGGAATGATCACCCCGATGAGGCCCGCCTGGCACCAACATTGTTATCCTTTTGGCACCAGGTTAAGATCCTCTTCTTCTGCATAAGGGCAAATAAGCTGAAGCTTAATCCAGACAAAGCAGAGGTGCTCCTGGTTTAATGAAAAGCAGAGCAGTGAATAGGGATTCAACTTGTGCTGGATGGGGTTACACTTCCCTTGAATACTCAGGTTCAGTCTACTCCTGGATTGAGCCCTGAACCTGGTGATATATGCCTTAGTTATATCCTGTAGTTATACAGCCATGCCTTGGATTGAGAGCATAATTCGTTCCGGAAACGTGCTTGTAATCCAAAACACTTGTATATCAAAATGAAATTCCCCCAAAAAAATTTGTACAGAGATTTTTAATTTAAGCCGACTACAGTACTTGTATTGCAAGACGTCGCTTGTATTGCAAGACGTCGCTTGTATATCAAGTCAAAAAAATTTAAATAAATATTTAAAAATGTGCTTCTCTTGAAAAACGCTCTCAAACCAAGTTACTTGCAATCCAAGGTATTACTGTATACTGTTTTGGCTACTATAATGCATTCTACATTGGGCTGCCTTTGAACAGTGTTCGGAAAGTTCAGCTGGCCCAGAATGCTGCAGCCAGACTATTGACTGGGGCTGGTTATAGGGAGCATGCAACCCCGTTGTTGCACCAGCTTCAGTGACTTACCAGTTGGTCTCTCGGGACAATGCAAAGTGCTGCTTATGACCTATAAAGCCCTGTATGACTTGAAACCAGGCTATCTCAAAGATTGCATTCTCCTATACGAGCCTGCCTGAGTTTTAAAATCTTTGGAGGAGGCCCTTCTCTCAGTCCCACCTCCATTGGAGGCACATTTGGTGAGGGCGCAAGAGAGGTCCTTTTCAGTGGCCACTCTCAGGCTCTGGAATTCCCTTCTAAAGGAAGCCAAGTTGGCTCCCTCTTCCTTGTCCTTCCGTCAGCAGGCAAATATGTGCTTATTCAGACAGGCCTTTTGCATGTAAACTAGGAGGGGGGTTGTTTGGGGGGGGGGGTTGCTGAAGCAATTTTTAGCTGGTCGGGTGCTTTTATTTCTTTTATTGCTGTTTTTATTGTGTTTTAATTTATTTGTTTTTATGTTTTAATCAAAATCCTGTTTTTTATTTGTTAACTGCCATGAGCCCCATTTTTGCTGGAAAGGCAGGATATAAATTTAATAAATTTAATAAATAACTAACGATCTTCTTTAATCGGAATTCCAGTGCTACCTACAGGAAAATTAATTCTTCCATAATCCAGTCTAGTCCTCAGAGCAACACAACCACAGATTCTTTTTCTTTTCTTGCTCTCCCCTTGGAGCCAGAACTAGCTTTCTGGAACTTGAAACGTGGTCTCTCTTTCCCCAGTTTTCATAATATGCTGATTCCTGAAGCCTGATAAGGACGTTAAAATTCAGAACACTAATTTTGTGGCTTTTTCTTGACTCACTTCCTCACCTTTCCCTCAGTGCGGAATACTGAAGAACTCGGATATATAATTTTAAATAATTTTGGCTTTTTTGTGGAAACCTCACTTCAGCTTTAGATGAGAACTGGTGAGTGCTTCAGGAGAATCAACACCTGAATCCTGCATACTCAACATATATGCATATATTGGTGGAAAAAAAGATCAACCATCTGATGAGCACATTTTCAGGGATCATGCCAATGGTTAAGGCTTCCCATAGAGATGCCTTTAATATCGTTCTCTTTTCCCCACGCTAATTGCCCTAATGCTGTCTAGCTTGTTTTTAAACCTAAGTGATGTATGGGATTAGTTATCAACAGTCAAATATCCATTATCAAATTATTATTTCTGTTCATTACCTACATATATATTAGGCTCTACAAACAACGACATTTTGTTGGAAGCAACAGGTCAATAACTACTATGCCTGCTATGAAATGGGGATCGAGTTTCTCCATGTGCAGGTTGTTTTACACCAATTTTCCCCAATGTGAACTATCTACAGGAACTGAAGACAGCAACTTCAGAAAATGTAATTATAATACCATCTCAAACGAACGGCATCAAAGAACCATAGTCATGTAAGCCCACACTAATCCTTTTGTTACAGAACGGAAGGCTTTTATTTGGAGTCATCAGTAGCAGGAACTCTCTCTTTGAGACCGAATAGAGGCAAAGCAGATAACATCCCGAGTTCATTCACAGTTCTAATACTCAATGGCCTTTACCTTTTTTTAAAAAAAGATACAATGTAAACTAATTTGCTAATTTACTAAAATATACTAAATTTAGCTGAATACATTTTTAGTCTGTTCACCCTATTTTCATGCTTATACTTCTAAGCCAAAAGCAAAACTCTCTCATTAGTATGTACTGCATCTGTAGACATTCTCTGTTTATATATAATGAAAAAAGAACACGCGTAGAGGACCTTGATAAAGAATATCCTTAAAATTATTTAAACTTGTCATTAATTATAATATATGAAAAGGCCAGTGCAATTTTGCATGCTATTAATGTAATTTGGTCTCACTTATTATCTAATAAGGAATTTCCCATTTTGAATGTGCTTATTCACCTTGTCCATTGACCAAGAGTACTGCCCCAATCTTATGCAAGTACAATACAATGTTATGTGTTAGTGAAGGTAAAAACAAATCAGTAATTTCAGCATTTTTATTAAACAACAACATCACCACACATATTGTTACCATACATGTTGTTTCTTCTCTAAGGAGGGTGTGTGCTTTCAGCCTCACTCAAGAGTCCAGCCCCCAAGAAAAAGAGAAACCACAAGGTTAAAACCTTGGATGGTGTAAATTTTACTCTTAACTTGGAACCAGAAGCAGAGGTACATCTTGACACCCATAATGCACCACAGGCACCACAGACCCCGAGCACCAGAGAAGTCCCTAGAACCCAGGGTCCGTCACTACTTCTTTGTCACTGCATTCAGTCTCAGCCTTGAAGCCTACAGTTCAGTGGTTATTGTAAGGGTAAATATCCTGAGAACAGGTGCCAGGAACGCAGATTGGTGTATTTTTTCTGCTTCTCTCTGGATTACAGCGGACCTGTCTTCAGCGTTTTGATTTCTTTGGCTCTCTAGGCCATTCATCTCTTCTGGCAAATCCCCACCGCTTTTATTAACAACTCATACAGTTTTAAAATCTTTTTTAACGTTGTGCTAGAAATCTACTGCCCACTCTAGCCAGTTTTTGTGTTGGGTTTGCATGCACCCCAGAAGTTGTACCACATCCAAGTGTACAAGGCAGGGTTGTCAGTGGTGGGCTGCTTACCACAGATATATTAGAGAAATGTGTCAGTTGCTTCATGTATTTTCTAATAGCACATGTCTCCTAGGTAAGTGAGTATAGGATTGCAGCCTAAGTAACAAAATTTTAACAGATCAGAACTGGATCAGGCCTCAGATCTATCGTCCAGCATTTTGTTCCCATAGTGGCCAACCAGAAGCCTATGGCAAGCCCATAAGCAGAGCATGAGCATAATAGCCCCCTCTGCTTGTGTTTCCAAGCAACTGGTAATCAGAGACATACTGTCTCTGATACTGGAGATGATATATAGCCACTATGACTAGTAGCCATTGATAGCCTTATTCTCCATGAATTTGTCTAATTTCCTTCTAAAGCTGTCCAAGTTGGTGGACATCACTACATCTTGTGGTAATGAACACAAAAGTTTGACTAATGCTGTGTGCATTAGTACTTCTTTTTATCTGTCCTGAGTCTCCCACCACTCTGCTTCATTGGATGACCCCAGGTTCTAATGACCCCAAGAAAAAAATCTACGCCAGTGCAAAGGCTGAGGTCCAAAGAAGAATAAGAGAACTTAAGAATGCTTGGTGGAAAAAGAAAGCTCAAGAAATCCAACAACTTGCAGAATTTCATGATGCACGGGGCTTTTTTAAGGCCCCAAAGGCCATTTATGGACCAAAAACCTATGGTACAAACCCTTTACAATCAAAAGATGGCACCAAAAGACAAAGACAAAGAGTCTATTGCACTGCGTTGGAAAGAGCATTATTATGCTCTTTTATTATTATTATGATCTTTTAAATCATAAATCTAAGGTGGATAATGAGATGTTTTTCGCAAATCCCGCAAAAACAAATTAGAGAGGAACTTGCAATACTCCCCACTTTGGATGAAGTTATAAAAGCCATTAATCAAATGAAGAATAACAAAGCTAGTGGACCAGATGGGATTCCTGCTGAAATCTTTAAAGAGCCCCCCCCCCGAACTTATACAACATCTTCATCAACTCATCGAAAAAATCTGAATAAGAGAAGAGATCCCAGAAGACTTCAGGGATGCCATAATTACCACCCTCTTTAAGAAGGGTGATAGAACAGACTGTGGAAACTATCGGGGCATTCTCTCTTAGTTACCGCAGGTAAAATATTTGCTAGGATTCTCGCAAACCGTCTCCTATCTATTTCAGAAGAGATCCTCCCTGAATCTCAATATGGTTTCCATCCCTCTAGAGGGACAGTAGACATGATTTTTACTGCACCTCAGCTCCAAGAAAAATGACGGGAGCAAAATCAACCCCTTTATATGGTATTTATTGATTTGGCTAAGGCAGTGATGGCGAACCTTTTTGAGCCCGAGTGCCCAAACTGCAACACAAAACCAACTTATTTATTTCAAAGTGCCAACACTGCAATTAAACCTGAATACCGAGGTTTTAGTTTTAGAAAAACAACTCATACAGTTGTCCGAACTAATTAACATATTTTGTTTTAAAAGAAAAACACAATAACAGAGCTTTCAATGATACAGTTTTTTGTTGGAAAAAAAAATCAACTCAAAAATTATTATAGTACTACATTGTACACATAGCCTGAAGGGAATGTATACAAACTTTTAAAATAATTAGGCACATGTATTTTTGGATAAGGGATTCTCAACTTGTAATATGATTATATGCCAGACTGAAATTGTATGGGGCAAGCTTTACTCCGGGTCCTTTCCCTGCTTCTACAGGTGTCGGATTAGTAAAAGTAAAAGTCAACCTGTACTAGGATGAGCAAGATAAACAAGAAAACTACACGTGCTTAACACATTTTAAACACTTTATGTCTTGGACTGCAAACACTGCATTAGGTAAAAGTTTGCATTGGGCATGCTTTTGCACAATTAATGTGATTTTTGCTATTGCATGCATGCTGATAATTTGTCAAACCTTGGCTCATACTCCGTTAGTTTGAGAGCAACATGTGCAGCAGTCAGGTCATGTTAGGGCTTTACATCCAAGCCATGCTCTGTGCATCATTCTTCAAAATCTTTTAAATGTGATAACAATGAAGAAAAGAATTCTCTAACAGGAATTCTAGAACAAAATTCTGTTCTACACTGTGAGAAAGAACAAGATCATTAGTGTTTTTGGTCATTAGGATCTATACTTGGTAATCCTGAATTTAACATGTAATTTAGGCTGTACTACAGTGTAGTCCAGAGTTATCCAGTCTGCTAATGGGCTGGGTTTTATTTATTGATTTGATTTGTACCCTGCACTCAAGGGGTACAAAGAAAATTGGCACTCAAGGTGGCTTACAATCACAAATAAACTTGATAAAAACAGTAAACTAATACATTCAAACATATTAAAAACACAGCAACAGGTGGGGACTAGCACCCAGGTCTCTTACCACTACACTGGCTCTCATATTTGTTTTGCCTTTCCTCCAGGAACAAATGATCTCTCCATTTTTACCCTCAAAACAATCCTGTGAGGTAGGTTAGGTTGAGAGGTAGTGACTGGCCCAGATCATCCAGTGAGAAATGTGAGGCATTTGCCAGTCCTCCTCAGGCAGCAAAATGTCCTGGGCCAGGACTGGCTGTGTATGTATGTGTGTCCTGTTTGGCTGCTGTGTCTGAATGCGGCAGTAGGTCAGTCTCTGCTTCTTTCTTGAACGTGTGTGTGTGTGTGTGAGAGAGAGAGAGAGAGAGAGAGAGAGAGAGGGAGAGACTGAGACTTTTCTTCACAGCAACTGGGCCTGAAGAATCGGTTTTGAGGTAGGCAACGCTGGAGGAAGAGGAGTGTGCGTGAGCGCGGGGATTTAAAGGAGCAGCCCAGCCACTCCTCTGAAGGCAGGCAGGGCTGAAAGCGAGCGCGCAGGTGAGAGAGAGGCGGAGAGGAGCCGACCTAGCATTTAAAGCGGCAGCTGTCTGCCGCCCCGCTTGCTCTCCCACCCCTCCCCTCGGGGAATCTTCATTTAAAGCTACAGCTGCCCTCCCCGCCTTGCCTGGCCTCTCTCCGCTTGCTCTCCTGCCCCTCCCCTCGGGAATCCTCGCTACAATCCCTGCCTGATCTCGCTCCTCTCGCGTGTCCACAGATTGGTCCCTGCGTGCCAGCTGTGGCACGCATGCCATAGGTTTGCCTTCACTGGGCTAAGGCCTTTGATACTGTAGACCGAACGGCTCTCTGGACTATCCCTATGAAAATTGGGTGCCCCAATAAATTTATGAATATCTTGCGACTTATCCATTACAACATGACGGCAACTGTTTTGGACAACAACAGCTCTCATGGAGCTCCATTTAAAGTGGGATCAGGTGTTAAACAGGGATGTGTTATCGCCCCAACATTATTTGCTATTTTCATCGCCATGATTTTACATCTTGTCAAGGGGAAACTTCCCACTGTTGTGGGAATTATATATTGAACAGATGGAAAGCTTTTTAATCTCAGTAGGCTGAAAGCAAAAAGTAAGGTAATCACAACCTCCGTTGTGGAACTTCAGTATGCTGATGATAATGTGGTCTCCGCACATTCAGAGGGTGATCTCCAAACTATCCTAAATGCTTTTGCAGAAGCATACAAAAAACTTGGTCTCTCACTTAACATCAAAAAAACCAAAGTGCTTCATCAGCAAGTGCTTCATCAGCAAGTGCAAGCTAACCCTTTGGTGATGCCATCTATCCAGCTTGGCGGGGCAATACTGGAAAATGTCAATCGTTTTCTCTATCTTGGCAGCTATCTTTCTGTTACAGCTAACATTGACAGTGAAATCCAGCATCGTTTGAGCTCCGCAAGTGCCACATTTTCTCGAATGAAACAGAGTGTTCAAGGATCGGGATATCTGTAAGGAGACCAAAACGCTGGTTTATAAAGCCATTGTACTACCAACTTTATTGTATGCCTGTGAAACATGGACTATCTATAAACATCACTTCCACCTCCTTGAAAGATTTCATCAACGTTTCCTCCGGAAAATCCTGCGAATTACTTGGGAAGATAGGCGAACAAATGTCAGTGTACTGGAAGAAGGAAAGACTACTAGCGTTGAAAAAATGATCCTTCAACGCCAACTTCAATGGACCAGTCATGTTGTTCGAATGTCTGACTGCCGTCTCCGAAAGCAGTTACTTTATTCCCAGCTCAAGGATGGAAAGCGGAATATCGTTGGCCAGTATAAGAGGTTTAAAGATGTTCTTAAGGCTAATCTAAAAAAATGCAATATAAACATCGAAAACTGGGAAACTCCGGCCCATGAACGATCTAACTGGAGGTTGGCCTTTCACAAAGGTTCTATGGACTTTGAAAAAGCCCGAGTGCAAGGTGAAAGGGAGAAGCGTGCTAAGCGAAAAGCACGTCAAACAAATTCTTCACAGGACCATCTTCCATCTGGTAACCTGTGTCCTCACTGTGGGAAGCTGTGTGGATCTGTGTGGATCTAATTGGCCTCCACAGTCACTTACGGACCCACCGCTAGAATCTACACCATTTTTTTAGAATTTCCTCTTTTTATAATTTTCTTTTTGTAATTTTATCCGTGGAAGACAATCTTACTCAGTCACGAGTGATGGCCTACTACTAATGTTATGAGAGAAATATATCTCTATTCATTTTTTCTACACCATTCCTAATTTTATACACCTCTCTCATGTTCTCACCTACTCACCTATTTTCCCCTTGATCATTTCATAGATTTCATAGATCATAGAGTTGGAAGGAGCCTACAAGGCTATCAAGTCCAACCCCCTGCTCAGTGCAGGAAACTAGAGGAGGGGTCTCCCATCCAAGTAATAGCCAGGCCTGACCCTGCTTAGCTTTCCACACTCAGACAAGCTGAGCCAGCGTAAGCCACAGGCCTGTATATTTTGGTTGCCCTTTTTTATACCTTTTCCAGCTCTGCAATATCATGTTTGAGATAGGGTGATGAGAACTGTACTCAGTATTTCAAGTGAAGTCACACCATAGATTTGTATAAAGGCAGTATGATATTAGTAATTTTATTTTTTCTTCCTTTCCTAATGATACCCAACATGAATTTGCCCAGCAGCTAATACACTGGATCAACAGTTTCATCAAGCTATATCCCCCACTAGCTCAGAGCCTATTGGTGTATATGTGAAATTATGATTCTTTTGCTGACATAATATATGAATCAGTTCTAAGATAAATAGCTAAAAGAAGGTTCAATTAGATTATTGATTTTTAACTTGTGGTCAGGGGTTAACTTTCCAGAGGTCCACAAGACCATGGTGAAGCGACAATGAAAGTTTTCACATAGAGCAAATTAAAATCAACTTCTTCTCATGCCAGTGAAGCTGGAGAAAAGCAGAAAGGGTGCACTGTTTTGTATTGTCCCTGGCTTGTAGTTTCTGGACAAATATCCAAGCAGCAAGACCGTTTCCAAATATTCAGTGTGTACCACTAACTAACAGTGCTTCTTTCCCATAATCTTGTACATTCAAGTACGTATTACTTATTATTAAATTTATTACGCCTTTCCACTACAATTAGTGCTCACTACAATTAGTGCTCACTACAATTAGTGCTCAACTCTACACTAATACAGAAAGATCCCAGTCTCACTTTCCATGTGGAAGCCATAACCTTAAAAAGTGCGGTAATCTAGCAAGAACAAGCAACGCAGAATAACAGACTACAATGCAAACTTTAAGAATTGTTTGGTTAGATGTATTAATTACACTCAAACACACACACACAGAGCATATGGTGGTATATCAAGCTAAGCCGCCTTGGGTTCCTTGCAGGAAAAAAGGTGGCTTATAAATATAATAAATAAATAAATAAAAATCTAATATGACCAATAATAATTGCTTTTACTTGACAGTATAATCATATAAAGCTACCCAAGACAAGTCTGGATGTCTGTCACTGATAATGTCGTTGGGTAACGTAAGGCATAAGACTGATTAAGGTTATGCTCATATGTGGTGGAGCTGTAAAAGTGTATTGGATTTTTGGAATAAAATTTTTGGAGAAATTTCACTAATTATTGGTATTAATGTGGAAGTCTGTCCAAAATTAGCATTGTTATCAATAACGGAGAAACTTTTGTGCTCACAAGAGAAAAAGGAACTAATTGTAAGTTTATTAGCGGCAGGGAGATTATTGATTGCAAGGAACTGGAAAGTTCAACATCAGTATTTAATAATAGACTGGTATAAAGAGGTTTGGGATATTGCTTTAAATGATAAACTAACATGTAGTATTAAATGTAAAAGGGGACAATTAAAGGAAAATAATTTTAAGGAAATATGGGGGTCATTTTTAGATTATGTTTTAGTAAAGGGGAAAGGGAGTAAGCCATGTCATGATATGATGTATTTTTGGAATATAGATTAATAATGGATCATGTGGATAGAATTGGTTTTGGCCCCGGGGTGACGGGTGCACTTGTAGTGTATGATTTGTAGGTTTATGGGGTTTTTTTGTGTATGTGTGATCTTTAAAAATAAATAAAAATTATTAATAAAAGTTAAAAAAAAAAAAAAAGACTGATTAAGGATTAACTCTTTGTCCAGCAGGTGAGAAACTCCATTATTAATGCCATTTCGACAGTATCCAGAAAGACATTCTAATTCAAACTCTGCAACATAATACCACAAGGGTGCTTATTCCTCTTGAAGCACAGTTTCAAAATTCTTTCCTATTCAAAAACAATGACATAATGAGGAATAACATTCTTCTAACCAATATAGCAATTTATCAGGGGGAAATGAGCCACATACTGAATTTGTTAATATGATAAGAGCAAGCAAACAGTTATACTGTTTGGAAATATCAAATTATCTAGAGCAGAAGGTTAAGCATATGAAGGACAAGATAAGACATAAAAGCTGCAATCACATTTAAAAACTCGCCATAGAAATAAATAGGATGAGCACCATCCTATGTGTGGCAGGCCTCCTCCCACACATATATAAACAAACCATATAAGTAGTTAGACTAATTTTAATTACATTTTATTATTTACTTTTTTATTTAAAATATTTCTAAACACTCATCTAATCAATGAGTACTCAAAGCAATTTACAATAATACCATAAACACAGTAAAATAAAATATTTTCAAATGAAACTGATAAAATACATAATAAATCAGGGGAACATTCTAAAATCAAAGAGCAGCATTAATCAGTAAAAGTTAAGTGGAACAGTATATTTTTTACCAGCCATCTAAACGCCAATCATAAAGTAACCAATCTAACATCCCTGGAAAGGGAGTTCCATAACTGGGGTGCTGCTACATAGAAGGCCCTGTCTTGGGTCCCCACCAACCTCACTTTTCCAAGATGTGGGGCATGTAACAGGGCCTCAGATTGAGAACACAGATTCTGGGCAGGTAGAGGCACTCTCTCAGATATTCTGGCCACAAGCTTTTCAGGCCTTTATAGATAAGAACCAGCACCTTGAATTGGGCTCAGAAACAAATAGGAAGCAAGCGAAGCTGCTTGAAGACTGATTTTATATGGTCTATAAGATACACACCAGACAAAAGTCTGACCACCGTATTCCAAAACCATTTTAAGAGCAGCCCTACATAGGGCACGCTACAATAATCTAAATATGAGGTGACTGAGCATTGGCCATTGTGGCTAGATCTGCCTTCCCCAGGAAGGGACACAGGTAGCGCACCAGGGGAAAGGCACCCCTGCCCATGACTGCCACCTGACCATCCAGGAGCAGCCCTGGATCTAGGAGCACCCCCTAAGATGCATACTCGATCCTTCAAAGGGAGTGAACCCCCATTTAGATCAGGCTGTACTTCTAGTCCAGTGATGGCGAACCTATGGCACACGTGCCACAGCTGGCACGCAGGGACCTCTCTGTGGGCACTCGAGCCATTGGTTGCCAGATCGCGAAAAGACCGTCCCCTTCTGCATTCAGCGTCGGGTTTCCATAGTAACTCCTCTCCACTCATTCCTCGCTGGCCTCCACAGGCAGGCAGGCACACTCCAGCATCTCCACCCCCAGAAGCGGACTGCGCAGGCACCCAGCCCTCCTTCTAAATGAACAGGCAGCTCAGAAGCACAGCGCGCACGCGCCCGAATCTTTGCGCGCCCGGTGAAGAGCCATGCCCTGAGACAGAGCGGGGCGCAATTAGCTAGTGCCCCCTCCTCCTTCCTGCCAAATTTAAGGCACTTTGAAATAAAAAAAGTTGGTTTTGTGTTGCAGTTTGGGCACTCGGGCTCAAAAAGGTTCGCCATCACTGTTCTAGTCTGTTGAAGAACATGACCTCCTTGTCTTGACTGAGCCTCAGTTTATTCAACCTAATCCAGTCTGTCACTGCACCCAGAACTTTCACAGCATCCTTGACATCAATTGAGAGAGAGAGAGAGAGAGAGAGAGAACTGAGAAAGATAGATAGAACTAGGTATCATCAGCATACAATAATCCCAAAATTCCAGATGATCTCCCCCAGCAGCTTCATGTAGATATTAAAAAGCATGGGGAACAAAATAGAGCCATGAGAAACCCCATAGGCTAAAGGTGAAGGGGCCATACAACAGTCCCCCTACGAGACCACCTTCTGGGAACACTCAGCCAAGTATCACCAGAACCATGGCAACATGGCATCTACAAGCCCAATTCCAGCCAAGTATCCTAGAAGGATGCCATGACTGATAGTATCGAATGCTGCTGAAAGGTCCAGCAGAACTAACAACCCTGTCTAGCTTCTAACATAGGTAATTAACATAAGCATTTTATTTTATTTTATTTTTTGTAATTCTTGTTGTAAAAGCATACATCATTGACATTGTTTAGTTTACACCAAGATCACTGAGTTGCCAGAGGCAAATATTATAAAATAATGAATGCAGCTTCTAAAATGATAAAATTGACCTTGTCTTTATTGAACTTTACAAATTTTGGAATCTGACAATTAATTATGCACATTGACATTGAGGTTCTGCAGCCAGTAATGTGAAATTATGTACAATATGAATGAGAAACATGTCAACATTATATAAAAACACTGAAATTCTCAACTTATGTTGTAATTGGAGTACAACATAACGGATCAAAGGAACATAAAAATGTGGGGAAGGGGTTACTTATACTAAGGTAAACCAATGTGAATGTACCTTCCTTTATTATACTTTGTACAGGAGTATACATATTATATGCATGGCTTGACTTGGGGGGCTTCCAGAACTTGGGGGGCTTCCTACAGCTAACGCTCAAAAGGTATTGGGCAGCTACTTTGTCTTTTCCTCTTTAATGGATTGTTTCCCCGGTGGTGGGAAAATACGAGAGGGTTACAAATTGAAGATGTCATTGTATGGTCCCCTTGTAAAGTTCTGTGAATGATGCAGGGTGACTGCACAATAATAGCCTTGCCTGGAAGCACCCTTGCTCTACCCCCAAAACCATTTTGAAATGTGGGAGGAAAGATGCAAACTAAACTGCCATGTGCCATCTGCCTTACTGACTGAGATATCAGTGAAAGTTGGTGAAGATTGCTCATGACACAATTCTACGGATCGTTCTTTAAACACAAGCTTGACCTGTCTTTGGTGTGTGTGGTGGGATGGGTGGGTGGGAGGGAAAGAGACAAAATACATTATTTTGTGATACCTGAAGTGAGCATCATGATCTATTAGTTTATTATTTTTATTACATTACATTTATATCCCACCCTTTTTCCTCTTACAAGGAACCCAAGGTGGCTTACATGGTCCTTCTCCTCTCCATCACCCAGTGAGCTCCATGGCCAAGTGGAGACTAGAACCCAGGTCTCTCGAGTCCCAGTCCAACATTCTAACCACTATGCCACATTGGCTTCTAGTTTAGTGCCTTTGTACATTTCAATATACTGCAAAAAAAAACATTGTGTGTCTATAGAAAATGTGTTGCTATGGAGAAAAACACGCACGCAGATCAAAATTGATTGAAGTCATGTCAAAAGCACTTAACTGAAACAACGGGGGAAAGTCACAAGAAAATAGGGGCACTTCAGTTGTTTGTGTTATTGGATTTCTGTACCTCAAAAGACATTTCTGGGGTGGGGGGAACAGTCACAGAAGTATGTACTAATTGCAGGGCACGCTGTCAAAAGAGAAAGCAGATGAATACTGAGAAAAAGCTACTTTCCATGCTGTCATTACAGGAGGAAAACTATGCAATCTTATTGCAGCATTTAAATGTCAAAATAATTTGTACAGCACAATTACTGTTCTGATGAAGGATTATATCAACACCAAATAGTATCTACCCCCAAATCAACCCACAAGCTGTTTCAGACATCAACATGTAGCAGTCTTGTTTTCAGCGCTTAAGAAGCCATCTTTCTTTACTAGTAGGTTCTGGTGTTTTGAACAGAGACATTTGTTAACAGAGTGCATTTCACACGATATAATAGTCTCAGGTTCCCTTAAAAGTTACAGCAACAATGTGTGATCTGCTTTTCTGTACGTTCACCTCATGGGGCTGCTGTAACATTTAAAAGTCTGCAACCTGATGGATGGAGCTGATCATAAAGGTCTTTCCCCCAGATTCCGTAACCCATTACAGCAGTGTCATAAGCAGTGTCATAAGATTCCCAGGAAAAATGGCTTTCTGGGCATGCCAATTCCATAGGGGAAACCATGCCATGAGCCCTGCCCCCATGGCTGCTGCTGCTGAAGCATGTAAATGCCCCCTCACTCTCTGATTTCAGTAGTGTCATGGACAACTCCTATTCACACCTTCACTATTCAGCCATGCTTTTTGTGTTAATCGGGTACACTATTTTTATTTTTATTTTTTTGCCTTTGCGCTAGATAATTCATGATGTTTGACCAATGAACCAGTTTGGCAATTCAACATATGGATTTAGTGGATTTCTTCTCAGACCTCTCAGAAGTTACTCAATTAACTTAAGTATTGTTTGGAGATGCCAGTCTATTAATATTCACTATCTTCTAGTGGATTGGCCTTTAACTATCATTGTATTTAGCACTGAAGGAATCGTATTTGAGTATTTTTGCTCTTGAACCTTCACTGACAGAGATACCACCCACTGCTTGAGAGGATCCATAATTCTGTCTTAACTTAGCTGGAACTAACCATATCCACTGGTACTGAGTGGACAGTAGCCCTGCAGGTACAGGCAGTTCAAGAGCAGCAGTCTGTGCCTGAGTAATGTCGGTGACTTCATGCTGGCACACTAATCATAACGATTAAATGAAGAGCCAGACCATTGTCAGAAATTTTATAGAGCCAGATGAAACCTTATATGGACACCTGTGTCACCTGCTCCCTGCTGAGTTACTTGCTGCCATGGTCTAGCACAGGGGTGAGAACCATGCAGCTTGAGGGCTGCATGCAGTCCCCGCTGCCCCCACACCACTGAATTTGGCGCCTATGGGAAGGAAGGGAGACCAACAGTTTTAGCACTGTGGAGTTCTCAAGCTACGTTTGACCCTCTTAGTAGACCGTAGTGGTTTGCCACCAAATTTCAGCAGGAAACCACCAATTTTCTCTGGCGCCCCACAGAGTGCAGCCCATGGGGGCAGGGGTGTCCATCCCATCCCTGGTCTAGTGCTGGCCCTGCAATGTTAACAGAAAGCAGGCCTGCAATTCCTCCTTCTGGCAGGCTGCCAGAGTGACGCAAAGAAGGAGGCATCTGGGTTCTGCACTTGGGGGAGTCTGCCATGGCTTGGAACTCCTTACATGCACGCACACGTACACTTTCCCGGTACCTGGGTTTTCCCCTCACCTACCTTGATAGGTTCATCGGTCAGGGATCACCTGAAAATCACTCTGTAGTTTTGTTTTCTCTTTGCCTGCTCTTGGCTTTCATATTTAGCATCTCCTTTTATAGGATTTCTAAATACAGTTAATTGCAAAGCACTCCAGGAACGTTGATATAGAGGGAAGTGTACCCTATAATACTTTTATCTTTAAAGTAGTGGTCTGCAGGGCAGATTTCTGCACTTGGATCAGTTTTTACTTTCTCAATGGTTTCTTTACCATGAGGGAAAACTCCTGATAAGCTCATGGCTCCAGCCTGTTGACTGATTCTTCAAAAGGAAGGCTCATACTTGGTTAGCTCATCTCTACAGTTTTGTTCAGAATGTGACTCTTAATGCCTTAATCTCGTTTAAGTAAAGATTAACCTCATTTGACCTTTCGCCATGAAATAAACTTTTTAGATTAACCATGTGAAACTGTGCATGTTGCTTTGGTGTATTCCCTGATTTTAAAAATATCATATAATCAGAATGGTCTATCACTAACAGCATGCTATTAGTAAAGTACCTCTGTGAAAGATTTATTTTCTATTCAGTATTAATTGGGTCAAAGAACATCAAGAGGGTAGTAGTGCAAGTTACAGATCAATGGGTAAAGTGCCTACACATTTACATTTTCATTAAAATATTGTAGTGGACTATCCTCTGTGTTGCTACATTATTTTGACTCATTAGCTATCAAACCATGTTCAAGGTGTTATTGTTGGTTTATAAGGCCCTAAACAGCTCAGGACCAGGTTATCTGAGAGACCATCTTCTCCCACACAGGCCATCCTGGTCTCTTATGTTCTGAGGGGGAAAACCTTGCTTACCATACCACGGCCAACTGATCCTTACTTGGTCATGGTGTGGATGAGGGCCTTCTCCATTGTGGCACCCACCATGTGGAATGGTCTCATAAAGATCAGGCGGGTTCCTAGTGTGGAGTGTTTTCACCAAAAACTAAAAACATATCTGTTTGCCCAGGTGTTTTCCTGACCGCTAGCATTGTCAGCTACCCTGCAATGCAATAATGCAGTGTTTTATTAATTTATTACCATTTTACTGTTTTATTCATGGGTTTTATTGTATTTTATACTGATTTTACTTTGTGGACCACTTTGGGATTTAAAAAAAAAAAATGAAATGAAAAATGGTACAGAAATTTTCTAAAATAAATAAATAAAACACTATTTTTGAATTTGTCAAATTAAGATGAACAGTCAGTGGTGGCCATTCTAGGCTGACCTTCAGAAGTTTGGGCTGAATTGGTCAAATATCAAGTCTCGCTAGTGTTCATTACAGATGTGAATTCTTGAGGTGACAACCAAGGTGAGGTAAAATCCAAACTCTGGTAACTTTCTTACTCTCTCACAAAATTATAGACCAAAAAAAACATTGCAGTACTTAGATCCCATCAAAATCAATGTGAAAAATTAGGGCCAAACTCAAAGTTATAGCAGAGATCCAAGATCAGAATCTCTTGATTTTTCTTCTGTCCCTTACTGCTTAACAGCCCCATGAGGAACTGGCTTTGGTGGTTCTGGGGAAGAAAGTAGGTTAACTCTTTCCTCCAAAGCACTGTGCAGCTATTCTGTCTTTTCCTCTTTAACAGATTTTTTTCTCTGTTAAGAAAAAAGATGGAAGATGCGGCGGGATAACATGAGAGGGTTACACACAGAGCCAGTGTGGCGTAGTGGTGAGAGTGTTGGACTGGGACTTGGGAGATCCAGGTTCTAGTCCCCGCTCAGCCATGAAACCCACTGGGTGCCTTTGGGCCCAGTCACTGACTCTCAGCCTAACCTACCTCACAGGGATGTTGTGAGGATAAAATGGAGAGGAGGATTATGTAAGCCGCCTTGGGTTCCTTGCAGGGAAAAAGGCGGGGTATAAATGTAATAAATAAATAGACCCATATATCCTTCTTTGGATTGCTTAACCCAACATTTAATTGTCCACACCCACCTTCCAAGGCTATTATAAGCTCTGCAGAAGAAAGCATACATGTACCATACAGTTACCTCTCCCTTTTCCCCAGCGGAGTGAAAAACTCAGGAGTGTAACTTAGATTGGGGACATTGCATGGGAAAAGGGGGTTAAACACACTCCACTCCAGCACTACTTCCCCATTCCACATGTTAATTAGTGGAAACACAAACAAATGCAGGACTAATTTAAGACCCATCTGACTTAATTCCTCAGATTAGGGCCACTGATAAAACAATGTTTCATGGAGATATCACAACATGGTGCAAGAATATGAAGATAAGCCCCAAATGCCTAGGGAGCCATGAGATAACTTATTCCTGTTAACTTGTCATGTTATGTTTACACTAATGCAAACTAAACTCCATGCAACGTTCTTGGGACAAGTACATTTTAGGCATGCCTTGCTTGTCCCTTTGCCACTGCTTTAATTTATTTAGGACACACCTCAGTACTGACAATATAGAAATATATTTTATACTTCAAAGACAGAGACCACAAAGAAAAGGACATTTCAAATTTTGCTGTTCAAAATTTATTTGCTATTCTAGCATTTTATTAAAAAGTTAGAGATAGATCCCTTTAAAAGCAAATCAGATAATTAAAAGGCCATGTATCTGCCAGTATCCCTTCTGTATTTGAATCCTTATGTTGGAAGATAAAGCACGCACTATTTAGAATGACCTCAGCATTAAATTGGAAAGATGGAGTAACAAGTGTGCAACAGATAGTAAGCTCTCTTGCTGAGAAGACAGATTGTGATGCGCAAAGCAAAAAGCCACTACTATGGAAAAGGTAGCTGGAATGAAAGAAAGATTTTGTACTTAAATGGAAACAGATTTTTTTCTCCCCTGATGACAACAGCATGCTAGTTCTGGCACCACGCTTGCACAGTCTGGTGTGCCAACTAAAAGCCACTTTATACATGACAACTTTCCTCCAGAGATATCACTTCCATGTAGGAAAACACACATATACTGCATATCCATAGTCACATGTGATGAACGCAGATGAGATGATGTACATGTGGTATAAATGCTTTTTCCTACATGGAAGTGTATTTTCTACTTCAAAGACAGAGACCACAAAGAAAAGTAAAACAGTGTTTTACATTCTTGCTACATCTGGATAGAAGCAGAGTGCCATACAATATTGTGCTGTGCATTAGTTTTATATTGGGCAGGCAGCCACTGATCATGAAGTTGCTTGATAAAGCAGGTTTGTATTTGTAATCCAATGTGTCCTACATTTAAGTGGGGGTCTATATAAACTATTTGTTTCTTAGTCCGCTTACTTCCAGCACACTTCTAGAAAATCCTGTCTGGCAAACAGCAGCCATCATGACAACAGAAGCTAAACAAACATCTCTCTACCAGCACTACATCACTTTGACAATGTCTCAGTGTGAGCTCCTCTCACAGAGAGGTTTGATGAGGTGACAAAACAGCATGAAACTATATTTTCACACTTCCCCAAGTGGCTGAAGTTCTAAAAAAAAAAATGGGGGGGCAGGCAGAGGGAATGCTCAAGGGCAAGTGATTACACTGAGTTGGAGATTAGAGAAAAAGCTAGTGGAGTGTTATAGAAGATCATGAAGAGGAGGAAGCAGTCCATTATTTCTAGCAGAGAAATGTCCATAATTCAGAGTTTAGCCAGCTGCAATTTGGTCATTATTTTCAATCACACGTTACAGATCAATGGGACTGGGCCTAAAATCCTCACCTTTTAGTGAACGGTTTCTGCAACACTGAAAAGCGTACTCTCTTTCAGCAATTTTTCCATGATTGCTTGAAAGCAATCACTTTTCCAGGAAGCATTGCGCTCAATCTGAATTGACTGAATTTATCCCCAGTGACATCGCCACAGAGCCAGATCACACTGAGTTTGTAGTCTGGGGTCATCCTATTCACTGCATGATCACCAGTTAACAGAGATCATGAATGTGATGAATACAGAAAACACTGCCTTCATTCACAATTGGCTTAGTTTACCCTTAATAATATTGTCACATAGCCAAATCTAATTGACTATGTGAGGTAACATCATCATATACTTTATATAATCTGTGATTGGCTTGGATCACCCATAAAGTTAAACCAGAAAGGAGGAGCAATTAGAAGGAAAATTGGCAATAACTAGAAGAAAATTAAGAGTAACAAGAATAAAAAATGAAGCAAGAACAGATAAAAGCAGCAATGGCAATGAACAGGATCGAAGGAGAGGGAAGAGTAAGTATTCTCACAATTAAGGAATTTTCAGAAACATTACTCCCCCATCCCCCAAACATTACATCTGATCCAAATGGGCAGAGGAATTCTGCACAGTCCTAAAAATCAATCTGTTTAAGTCCTACAAATCAATTTGTTTAGTAGTCTGAATATTAAAACAACACATGGGAGGTCACACTATAGTTTCATTTGCAGAAGAGTGAACAACTCAGCACCATGGCTTTATGTATAAAGCCCTAAACAACTTAGTACCAGGATATTTGACAAAGCACCTTCTCCCTTCTCAGCCTGCCTGGTCACTGAGGTCATTGAATGAGGTACTCCTGGGGGTTCCGCATGGACCTGAGGTCAGTATGGAGTCTACTCAGAGTAGAGCTCTTAGTGCATTGGCTCCTTCCCTGTAGAATTCCCTGCCAGTTGATGTCAGGCAGGCGCCAATGTTGCTTTGCTTTCATAGTCTGCTAAATACATTTTTATTTAAACAAGCTTTTCCTGAATGACCAGCCATGATTTTATTGGTTTCACTAGTGTAACTTGTTTTAAAATATTGGGTGTGTGTGAATTTTGATTGTTTTTTCTTTAGTATTCACTGCTCATGAATCGTTTTAGCTATAGAGCAGTTTTATAAATAAATACATACATACATACATACATACATTAAAATGTGCAATGGAATTCCGTGGCTTGGATCCAAGGATGCCCTTCTGTTAGTGGAATGGAAACTGCTGGTGGAAGGGATTTCTCTTCCCCCTGCGGCCCCCCACACATTCCCCCCAAATCTGCTTCGGAGGATTGGGGGACATGCATACATATGTGCATCTGAAGCCAGAGGAGTTGCTGAATAAGATTACAGGTTTCAGAATTCTGGTTTTCTTCGTGCAGAAATTCAGTTGCCTAGCTACAGATTTGCCTATACACTGCCCTGCTCATCATCTTGTGGACATAATGTGTCAGCGGGATGGTAACAAGCTTAAAAAAAAAACTGAATCCAGAATTTCCCCCCCACACCATTGGTAATTCAAGTCTGCAGTGTAGCTGCAGTGACCTTGGACAACTTCTGGATGCACAGATCATGCTCCAGAGCAGTGTTTCAGGATCTTCACCTTATTCATCATGTACAGCCTTATCTGAGAGGGTGGATTTGGTGAACATTCTACCAGCTTTTTGTAGCCTCTGAACTTGATTACTGCAAAGCTCTCTAAGTTGAGCTGCCCTTCTAGAGCCACTGAAAGATTTAATTGGTGCAGAATACAGCAGACTGTACGGAATATTCTGATCATGTAACTTCAATGTTCTTGGACTGCAGTGCCTCCCAATTTGCTTCTGGAATAATACAAGATGATGGTATAGGTTATATAAATTCCTAAAAAAAAACACCCCAACCTGAATCCAGCCTACTTGCTTCTTCCCATAGGCTATCCCATCAACTTCAATTGGTGCAAGATACCCTGCTCCAAATACCCTCTTGTAGAGGTGATGTCCAATGGCACTAGGAGAAGGACTTTTTTGGCTATTGCCTTCCCTGGTTTTATGGAATGCCCTCCCTAGAGACTCCTACAGATTCCTTTGGTTGATCTTAGGAAAAGGTTAAGACCATTTGGGGAAAGCTTTGAATATGCAAACATATTGGGACGTGTTTTTGGGGGGTTGCTGTTCGTCAGATTTGGTTTTTGATGATTTGATTAACATTTTATCTTGTGATGAAAAGTTTTGTGAGCTTATTGTTCAAATTTTTGTATTCTTTTTACAAAACGTGGTATCATCACCGTCATCCTCATCAATATAACAGGTAACCTTTTAATAATAAAAAGATGAAAACTACTCTTTAAGAACAAGTTCTGTATCCTCTGAAGATAAGAACTGAAACTCTCTATTTGGCTTTCAAGTTATGTTTATCCTGCCATAAGACTGCAAAGCAATGTCCATTAAAAATGTATTTGAGTAATGTGAAAGAAAGGTGATTGTTTCTTCTCGTGACACAGACATGTGCTTATTTGCTTGCAATACTTGAGTAATTTCTGCGAATGTTTAAAAAGCGCTGTAAACGACGGCATGCCTCTCACATCAATAAGCTCCAATCAAACAGTCAACTTCCCCCCCCCCCCTCTGAATGAAATATGGCAGCAATTTGACATCCCAGCAGTGCTTTGCTCTCCTGAACCCTGGCAGTGACCCAAGAGATTTGCACTCCACTGCTAATCAGAGAGCTAGCCAAGGCCATTTCCCACGACATAGCTGAAATTCTCCTGCTGCTTACCTTGTCTGCTTCAGTTACCAGGCCACACTGAAGCTATTTGCTATATTCCCAGATTGTCAATCATAGCAACCTTTCCACTAGACACTCCCTCTGCTGGAGCACTCCAGCCTTGTAAGAGATGCTGCAGGGAGGATGCAGGTCTTTCTCTGTGGCCATTTCTGCCTAGTACCACCTTCAAGGGACTTCCATGCTGGAAGAAACTGTTCTCACCCAAAACAGAGCAACAGGAGGAAGAAGGGCAGGCATTTTAATGTTAAGCTAGTGCTCAACTCCTGGTTTGAAAGATGCATGTGATGTACACACAGGTATGGTGTCCACGCTTGGTGTGTTTGCTGCTGAAAATTGCACTGTAACACTGTGGGCTCCCCACAACAATCATAACATGTAGACCTGCCCTTCTTTATTTAGTTTACTGGTCAATTTCTACTATGCCAGTCTTCAGTATATTCTCAGGATCCCTCCCAACAAGAAAAACACCATAATAAAAATCAAACACAACAGTAAATCATAATCATAATCAAAAAGGTAAAATAGCAGATAAAACTGGCAGCAGTCACAGTATTTACAGTTTAAAGGTCTGGGGTAATAAAAAGGATTTTCCCTGGTGCCAGAAAGATAGCAGCGTAGGCGCCAGGTGAGCCACCCTTGGGAAAGATCTCCATAAATAAAACACCACAGTTGAGATGTTCCTCTCCCTGGTCACCACCCACTTTACCTCTGACCTCTTGGTTTTTATTTAATGGTATGTGTTATCTTTCATGCTTCATTGGTGAGATGCATGAATACATATCGATTCACTGTTCCTTGTGGATGTCAAGCCTCAAACCAAGTGCAAGGAGAGAACCCAAATCAAATCTGAGTCCCATATCAGGCGTCTGAGTGTTGTGAGACAAGGATTCTGCCGGTGCTCTACCCATCCAGTTGTGACCGAGAGAAGAAACAGGGACATCAGTCAGGCCAGCAACTAGGGCTGGTGTCAAGGGTAGGGCATGGTGGGGCACCTGCCAAGGTCCCACACCCAAACTGGGTCCCACTGACAAGAGCCCCCTGGACTTGCTCATCCTCTTCATCCTTGCAACCCTCTTGTTCTGACCCAGACAACAGTGGTGGTGCAAAGGAGGAGCAATAGGGACCTACCATCTCATTGGGAAAGAAGAAGGAGCTAAGGAGGCAGCAGCAGGCAGGGGGAACATCGGGGACTGCTCCAGTTTTGGACTGCCTCACCCCCATCCTGGGAGATGAGAGCCGAAGCAGGGCCACAGGGAAGCCAGAGTTTTTGTGAATTGTTGTAAACCACCAGAATGCTTCGGCTATTGGGCCGTCTATAAATGAAATAAAATGGTTCTCTGCCTGTCAGTGGCAGCATGATGAAAAAGAGGAGGAGGAGCAATACCAGCTGGTGACACTGGCAGTGGGAAGGTATACTCACTGAGGGAGAAGGGCCCATTGAGGATGCTTTGCCCAGTGGCCCTCAAACACCTGGAGCCAGCACTGCCGGCAAACAGATAGGCTCTCTCCTAAATGTTTCAACGTTAGTCTTGCTCACTGTTTTCAGAAAACTGGGGACTGGGTATAGGCCTCTGATGCCTTTTTAGCATTCCCACACCCTAAAGAAGCTGGTGCCTATTGTAGGCAATTTTAAAGCAATGGTCATATCGGGCATATCACGGAGGCCTGGCTAAAAAGGCTGTCTGAACCAAACTCTGTTTTGGGGCCCAGAGGTAGAAAAGCTGTCTCAAGACAAAAGTTGTTTGTGGTTTAGAAGTGCTAGTGTACAAGGTCATGTTAAGAATGGTACAAGAGGAACTCGATGGGAAGTGACTGTGGGTTTTGCAATATGAGGAAAGACACAGAACAGAAAACCACAGAGTAAGGTTAAGTTTAAAGATTAATATTCTTTAGTTTGAAAAATAGTGAACGGGAAGTCAGTTCATTACTCACAAGAGAAGTGGCCCTAAAAATAAAGGAAGGGTCCTGAAGAAGAGTTAGACCACCACAAAGGGACCAATCAGCTAGCTTATAATATTATGGTTTCCATATGCAGCAGTGGGTGTGAATTTTAGAATATCTGGCAAAGAAAGAGGGTATAAAGTCTGACCTTGCATTAGCTTAAAGATTTACCAAAACTGAGGAGAGATCGAACCCCTCAGCCCTGCATAGGGGATGTTGGAATATGGCGTCTCATATTCTGGTTTGCCTTTGGGCAATGAAGCAAAGTTACCACAGAACTGGCAGACATGATCAAGGTCATGCATGAGCTAATTGTCACCTTTGGCCCAGTGTAGTTGGGTGTACAGTTTTTTCACTGTCTTCAAGGTAATTTGGAGCAGGGGTCATGATAGATTGATTTCAGCTGGGGTTACATCATGCTATGGGTGCAGCTGGCATTACATCATTCTATGGGTGTGCCTGTACAGAAAGGTATATAAGGTGTGCGATGGCTCTGTGTTCTTGTTGGGGGGAAAGGAGTTATTTGTATTAAGGATTAATTTAGTAAAAGCATTCTGTGAGTATAGATTCATAGATGCATAGATCATAGAGTTGGAAGGAGCCTACAAGGCTATCAAGTCCAACCCCCTGCTCAATGCAGGAAACTAGAGGTGGGGTCTCCCATCCAAGTAATAACCAGGCCTGACCCTGCTTAGCTTTCCACACTCAGACAAGCTGAGCCAACATGAGCCACAGGTTTATGTATGTCTAGACTGTACTTGTTTTTGTCTGACATACTGTTCTCTTTCACTTTTGTAAAATAGCACTCTGTGTATGTTCTGTTCCTGTTTTGCAAGTCTTAGTCTTTCAGTAAACCTTTGTGTTTAAAGAAACAGACTTGTGTTTTGCTTTTTTGCCTACTGGCCTAGCATCAGCTACCCACGCCACAATCTCTCCGCTGCGGATTCTGCAGCTGCTAGGTACAAGGTTGTTTAACTTTGTTCCCCCCCCCCCCCGGTGGCTAAGATTTCCAACAGGGGACTCCCGAGGGAAGTAGTCCTTTGCTGGCAAATATTTGTAAGTGTATATTATTCTTTCTTTTGTCTTTGAATTAAGGGTTCATGTAGTCTGTTTGTGCAAAGTTGTCTTTTATAATTAATAAAAGCAAACTGTACTCTTTCCATCCAGTTGTCTAATTGTTCAGTATTTTCCAATGCCAAGGACAAGCCACTTTCTAGAACCTTCAGCTAGACATAACAGGCAGGGTGCAGGAACCTGCAAAAACTCTAGGAAAAGTTCTTGATTGGGTAAGAGTATTTTAGAATACCTTTCAAATTAAGGTTCTAGTACTATTTGGGTAAGGGATCTATTTATGGTCCTTTAAAGTTAAACAACAGTATCAACTGGGCAAGGATCTAAAGATCTTTCAAATTATTCCCATATATCCTACTTCTCCAATTCCGAAAATCCCTAGTATACACAAGCAATTCTCTCTCCTACATTAACCATGCTTGCCCACCTTGGAATTTCTTCCTACACTTCCTCTCCAACACTATTCCATGCAGGTGCGCCAGAACAACAGTTAACTCATATGGTGGCCATATCATGTAGCACTGCTTACCCTGTGAACTGTCCACACTAAATGAAGAAAGCTCATGCCAGAGCTGGCATGAAAACTCTTCTCACAATCCATGAGGCCGATGAGATAAGAGATAGAATGCACTTCAGCCAGTAGGTGAAATGGCCATCACACAAGCAATTTTCAGTGGTCTCCACATGGGGTTATACATTCATAGATCAGCTCTAGAGCTTTATGATAGCTCCAAAGGGGCATGAATAACACACATTAATTCAGAGCAAAGAATTAACTCAGCACATGTAATGGTGCCCAGAACCTACTGTTTTACAATCTCTGACTTGATTTGTAAATCAAAGAACACATTTCTCCTTCCATTATCACTATTTTTGTTGCAAATTTTATTTTATTTTTTGTTAGATAAGCATCCTGCTTTTCAATCGGAGTCCCCAAAGTGGCTCACAACTTTAATAAAATACAACAGTTCCACTAAAAAAAACCCCAACCCCTCACATTTAAAACTTTTTTAAAAAAAATATTTAAAATGTAATGCAGTTGTTTAAAAAATCCTCCCCATGTTTATTATAAAACTTTCAATTGCTTATATAAACCCTGTGTTTTACAGTTCAATTTGAGCCCTGGCACAGAACCCAGATCAAAAGAGCTTAAAACACAAAAACAAAAAAAAACCCATCCTTTTATTTCTCTGGATTAGTCAAATTAGGATTAGCAGATCAGTGTCTCAGGAAGAAATGCTGTCTGTTCCATTTAAGTAGCACTCAGATCACATGCCAGAAATGCCATTTCACTTTCTGAAATAATTTATTCGCTTTATGCTGTTTTATGTAACAATTCATTCATACACTGTGAGAGCACTTTCAAATGAAACTCTTAAATGCATCTATGTGGGAAGAGGAGTTGAGTCACACAAACATACCTATGATTTGGTCCTATCAAGTCAAAAGGCAGGTATATTAGCTAGGCTGGTAATCTCCATTTAAATAACTACTTTTCACAACTACCGTAGTTTTATCAGCAGCCTCTTATTTTTCAGTACCAGGGAGGCATTCCATGGCTTTTTACAGTGCTAATGTTTAATATGGAAACTTTCTTACTTGCCCATGTAGTTTACTAGTAAGTTTTTAAACCAATCATAGCCTACCAGCAAGCCTTTTGCTTGTGTCTCACACAACAATTTCTCATTAGTTACCCAAGAGCCAACCACAAAACCACAGCATGTACTAATTCCATCATCAAGAAGTTTCCATGGAAGTACAAAGGAATGAGGAAAGGAGCAATTAGAAATAGCCTTCTATGTGCAGTCACAGAAAGGTGAGCTTAATGGGGAAGTAAGCAATCACTGGGGATTCAAAGGCGTATGTCTGCCATTTACCTCCTTGCAATTGTACATTGTATGTAGGATAGAAACTTTTATCCAGTTATTAAAACTAGATAAATAGCCACGCTCTATATAGCCACACTACAGCCATAGCCACACTATTAGAATGTTTTCTTTAAAAAATATCATATGAATGAAGTTATTTCTAAGATTGTAAAGGTGTTCAAAACTCAGTTTCTGTAGCAACAAATGTATTTAATGACCTATAAACCAGTGTACAACTGACAACTCAATATATCTTCAGCTACAAGCAAACGTCCTCCTCAATTATGCGCCATCTGCCTCTTAAAACATGCATAATTGCCATAACATGTCTTGCTGGTGACTTAGCTGCATAAGATCTTACTCAAACTTGGCCAAGCACTGTATGATCTTTGATTTAACTGAATCATTTGGCATTCTGTTTGCAACCTAATAATTCCTCTGAACACTGAAATATCAGAATTAATTAAGTTATGTCACCTTTTTTTTTGTTATGTCACCTTTTTTTTCTTTTCTTTGTTTAAACCAGTGTACTTTCTATAATCTTGTCTTAGCTATTTAAGTAATTTTAAATTTGTTTTTTAAATGTCTAGTGAAAATTTTTTCGATGTTTTTATTGTTTGTATTTTATTGTAAAATCGTATTTTATCGTAAAATTGTGTTTTATTGTAAAATTTTATAATTGTTGTGTGGAGAGAAAGCCTGAGCACACTGCTGAACCCTGACATACTGAATCCTGACATGTTTTCCCCTTTTCCGCTGTCACCCCTCTGTCTGAATAATCCCCACCCAGGGCACAGGAGACACAATTCTGGGCAGACCGGTTATACACAAGCCACATCTGCATACCTTCAGTGGGGCACATTTACACTTCCCTCAAAGAAGCGCATAACATTCCAGAGATGGGGGGGCACAGTCTCAAAGAGCTGCAAAGTACCACAAAAGTACCCAGGAGATGCCAGCACCTGAAAGGCGCCACCACCCCGCGGGGCGGGACCAGCCCACCTGATCATCAAGGGCGGGGAGGGGGCGAGGGAAGGTAGAAAAGATATGTGCCACAGAACAAAGGGTTGTTGGGAACACGGTGCAGGCTTGCACAGGTCAGGTCGCTAGCTCCGGCTAGGGCCAAGCAACTTCCAACCCCGGGCAGGGCGTCCAGCGATCGGCAAAGCAAACCGCTACGTTAGAATCTAGAGTCAGAGTCTCTGGTGTCAGGTAATATTCTACATTCGAGCAAAGCCTACCTAGAAAGCAAATTGAATACTTCCGTTTTCTCATCTATATTGACTGTTCTGTTTATACTGTGAAATTCCTGTAGTCTATTAGTTCCGCTCCATTAAACTCTTTTGTAACTGACTAGCTTGTGGCTTCCCTGTGTTTCCAAGGGGATTCCTTGTCAATTTCACTCGCGGCTGAAAGTAAAGGTTTTGACAGCCGCGTACAGGGCATGGCTTCGGTGCCGGTTAACTCTTAAGGTGCCGAACCCGTGCAATGGACCAAGTTTGGTCCGCCACATGTTGTAAACCGCCCAGAGAGCTTTGACTATTGGGCGGTATAGAAATGAAATGAAATGAATAAATAAATAATTTGGTACTTATATTCTGGGTGCAATTCAAAACAAAGGCCCTATGAAAACATAACCCTTAATTATGGTTTGTTTTCCTTAACCATAGTTGAGTATTCTCTCTGAATATCTAAACAATTATTAGGATTTGTCCACAAACCAGGATATGAAATCATGGTTTCATTGTACACCTGCAATCTTAACTATAGCTGCGCCAGCAGACCACAGCTAGTACTAACCATTGTAAAGCATTTTAGCTGCTTTGTACCTAACTAAAAGCTATAAAACTTGATCAAGGTCTGCCTTTTGCAAGTCAATTCAAATTCTGCCACCTTCCAGTGTTGAGTACTCTGAACTGGTATCAGCATAAACCATCCTTCCCCAAGTTGCTGCCCTCCAGATGTTTTAGACTTTAACTCCCATCAGCTCCAGCCAGCATGGCCAATGGTTAGGAATCCTGGGAGCTGTAGTCCAAAACATCTGGAGGGTGCCAGGATGGAGGAGACACCCCTTTGTTAACAACAGAAGCATTGTAGAGCACATACATTTTAGGAAATTATTACCAATCAGCTCTCCTCTCCAGGTTCTTGTACATGCTAGGACAGGTTGGAAACTGGCCAACTGCAAATGGGACTTTTTTTTTATCTTCAGAAATTATTTTCCGGATGCTTCTGCTCTCAGGTCTTTGATATGAAGAAATCCATCATCGGACAACAGTCTGAGATTGTGCTTTCAGCTGGTTCTAGTCATAGTGATGGATGTCTCTTTCGTGCCCTATGTTGCATCTGGCTATGAAGTTCATTCACATCTTACACATAATACTTTGCAAACAGTGCAACCACGCTAACCTGTTTTCTTAGCCAACTTCAAACTCATTGCTGTTTGGTGCAAGGGAATCTAGAAGCATCTACTATGGCCACCTTCTGTGCATTTTTTAACCACTTGCTTATCATAAAAACAAAACCATGCAGCATGGTAATTGGCCTGTAGGCAGAAATCCATTTATATCTGAATTTTTCAGTATGTCAATGATTTTAGCTATTCTCCCCTATATTCACTCTGACTAAAAGTTTTGGGGCTGGATCCAGCATTTGCTTCCCGTGGACAGTCCACAGAAGTCTTCTGGTCCAGAAGAGCATTTCCTCTGGTGGAATGGAGGCGGCGGCAATCTTTATTTATTTCCCCCCTCCTTCTGTGCTCATCCTATGACCCCCAAAAATCTGCTCTGCAGGGTTGGGGGCTGCAGAGGGTGGAGGAATGCAAAAAATTCCCTCTCCTTTCCACGGACGGGAGCATTCTGAGTGGAATTCTGCTTGGGTTGCTCCTGGCAGTGGATATAAAACCCTGGATCCAACCATTTATTCACAAGTCTGTACCTGCTGCAACCTGATCCCCAAAAAAAGAAAAGATGGGGGGTGGGGGAAGATTACTGATGTGAACTAGAGTAGTTCCCTGGCACAATTTGTTATGTTCTTTCCTCACACAAATTACTCAGGCGTTAACAGTGAGAAAAGCAGATGCAGCAACAGTATCCTACATGGCACATACATTTGTTCTTTTTTCTGAGACAGCCTAGTCCCTTGTGAAGAGCAGCAAAACTTGTCTAGTGTTCAAATAATCCCTGAGTGCCAAAATGGGTCATAGCTGCCAGACTAGCTGATTATTTATCACGTTTGTATCCCCCTTCTTCCCTACGTCATAGAAGCTCAAGGCAACTATATGGGATTATCTCACTTTATCCTCAGAAGAAATCTGTGAGATAAATTAGGCTAATGCTGTGGTGTTCTTAATTTAATTGGTTTTATGTTATGTTTCAATTAAGATTTGGTTAATCTGGATTTTATTGTACACCACCTTGAGCACTAGGGGGGGGGGGCAGAAAGACGGGCTAGAAAATAAAGAGACAGACAGACAGACAGATAATGACTTCCCTAAGGCCACCTAGGAAACCTCAGAGCCACGGGTCCAGAAATGATCTGGCCAGCTAACCACTGGTGAGATCATTTTTATTTATTTTTACACTAGCAATAGTCCCAACCCTTCCCTACAATGTGGAGATGGGCGAGAGCTGCCCCTGATTTCACAGTGAGGCTCTGAGAGGCTAAGCGTGCCATGACACTGCTTTCTAAGTCTCTTTTCAGCACGAGGTCAGGGAGGAGCACATCCCAGTCTTTTCCAGGGAAAGGTGAGGGACATCTTCGCTCCCCACCCTGCTTAAAGGCAGGGAGGAGGGCAGGGGCTTGTTTGGGAAGGATTCAAGCACTTCCAAAATGCAGCATGGTTTCAAAATTAAAGCCCTTTCCCCTAGAAGGAAGGTCTGAGTCAGATGAAAACACAAAGTTTTTCTGGCTACCAAGAAGTGTCAAGAGGGGAAGACCCTTGTACACAGACACTTCACACATGCATACCTAATTTTTGTTTTAAGTGCACACTCTTAAAGTATGCAGTTAACAAACGAAAGTTTGAAAACAACTATTTCAGGATTAGCCTCTCCTCCTAGTCAACTGTACGCTCACAGGCAAACCTGTATTTGCTGCTGTATAATCTATGAAATGGCCTTGAGTGAGATTTAAACCCAGGTATCCTAGTAACCCAGGTATAGTACGGTAACTGGCTCTCAAATACTACACAAATAGCATCTACCTTAAGCCTGTGATCTTCAGAAGAAAAGTCTGGCCACTAATTGGGCAAACATACTGGTAGTAGGCAAAGAGAAAAAAAAAATTCATCTGTTAAGAGAATTAAGATTCATCTCTCTCCGACCATTATGAAGACATTTCCTAAACAACAAAATCCTTGCCAGAATCAGCATAACATGCCACAAGCATTAGGGGAAAATAATGTATTTGAAACTCATGATTATGCCTTTACACTCACTGCTGCTTCTCTTTCCCTTTTCCATATAAGGAAAAAAAGGGGGGGGACATCTGCACATATTAGTTTTGAGTAGCTAACTTCACACAGGGGAGACTGGAAATCCAGGATGGAACCTCAATTTTTCACTTTCTGACGTCCCCTCATTTGTTTCCTACTCAGTTCAGATAATTTGTTAACGTTCCTTTCAGACTTGAAGAAAATAAGCAGAGCCTCTGTCTTCCACTGGAAATAGACTGAACTGAAAGGTGCCACAAGGATTTGCAACCGGAGTCACTTTTCCAGACATGATTTTGCTCAAATTATGCCATTTAGAGTCAGGGCACAACGCAAGCAATAAAAATAGCTCCGGCTTGATAAATGGTACGAGAGCCTCTCGGCAGTCTGTAGTCGTCACCTCTGACCTAGTGAACATCCTTTCAAACCTGAAGTGCCCCCTGGAGACCTGGCGTTCCTTGTAATTATTTACCATCTTATGAACAGACCTGCTGGGATCTGTACACAGTGAAGCCACAATTCCTGAGTGAGCCAAAACCATGGCAACCCCTGTTTCCTTTGGCCACGTTCCTTTTGCCCTGGCAATGCTTAATAATTTGAACTCATTTAAAAGGTGAGCTACTAGCACCTGCTCTCACAGGAGAGGAGACCTGTAATGTAAGGGCACAGTCTCACAGGGCACTTGCCTCACAAGTTTAGCCTTCTCCCTCGGAGTAACTGCATACTCCAAAGGATGTTTGTGTCTACATTAGATCCAAGTAACTTTAAGGTACATGTCATGGTGCTATTTTTTAAACCCCCCAAAAGCCCTAAGCAGCTGGGGCCCCAGAAATTAGAAATAGCTCCATCCTAAATGTTCAGTAGAGATGGATGATTAAATATAAACCGGAGGTTATTTGCCACCAGAGTCACTGGTTCCAAGGTAGAAAAGTTTTTCGGTTTACCATAAGCTAAAAACATCAAGAAAACAGAGACTGGGGAGAGGTAACCGAAAGAATTCAAGGGCATCTGTATAAACTGGAGGTCACTTGGACTGGGAAGCTTCCCAGAGGTTGGTAAGACATGTGCAGGGATTATACAACTCCTTATTCCCAAGGCTCTGGCGCTTCCTTGGGCTTTCCTACAGTTTCCAGGAGAATTTAAAAGCCTACCCTTTGCAAGTGTTTGGTTAGCTCTGTCTGAGTCGTGATTAGTGTCCATGACTTGGACACTAGTAGACTAAACAAAAATAAAACGTAAAGTAAGTTCTGCGCACGGACAGAAACTCAATTTTTTCATTCTCAGACGTGGAAGTACATCACAAGGAAACGACATTTGATCTACAATATATCCAAGCATTACGAGCTGGTAAAACTCATATTCCAAATCAGGTACTTAAGAACATCAGCAACATCACTAATATTCACAATTAATTCATAGTTTTCCAGGTTAACCAAGAGTGCCCTCGACCAGGCTAGTATGCACCAAGTCTGAGCAGCAATAGGACTGAAAGGTGCTCTCAATGTTAACACTTTAACTTCAAATAACAAATACTTTGTGTATGTGAGTGTTTGTATAGCACGCTTTTATAAATGATCAAAGCACTTCCATGTAAGTAATCCTTACAACAAATCTGTAAGGTAGGCCAGTATTATTATCCCCATGTTACAGATCCAGAGGGGCTTGGGTTGAGAAAAAGTGGGTTACATAAGACCATCTAGCGAGTTCATGACTATAGCAAGATTTGTACTACAGTGGAGCCAGATTTCCATGTCAAAAGTTGCAGGTTGAATTAAGGAGACACACTCATCAAACAGCTAAGCACATAAATCAAAAATATTCCTCTGTTTTTTTTCTCCGGACTCCGATCACTCATCATAGCTTAGACAGAACTGTGCAAAAGCCTGAAAGGGGTGATTTTTAAAACGCTGGGGAACTGCATAGCACAAGAGGAGTTCCCAACCTTGTGGCAAATTTATTTATTTATTATATTTATACCCCGCCTTTTTTCCTGCAAAGAACCCAAGGCAGCTTACATAATCCTCCTCTCCATTTTATCCTCACAACAACCCTGTGAGGTAGGTTAGGATGAGAGTCAGTGACTGGCCCAAAGTCACCCAGTGAGTTTCATGGCTGAGCAGGGACTAGAACCCGGATCTCCCAAGTCCCAGTCCAACACTCTCACCACTACGCCACACTGGCAAAGGAGCTGTGCAATCCCTAAGTTTTTCTGACCAAGCTTGTTAAAGCCCCCCTATGATACAGGCATCCCTACTCTCCTTAAGCCTTCACCCCAGCCCATGTAACGGTTAACAACCGTCCCAGCCCTTGTCTACAATTATATGGGCTGGGGAACAAGCTCACAGAGAGTATATATAAAATAATGCTGCTTAAATTTTAGCTCAGTCACATCAAAGGAAGCCCAGATCCTAAGCTTGATGCACATATGGAGTCTTAAAAAATAGTCTTTGGAGGCTTTTGCACAGTTCCTTCTAACATTTGGGATGAAAAAATAAACCAAATTGCAAGGGGGCACTCAAAAACACCCCCCTCCAAAATATAAATGCCTTTTGGGAATAATAAAAGCATAAATACAGCTAAATAGATTGATTCAGAGAAGGTTCTATCTTTAAAGGTAGTCTCAAAATCATTTTAAATGATTTTTTAAAAATGAATAGGTACATTTTTACAGCTCACTTCTAATTTGAATCAGGAACCTCCGGGCTCTCCATGCATTCCTTTAACCATTATACTAGCTTCTGTGGAATTTTCCAGAAGCACTCTTAAGTTCTTATTTGGGCTTGTCTTTGGCTGGCTTTTAAAGATTGTTTCTGCGAATTTGGGGTAATTTTAATCAGTATAACAGAGTCTTTATATTTTACTTGGGTGTTTTTATCTTGCTAGTTTTATTGTGGTATGTTTTAAAATTGTTGCTACCTGCTTCAGCACCAAAGGCTGAGAAAGAATAGGAAATGAAAGAAATATTGCTAGTGAATTCTGCTATTGCCCTCATTCGTCTACTTTGCCAAGCAAAGTTTGACTTCTCTGTCTTTCCCATCCCAAAACACTTGAGACACTCTTACCCATCTCCACCTACACTCTCTACCAAATGGTTTTTAAACCCATGGGAAATGCTTTGCTCAATTGTCATGAAGCTGTGGAAATCACAGAAGACTGCATGCAATCACCTGAGTCCACTAAGGTCAAGAACATAAGAAGAGCCCTGCTGGATCAGACCAAAGGCCTATCTAGTCTAGCCGCATTCTGTTTCCACAGTGGCCAACCAGATGTCTGTGGGAAGCCCACAGCAGGACATGAGTGCATCTGTACCTCCCTGCTCCTGTTTCCTAGCAACTGGTATTCAGAGGCTTCTTCTGCTGTGCCAGCGCTGGTGCAAAAGTAATCAAATTTAGAGGTTTTCTAGCCTGGTACAGTAATTAGGACTGGGTGTGCTGACTCAGAAGGAACTAGTGAGACTGAACTGGTACACACTGCCTGCTTCCCTACCAGCACTGCCGCACACAAAAACCGGGAGAAAATACAAGAGGAAAGAACTACGTAAATGTTTCTGTCAGGTCACAGGCTCACGGTGCAAGGCTTACTTTTTCAAATATATAAGAAGCATGTCATCCAATTGCTAAATGGAAATTTTAAAATATCAATTTTGTTTTGATCATATGGCAAAACAAAGAATATTGACAAGCCAAGTAATTTCTTTATTACGTATGTGTGGATTCAATTCTTTGAAAGCCTTTCTAACAGTGGTATAGTTTTGGAATAGCTATGAGTAACTGAATTCAGACATCTCCATCAAGAAAACAAAATGTAAGATCTCCATAGACCTATTTCCAGAAAAGTTGGCCATGCTTCCTGGAAGCCTATGATTTAAGTACCATACTTGGGGACAGAATACAAAAATCTTCTGTATATTACAGGATGAGCTTCTTTCCGTTTTTGCTTTATCGTTCCCCCTTGCCACTATTTTTCTTTTTTCTTGCTTTTGCCTTTTATATTGGGAGTAGGAAAGCAATTGTGCTATAAGTAACGGGTTGTAAAACAAAATAACCTCGGAAGAAAAATCAAACATGCAATGAATATGCTCCAGGCTCCTCCTCCTGGCAAGGGAGACTAAATTAATGTATGAATCAAATACATTTAACAGGATGCTTTGCATTCCATTCTAAGGTTGAATCTCCTGTATATTCCTACCAGTAACGTCAAACAGATGTCACAAAGGACCATGTAACAGCTGCAGTCTGCAGACATATTCTGTAATTGAAAGGTACTGCAATTTGATTGCCCCTTTGCTTTTAACTTTGGCTTTTAGGGAGCTGTCCAAGCGGTTCCTTTGTTTTATTTACACAAAGGATGCAACCCTTCTTCATAGTTATGTAAGTTGTTCAACAGTTTATCAACACATTTGCATTCACTTTAACTGTTATTGAAAGTATAAATCAGTGTTCCCCAACTTGATACCCTCAAGATGTTTTGGACTACAACTCTCAGTATTCCTGACCATTGGGCATGCTTGATGGGGCTATTGGAAAGTGAAGTCCAAAACATCCAGCGGGGGAGGGTCCAAAGGGTTGGGGCAGGTTGGTATAAATTATGAAGTATCCATGATACTAGGAGTTGGTTGAAATCAATGAAATCTTTTTCACATAAAACATAAACAAGTTAAACTTCCAACACTTCATTCTTGTACAGTAAACATATTTGCAAAGCTAAACTGTGTTATGTTTGTGAAAATAACATTACCTACTTGCATGACATGCTGAGTGTTTCTAGAACAACCTCTATCATGATCACATTTGCTATTGTTAACTTTGGCTGGATACAGAAGATGAACTTATTGGCTGGAAAAGGCTAGAAATGGAGGATCTTGGTTGATCACAAGATCCATTAATATTCTGGGAACCATTCACATCATGAGGCTGCCAGGTTACCATCAGCATTTTAATTTAAGATTTTATAGTGCCCGTGATGCAGCCAATATGTAAATATTGCATATATTCTTATGTAAATTGATCTTTTTATAAATCAGGATAAAACATTTGTAATTAATGTACTATGTGACCTATGAGAGAGCAGTCTTTCAGGAAATCGAGGTGAGAAAATGTTCTGATTTTCCCTCGTACAAATATAACTCACTACCATCTTACTGTAAATTTTATTTAGAGATTTGACTGAGACACTGCAGTTCAATCACAACCGAACTTACTTTAAGCTCAAATTCACATGAATCTTGCAAATACTTAAAAGAGACATGAGAGGTGAGAATCATCACAACATTCCTTCAGGAATCAAGAGACACAAAAGATGTTGCAAAGCCATCTTCACAGTTTGAATATACCAAAATCACTGTCTTTATGGACACCTACCTCCAAAACACCTTCTGTCCAAAACACATTGGCTGCATTCAGATGCCACAATAAACCATGATTTATTGTGATGGGAATGAGCCTAGACTCCCCCAGATCTCATGAGCTCTCCCCTCTGATCTTCTTGCATGGCCATGCAGAGATTGGGAGCTTTTCTTTCTATTTTTAATTAACCATGGCCTGTTGTGTTTCCACAAACTGTGGTTAAGTATGGTTTGTTTGAAACAAGCCAACTTCAAACCATGGGCTTGTTTCAACACACTTTCATATTATTAATACTAACCATAGTTTAGATAACATGCTAATTGTGGTTAACCAAAAGTGGAAGTGGAAGCTTCTGATCTTCTCGCAGCCATGCAAGAGAAGAAGGAAGTGGGGAGCAGATCCAAATGCAGCCATTGAAAAGGAGTTGTCACATCAACAACTTCCATTTCTCAACCAATCTAAAGCACCAGTAAAAAGACAAGTAAAAAATTTATTTCTCACCAAAGAGCTTATACAATAAATCAAGATACATCTCAAAATCCACTTCAAGAAGGCACCATACCAAAACCTCACAGCCAAAATTACTTACTTAAACCAAACAAAGCACATATAGTACTCCAAAAATAAAAACTATACTTACAGTCTGGTTAGCTTCAGTGTGTTCTGAAAAAGGAGCTCTGGAAGAACTTGCAGTTTATTTTGTTCAGGCGCCTAAATAAAAGAACGGCCAAAGTTAACATAGATTATTTGGAGATTTCATAGATTTCATAGATCATAGAGTTGGAAGGAGCCTACAAGGCTATCGAGTCCAACCCCCTGCTCAATGCAGGAAACTAGAGGAGGGGTCTCCCATCCAAGTAATAACCAGGCCTGACCCTGCTTAGCTTTCCACGCTCAGACAAGCTGAACCAACTCAAATGTCTATGAGCAGCAAGCATAATAATGGGTACTGTAGAGACAGAATCTCTGAGAATTTTTTTTAACACAGATTGATCTTCTATACATTTTTTTTGTAAAATTGAACCCAACCTTTCTCTTCCAATTGTAAAAAATACATAATACTAAACCACTAAACCATATTGCTTACAGAACCCATTCTATATTTGATATGCTCTTCTGACTTCCTCCCCCCGGCTTCACACACACATACAGTTTACATCTTTAGGTTTTAGTACTTTCAAGACTGCATGTGGTTTTGAACAGAACCAGAATTGTAAGAGACCAGAAAGGCAAGGCAGGGCAATCCATCGACCAGTCCTCAGCAATTCAGACAATTTTGTTCGCATTGTGCAGTATCTTCTGTAAAATATATGTATACAATACATTTTTGACATGTTTATTGTTCCTCTGCTAGTGCAAACAATATCCTGAACTCCCCCCACCCATACAATAAAGCTAATACAATAAATATTACAATAGATATTGAATACATCAATTGATAATCCAATGTGCTCTGCACTCAATGAACATAAACCTACATGCATCCAATGCAGGGCGTGAGGTCCAGCAGTGGCCATCTCCGTCGCACTACATCTCACGCCCTGTATTTCATCTAGATGGCATTTCCAGCCGTCTAGATGAAGCACCACAGAGCGGGAGGGAAGGAAGCTGCGGTGCTGCTTGGATATAAGCCATCAGCCCCAGCCTCCTCCCCTTCCCGCCCCCCAGCACGCACCTTTAGCCCTCTGTGAGGCCAATTTCCAACTCGGAGGAGCAGCCAACATGGTTCTTTCTGATCCGGCTGTGAGGGGGGAGGGGCAAGAGCTCTGCGGTTGGAGGACATTGGAGCTGGGACTCTGAATAATTCTATGCCCCCGCAGAAAATGTTAGGAGGCCATAGGATTGTGCCTTGAATCACTTGAATAAAGTATGTACATTTTCACATTCACACATATTTTTATGTGTTTTTTATGCAGAATCCAAAGTTACCAATAAACCATTTTCTCTTCTTTATTTGTCCATAGATTTTATAAATAACTAAAGTTGTTGGGGAAAATTGAATATTTGGATATATTGCTTTACCTCTACAAAAAGTAATAAAGCATGTCCATTTTTTTTGCAAATTTGCCCCATCTTTTTGTTGTTGTTGCTGTTCTTAATTAAGATGTTAATTTTGCCATAACAGCAAAATTCCAAATTTTATCCAACTACTCATCCCTAGAGTAGGGATGTTTGTCCTCTCCACTTTTTTACAGCTAATATTCTTGGTTGCAGCTAACATATAAACTGTTAATTCCTTATGTTGTTGACTAAAAAATCCATCCATAAAATTAAGATGAAACAAGGGAGCTAATGGGATTTTGTAATGTAATATTTTCTCCATATTTTTATTCGTCATTCTCCAATTTTTATTTTTTGCCAAAGGACATTCCCACTATAAATGGTAAAAAGTCTATTTATTTCTGACATTTCCAGCCATTAATTGCATAATTCTTATTTATTTTAACTGGTGTTAAATTACCACCTCATCATCACCTTATACATATTTTCTCTGACATGTTTCATGAAAAAGTATGACATTTACTCCACAGATTTTACCAAATTTGCATAGGAATATTATTTCCAGTACTTTGTGCCCACAACTATATAATTTTTAAGCTGTTCTGATTTCATTTCATATCTTAAAAGTAATCTACTACGGTGCCATCCAATGTGGCTGCCCATAACCCTCCAAACTTGGACGATTACGGGCATCCAATTAAGTGTTGAAGGAGCATGGAGGCAAGCCTTCATGTTTTCCCTGCCCCGCAAAAAACATAGAGTGCCAATTTCAGCCAACTATGTCTTCTGCTCTGCTCACGAGGAGGAGGGGTTGAGGCCCCACTGGGATAAGACATATCCCAGCAAAGCCTCACTCCTCCCCTCCCCACCCACTGGAATGCCCCCCCCCAGCGCCTTTGCTAAAGTCACACTTGCCGGAGTCGCAGCTAGCGCAGAAAGAACTGCATCAGCTGCAAAGGTGGAAGGAGATGGCTCTGTGGTCGGGGTCCCAGCTCTTAACCTCGGAAAGCATTTCCAAGGTCGGAGCTGGGACGCCAACCTATCCTATGGCCATCTAGACAGCATCTAGTAGCCATAGGATTGCACCCTTATAGATCTTACATAAAAATCCATATCTTATTAGTCACTCAAACTGAATCATGCCTTTTCACCGATGGTTCGATTTAATTGATAATGGATCAAATTTGAAAGAATGTGAACCGGGGAGACACACACACACACACACACACACACACACACAAACAATTTAATTTGTTGTTGTTTTTTTAATTTCTGAATAGGATATTATATTATTCTGCTTCAAAAAGTCCTTATATCTAAAAAAAAGTTATTTTCCATACAACAATAATGAGTTTCAGCAAAGATACAAAAGTCGATCAGGGAAATGGCACAAGCAAACACAATGATCCAAACCAAATTATAGAACTCTGAGCAAGGGGACTCAGAACTGCTGCCCCACCACTGCATCACCACAGTGTCATCCAGCAGAGTTGTTTAAAGGAGCTGCTATGTTCTGAGCCCCAGAATAGTAAGTGGGAGTTTTCAGCAACCCACTATGACAAGTTTACAAAACACTTTGCTGAGAAAATCACACACATCTGACTTGGAATCCACAATGAGAACAGGTTCTGGGATGAAGATTGAGGCAGCTGCCTGCCCAGTTTTGATGGACGAGTTTCATTACGTTAAACCTGAAAACATGGACAAGCTGCTTGGAGGAGTGAAGGCAACCACCTGTTTTTTGGACCCTTGTCTATCCTTGTTAGTAAAGCTTGCCGGAGGAAGACTGGCCAACTGAGTGGTGGAGATGGTAAATGCTTTCTGTGTCCCAATTCTTTTAAAGCAGGGGGGAGCAATTTGTGGGCTTTCCAATATTTTGGCCTACAACTCCCATCAGCCCTAACTAGCATAGCCAATAGTAAGGTATGATGCGAGTTGTTGGCCAAAACATTGGGATGGATATACGTCGCCTACCCCTGCTTTAAAGGAAGCTGTGGTAAGGACATTTTTGAAAAAGAAAAAAACATTGTTGGATCCCACCACACTAAATTACTATTAGCCAGACTCCAACAATCCTTTTCTGGGCATGGTCCTAGAGGGACTGGTGGTGACTCAACTCCAGGCCTTCTTTATTTATTTATATTTATTTATTGTATTTTTAAATCACCCATCTAGCCGGTACCCTGCCACTCTTGGATGAAGCTGATTATTTGGATCCTTTCCAATCTGGGTTCAGGTCAGGTTTTGGGACTGAATCAGCCTTGGTCACCTTGGTGGATTACCTATGCAGAGAATTAGACACGGGCAGGGCCAGTGCTACCATTAGGCGAACTAGGCAGCTGCCTAGGGCGCCGGGCTAAAGGGGGCGCCGGGCTAAAGGGGGCGCCGGGCTAAAGGGAGCGCCGGGCTAAAGGGGGCGCCGGGCTAAAGGGGGCGCCAGAAACACCTTGAAAGAAAAAAAAGCGTCTTCCCCCACCCTCCTGCCGCCCACCCATATCCCGCTCAGGAGGGGCCAGTGGGCAGGAGAGCGCCTCAAAGCTCGGCCCGGACTGCGAGCAAGAGCAGCCAGCGAAGCCCTCCCACCTTCTCTGCCCTCCGTCCCTCCCTCCTTCCTCTGCATCCCCAGCAGCAACAAGCAGCAACTTCCCTGCCCGGCCTCCTCCTCCTCCTCGCGCCGCTCAGCCCTGCTCTCTTTCCCTCAGCAGCAGCAGCAGCAGCAGCTACAGCAATAGCAACAACCCGAGTGCTCGTCTCCAGGGGCTCTCCAGCAGCTTCCAAGTGGTGGCTCAACTGCTCCGCTTCCCCGGGGTAACATTCACTGCCTGGCTCTTGCTGCACTACCTTGGACCCCCCATGGCTCTGGCGTCCTCCTTCTTGACAGGTAAGGATGGGCACGGGGATGTTGAGGGCGGGGGTGGGTGGGTCCAGGCAAATGCACATTATGCAAGGATTGTGTGTGATAAAGGGGATCTGTAGAATTTAAAAATTAATACTTTTTCCTCACTCTGTCCAGAATGGAAAATGAATTTATCATTTTAAATTCTCATACAGGCTCGGTTGCCAAATGTGAAGATGAGGGGGAAGTTCTACAGATCCCCTTTATCACAGACAATCCTTGCATAATGTGCATTTGCCTGGACCCACCCACCCCCGCCCTCAACATCCCCTTGCCCATCCTTACCTGTCAAGAAGGACGACGCCAGAGCCATGGGGGGGGGGGTCCAAGGCGGTGCAGCAAGAGCCAGGCGGCAAAGGTTAGCCCGGGGAAGCGGAGCAGCTCTGCGCCACCGCTCAGCCAAATCTACTGAAAAGTTGATACTATTCATTTCCATGGGGCTTACTTCCACGTAAATATGCTGAGGTTTGCCAATTGACTTTTATTTCATAATGGGCATAGGGCTGGAGGGAGGGAGGGCTCAAGTGGGAGGGGGCGCGCTAAATATCTGATCTTGCCTAGGGCACCAAACTGCCTTGCACCGGCCCTGGACACGGGGAGTTCATCCCTGTTGGTTCTGCTGGACCTCTCAGTGGCATTTTATACCATTGATCATGGTATCCTTCTGTGGTATTTGACCAATATCAGGCTTGAGGCATTGTGTTGTAGTGGTGCTGATTTTATCTGGATGAGTGCTCCCAGAAGGTGATTCTGGGGACTACGGCTTGGACCCGTAGCATCAAGGATGCAAGAAAGGCAAGAAAGACAACAGACTCCGCATTGCAATAAGTGATTGGATGAACTTTGAATTTTTGAGTGTTCAGAATTCATAGGAACATAGTAACATGCGAAGCTGCCTGACACAGAGTCAGACCATTGGTCCATCTAGCCCAGCATGACCAACACCGACAGGCAGAGGCTCTCCAGGGTTTCAAGCAGGAGCCTTTCCAGGCCAACCTGGAGATGCCAGGAATTGAACCTGGGAACCTTTGCATGCAAAGCAGATACTCTACTACTGAGCTATGGCTCTTCCACTCAAACTCTCCTGTTTGAAAGGTCTTACCATATTCCAAGTTCGGTCCAGACGCCTTTAGATTTGAATCCAGCTCCAAACTGGGTTCACACCCCATACCTGCTGCTAGCCAGACCTCCCTGCCACAAGCAACCCCCACAATCTTTGTAAGGGAGCGGGACTATCTAGTGTCAGGGATCCTCACTGGGGCCTGTCCTGAGTTGGAAATGACAATCCTGAGCATTCTCAGGAGTGTCATATCCAGCCAGAGATGGTAAAGTTTGTAATTTTCTAAGGTGCATGAATAGAATATGGAGGCGGGGGGGGGGAGCTACAAGTCCCCTCCTCCCCCATCATAATTTCCTGCTGAGAAACATGGGATGGTAAGTTTTCTCTGTGTCCTAATTCTGTGGTTCATGCTGGCTCAGCTTGTCTGAGTGTGGAAAGCTATGCAGGGTCAGGCCTGGTTATTACTTGGATGGGAGACCCCTCCTCTAGTTTCCTGCACTGAGCAGGGGGTTGGACTCGATAGCCTTGTAGGCTCCTTCCAACTCTATGACCTATGAATAAGTACTGCAGTGTTCTCCAACATTGGGTCCCCAGATGTTTTTGGCCTACAACTCCCAGCATGCCCCAGCCAGCTGGCTGGAGCATGCTGGGTGTTGGGCCACAACAGCCCCCTGCTGTGCTTAGGAGTTTTCCTCCTACCTGCTGTTTATTTATTTTACTACATTTCTGTGCTGGCCAACAGCCGAAGCTCTCTGAGCAGTTCATAACGATGGTTACCTCCTACACCTTGGCAAAGGTAAGCTTCTTTTGCTCAGGACAGGAGGGGGAACCTGGCAGCGGATTGTGTGGGATGCTTGAAAAATCCCTCAAGGATTTTTTTTTTAAGCATTCAACAGGAACACTTGAAAAATTCAAATGGTTTCTGAAGCAAACACAGGATGGGGGTCACACACCTCCAATTACAATATGTTTGCATCTAAGTCTGGCAACTCTGCTTTTTAAAAAACTTTACAGATACAATCGATTATGACATGCTGAGTGCTGTGTATATATGTTTGAAATCCTGAAATATCCTGTTCCAGTGTTGAGTCTATGATGGTATTCACATCTGCAATATACATTTAATCTTCTACAATTACATTACGGTGCTCTATTACTCCAAACACTTATTTCCTATTTGTTCTGTTTCCATGGAGTTATATCAGAGCACAACTACACTATTCAAGTCCAGATTTATTCAAATACATAATAGTACATAATCTATAAGCAACTACTTCACTTTCTACCAAGCATCTAGGTCCTGAGATACGCGCACCACTGATTTCTTTGGCCTATGCAACATTAACAATCTTTAATTTCCTATCTTATGGTTCATTTTTTAAAAATGCCAACTGGGAATATCCAAAGATGAGTTATTGAAACACACACACACACACATTATATACAGAAGAAATCAAGCTATTCAGTACAAATTCCAAGAGCTTCTTTAGCCACACTTCAGTTACACTTTATGACTGATCTGAGTTTTATGAAAATCATTCACACTAAACCCTTAGATAACTGCTGAAACCCACAGAAACAGCAGGATGAAAGCCACAGTCGGTTCCCTCTGTACACATAAAGTTAGATCCAGAATCTGCCTTCCACCAGAGAAAGGGCTCTGCTTCCGTAAGGTCCCTGCACCCCATTTTGTGGGATCCCTCTCTTCCCCACACCATAGCTCATCCAATTCAGTGGGGTCTCCTGACTCTCTGACCTGAATCGCATGACACAACATCCCATTATGGGTTAATTTACCCATGGGGCTGTCGCATTGTGCCAGGTGCCCAGCTTGCTGTGGGTTGTTGTATCGTTCAAACCTTAGGTGGCAGGGGTTGTTTGAAGGTTAGACAACTTTCAAGTACCGTATATACTCGACTTTAAGTTAGCCCTAACATAAGTCGAGGCTCCTAATTTCACCCCCCAAAACTGGGAAAACTTATTGCCCCCCAGTATAAGTCTAGGGTGGGAAATGTACGAGGGGAGACTCCCGCTGCCATCCCCAGACACCCCCCACCCCCGTACCTACACCCACTGCCGCCGAAGCCCCGCCACTGCCAAAGCCCCCCCAGGACCCCTGCTGCCATGCCACCCCCACGCTACCCCCAGACACCTCCCATCACTGTACCTGCTCCCGCCGCCGAAGCCCCACTTCTTGTGGATTCGCGGAGCGCAGCGGAGAGGGCGCGTGGTGGACCGGCTCCTCCTTCCTCCCTTCCTCCCTTCCGCTCAAGCAGCGCCCAGGCAAGCGGGGACGGCGTTAGATCCAGGGAAAGCAAACGCCGCCCCCCGCCGGAAGAAAAATAGAGAGAGAGGCGGGGGGGGAAGGAAACTTCAGGCGCCCCCCTGGATCGCTCGCCTTTGGCCGGATCGCTCGCCTCGGCGCCGCGCAGACGGAGCCGCCGGTCCACCACGCGCCCTCTCTGCTGCGCTCCGCGAATCCACAAGAAGTGGGGCTTCGGCGGCGGGAGCAGGTACGGTGACGGGGGGTGTCTGGGGGGTGGGGGTGGCATGGGGGGGCTTCGGCGCGGCTTCGACGGGGGAGGGGCTTCGGCGGCGGCGGGTGCAGGTACGGGGGTGGGGGTGGGGTGTCGGGAGTGGCAGCAGGGGTCCTGGGGGTGGAGGGGGTGCCTGGCGGTCCCTTGCGGTGGCGGCAGGGGTCCTGGGGGGCCGCTGACCCACGTATAAGTCTAGGGGGCATTTTTCAGACATTTCAAAAAATGTGCTGAAAAACTAGACTTAAAGTCGAGTATATACGGTAACCCATGGCTTGTTTTAGGGTTATTTGAGGGTTGTCTAACCCTCACACAACCCCTGCAGCCTTGGTTTGCATGACATGACAACCCACGGCAAGCTGGGCGCCATGCAAAAATGGCACCCATGGGCACCTGGCATGATGTGACAGCCCCCGCGGGTAAATTAACCCACAGGGGGCTGTCATGTCATGAGAACCAGGTCTCTCTGTAGCATTTTCAAAGTGCTGGAGTGGCAGCCGTGGGAGGGGGGCGGGGAAGTCCACTTCCACCAGCACAGGTGATCCAACATGAATCTGGATCCAACCCATAGAACCTTAAGGAAATCAAGACTCCAGGAACCAAAAGGCTTCAAGAATATGAACTGCATGCACTGGCTTGGGCAGTTCATCCACAGCTGCAACCTCTATATGACATGACACAAGAAAGAAAAGTTAAATTAACAGTTCAATAAGCAAAGGTTTGCACTGGAGTGTGATTGACAAAGGGTGGCCTAATGTTTTCATTAACATCGTTAAAACTAACAAAACAAAAACACAAGAATACTTTGTTCCCTAGCTTCTAATCCATCTGCCTTTCACAGAGATGTGGAATTTAGCAGCTGGGCCAGAACTGCTTTCTAATTAGGAGTGAAGTAAGACTTCTGACTGAGAATATGTTTGGGTGTAACTTGGTCATTGTTTAGGAGGTTTGCTCAAGTCACATGGGCTAATCAAGTTCAGTTTATTTGACACAGCTGGATTTTGTTTACATATATTTAACAGTTAACGTGTGAAATTCAGTTAATATCTAGTTACTTACAAAAAGTAACTGGCTATATCCATAAATTTGCGAAATGAAACAAACACCAAGCATTTTGTACTTTGAGTTATTTTGTGCAATTGCTAATTGTTACATGCATGAACTGCTGGAGCTCAGTTAATGTAAGAAAAAGAAAAGTCAGGTCATTGACAGGCTACATCTGTTAATATTTGAATTCTTTATTTAAAATATTTCTACGGGCAACGTTTTAAAGGAGATTTTCTGAGGCAATTTTGAACAATGACACATTTGATTTCGAAAGAGCAGAATGGAGAATCAATACATATTGGCCATAATCCCGCACCCTTACACAAGGGTTCGAAGAGAAACACATGTACTTTATGAACCCAGCTCCCTTGCCATCACAGCCTGTGGGAGAGAGGGTATCTCAAGGCAGAAGAGGGGAGATCATAGAACTACCAGGTGCCCCCACCAGTAGCTGGGATGGAGCATGAAGGGGCTGAACACATTGGCATGCAGCAGCAAGACAGGGCCCTACATGGTTGAGAGGCCCAGGTGAAATTGTTGCTCTATCTGCCCCCTTTTTATCCCTCCCAGTCACTATGATGAGTCCAGAAAGTCTACAAACCCCAGCAAGAAGTAGAAAAAGAAGGTACCCCAATAGAATATATTTTGAGTATGTACTTTTCAATGGAAAACAGGGTTGGTTCATATGTTCACAAAAGCAGTAAAAAGATATAAACACTGGCATTTCTTCTTTTGTCTCTTCTATGCCAGTACACTGTCTCTTATTTAGTTATCAATCCCGCCCCCCAAATATTCATGGTTTCTAATGTGCCCAAGCTAAATCTACACCAAAAGCAAAATGAGAGATGCTAGCTAGGTACCGTATATATATGTCAGACAAGGCAATACAGGCATACAGGCCTGTGGCTCACGCTGGCTCAGCTTGTCTGAGCGTGGAAAGTTAAGCAGGGTCAGGCTTGGCTATTACTTGGATGGGAGACCCCTCTTCTAGTTTCCTGCATTGAGCAGGGGGTTGGACTCGATGGCCTTGTAGGCCTCTTCCAACTCTATGATCTATGAAATTTTCAATACTAATCAAGGCCAATGAAACTAAAGAGCAGCTAGTAATTTCTAACATTATTTTCCATTTCCCTCCATTTCCCTTGAAACACTAATAGCAACTTCAGATAAGTGATTTTTGTTGAAATCATGGAAAGGAAGAGAGAGGGAGAGTAAGATTTATCTTCTCTATCACCAATGTTCCAGGGGGGTTACTTGGGCTTTCTAGCAGTTTGTATTTACATAACAAACCTATGCATATTAACTTTCACACAATTGAGATCACATCTACTCTGACCCTTAGTACAGCTGTTGTTGGTATTTCGTGTAACATCACACATGGTAAGTCTTGACTCACAGAGAAGGCATGTAAGTGCCTGCACCTGTGAACAGGGTGGGGCACTGTTTGCTGCTACTTAAGACAGCTGAGCTGTGCTCTGGGTTGCTGCAGTAGCTACTCTGTTGCTGCAAGCCTCCTACTGTGTGTTGCTGTGCCCTGGATAAGAAACAACTGCTACTACTACTGTATGGTAAGCTCCCTTTTGTACAGGGAGACTGCAATTATATACTCTGTTACTCTACAATAAAACTGTATATATATAACCATTCTTTGCTACCCTCTGCTTTCTGGACCTGCTGCGTTGGAGGTAATTTATTTCCCTTCTCCTGCTGACATAGGTTATGGGCCCAGTTTAAAGGTCCTAGGATCCAGAGAGGAAGCAGTTTGATTTATATTGCTGTATATTGTTTTGAGTACAGAGCAGCCTATAAATCATTTGGCTGAATTGCAGCTAGCAGTATGGCTGAACGTCGGGAAAAGGGTTTCACCTTTCCTCAGCTGGATGACTTGAATTTCACAATGTGGTGTCATTGGATGGAGGCTTATCTCAGGCTGGAGAATGTTTGGCATGCAGTAACTGATGACCCTCCTGTGGCTGTTTCGGCGGCTTGGACTGCGGCTGATGTCAAGGCAAAGGCTTTAATCACTCTGGCGGTGTCTGACCAACAGTTGGTAAATATACGTGGGAAGACAACAGCGAAACAGATGTGGCAAGCCTTGCAGACCATCCACCTTCGCAGAGAAACTGGGTCAGCTATTATTTTCTTTAAGAAACTTTATCGGGTTGAACTATCACCAGGTGGGGATGTGTCTGATCATTTAAGACACTTGCGTTCACTAAGAGCTGAACTGCTGTCCCGAGATATAGAAATCCCTGACCTGCAGTTTTGCTACATAGTGTTGACCAGCCTGCACTACAGCTTTGAGTCAGTAGCTGCTCAATTGGCTACTTTGCCTGCAGCACAATTGACTGTAGAACTGGTTCAATCAAGGCTCATGGCTGAGGTTGACAGAAGGGCTGCTACAAACTGTAATAAGAACTCTGAGGTTGCTCAGAAGCCTGTAGCAAACAGCAGGGGTGAGGAGCAAGCAACAGCCTTAAAGGTGAGGCGGTGTTGTGAGTGTGGAAAACCCGGTCATTTCCGCAAGGACTGCAAAAGTAAGAAGAAACAGCAGGGGTCACCACAGTCTTCAAAGCCTTCTTCTTCTTCTGCAACAAAAGCACTGTTTACCAGGTCCACTGCAACAAAGAAATGGGACCATATTGTAATAAGACAGTGGAGCTACTCGACATATTTGTAAAGATGAGTGGTTGTTCCAGTCTATCACAAGGCAAAAGGGCATTATTCATCTGGACAACAAGCAAGTGTTCAACAGTGAAGGGCATGGGACTGTGTTTCTGAAAGGTTTGAATACAACCATAAGAAATTGTTTATATGCTCCTGATTTATCTGAAAACTTGCTAAGTATTTCTCAGCTCACAGAGCAAGGTTTTGTTGTAAGGTTTAATGCAACTAAATGTGAAATACTGAAAAATGGTAAAGTGTTTTTGTATGGTAAACTGAAAGATGGTTTGTTTCTTATATCATATTGTGTTAGTAACAATGATAAAGAAAATGAAGGTTGTGAAGCAACAACCATGAATTTAAAATCAAATGCACCATTGCATGATAATTGCATTCATAGTTATCATAGAAAGTTTAGGCATTTAAATTTCCAAGCTGTAAAACAAATGGAAAAGATAGTTGAAGGGATGCATTTAAAGAAATGTGGTTGTCACATGAAATGTATATCCTGTGCTCAAAACAAAGTAAAGCAAGCTCGAAAGGGGATTAAAACTGAGAGAAAAGCTGAAAAGGCATTCCAATATGTACACGGTGATCTTGTAGAACCTCTGACAACTTCCAGAGGTGGGGCACGTTACTTTATGGTGCTCATTGATCAGTATACAAGATACACTTTTGTGTACATGTTACAAAGGAAAGCAGAAGCTCTGGACAAGTTCAAAGCATTCTGTGCCTGGGTAAAGAACAGGCATAGTTCCCATGTTACCTGTTTCTTCACAGATATGGGGGGAGAATTTTGTTCAGCACAATTTAATGCTTTTCTCAGTGAGCAAGGAATTGAGCACATAGTTGCAAGTCCTCGTTCTCCTTGGCAGAATGGATTGTGTGAAAGGGCCAATCAAACTCTTTTGCAAGGTTTGAAAACTCTATTGCATGATGCAAAACTAACTGATGATTTTTGGGCAGAAGCTCTTAATTGTTTCAATTATGTTCATAATAGAAGCTTCAGTTCTGTTTTAAAGTGTACACCATATGAGAAAATGTATAACAGGAAGCCTTCAGTTAAACATTTCAGAATTTTTGGTTCTGACATGTGGGTACACACACCTCAAGGTCAAAAGTTAGACAAGCTGGGATTGCATGGGACATTTCTTGGTTATGAGAGAGGATCATACCGTGTTCTTATGACTGACACCGAAACTATAAGATTAACAAGGAGTGTTGAGTGCAATGTTAATTGGGAGGGTGTTGGAATTTTTTCAACCATATCCAGTTAGAAGTACTGCCTCTGATATTTCAAAGGCAGATTCAGAATCAGACACAGATTCAGATTCAGAATCAGATTCAGAGTATGAAAGTGTTAAGAATACCCCATACCAGTCAGAAGAATCTGATACTGAAACCCCAAGAAATTCAGGTGATGAAGATGAACAGAAACCTTTATTCACAATAGGTACTGTTTCACTTAAAAAGGAACCTGAGAACTCTGATGAGGAACGGAGGGGGGTGCGTAGAACAAAACGAGTTTAAAAACGTCCTGTTAGATATCAAGACGAATTCGCAGGAACAGTTTTTTTTGAGCCTCAGGATTATAGAGAGTTTGAAGAGGAAGATAGCTCTTCAATGATGAAGAAATTAGAGGACCATATACTGAGGATGCACAATAAAAGGTGAAAAAAGGATTTTGTTTGCAAGCTGAGAAAATCTTTGTATGGCTTAAAACAATTTGCCAGGTGTTGGAACACAGTTTTGACTAAAACTAATTAATTTGGGTTTTGTGCAAGGTATAGCAGACCAATATTTATTTATTAAGGAAGAGCATAAACATAGAATGTATATCCTGTGTTATGTTGATGACCTTTTGATTTTCTGGTCTGAGAAAAAACAATATAAGTTGGTGCAAGACCTCCAAACCCATTTTGAATTAAAATGTCTTGGTGATGTAACCAATTATCTTTCTTTAGAAGTGGAGACCGACCAAGAAGGCAGTGTTTTAGTGCATCAAACGAAGAAAATTAAAGATGTAATAGAAAAATTACATTTAGGCAAT